>CM045935.1:2652500-3372500 GCA_025177825.1 Aechmea fasciata
AAAAAAAGAAAAAAAGAAAAAAAAGAAAAAGAAAGATCAAAAAGACGAATGGTGCAGGAGTAAGATATATATAATTAGTTTCCGCGGAGGTTGTTGGGATGTTTGGCGCTTTCGAGGCACGCGAGCGAAGTGAACACGTGATTCACGAGGGCGCGTCTAAATTTTGGTCAAAATATACGTGGCATAGATCTACTGGACCTGGTCTACCACGTCATCTGCGAGCCAAACAATTGATCGAAGGTGAAAATGTATGGGACCCCCTCAACTATATTACTTTCTGAAAGCGATCCCTCAACTTTTTTTTTCTTCCCAACGGTCCGTACCGCTCAACTTGTTCTTTCTTTTCTTTATTTGAAATTTTGTACTTAGTTAAGTTAAAAATTTATTAAATTTACTAATTTTATTGGTTATTAACTGTGAGTTAATCTAGTTTTATTTATTAAAAGTGATTATTAAGTTTATTAAATTTATTGAATCATTGATCAATTTGGTAAAATTTCTAAAATTTTTTGGCTAAAGATTATTATCGTTTTATTAGAAAATTGGAAGTTGACAACTACTCATTACAAAAATATATGTTGAACATTTATAATTTTAATAATATATATATATATATATAATTTAATTTAGTATTTATTTAGTATATTAATAGTCAGATTTAATTTTTTAGCTTCGGATACAAATTTTTGGTCTTTTATTTGATCCCGATTTAAATTTTAAATTTTCATATTTGATAATGTTCAATATGATTCTGGGTTTCAGTTTTTTATTTAGATTTATTTTGTTTTTTTTTTAATAAAAATTGTCTCAAAATTGGTGATTTTAACATCTCAAGTCAAAGTTAAGAAGGGTAAATACAAAAAAAATTAAATTGGAGGTGTAATTCACAATATGATATAGTAGAGGGGTTTTTGTAAATTTTCACCGAATAATTAGTTTAATAAATAATAATATTAAATTGAAGGTGTAATTCGTAATATTATATAGTTGAGGGGTTTTTGTAAATTTTCACCGAATAATTAGTTTAATAAATAATAATATTCGGAGTTAGTTGGCGTTATCTAATAGCGTGGTTTTGTCGCTCCCCTCTCAGAAGGAAAGAGAGAGAGAGAGAGAACGAAAGTGCGAAAGGATATCTCCGAGCTCAAAATTAGGGTTTCGTCTTCTCCGTCTCCCTCCTCCGATCTTGGCGCTCCCCCTCGATCGCTAGGGTTTCTTCGATCCCGGCGATCTCTCTTCGGATCGCTAGCGTTTCTTGTTCGTCTTCGAGCTCCTCCGATCTCGGCGTGCGATCTCCCTTGATCGAATTCGCCTCAGGTAACTCTTCTCCTTCTCAAGATCGAGGGTGTTGGTTTCTTTGATCTCGTATGAAGAATTAGGGCTATCATCTGTTTTGATCCGTCGTTTTATACCCTTTTGATGCGGATTGATGCTGTGTTCTTAGAAATTGCGGCTCTTATTGCAAAAGAAAAAAAACAGAAAGAAGATCTTTTTATTAGTGATATGGAGATTTCAATATTTTATCTTTCTTATTTTTAATTCAGCTGGACGAATGAAGGTTGTGGATTCCTGATCTCTTATGAAGCAATTAGGTCATATCACCTGTTTGATCGTTTGTCCTCTTTTTTTTTGGGTGCGAAAAAAGTAGCTCTCTTGTTATAGTTTTCTCTTTTTTAAACAAAATATTGTTACTATTTGTTACTGTAGATCTCTGGGTCAGATTCTCTTTCGATCTATTTTGGTTTCTCGATAGTGATTTTGATAAATTTTTGCCGAATTTGTGCACTTTTACATTGTATGGAGATCTTAATAATTTCGTTCGTCTTTTTTCTAATCTAGTTCAACGCACAAAGATTATGGTTTTCTGATTTCATATAACGAAATTAGGGCACATCTTCTGTTTGATATGTTGTTCCCTTTTCTTTTGGTATGAAAAGTAGCTATCTTGTTAGCATACCCTTTTTTCCCGAGAGGGGTTTGTGAATCCAACCTTTCGGAACTAACTAGAGTTCCCCCTCCTAAAAGTGTGGGATGACACTCCTGTATAGAAGACCAGCAATTGGTTGTATTCCCTAAAGAACAAAACGTCCTTTCTCACCGTTCTTTCCTAAAGAACAAAATGTCCTTTCTCACCGTTCTTTCCTAACCAGTAGAGACGAAAAGGGTGGGGTTTTTTTCGGTATCGGTATCTGCAGCTCAGCATCCCTTACATAAAGGATGGCTTTTATTGGTTTTTGTGTATCTCTGGTTTGGATTCTTGCATCTTTCTTGGTTTCTTTCTAGTGATTTTTATAAAACATGTGGAATTTATTTAAGTGGACGTGTATGTACCTCCTAATTCCTGTTGCCTTTTGGATTTGTTTTTGTTTTTATCACTCTTATGTGAGTCTTATTACTGGATTTTAGGAATCCAGCTTCTACCTGTAAAAAGTGAAACATTGCATTTGTCATTACTAAGAAGTTAAGCTTCAAGTCAAGAGAGGGGGGAGCCCCTTTTAGGACATTTCCTTCGAAGGTGGTGATTTCTTGATTTCACATGAAAATGAGGGCATGCTGTATGTCTCATTCGTTTTCCTCTGGGAGAAATAGCTGTATTTGTTACTGTATATCTCTGATCCAGATTCTTTCACCTATTTAATTTGTTGATAGTGATTTTAATTGATATTTGTGGGTTCTTCATACAAAAATTGTAATCAATATGTAGATGAGAATATATTAGAAATTGTCTCTTAGAAAGTTGTGTGTCTTGATTTCCTACAAAATTAGGGCACACATTTGTCTGAACCTTTCTTTTCTTCTTTTTCTCCTGCTCACCATAACTCTTTTTATTTTTGCTGTTGATATCTGATCCAGAGAATTTAATCTATCTATTGGTTTTCTTGGAGATGGTTTTAAACAATCTATGTGCAATAACATATTGGAAAAATCACTTTATTTTTCACATTTATGTAGTTCTTTTAATTATTATTTTTCATCACTCTTACGGTGAAAAATATTTCTGGTTTGTAGGAGTGTTAAACCATACTGCTTGTAACCAAGAAGTGAAGCTTCAGATTGTAAGAGGAAGGAGAGCCTTTAGGCTATCATCTTTCGGAGCGGATGGCCATGGATGAAGATTGTGCAACTGTAGATGAGTTATATAACGAGCGAATGAGATCATGGTATTTCAGCAAACAAGAGATTGAGAACAACTCTCCTTCAAGAAAAGACGGCATTGATCCAAGGAAGGAATCAGAGCTTCGGATGTTGTACTGTTCATTTATTGGGGATGTTGGCAGGAGACTTAAATTGTATGTGCTTTCTCATCATTGTTTCACTTTTAACATGCAATGGGGCAAGTTATGTTGTTTCTTCTGGGAGGAATTTTCTGTTTTATTCATGACTTCTTGTATATACCAGGGGATGTTATGTCTTCTTTCTTCTTTTTGTACGAGAATGCTAATTGTTCAATTTACCTTGCAGGCCTCAGATTTCGATTGCAACGGCAATAATGTTTTGTCATCGCTTCTATCTCCATCAGTCTCACGCAAAAAATGAGTGGCAGGTGTGTAGCATCACATGTTCATTTTTATGTTATTCTCCTGCAATTCTTATACAAAATCCTCGTAATTAAATTGATCAAAAGTTTGAATTTGATCTTTGGTTTTGCTGTCGTGGCCAAAAAACTAAGTTATCATAGTTTCTTACATTTATTTAGCTTTATTACATGGTTGATGCAGGTTGTGTTTCTAGTTTAAACTCTTAAAAGAAATTCATTGAACTGTGGATGTTTTGTAAAGATGCTTTCACTTGTTGGCCTCCCTTGGTATGGTCATTCCGTAGTTATAGGCACAGAAGGAACCAGAAAACATTTTACGTAGGACATACAGGTGTTCATTCATGATTGAATAGAATGCTATTATTTGCATCTCATCTTGTCTGTAGAAGGTATAGAGAGAATGGGGTATGTTTGGTTTGTGTTTGTGTACTTTACGTGTGTAAATCAATCAAAACTCGAGTGTTTTATGTGCCCCCGAGGTAAAGTTATGGAAAAAAAGTCAAATATTGGGATTCTTAATTATTTTGATTTTTTTCTCGAAATTTTATTGTGTTTTGTCCCATTTGAGCACTTTCATTTCATTACTATCTCTTGAGAGAGATAAAACCCATCTCTGATACTTGGCATCAAAGCCAAGGTCTGGAAGGAGACTTTTAGAGCAGCTAAACATTTTTTCAACGATAAATTCCAAAGTGGTTGGAACTTGGAAAACAACTAAAAGAATTGGTGCATAAAATTCAAATCACTTTTTATGAGCTGTGGAGGAATCCAAGTTCTAAAAAATAACTGAAGCAAGTGTTAACAAGGAGGCATGAGACATGCTTGTCACTCTTTTCATGGAGATGAACTTGTGAAGCAGATTCTCCTTTTAAGCGCGATTTTAAAACAATGCATATGGGAAGTACAAATGTTTGCTGAGTGTATGCTTGTATATTTGTCATTGTCAACTAATAAATAGAAGAAAAGAACAACTTGGCAATTCTCGAGTTGTAGAGTACATCCTTGCTCACAGATATTTCAACTGATTGTAATTGCCTTAAAAGGGCCAAGAGCGGAAGGGCATTAGGTCCTTCTGTGGCCTACTGGCAAAATCCACCCAGGTTCATACACAAAGTCATAGGGTATGGTGTAAGTTATTCTTGAGCAAGCCTTGGAGTCAAAGTGAAAACTTCACGAGTGAAGTGATAAGAAGCCGAAGATTAAGCAATGGTGACAAAGGAGATAACACGACAATAAAGCAGCCGTTGCCAAAACAAGAGACAACAGAGGAGGTAAAATGGAGGATGAGGGAATCCCTTAGTAAACGGAAAGGCATCATGGAGGATCCTCCATCTGCATGTCCTCTCCAAACATGACATCCTTTGCTATAATTGCTATATGGCATTATAGTTGGAAATGTTGAAAGGAGATTGGATAGAAGAATGTCTATACAAATGGCAGCATGGAAGAAAGAGTCAACTCATCTACTCATGTGACAAGAAATATAAAGAGAATTCAGATGATAAATGGTTTCTTTATGCCTCCCTGCTTTAATATGGTGAAATAGAGCTTGCACGGGAACATCAAGTTTGTGACTCATCCAAAATTCTTCTGAAGGGAAGAGAAAAAAAGTCATGATCCATTGAAGAACAACAGAACAGAACTATAACTGTGATGTGTACTTTGTTTCAGAATTGAAGAGCAACATGCGCATCAGGCAACTGCTTGAAAATGGCAATATGATCCACATGATTTAACAGTAGCCTTGAAGTTTGAGAGAGGGTGGTTTCAAAGGTGCAAATGTCAAAGAATCAAAATATTTCTATCAACATGAGGCTGAAAGATTGAGAAATTCTTTTGAGCATATGTGAAAGCGTTGTCAAGGTTGTGTCATTTGTGTCAAGAACACTTGAACTTATGAAGCCTTGACACTATTTTCTTAAAGAATGGTTAATTGACTATTGTTGAGCATTCACCCACTAGTACGTGAAGAGTGCATAGTTGGAAAGCAAACTCAACAACCTTTGAAGAATGGTAATACACGGCTGACCTTACCATTTTTCTAGTCCGCTAGATACCTGTACTCATTCTCACGAATTAGCTTTAGGTTAGTAGTATTTTATCGCATTAATAGATACTAACATTAGATAGATATATGTATATTTCATTTGTAAAAATTCGGCAACCTTTTCTATATCCAAAAGTTTAAGCTGTCAGCACAATGGGAGAGTTACATTTCTAGAATTTGAGATTGCGCAGTGGTGCAGGTTACAGCTCAAGTGCTCTAGATTGTTTTACAGCGAAGGCGGCATTTGGCAACAATTTGACTCAACAACAAACGGAGTTGCAGAACAAGATAATAGAAACACTTAGGCATGGAAAGAGTTATGCTAAACAAGTAAAGCCCATCAGAATCATTTGTGGTTTGCTTAATGGAAGTTCAGACCATGAGTGTGGAGCATATGGTGTCACAATGAGTGCGAAGCAGATATGATTTGAGCATCAAAACAATCTGAGTGCATTTGAGTGCGTTCCCTGTTCTGAAATATATAAGAAGAAAAGTTTAGTTAGATGTTCTACACAAGAATGCACATCTATCAGGTAGGCTTAGTGATCAAAAGCCTACAAACTCTATAATCTAGTGGCCGCCAAAGTTGAGATTGGTGGAGACCTTTTTTTTGGCAAAGATGCTGCATTCATTAGGTGTCTGCCATGTGAAATGTGCATTTGGAAAGATGTCTTTACAAGGAGGTGGCGATTCATGTGTTTCTTTGCATGAAGAATTGAAAAGGGTAAAATGAAGAGCTAACCACTGGGTTATAATAATACTTTTACATGCTTATAAAAGGAAATTCCAAGGCATGATATGTAGATAGTGTATCTCTAAGTTCTACTGGATTGGCTAGAATAAAAATCATTGCTCGAATAGCTTAAAAGAAATTGTGCCTTTCATTCTTTTGTGTGGCATCTTAGTACAACTTTTGTTGTGTCGTATATATCAGGCATTTCATTTTTTATTTTGCTCTGCTGAATGATTGCTAGTCCAATCCTCTATTTACTTATATCATATGTAAATATTTTAGTAGTGAATTAAATTACTCTACAGTCATGTCTTTTTTCTGCAATTTGGCTGTAATTTTGCAATACTAACTGTAGAATTAGATTTTTTTTTCCCCCTAAAAGTTTACCTTTTCTCTTTTTCTCCTGTCAGATATTGACCCTTTATAGCTGACTATATACGAATTTTGGGTCAGTCGAGGGTTTTCTAGGCTATGAGAGGTTTTGGCATATATCAGGAAAACAAAAACTACATACTTCATTTTGCCGAATTCAAGTTTTCGGCATTTTTGCTTGGAGAATCTATAGAGGGATGTGACACAACTGGGATTTGAGATTTATTTTAAGCGAACTAAACGAAACCGAAGGATCCTAAATAACGCTTTTCTGTAAGTATTGAAACCTATATCATTATTTACTTTTCAGTTAATTTATAACAAAGGCTCCTAGAAATGTCGCTATTTCCACTTTGCCACCCTGTAATATTGAAACTGATATCACTTTACCTCCTTCCGTCACAGTTCCCTAAGCGATATTTATTAGTTTGCTTATAGTTTAATGGGGTAAATTGGAGTTCTTTACACTTCAGGGGTGCCGACGTGAATGCAGTGATATCTATTGGATTGTATCTGAATTACTTATCCGCTTGTAATTTTGAACTGTGTACTTGACATTTCAATCCGGATTGTGCTTCTTTGGAAAATCCTATGGATTGAAATTAATTGTTACAGTTATATCTCTTAGAAAATATTTTTCCTATTTTTAGTCAATGTTTATTTCTCAAATTAATTCATTATTTCCTATATTAATGCCCCTGTTTTTGCTTGTCTTCAGACCATTGCAACAGCATGCATATTTCTTGCGTCCAAGGTTGAAGACACCCCCTGTGGATTGGACTCTGTTGTGAGGGTGGCCTATGAAACTATGTATAGGCGAGATTCTACTGCTGCTCACAGAATTTATCAAAAGGTACTAGAAACTTTTCATTTCTCGTATCATTCAAGGTAATACTGTACAGTGATCTGGTCAATTTACGTTTTGGGTTACACCTTTAAACTTCTGTAATATTTTAGTTGAGATAACAGCTATGTCAGCTGCTAGATTCTAGCTCTAACAAAAGCCGCAGTTCCTTCAGCCAAATGTCATATAATGGAATCCACAATTCATTTCAAGGAAAAACTCAGATCAAAACAAACAAACATTTATGTTTTAATTAAAACAGAAAAAGTTTTGAGGGGTCTTTTCTTAACGGCCTATAGTTAAACGGATCTTCGTACTTTCACGCAACTGCGACCGAGTCTTTGAAACTTCTCACTTATAGATTTCAGTCCCTGAACATCTCGTTCCATGGCAGGATGTTTTTGAGAAGCAGAAGGCCTTGATCTTGATCGGGAGAGATTACTACTATCCACTGTACGGTTCGATTTCAACATGCAGCATCCATACAAGCCGCTTCTTGATGCTTTAAATAAACTCAAGATTACTCGCAAGGATGTTCGACAAGTAGCGTGGAATTTTGTGAATGATTGGTATATTTTAATTTTTAATTTTGTGCTTTTATATTTTTTTGCTGCCGATTCCTTTTCGTTTCTAGCAAATTTAGCCTGTCTTTTAACATTAGGACTAATTAACCTTCACTATAGTAGAATGATGCCCAATTACGATGAAATCATGCAGTGTAGGGGGGGAATTTGGTCCTGAATATGGGAGTGGACTAAATTCCCAAAGTGAAAAAAATAAGTTCCTTATTTTAAACTGCAAGATTGGTTTGTTTCTTTTTGTTTTCTTCCTTGTAAAAAGTCCCTTCTGTTTATATCCCTTGACCTAACTTAATGATGCTTTGTGTACTTTAGGCTCCGGAGTACACTGTGCCTGCAATATAAGCCCCATTATATAGCGGCAGGGTCACTCTTCCTTGCTGCTAAGTTTCATAATGTCAAACTCCCTTCAGGAAGGGGTGTGCATGGTGGAATGAGTTTGATGTCAACCCTCGGCAGCTAGAAGGTGACTTTTTGCAATTTTTTGGATTACAAAATTGGGTTGATTGCAACTTCACTCCTTGAAGTTTGACTGATTTTCAATTAATGTCTTAAAGAGTTTCAATTTTTACGATCTAGTCCCAAAAGTTTGTTTAGCGTGACACTTTAAACTCTTTTGTGAGTCTAGTTGCCACATTCACATCATCTTTAGAGTTCATTTACCAGGAACTAAACGTTGGGACTAAGTTGTGGAAATAATTGCTCTGAGGTTTGATATCGAAATCAAACATAAGGAATTGGCTGATTAACTCAAACTTCTGGACTAAATTGTGGAAATCAGTGCTCTGAGGTTCTAATTGATATCGAGAGAGAACTTAAGTAATGGACTGATTAACCCAAAAAATTGTTGAAGGTAATTTCTTGCTTTATATCATTTTGCAATTTGAACTAGCTTGTATGTACAAACATGATGTCTCACTTGGACTCGCGAATCGTCTAACTTTTTGATTGAAAGATGTCGAAATAAAAAATTGTTTTTCCTGCAATTTTAGAGTAGTTCATGAATGCGAATGTCATAATGGAAAATCGAGACTAACAGAATTTTTCTATTTATGCAGTTGCAATCCGGGAAATGATGGAGCTATATGCTTCCAAGCAAAGATCAGTGGCTACCCCGCATCTTGAGAAGCCAATCGTGGAAGCTCCAGCGGTGGAAAAGCAGCAGATTTCTAGCAGCCCCGATTCGGTTCTCAGTCCGCCAGGCTTCTCCACCAGCAGTCCTAGCCACGATTTAAACGGAGAAGAGGGTGGTTCGCAAAGAGATTATGAATGCTCGACAAGTAATGCTGAGGTCGAAAAAGGGCTCAATCAAGTCGACATTTGCAGAATAAAGGAGCTGATGAAGAAGAGGAAAAGGCAGAGAGAAGTTAATGGGAAAGCCGTTACTTCTGTCGACTGTAATGAAGAAGAAGATGTGTGGATAGAGAGAGAAATCGAAGGCGGCATTATTCTCGGAGCTGAATCTCCTACGAAGAAGCGAAAGCAGCTATGAAAGAGAGAACAACTCAAAATCCAAACTGTAGCTATAGAACAGAGCATTGGAATCTATACGAGTTTTCTTTTTTCTTCCTTCCACTCTAATTTAGGTGTATAATAATGTCATAAAGGAGGCCACGGCAATTTTCTTGGCGCATAGCTATTTAGGTTCGTATTCTTTCCCACCAAACTGATAATTTGTAAAATATTTGTCGTTAGTGGTTGCATTGAATCTCAGGAATTTACATCATTGTAACATTTTGGGCCATTTCAATGAAATTATTAAGCCCCTCCTCTGCTGCTCCTCTTTCCATTAAAGTTGTTGTCAAAATTTCGGAACCAATGTAGCAATCAGAAGGCGAAGGCATGTCTCTCTCTCAATTGTTACAGTGTATGTTCAGCTTATGATCTTACAGTAATAAATAGGTGTAAAGTGCTCCTGTCAAGGGCGTCGAATCCTCGACTGGCCGGACCGCGGCTACGTAGCTCGTAGCCGCCGGCCGTCTTCTTCGGTGAGGTTATTCCCCTCAACCGCAGGCTTAACAGAGAGAGAGAGAGATTACGGATATAATTCTTCTTGTTTTCATTGTCCCGCGATTACAAGCATATATGGCCACTGGCCCAACCTAAATGGAGAAGGCTCTCCTTGATTCTAGGGATTTCCAAAACAACCTACCTAAATGGAGAAGGCTCTCCTTGATTCCAGGAATTTCCAAAACAACTTACCTAATCTAAGTTTCTATCTTTAGCCACTAGAGGCTAACCTATATCCGTGAGATGCCCCACGTGCTCAGCGCGCTCAGCCGGTCCGCGCCTGGCATATGTGCGTCCGCACATGACATCTCTCCCCGCCTCGAAGGCCAGCTCGTCCTCGAGCTGAAAGGAAGGGAACCGAGCATGGATGTCGTCCATATCCTCCCATGTAGCCGACGCAGGCAGTTGTCCCTGCCATTCAACGAGTACACAGCGCACTCCCGGGCCGCGCGCTTGAGTCACCGGGCGGTGCGGACACACGGCACCGTGCGAGCGAGCGGGGCGACGGCAATGAATCGACGGGTCTTCTTGAGGACGCCGACATGGAACACATCATGAAGGCGAGCGTCGGGAGGAAGCTGTAGCCGCACAGCCACCTCGTTGATGAGCTCCGTCACCTGGTACGGCCCGATGTATCGCGGTTTGAGCTTCCCTGTTGCCGTGCGTGGGAGGGATCTTTGCGCCCCGTGGGAGGCGAAGAAGAGCCCAATCGCCGACACGGAAGGACACCGGCACTGTGGTCTTTGGTCGTGAACGCGCCTACGGACCGCTGTGCTGTTCAAGGCGATAGCGGATGTCGGCGAGGAAGGCGGCGCGCTCCTCCGTCTCTGGGCGACCGTGCGACTCGGGTCTCGCCGGAGCTCATAGGAGCGGATGGTCGGGGTTCCGGCCATAGACCACACGAAACGGAGTGTCGCGGAGCGATGGTGATGGCGGTGTTGTAGATGTACTACGCCCATGGCGACCAGGAGCCACTGCGGGGACGGTCGCCGGTGAAGCGGCGCAAGTACATGACGATGACCGGTTGGCGGCCTCGTGCAGCCGTCCGTCTGCGGGTGAAAGGCGGACGACATGTAGAGCTTTGTCCCGTGAGCCGCATGAGCTCACGCGGAACGTCGAAGTGAACACGGGGTCGCGGTCGAGACGATGGGTCGCGGAACGCCGTGGAGGCGAACGATGTCGGCGAAGAAGGCGTGAGCGACGGACTCGGCGGTGTAGGGGTGCGCTAGGGGATGAAATGGCGATGCTTCTTTGACGATCCACGACGGATAGAATGACCGTCTTGCCTTGCACCTTGGCGGCGCCTCGATGAAGTCGATGCGATGTCGGCCCACACGCGGTCGGAGCGCTGGGCAGAGACCGGCCGGCTTGAGGTGGTCGGACTTATGCGTTGACGGGTGGCGCGAGCCATCACGAAATCCCGCACCAGCGACGCATGTTGGGAAAATGAAAATCCCGCCGAACTGTGGAGGGTGCGGTGGATGCCCTCGTGGCCGTCGTTGTGGGTGCGGCCGGGATCTCTCTGCAGCCGGCGACGCCGGGGGATGTATAGGCGGCCGGCGAAGGTGACCATGCCGTCCACCGGCGCCACGGAGCGGTGCGGGTGGCGGCCGGATCTCATCGTGGACGGTGACCGGGCGGATCGATGGCTTTGGCGTGGCGGAGCGCTCGATGAAGTCAAAGCGGGGTGCCGAAATAGCCATCACCCCCGCCGTCAGCATCGCGACGGGAGAGGCGTCGGCGACGACGTTTGTGGCGCCGACCGTACTCCACCGAGAAATCGAATCCCGGGGAGCTTGCCGACCCCGGTGGTCTTTGGGGGATCGTGGCGAGGCGCCGATCGAGGAGGTACTTCAGGCTGTAGTGGTCGGTCTTGACGATGAAGCGCCGCCCCCAGAGATACGGGCGCCAATGCCGTACCGCCTGGACGAGGCCGATGAGCTCGCGCTCGTAGGCGGCAAGCGAGCGGTGGCGAGCGCCACGGGCTCAAGAAAGCGACCAGGATGGCCTCACCGGATTAGGACCGCGCCGAAGCCGAGCGTGGACGCGTCGCACTCGACGGTGAACGGCTTGGCGAAGTCGGGCATGGCGAGACGACGGGCGGACGTGACGGCGGCCTTGAGTCGTGAATGCGCGGCCGCCGCGTCGTCCCAGGAGAAGCCCTCCTTCTTGAGTAGGGCCGTCAGTGGTGCAGCGATCGCCCCGTAGTTATGGACGAACTTGCGGTAGTACCCGGCGAGGCCGAGGAAACCGCGCACAGTCCGGGGCGAACGTGGAGCCGGCCAATCATGGATCGCCTGCACTTTGGCCGGGTCCATGGCCACACCTGCTGCGGATATGACATGGCCGAGGTAGGCGACGGAGGAAGCACCAAACGAGCACTTAGAGCGCTTGATGAAGAGTTGGTGGCGGCGTAGTTCGTCGAGGACGGCCGAGGTGGCGAAGATGATCGGCCCGCGTCTTCGTAAATTAGAATATCATCAAAAAATACCGGGACGACGGCGCGAACGGGCGTAGCACGTCGTTCATCAAGGCACGAAATGTCGCCGGGCGTTGCACGGCCGAACGCCATCACCAAGAACTCGTACGGGCCGTCGTGGGTGCGGAACGCCGTCTTGTGCACGTCCTCCCGGCGCATGCGCACTGGTGGTACCGGACCGAGGTCCGGCAGTGAAGAACTTGGCGCCATGGAGCTCGTCGAGGAGCTCGTCGACCACCGGGATCGGGAAGGCATCCTTGACGGTGAGCGCATTCAGCGCCCTGTAGTCGACGCAGAAGCGCCACGAACCATCGGCCTTCTTGACGAGGAGCACGGGCGACGAGAACGGTGAGTCGCTGCGGCGGGCGATCCCTTGAGCAATCATTGCGGCACACTGGCGCTCCAACTCGTCCTTGTGCGCCGCGAAATGCCGTAGGCGGACGGCGGCCGGTTGGGCGTCGGGCTTGAGAACAATGCGGTGGTCGTGCGCACGCTTGGGGCGGACCGACGGGGTCCGCGAAGAGCCCCCAAACGAGAGCGACAACGCCTCCGGGAGGAGAACCGGCCTCGTTGTTGCGCCGGGCCGGCACGGCGGGGCGGCCATGCCGGTCCGGAGACGGAGCGCCCCGGCGCTGGAAGGACATGCGCCGGCCGAGGTCCCAAACAATGGGCCCCAACTCGCCGAGCCACCGGGTGCGAGACGACGTCGTGCCGACCGGTGGCATGACGTAGAGGTCGGCGGGAACGAAGTGCCGTCGATGAGCGAGGGCGCGTCGCGGATGACGCGGCGCGAGTGACCCGCTCGCCATTGGCGACCAAGGGCGTGAGGCGGGGGTGTTGGCGGAGGGCGGACCGGAGCGCCGCGCCGCCTCCTCCGAGATGAAGTTGTGCGTCTTTGCCGGAGTCGAGGAGGGCGACGAGACGCGGAGCCGAGTGCCACGGCGATCCGCATGGTGCCCGCCATGGGAACCCCGGCCACGGCTGCAGGAAAAACGGGCGCCCGGCGTCGTGCTCCGTCGCCGCGGCGTCCGTGGCGTCCTCGATCTCCACGCCTTCAAGGAAGAAGATGCGCCGCAAAATCATGGCCACGGGTATATTTTTCATTGCAATTAAAACGAGAGACCCGGACGGCGCCGTTCCGCCATCTCGTCGGGGTGAGGCGCCTGCGGTTGCCCTCGTCGCGACCTGGGGCGGCCACCGGAGAGCGATGAGCGCCGGCGGCTGTGGCACCGAAGCGGCGGCCGTGGCGCGGGCGGAAAGGAGGCGCGCGGGGCGCCGAGGGGAAGGCGCCGGCGGTCGATCGCCATCAACTCTACTTGTCGCGCCGGGCTCGTGGCGGCTGCGAGCGTCTCCGGGTTGTGGATGCGGACGGCGTGGGCGGCGGCGCGAGTCCGCCGGTGAAGAGGCGGACGCGGCGAGCCTCGTCAAGGCGGCCCGCGCGAGCGAGGAGGGCACAGACGATTGGAATACTCCTCCACGGTCCTGTACGCCGGCACTCGGCGAGCTCGAACGGCGGAGCGAGCGGAGGGAGGCCCAAACCGCAAGGTCAGGAGCTCCTTGAACCGCCCCCACGACGGCGTGCCCTCGTCCTCCTGGAGTTGGATGTACCAGAGTTGCGCGACGTCCTCCAAATTGTACGAGGCCATCCACACGCGCTCCTCCGCCATGGTGCGGTGGCGAAAATAGGATGCGCACTTGTTGATGAAGAGCATCGGATCGGTCTTGCCGTCGTAGCGGAAATTCCAATTTGTGGAATTTTGGGGGCGATCAAGATCGCGCGGCCCTCCGGCGGCCGCGCGCGCCGTTGTCCGACGACGAGGCCGACGTCTCTTCATAGCCGCCATGTCGGCCTTCATGGTTGTCATCTCCGTGGTGATGGATTTCAACGACTCTATCACATCGGCGATGGTGGGATCGCTCATGGGCTGGCAGGCTGCGGGCGGGAGTGGTGGAGGAGGCTGCGGCGATGGTGGAGGGCTAGGGTGGTGGGTGGCGGCTTGGGTGGAGCGGGTGGTAGAGGACCGACCTGGCTCTGATACCAGGCTGTCAAGGGCGTCGAATCCTCGACTGGCCGGACCGCGGCTACGTAGCTCGTAGCCGCCGGTCGTCTTCTTCGGTGAGGTTATTCCCCTCAACCGCAGGCTTAACAGAGAGAGAGAGAGATTACGGATATAATTCTTCTTGTTTTCATTGTACCGCGATTACAAGCATATATGGCCACTGGCCCAACCTAAATGGCGAAGGCTCTCCTTGATTCTAGGGATTTCCAAAACAACCTACCTAAATGGAGAAGGCTCTCCTTGATTCCAGAATTTCCAAAACAACTTACCTAATCTAAGTTTCTATCTTTAGCCACTAGAGGCTAACCTATATCGATGAGATGCCCCACGTGCTCAGCGCGCTCAGCCGGTCCGCGCCTGGCATATGTGCGTCCGCACATGACAGCTCCCTGTGTAGTCTCTCTTTGTTTACGACGAATTGTAATTTGGTGCCAAATCCTTCACTTCGTTCCTCCGTTCCCAAATTTACCCAAGCTTTTGCAATCTGGTCTCCAAGCCAAAAATTTCTCCATACGTTTTAACTCTTCTCATAATTTGTTCCCATTTGTGCATAAGAAATGAAGCATGTGTTCCTAGCACAAAATACATGACTTTATATGAATGGCAAGTATAACAACTCAAGTAGTTGCAACAAATATTCAAACTAATAAATCCTAACTTATCTCAAGAGATGAGAGATTAAGTTAATAGATCTTATACGTTCTCAACAAAATCTATTGTTTTTCCGGGTGAAGATCGATTTATTGGAATCCTCTATCAAGTTGTTTTCAATAATTTTTATTGCTAGTTTCATGTAGCTAGTTTCTTATTTTTTCTTGCGGAAGCATGTTAGTTAGTTATATGCTATGCTATCTTTAATTAGTGTTTTTAATCGAGCTACTAGTTTTCATCTAAAATTATAAATTTATTATCTACATAGAAACAAATAAATATATAGTAGTGTCTTAAAAGAAGAAAAAAATATATATATATCAGTATAGAAAATACAAAAATTTATAGAATATAAGATTAGTATATAATAATATAATTACGCCTTTGTCAAACCATAATAAGATGACAAATCTAAAGCATGGGAAACCTAAGTTGACCTTTTTCTTACTTTACCAAAGCATGCGCAAAGCTCGCGCGAAATGGCATATTTCGTTATCCATTAATGTTGTCGGCCTATGCCGAACACAAAATAATAATAATAATAATAATAATAATAATAATTATAATAATAATTCAGTATAAAAATATATAAAAATAAAAATACAAAAAAGCGAGTAGAAACCGGGGAATAGATACGTAGAGAAATAAACTTTTAAGTATATCATTCAATATATATATATTTTTTACAGCAAATATTTAACTAGATGGTACGGATAATGACACGGGACACAAGACACGACTCGGACACGGCTCGGCAACTCTTAAAAAATTAGGACACCGAATGGACACGTTAATAAAATATAATATATATTATTAATATAATAATATATTTTTATTATATATAAACTATTAATTTTGGTAAAATATTATTATAATTTTCGTACGAACGAAACTTAGTAAAATTTTCATTGATTCATATATTTTAAGAAAAAACATTATTTACCATACATAATTTATTTATATTGTCAAAAAAAATTATATGCATTTATAAGTACCAGGGGCTCCGGTAATATAGTCCCATTTTCGATTTTAGAGAATTCAAATCAACGATCCATACCGTTAAAACTGATCTAGGGTATTTAAAGTTTTTAGAAATAAAATTTTATATTTTTCGACATAGTTTACTTTATGATCAAATTATTTCAAAATTGTCAATTTTCAATAACTACTATGACGAATTTGGAGTTTAACGGTGTAGAAGAATCTAAATTTCTTTAAATTTCGATAGAAAATATTTTAAACTATCTAGATTAAGGTTACATTCTTGATCTTGAATTTAAAAGTCCCGTGCTCAAATTTTAAAGATTATTTAATTTTCACCGTCTATTTTGACATAATTTATTTACTGAGTAAACGATGTAAAAAAAATTAAAAATTTTATTTCTAAGAACTTCATATATATATCTTAGATCATATTTAACTGTGTGGATCGTTAATTTGAATATCCTAAGACCGAAAACAAGACCATAGTATCAGCTCGTACTTATAGATAGTATAGTAGCTTTTATATATATATATATATATATATATATATATATATATATATATATATATATATATATATATATATATATATATATATATATATATATATAGTCTCATTTCATATACGTATCAATAAGACTATGACCGCACGTCAAGTTTCACCGTTAGATCCACCTCTTTGATGATTTTCACCGTTAGATCATACTATTCAACCAACCACCCACTTAACCCTATGGGGCCCACATCATCTTAACCGCACATCTTTCAATCCAACGGTCAAAAACTTGGTAGCACAAATGAGTTGGTGCTATTAATAGCATAGTAGCCTAGTTCTATATATATATATATATATATATATATATATATATAGTAGGGCTACTATACTATTATGAGTAGTAGAGCCCTACTACTCATAAGTTGTTTTCGATGATAGAGCTTAGAATCGACGATCCATTCCGTTAAATATGATCTAGAGTATTTAAAACTTCTAGAAAATAAATTTCGTAATTTTTCAAAATTATTTACCTTACGATCAAAAGCTCACAAAATTGACAATTTTTAACGGTGATATGAGATACTTGGTAGTTTAACGGTGTAAAAGAATTGAAATAGGTTGAATTTTTGATAGAAAATTCTATTCACTACCTAGATAAAGATCAATAACTCCGATCTTAAATTGAAGGATCCGATCATCTATTTTTAGGACATCGTTCGATTTCTAGTTCATTTTATGCCCATTTGATGGACTTTATTATGATTTTGAAAAATTACGAAATTTAATTTCTAGAAGTTTTAAATACTCTAGATCATATTTAACGGAGTGGATCGTCGATTCGGAAGCTCTATCATCGAAAACAACTTATGAGTAGTAGGGCTCTACTACTCATAATAGTATAGTAGCACTACTCTCTATATATATATATATATATATATATATATATATATATATATATATATATATATATATATATATATATATATATATAGTTGTCTTTGGTGTGCTTTTATAAGCACGGAGGCTTAGTGCTTCCACTTTGTTTTCGATGTTCGGACTTTCGAATCGACGATCGGCTCGTTAGACTTGATCTAGAGTATTTGAAGTACCTAGAAAATAAATTTTACGATTTTTCGATATCATTTGCCTAGTGATCGAAGGGGCTCAAAATCACTAATTTTAATGGTCGTGGTAAGCGGTTGCAAGTTTAACGGTGTAGAAATATCCAAATCACATGAAATTTTGATAGAAAATTTTTTATACCATATAAAACAAGATCAATAACTTTGATCTAAAATTTTAATGTCATATCATCATATTTTGTAAGATTTTTATTTTCGTTGATTTTGAGCCACTTCGATCACTAGGCAAATGATATCGAAAAATCGCGAAATTTATTTTCTAGATACTTTAAATACTCTAGATCAAGTCTAACGAGCCGATCGTCGATTCGAAAGTCCGAACATCGAAAACAAAGTGGAAGCACGGAGGCCTCCGTGCTTCCCTAAGCACGCACTCTATATATATATATATATATATATATATATATATAGAGAGAGTCCGGCTACTATACTCTTATGAGTATAGAGCCTCTTATACTCATAAATTTTTCTTTAGATCTACTCTTTAATCATTTTCACCCGTTAGATTATACTATTCAACCAACCACCCGCTCAACCCTAGGGGCCCCACTATCAATCTAACCATAACCACTCTCATCCTTACCGCACATTTTTTCATCCGAAGGCTAAGAACTTATGAGTACAAAGGGGTCTATACTCATAATAGTATAGTAGTACGACCTATATATATATATATATATAGAGTCCTACTATCTTATTATGAGTACGATCGCTCGTACTCATAAGTTGTTTTCGATGATAGAGCTTCCGAATCGACGATCCACACCGTTAAACGTTATCTAGAGCATTTAAAACTTCTAGAAATAAAATTTTATAATTTTTCGATATCATTTACCTTACGATCAAGAGGTCACAAATTTGACAATTTTTAACGTAGGTATGGGATACTTGCTAGTTTAACGGTATAAAAGAATCAAAATTTGTTGAATTTTTTATAGAAAATTCTATTCACTACATAGATAAAGATCAATAACTCTGATCTTGAATTGAAGGATCCGATCATCCTTTCTTAGGACGTCGTTCGATTTTGACCGTTCATTTTATGCACTTTGATGGACTTTATAATGATTTCGAAAAATTACGAAATTTATTTTCTAGAAGTTTTAAATACTCTAGATCATGTTTAACGGTGTGGATCGCCGATTCGAAAACCCCAACATTGAAAACAACTTATGAGTAGTAAGGGCTCTATACTCATAATAGTATAGTAGCCATACTCTATATATATATATATATATATATATATATATATATATATATATTAATTGTATGTGCTATGAATCGACATTAAATGAGTATCCAAGAAGTGTCCATATCGGACACGCGTCCGACACGGATACGCGAGGCTTATAGAAGTAAGTGTCCATGATACATAGACATTTAAAATTATAAAAATTTGGAAATTTTTAGATTTAGGGCTTTTAATTGAAATTGATGGACTAAAAATCCTCTTGTAGATTGTAATAGAAGCCCCCAACACTTCAATTGAAGTATTTACTGGTATTTACCAAGCTAGGATATTTTCAAAATTTTTTTATATTAATAATATTTGAAGAATCTTAGTATAAGAATTTTTGAAGATTTTCATTACTTAGAAAATTCTCCTTAAGTTAGAGGTGAAGACTTTGGAGAAATAAAAGAAATTTTCAATTATCCATAGGTGCAACTTAATCGAAATAGATGAACTCCTTCTATGTCATCTTTCTCTTAAATAGATGACTTCAATTTCTTGATGAAAATAATCTAGAAAATTCTTTAATCTAGAAAATTTTTTTTGAGAGAAAGGTAGCATCTTATCTAACTTTGTTTATTTTTTTAGAAATAAACCTGAAAAGTATAAATCAACTAGAATTCGAACTTGGGCATAATCCAATCACTAAGCTCTTTGCCACTTGCGATGGTTGGTTTGTAGTCAACATGCTTAAATTTCATTATGAAACATGGATATCTACCTAGCAGTTATTTGGTTACTCTCTATATTTTGTGATATGAGTTGAGATAAATGAACATATTTGCTAGCCTTGGACATTTATTGAGAACTAGTGAAGGCGCGTGAAAATTTAAGTAATTTTTAAAATATTTTGAACAAATTTTTTTAATTTTTTAATTTTTAAATCTAATTTAAAATTATAAACTTCAAAAAATTGAAGAGAGTGAAAAAATAAAAAAAGATTTAAATAAAAAGGAATAAAAAAAATTAAAAATTGAAACGCCATTTATTATATGTATTATTAATAAACTAATTACTTTATTATATATAATATTATTAATAAATTTAATTAATTAATTAATTTTATAGAGTTTAAAAAATTAAAAATTTAAACTTTGAAGTTTTAAATTTAAAATAAATATTATATATTAACATTTAAACTTAAAGTTTAAATAAAAAAATATAAAATTTGGAAAGTAAAAAGCAGAGAGAGAGAGAGAGAGAGAGAGAGAGAGAGAGCTGTGGGGAGGGGGAGAGAGGGAGAGAGAGAGCACGGGGGGGGGAGGAGGGCCCATCGAAGCCCTGAGGGAGAGAGAGAGAGAGAGAGAGGGGTGGAGAGAGAGAGAGAAAGTCGAGGAAAAAATAAAAAAAAATTTGTGGGACTCGCGAAATTATCCGCGAAACGCGAAAAGAACGCCATACAAGTTCAACTTTCATTATTCTATATAGATAGGTTACATTACCCCTAAACGAGACATGTGGAGTTATAATATTAAAATTTAGAACTTTATGTGACCTTGGGTCAAATAGTTGGATATATGACATTTGAGTATGAGACTAAAAAGCTTGTGCGAGCCAAATTGCGACTCCCCTACGAGCGAAGGCGCTCCAAAGCATAGTTAGTTAATTCGGATTCGCGAAAATTCGGTACGGATATAATTCGGATAAAATTGTCTTTTAATTTTTAAATTCGTTAAAAAATACGGCTAAAAAACGGATTCTGTAATTATTCGGATACGTGATTTATACGGATATTATTCGTTCACCAATTAAAAAATCGTGATAAAAAATTAAGATATATATTAAATATATAATAATTAATATACAATATATATTATTATTATAATTTCTATATATAGATTAAATATATTCATATATTAATAATAACTATATATTAATAATATATAAGATTTATATATATAAAAATATTAATAAATAATTATAAATTTATAAATAAAATATTATATAAATATTTCTAAATAAAAATAAAATAATATATATAATAAATGAATATATATTTATAGATAAAATTTTATATATATATATATATATATATATATATATATATATATATATATATATATATATATATATATATATATATATATATATATATAGAGTTGAGCTAGAATACTCTCAAAAGTATTAAAGAGATGGTCTTGTGAGTTTTTAACCATTGGATGGAGAGATGTAGGGTTGAGATGATGGTGGTAGGTGGTAGTAGGTGGTGGTAGGTGGAATAGTGTTTGATCCAAGGGGTATTAGTAAACAAAAAGTAGATCCAAGGGCTAGAAACTCAAAAGCACCAAGGGTGCTTTTGAGAGTATTCTATATATATATATATATATATATATATATATATATATATATATATATATATATATATATATAGTCGAATCTACTATTAGTAGCAAAATCTCATTGTTCTTTCTTTTTAACCTTTGGATCATTCTCTTATCATTATTTCTAACCATTAGATTAAATACTATAACCAATTGGGGACCACTCAACCCTGGGAACACTCAACGCTAACTACCTAATATCATCCCGACCTTACAAATTTTTATCCGATGGTTAAAAACTTTGTAGTAAAAAAAGCGTTTTACTACTAATAGCATTCCACTTAATTCTATATATATATATATATATATATATATATATAGAGTCCTGGGATACTATCGATAGACTATGCATTTGGTGCTACCAAGTTTTTTATATCCATCCCTTTGATGATTTTCACCGTTAGATCATACTATTCAACCAACCACTCACTTAATCCTAGGCCCACATCATCCTAACCACACATCTCTCAATTCAATGGCCAAAAACTTGGTAGTACCAATGACTTGGTCTTATTAATAAAGATAAGTAGCCTAGTTCTATATATATATATATATATATATATATATATATAGCTACTATACTATTATGAGTATTGGAGCTCTCGTACTCATAATTTTTTGGCCGTTGAGATAAAAAAATATTAGGCTAGGATGAAAGTGATTACGGTTAGATTGATAGTGGGCCCCCTAGGGTTGAGTGGGTGGTTGGTTGAATAGTATAATCTAACGGATAAAAATGATTAAAGGGTGGATCAAATGGCCAAAAACTTATGAGTACAGGCCTCTATATCTTTCATAAAAGTATAGTAGACTATATATATATATATATATATATATATATATATATATATATATATATATATAAAGAGAGGGAGGTCCACTGTGGACCTCCTCCTCATGCGGTCCACGAGGTGGAAATGGCCTCGTGGACCGCGCACCATCTATGGCTCCATGAGCCGCGATTAATTTTCTGTTCAACTTCTACTTTTCTGCAGCCGCGCCCTTGCTCCCAGCGCCGGCGAGGACGGCGGAGGATGACGACGATGGGAGCGGCGACGGGACGGTATCCGCAGTCGCGGCCCTTGCTCCCGGCGCCGGCGAGGGCCGCGGAGGACGACGACGACCCGAGCGGCGACGACGCGGCTCGGCCGCCATCCGCGACCGCGTTCGCGGATTTTTGAGCGAATTATTCGCGAATCACGAATAATTCGCGAATAATAATATTTGCTGAAGAAATCGCGTTTTTTTTAAAAAAAATTGGGAAAAGAACGGAACGTCCTGTTTAATACGGATATTAAAAAGTGCGCGAATAATTCGCGTTTTAAACGCGAATAAACCAACTATGCTCCAAAGGGCCGTTTTTGCAAATAGCTCCCTAACAAAAATTTATTTTGCAATTGGTCCTGTGTAAAATTTATTTGCAAAAATAGTCCTACTCCCGCCACGCAAGCGCCACGTCAGCGCCACGCGGGCAGGGCAGGGCCGGGTGTTTAAGTTGAACACGGTGAACTATTCATCGTGTGTAGACACGGTGAATGGTTCATCGTGCCTAATATACGTAAGACCCACAAATACCCCGAATTCCGGACTTAGCCAAAATACGGCTAAGTCCGAGGTATTTGTGTTGTACACGGTGAATGATTCACCGTATCCAATACAAATATCCTGGCTTGGCTCCGCCCGTGTGCGCGACGCAGCACTTGCGGGACGGGGGTAGGACTATTTTTACAAATAAATTTTACACATGACCAATTATAAAAAAAAAAAAAATTTATTAGAAAGCTATTTACAAAAAAAAATCCTGCTCCAAAGGTATAGCCATCACAAGCAAACTCACTCTTACTTTTTGGGCACTGATTGAGTGACGGGTGTAAGGCACGACCATGTATGTAGTGTACCGAACACTGCCTATGAGATACGGCACAAGTTAGAGCCGTACCTTG
Source organism: Aechmea fasciata (assembly GCA_025177825.1). Lineage (NCBI taxonomy): Eukaryota > Viridiplantae > Streptophyta > Magnoliopsida > Poales > Bromeliaceae > Aechmea > Aechmea fasciata. The sequence goes on from CM045935.1 coordinate 2,675,930, forward strand.
TGTAGGTCCTCAAAAGGTTGGATAAAATAGTGGTATTTGAACATCATGAAGCAAATTGATGTACAGTGAAGTACCGAGACAACATATTTATCCATCTTGAACACTCGTCTAACGTAGGCTAGAAGTCGATAGGTAGGAGAAATTCTACGCTAGTTCAACTTGTTAGGATTTTCATATATTGCGACCCAATTAATCATATTTAAATTAGAATTTGTTATAGATAAAGGTCAATCCTAACAGATATAGAACTACTTGATATGGTATATTTTATTCCTATACCATTTATTTTAAATTTAAAATAGAATTCTAATCAGACTTTGATAGGAAGTCGATCTGGACTCTATATAAAAGGGTATTAGTCCTGCCACATTCTCATACGCATTCTGGGGAAGAATTACCATCGGTTCCACATCATACGGCAGAGTGCATGAGATGGGAGGAGAAACCAAATCACTCAAGTTCGGTTCGTGACTTTCATATCATAGCCGGACTTTACGCTTCCGCAGATTAATTAAGAATTTCTTCTCTATGGCACTAGCTCTGTGAGTTATTTTATTTATTTGATTCTGAATTTAGGTATATATTTAATTTGCTATTTATTTTACATATCTTGAAATTTTATCAATTGGTATTAGAGACAGATTCGATAAGTTGATATTGTATGCATTAAATAGTTGGATCGAATTACGATGAATTTTAGATTAATTAAATACAAGGTTTTTTGATCTTTAAAATCTACTTATATTTATTTTTCCTCATGGCATGTCATATGCCTTTATATAGTTTTGTCGGTGCCGTACATTAGTGCAACTTTTTTTTTTTTTTCCGTGATGTGTCTGGATGAAAACCGACTAATTGAGAAGATAATAATTGTGGAGGTTCTTGACCAATTGCTTGACACTACAACAAAAACGGTCTATAATGATATTTTTAAATATAGATAAATGTCAAAAAAGTGCTGCTAACTAAAATTACCGACACTTTTAAAAAGTATTGCTATATATGGGATCGCTAGGTATATAGTGACAGTTAAAGAGTGTCGCTATAATCTAAAAGAGTGCTGCTAATTTATCAACACTTATTTAAGTATTTAGCAACCGCCGAAACTCTATCTCATTGGCTGCGGTGGCGGAGGAGGACAATAGTAAAGGCTCTTTGTCTATAATTTCAGCGGATTGAGTGAAGAGAGAAGAGAAGGTAATTGATTTTTCTTTTTTCTTTTTCTTTTTTTTCTTTTCTGTTTGTAATCGGGCGAAATGGACTAGGTGTGGTGGGTTGAGTAGAGTAATCTTTTATTTTTGATTGGATTGAGCTTTATATTTAGTCATTAGTAGATGTTTTTTTAAGTTTTAGAATAAATGAGAAACTTAAAAGTGTCCTAAATATGTGTCCCTATAACCTAATTCTGTTGTAGTGTGAGCGGTTCGGATTCTTCGAAACAATACCATAAAGAATTTTGGTCAAAATCTTCAATATTTCTCTAATTTCGTCTTCTCAATTTTACGAAAGGTTTTTTTTTCAACTTAAAATTTTGTATTCATCGCAATTCGATATGTTAGAGTCTTTACCTTTAATAATGTATCGTGAACATAGAGAATCCGTTCACATAAGGTTTAATTTTGTATACAATATTAATTTATCATAAATTTATTTATCTTTAATTTGTGGTCAAATCAGAATATATAAAGTTTAATTTTGATTGGGATATTATGTTTTAAATTTTCGCATCTATATTCTTATTTTTGACCGGATGAACATGAAAATTAAATAATCATAATTGTTTTCGATTATTTAACATTTGACGCTAAGTTAAATTAATTTTTTATTTCGATTGGTTAGGTGCAAGCCAAAGTGGCACTAATTAAAAGAAATAATAATTTAAGTTTAAAGTAGCGCTTCCGGATAATTTTCATGTTAATCATGCAAAGACTAAGTCGATTAATATATTGCTTCAACTGTTCGGGTGCAAGCCAAAACGGCCCCGACCGGAAGAAAAGATAAATTAATTGTTTTAAAGAAGTGCATGTGAAAATTGCACCTTAATATTATGTTTAGTCTGCTCCCAAAGGAGGTCTAGACATGAAGGCAAATGGGTGGTGTAGGATAGGAATTTTCTTATAACTTGTTTGGAGAAATTTGTCTGGCCAAAGCTGACAATTTCTTCATATAGAAAATTTGAAATTATCACGACCTACATAAAGTTTAAATTAGTTTCTGATAAAAAGATTGCATATTTATGCTCATAATTGCTCCCAAAGGAGGGATTGTGATGTCATATAAAGCATATGTATAAGAATGAAAATACTTATGCTCGCAACTTTGCTCCCAAAGGAGGGTTGTGATGTCATATAAAGTGTATTTTTCTAATTTTGGTGTGGTAATTTTGATGTGGTATTTTATTGATAAAAACATGCATTTTATTTTCCAAATGATGACTCCATTTTCTGTTCCTATTGGTGAATCTGTTTCCATACTTAATGATTCTAATTATTTGGAGTGGAAAAAGCAGATCATGTTTATTTTGGGCTATATGGATTTAGATTTGGCTCTGCACGCTGAGGAACCGCCTAAGGTAGTGGGGCCAATGACTCCACAGCAGGATCCAATCACTTAATTTTGATGCTTATAAAGTCAAAGGTATCAAAAAGTATAAGGGGATAAATTTCAGAATGTGATAAAGCCAAGAATTATCTAAAGGCCATTGAGGAGCAGTTTGTCTGCTCCGATAAAGCCTTGGCGAGCACTTTAATGAATAAACTGTCTTCCATGAAGTACTCCGTAAATGGCTCGATTTGCAAGCATATTATGGAAATGCGAGATATTGCAGCGCAACTCACCGCACTTGAAGTAACCATCTCTGATTCATTCTTAGTGCACTTTATTTTAAACTCTTTGCCATCTGAATACGGACCATTTCAGATCTCTTTTAACACATATAAAGATAAATGATTAATTAATGAATTGCTGACCATGTGTGTGCAAGAGGAAGGCAGATTAATACAAGAGAAACAAAATGCAGTTAACCTTGTTTCTCAAAAGAGACAACTAAAGTGTGCTAAGAATGGCAAGGGCAAGAATGACTTAAAAAAAAAGAATAAGGAAGTTTCATCTGGTTCACAAGATCAATCAAGTAATTGGACTCCCAAGTGCTTCTTTTGTAAGAAAAGGGGTCATATAAAGAAAGACTGCCAAAAGTACTTAAATGGCTCCGTAAGAAAGGTAAATTTTTAGTTTTGATGCATGAGTTGCATTTAGTTTCTGTTCCATCTAATATTTGGTGGATTGACTCTGGTGCCACATGCCACGTGGTGAATTCTGTGCAGGAATTTCAGAATCGGAGAAAACCGAGTAAAGATGAAGCGACTATCTATACAGCTAAAGGAAATCCAACTAAAGTAGAATTTGTAGGAACATTTAGATTAGTTCTTTCTCTGGTTATATTTTGGATTTAGTTGATACATTTTATGTTTCAAAATTTTCTAAAAATTTAATTTCTATTTCGAAACTTATTGGATTGGGATATAGTTTTTATAATAAAGTTTTTTTCTTATCCTATAAATCTCAGATAATTGGCTCTGGTGTTTTGAAAAATAATCTATATAAGGTATTTTTAGATGATTCATTTAGTAAAATCCTTCTTACCATGCACGAAAATATTGCATCGAAACGTGGCATTATAATGAAAGGTCATCCATGTTATGCCATAAGAGATTAGGACACATCTCGAAACAGAGAATCCAAGGATTAATTAGAGAAAATATTTTAGATGATTTGGACTTCTCTGACTTTGGAATGTGTTTGGACTGCATAAAGGGAAAGCAGACCAAAACTTCTTCTAAAGGTACTAAAAGATCTGATGGAACATTAGAGTTGATTAATACTGATATGTACGGACCTCTTCCTCTATCATTTACTGATCATAAATATTTCATACTACTCTCGATATGGCTATCTCTACTTGCTTAAAGAAAAATATGAAGCATTAGATGCCTTTAAAGCGAGATAAGGTGTCTGCGACCATGGAGAAGAGAAAGAGAAAAAAATATTATATTACCTTTTTTTTCTTTCGTGAAGAGGGAATGGAATGGTTTTTTTTTGTTGAGACTAGATTAGAGAGTTAAAAAAAAGTGGGTTCCAAGTGGTGTTCAAATTGATATTTATGGACCAAGTTATAACTACTTGGAATTTTAATCTTTTTTGTTTTTCAGAACGTGCAGATGATGGGGATAGTGGGATGTGGGAGATGTGGGAAGTTGGGATCATGGATAGGGATGTGGGAAGTTGGGATCATGGATATGATATTGCAACTTAACCCTTTTAATTTGCTTATGTTGTTTTTAGTTAAAATAAAAGAGTAATATATATATATAACAAAGTATTTATATGCTTTTATTGAAGTGGAGCATATTACAAATATATGAAAGGGGAATGACTAATTTGCTAAATAGTAGATATGTAATAGCCATGCATGCCTACGAGAGCATTCTCTCTCTTCCTTTTTTTGTAGTCTATGCACCTAGTGCATAGATTAACCTATGCACCATGTTCAAAATTTGGATTCAAATTTTCTCTATGCACCTAGTGCATAAATTATCTCATACACCATATTCCCATTTAAAAATTAGATTCAAATTTTCTCTCTCTTTTCCTTTCTTCTCTTTTTTTTTTTTATACTTTAACAAATGCCCCCACCTTTTCAAACTAGTGAATCTAAACAAAGTGGAAAAGGTGCTAATCTCCTTGCACGATTTCAACTTTCATATAGCCATCAAAGGTCCAACATCAAAGGTCTAAGGTAACTTTATCATGGCTAGACCTTTTTACCTCTTTTGATGCTATTCTTTTTTTTTTTTTTTTAACCTGTATAAGATGTACTCAACACTGAAAACTCACATATAAAGTAGGTTGATTATGACACATCCAAATTGGTTTTATGTATCTCAACACTGAAAACTCTATTTTTTTTTATGGAATATTTTGTTTTGGATCACAAATTTTACTCATCCTTTTCATACTGTAACCCTTTTCTCTTTCTAGATCATGCGGAAAAAGAGAGAACCATTAATTCATCTAGATGATAAAACTTTAGTTGTGTTTAGAGGGCTTTCTTTAATTCATCCCTTATGAAACACCTATGTTCAAAGAATGGGCAATATTTAAGCAAAAACAGTTATTGGGTCATTTTGGGGTTGACTATTATGCTTCTGATGGTGACGGCGATGTTATATTATTGCCCCCATTAGGTCCCCCAAAGGAAAGAGACACATTACAATCTCTTGGATATAAAATACTCAATAATCATCCAGATTGGTGTGGAATGAATAGATTTTTTGGAGATAGCTAGTATTGAGGTAGAAGGTTTGATTGAATGGGAAAATTATATTCTTTCTCATTATACAACTCAGTTATGTCGTGCTGGCATTTTGGGAGGTATTGTAGCTTCACGTGGAAAATACAATAAAAATATTAATATCATTAAGGCATTGGTGGAACTATATATGGTGTTCAGAAACAAACACTTTTCATCTTCCATATGGTGAGGTTGGGATTTTTTTATGGAAAATTAGAGAACTTAGTGGGCTTCCAATTATCGGTGATATGTATGATGAGTATATCCCACCAAATTCTGAACTTTATAACAAAAATAATTATCCCAATTGTGTTAGGGAGCTTTTTGATGTTTATCAATGGCTTATAGCTCGATCTTCTAATAAGCGTGTACGGTATGACTTATGGGTGAATTTTTTTTACACAACCCGTAAGAAGTTGAGTCGATCTAGATCTCAAAACATAGGCAACAGAGAGCTTGCTCAATCATATACAGAAGATCTAACCCGAGCGGCCTTCATTTCCTTATGGCTATGCAATTTTGTAATGCCTTATGAGTTAGATCACTTTATCAGACCGGAAACATTTATTATGGCTTCTAAGCTAGCTTTAGGTGAGAGGGTTGCCTTAGCCCCTGCTATTCTTTGTGCCATTCACGTCGGCTTGTCTTTCATGAGTTACCATCCTGAAGGTCCTGTGCATCCTGGGCCTCAACTCCCTGTTAGTTTTCTATATGGTGGATTGGTCTTTATTTTGAGCAAACTTATTCTAGAAAGGTGATCAGCGATAACATCAAAAACATCGCCGGCTTACAAAGCCATCCTCAAATGATACTTTTTATGGACGCGGCGGCTTCTCCTTTTAATGCTAAGCGAGCACGAATTCATCTCAGATCAAGCGCCCATTTTGTGTGGTGTCCCGTGCCATATTCTTATTCTTTTGTTAATGATGGTTGGCTTTATGATCCAAAATTAACTACATGAGAGTGTAAATATCCAAAAGAGGTATATGAATATATCATTTCTATCAGACAGAGTGTGCTTCCGCTTCGTTTAGGGAACAAACTTCACACACAACCATATAATACTCATCGTTTTGCTCGACAATTTGGCTTTGATCAGTCTTTCCCTGAAAGTATCAATGTTCCTAAATTAGCCAATCATCTTGGGACACTTGCTTGGTGCTGGAATCATTTCCTTCGATATGGAACTTCTACTAACTATTTTATACCAAAGAAAGACCGGATTGACAAACCAACTTTACATTATGCGCGTTGGTGGTCTAATAGCGTGCATTCGAGCTTCAAGCATGGAGTGGGCTATTTACTAAACGCAGATGATCCCCGCAAGAAGAAGAAAAAAAGTGTTACTATTTTAGGAAAAAAATTAATTTTTGAGGAAATATTGACTTCATCATGTGTTATAGACGAAAGAGTTCTAAATTCTCCAGAACCAGAAGGAAAACAACTTGACTTATTTCCAGAATATGATCATATTCAAGCTGGTCCTTCCGATGCTCTTCTCAATTTGAAGTTCTCGACCTCAGTTTTCCAATCCACGAAGATAAGAAATCTAAGGTATGCTCATTAGCATTTCCAATTATCTTCTCTCTCCCTTCTTTTTTTTGTTTGCTGAACTTCTTTTGTTTTATTGTGTTTGTAGGAAGTGCATATTATGGATTCGACTACCGCAGGTGAAGTGCATTTGCAAGATTCTACATCAAGGTCAAAGGTACGTCATAGAATCCAAATTATTAGAATATTGTTGATTTATTCTAGCATCATTTCTCTCTCTATATATATACAAATTAACTATATATTTATATTTTTACATAGATATGCAATGTGGAACCATCTTTAAGAAGCTCAAAAAATCCACCACCGGATGCTTTAACTAAAGTAGCTCATGAGAAGCTTCCCGTTACTGTGTCTTAAATAATAGGTGATCATTTTCATTCATATTCTATTTATAACTAACTGCACATGACGTACGCTATACTTATCTTATATATATTTTTGACCGATAGATCACAATTCGGAAAGAGTGGGTCTATCTCCGTATGATGATGAATTGGTTGACTACGTTTCAACACCTTTGCCACCAAAGTATATTGAAGTAATTTTATTTTTCAGTTAAATCTATATGCCTTCCATTAGTCTTAAATTAAGCATTTAATTATCAAATAAAGAAGGAGGTAAGATACGGATAATAATGTGTAATTTTTCGTTAGAAATCTGTAGCCGCAAAAATTTTGTAAATCGGAGCTATAGCGAAAATGTTATGGCCCATTTACATTTTAGTCCCTGTATTTACAAAGCAGTCCCTGCAGCTTCATTGTCCTTTGATTTTTGATGCAAATCTATATTCTTGATCTTTCTCTTTGGTCTAAAGTTGCTCTCAAGGAATTCAGGGTTGCAGAAGTGCATTAGTTAGAACTACAATGGAAAAGTTATAATCCGTTTGCATTTTACTCCCTATTTTTTTTTAACGAAACAGTCCCTGCAATATGTATCTTTTATTTTGTTCTGAATATCAGCATATGGTCCTTTTTATCGCAGGATCCACTCACAGATGTTGCAGGTATTGGAGTGTCTTCTTTCAATGAAGCTTTCCCACTATCTTGAGGTACTTATTTATTTTAAACTTCATCCATTGAATAACAGAGAATTTTTCCCCTTTTTTTCCTATGTTTTTTTGGTCAAAATTGTTCCAAGCTTAATTTCATATCACCCTCGTAGTCACACATTAGGCGTATTTATATTTTGATCCTTGCACTTTGACTTGCAGTATAACTATTTTTTTTATACCACAATTCTATTGTTTAGGATGAGAGCACTAAAAATGATGATGAAAATAAGGTAGAGAAATGCAAAAAGACGAAGTTGCAACAGAGATGCCCACTACAAAAAAGTAGTGCATTTGCTACGGATTTGAATTTCGTATGTCACCAAAAAAAACTTTTAGTTACCAAAAAAAAAAAAAAAAACTGTCACAAAAATAAAGGGATGGATTTGAACCCACCACAACCTTTACAAAAATTCTATCCCTCTTAACCACTGCACCACAACTAATGTTTACAAAAATGTAACTTTAACTGACGGAAGGGGCAACAAGATGCAATATTAAAGTATAGGGGGTAAATGACCGTTTTAAGAGTTTGGGGGTAAAGTGAAACTCCGCCAAAAGTTCAGGAGGCAACAGTGCAATTTTTTTTTTTTTTTTTTTTTTTTTTTTTTTGAGAAATAGATAGCACGCTACCCGCTTCGTTTATTTCCAGTTTATTTCATTTGGAAATAAACTTAGCTATAAATATGAATCAACTAGGATTCGAACCACGGCCATGTCGCAACCAACCAAGCCCTTCTACTGCTAAAAACTGTCGGTGGCAACAGTGCAATTTACCCATACTTTTTTTAGTTATTCATATTTGTACCTTGTATTTTAAATCCCCAACCCTCACATAATACCACTGGCATACCCAACATTTTTTTCTCCCAAACCCTTCCCATTTGTATCCAGCTTTTGTTCCTGCCGAGATCTCCGGCGATCACCACGCGGAATCGGAGGGGACAGGAGCCGCAACCGACGCAGGCGCACCCGCTCCCCCACCCCGCGTCCATCTCCTCGCCGCACAGCACGAGCAGGGCAGCGGCGTCGGCGTCGCGGGTCCGCGTCGGCGTCGGCTTCGGCTTCGGCTTCAAGCATCAGCTCCTCGCGGATAGTCTCATTAGACAGGTATTCGTACGTTCTTTAATTTTGTAGAACAACTACTAATCCACAGATAATCTGCAATATATCTGTAACAAATTAAGGACAAGTAGAGTCAAAGAATAGGGTGAATGACACCAATCAAAATTCATGGATAAGTATGTGAATGCCTTTCATAAATGTATGTGCATGTCGTCAAACCCTTTCACACTAATAAATTTGAGCACAGGGAAAATAATTTTTGTTTCAGATGTTGAGAATAACTTCCACTGTTATGACAATTGAACATCTCAACTGCTCTTGCATACCGAGAAAAAGGACCAAACTCCTCTTGTTTCAACAGAAAAACAGTGTGTTATATGGCACAGTAAACTAAGTCAAAAATTGAAGATTATGAAAGAGATAATTTGGATAAAGTATAAGCTTTCGTAATAAAGGTATTATCTGAAATGTTCTATATTGGCATCAGGTCCCCTAAAGTTTGAACTTTAGGAAAGAAAAGGTGTATTCACTTTCAAGCTCCTTACTTGCGCATTACTACTTTTCTATTATGACCCAAAAGAAACAACTCGATGGTGGTTAATTAAATTAGTTTTTTTCTGGACCCAAAGGATAAAGTGATTCATTACGATGTACTAGTCTGAATGGAATAGTGAGAAGATATTGCATTTGATTAAGCTACTGGCCTAAGTGATCCCAAAAACGAAGGGCTTTTGATTAAGATTTTGGTTAGGCTTTTTCTTTGACTATTATTAAACATGAAACCAAGTCTAATCATAATTTAAACCATTTTTTAACTTGAAAAGAGATGATAATAAATATCCAAAGGCTAAGTTCTACCTTCAATTTATTGAGTCATGGGGGGCTAAAATTGACTTTGCAGGAAGGGTCATTACTGATTAGAAAAATTGAAGCCTTTAGCACACAATTCATCTGATGTTCTTTATTTGCAAAAGAAATTCTTTCTCCTTCTTCAGTGTCTAAAATCAGGAAAAAAAAAATCAATTTTTTTTTTTTGCTGTTTTTGCTTCAATTTATGCTATTCTACCAATTATTATCATGAGATCATAGTGAGCTTTGTAGTGTTTACTGAGCTCACCTGTTAATCCTTGAGGGCACATTCTCAGATGACATGATCACAACTGGAATGCCTTTAAGAGATGAAGACTCCTGAATTCAGCAATTATTTTTTTTAAGAAAAAACAATTAGACCTTTTTCCTTTCTACAGAAATAAACAGTCATTGGTGTTGTTAGAGTATCCATTCTATAGCAACTCGTTGTCGTTGGTGTTGTTTAATTCATTCTGTAGTTATGAGACTTAATTAACGGTAGAATAAATTTTTGTCAGTTACTTCATAAAGTGCTTCATTTCCAGACATTTGAAAGTAGTTTAACTAGAACTCCTCTTTGCCGCTTCCCACCTTCATTGGTTTGGCTAGAAAGAAATACTTTTCAATAGACCTTTCTTCTCGTGTTTAATGTTTTTATTTGGATGAATTGTGCTCATATTGGTTTAATAATCTTATGTATATTCGTTTATGACATTATTAGAAATTAGAACCAACATATTTGCTATTACTTATGCATATATTTAAACTAACATTTGCTGTGTTTTTCTGCCTTCTTTCCTTGTTGTTAAAGCCTCTAAGTTATCATTGTTAGGATTTCCGTATATTACGGCCCAATTAATTATATTCAAATATGGATTTACTAGAGATAAAGTCTAATCCTAACAGATATAGAACTACTTGATATGATATATTTTATCCCTATCCCATCTATTTTAAATTTAAATAAAATCCTAATCAGACTTTGATGGGAAGTCGATCTAGACTCTATATAAAGGGGTATTGGTCCTGCCACATTCTCATACGCATTCTAGTGAAGAATTACCATCGGTTCCATACCATATGGTAGAGTGCCTGAGATAGGAGGAGAAACCAAATTATCCAAGTTCGGTTCGTGACTTTCAGATCATAGCCGGACTTCACGCTTCCGCAGATTGATCAAGAATTTCTTCTCTATGGCGCTCTTTGAGTTATTTTATCTTATTTGATCCTGGATTTTGGTATGTATTTAATTTGCTTTTGTTTTACATACCTAGAAAATCTATCAATTGGTATCAGAGCTTGAACGGTAAGTTGATATTATATGCATTAAATAGTTGGATCGAATTATGATGCATTTTGGATTAATTAAATACCCGGTCTTGAGGTTGTACGGCAGCAGCAGGGGCGCATGAAGGCTTAATTAATTAGCATACCGTGAGGCTAATCGATTAAGGCGGCCCAAGTGCACATCTGTACGGCAAGAGGAAGTGCCACGGTCTCTAGATCGGAGTCGGCAATTAAATTTTTACAAGTTTCGTGATCTTAATTTGTGCGACAATTAAATTTGATAGCATTCTTTGATCACATGAGGCGTGGCGGTGACATAAGGATGTACGGCTGTCGTTAATCCTATGGAAATTGGGTTGATAGTAGGGTGCAGCATTCGACTGCATGTGGTTTTGTACATGCAATGTGGATTAATTACCTCTTTTAAGATTAATATTAGCCAATTACAAATCAGCTCTAATTATATGCATTATCTTGATGTTGTATTAAATTAGACCTTGTTTCTTGTTTTGAACCTGGCTATGATATTATTTTGATTTATTCTGTGTGATGGATTGCTTAATTAAGATATAGACAAAAGTTGAACCTATTTAGATTGAACCTGTTATTAATCTATTGGGTTCCCTTTACCAATTAGTACTAGGTAGGTGTCGGATTTTAAGCCCAACACACTTAAATTCTTCATAATTCGATCCGTTGGAGTCTTTATCTTTAATAATGCATTCGTGAACATAAAGAATTCGTTCACATAAAGATTTAATCTTGCATATAATATTAATTTATCATAAATTTATTTATCTTATATTTGTGGTCAAATTAGAATATATAAAGTTTAAATTTGATTGCGATGTCATGTTTTAAATTATCGCAACTATATTCTTATTTTGACCGGATAAACATGAAAATTAAATAATCATAATTATTTTTCGATTATTTAATATTTGGCGCTAAGTTAAATTAATTTATTATTTCGATTAGCTAGGTGCAAGCCAAAGCGGCCCTAATTAAAAGAAATAATGATTTAATTTACTTTAAAGTAGCGCTTCCGGATAATTTTCATGTTAATCATGCAGCACTAAGTCAGATTAATTTATTGATTCAACTGTTCGGGTGCAAGCCAAAGCGGCCCCGATCGGAAGAAAAGATAAATTAATTGCTTTAAAGATGTGTATGTAGAAATTGCACTCTTATATTATGTTTAGTCTGCTCCCAAAGGAGGTCTAGACATGAAGGTAAATGGGTGGTGTAGGATGGTAATTTTCTTATAACTCATTTGAAGAAATTTGCCTGGTCAAAGCTGACAATTTCTTCATATGGAAAATTTGAAATTATCAAGACCTACAGAAAGTTTAAATTAGTCTCTAATAAAGAGATTGCATATTTTTTCTATCATGCTGATTGCTTTGAAATCAAGTTGGGAAAATATGTATGCACAAATTTCCTATCATACTGATTGCTTTGAAACAACACTAACTTTTTTCTTGTTGAGACTCTCATTTCTTGTTAAAATGCTTCAACGTCTATTTTTTTGGCTTTTGAGGCTTGTAAGCATTGTTTTCTAGATCAGTGTTGGTTGGCATAGTGTGAGGCCTAAATTTTGCCTCTGCTTTTATCTACAAGAATCTCTACTAGACATCTAAGGTTACTTCTACTTCAAACATCTGATACATAAAATTCAATATGAGCAAACAAAACTCAATACAAACTATTCAAAGCTAATTTCAGTTAGCTAATTTCTGCTTCTTTTTTCGTTTTTGCGGCAGCCCCTATATATTGTATCCCACCAATCTCAACTGTACTTGTGAACAGAGTTTGCCCCGAGGCTTGTTTGGTGCATATGTAAGATGGGATTTCATAATTCATTTTCTGTGCATACTCCTAGAGCATATTCTTGCACAGGCCGGATGCATGCTGCATATTGAAACATTAAGATGCTAGAAAATCAGAGAGTAGTTCTTTTAGGGTGAAAAAAAAATGCAGAAACCTGCCCCATCTCCACCTGGAAGTACCGTGATTTATGCTTTAATCCCAGCCCCTCAATATTGAACATACAGATCACGGGATAACCCCAAAGTTATTTGAAAATTCTGCAATAACGTGCTAATGTTTGAAACAATAATTGTTTGATGTATCTGCTACCTAACGTGCTAACGTTGAACTTTGTAGGGATATATCTGCTATTCAACATATTTGCTGGGACCTGTATGAAATTAATCCTTAAAAATAATTGATGACCAAATCAAAACTCTTTTCTCATTTGGTCGGGTTCTAATTAAGTAGATGTTTGTTAGTAGCTATTAAACATTGACTCTTTACTGTAATAGCGTGTTTGGTTCGCCCTTTTTTTTACCCGGAATCGAAATCGGAATGGACGAATCCGTTTGTCCGTGTTTGATATGCGGGATTTCCATTCCGATTCCGATTTCTGGGTGAATGGGAATCCCCCCCAATTACCCCTTTCTCCAATCTTGCCTAGGGTTGGATATTGAATCCGGGCGGAATGGATTAATTTGTTCGAATTAAATTTAACTTTTCTAAGTTTATTTTTTAATTAAAATATAAGTTTAAATTAAAAATTATATTTATAAATTTTAATTTTAATTTGAACTTACATTAAAAATTAAAATTCAATCAAGCATTTCGAATCTAATTTATAAATTTGAATTTAAATTTAAATCTAAAGTTTAAATTTAAAATTTTATTCAAATTTTATTTAAAATTTATATTAAATTTACGGATTCAAATTGAAATTTGAATTATAATTTTAAGTTTGAATTTGAATAAATCAAAATTTAGTTTTATATTTTGAATTATCTGTTCAATTTCAAATTTTAATTTTTTTTAAAAAATATATTTAAAATTTTGACATCATTTTAAAATTTTGACATAAATTTTTAATATTTAATTTTTAGTTTGAATGTAATATATTGTAAAGATAAAATTGACATATTAATTTAATTACGTTTCTGATATCTATTTGAACCAAACATCGACAATAGAAATGATTTATTCTGATTCCGATTCAAGTGGCGAACCAAATAGAATGAGGTAATGAATCATTCCGATTCCGTTTTCAGCATATTCTTATTCCGATTCCGATATCGATTCCGACTTCGAACCAAACATCCCCTAAAAGTGAATTCAGTGGTGAAGTGAACGTCTAGTTGGTTATTGATATATTTTGATCATGTGTTTTCGAAACTTATATATTTGTTGGACATGTCTTTTTCTATGCAGTAGGACATAAATGTATTTGCTTGATCTATAGAGTTTTCTAAATGAAAAGGAGATATAAATATGAATGTTGGTTCATGATGTGCTGGGTCTACCAAAGCTTTTCAACTGTGAATGGAATGATTTTAATTAGAGGATGAAGCTGTGTTTCATGCATACATGATATATTAAAGGAACTACCTCCCGAGCTTCACAAGAAGACTTTGAACCGGTGCTGCTTGAAACTTCATCATAATAAGGTGTGAGTTAAAACTTCATCATAAGAAGCTCGGAAATTCACAATGGATGTATTGTAGTACCATACATCAAACTCTCCTGTGAAGAGTGTTCTGTGAGTATCAGAACAGTCCACCGTTTCTAAGAGGGCGACTTTTTCGGCGGTGGTTTCAACATTTTCGATAACTTCGCCGTATTTTTGGGGAAAATTTGAGGGGGGGTCTCTGACACCCCGGGGGGAGTCTGTGACACCCCAATAGTCCCACTTCGGATGAGAATGGGGTTGTCATTGGGTTTATAAGAGACTTAGACATTAGTAATAATAACTGGGCTTAAACATTTTGGGCCGGTGGTTGGGCCCAACGAGTTATTATTGCTAGTCGGCTGGGTCGTTACAGGGTTAGTCAAAAAGCTGCTATATCTCTGAAATTCAAGTCATTTATGCTGCAGGAAAAGTATAAAAGTTTTGAGGCAAGTCAAAGTGTTGATGGTTTACTGTTTTCGACTAGTGCGACAGGGTCGGATTACCCTAACTATGCTGCTGAGTGTTTTTTCTTGTCAGTAGCCTGTTAGTCAGCTTAAATTTCTCAAGTTAAATTCTAGCTTATACAACCCAGGATTCAATGGGATAAACATAGTGTACATTCCTCATATCTTGAGATGCTAAAATATGTTGCCTCTCGTGTAGTTTTCTTTTCATGCAAATGATGATGTCTTGTCACATATTACATGTTAACATTATATATTCTTTAATCTTTTCATTATTAAAATCCCATTGGATGCTTCCATTGATTGGTAATTTGTCTTGTGCAAATATTATTCGATGTATTGGTTTGTTGCCATCGAAGAATGGAGCTCCACTTGGATCATACTTATCCTTAACATCAATATATATATTTTTATTTTATCTTTCTTTTAGATTTCAATTTTGTCTAATTATATTTGTTTTTAATTCATTGTAGGTAAGGATGAGTGGTGCAATTTCTACATAGTATTAGTATTCGACAATCCTTTATTTTGGATGTGGACTATATAATCAAACATACTTATTTTAGATTGAATCATTTAGTTTGAATTTGAAAATTATTTGTCATGTACTTAAAAAATTGGAGATAGTGGGAGGTATTTTGTATAACGAATGTGAGAATATTAATGTCTTTTTGTTATTAGAATTTAAAAATTTTGTTGATTTGCTTTTATTATAAATTTCATTGGTTGTTTGAAACTAGTTGGTTTTATAACCGATAATGTAGTGACAAATAATGGTGACAAATATATTGGTGATGAATATTATCGTTATAAATGTAATATTCTGTGTCAAACTTTATTATCACTAAATAGTAGTGTAGTGAAGAATTATCGTCATAAATGCAATATTTAGTGACGGATAGTGATGTCACTCACTAACTATTAGTGACGGCATATATTGTCACCTAATATTAATATTTTTTATGTTCAACTATTTTATAAATATTATTGGTGACAAATAAGTAACGTTCGGACAAAATTAACTTGTCATAAATATTGTCTTTAGTGACAATGTTTTTTTTTTTTTTCGTGGCAAAATCTATTTGCCACGGGACCTACCGTGACAACTTATAGTGACCGTATTTATCGTTACTAAAACTATTAGTGACAACTTTTTTACTTTTAGTGACAATGTTTTATTGTCATTTATAAATCATTTTCTTGTATTCACTAGGTAAAAGAGAACGAGTCATTGATATTTCGACCATGAAAGCACATAAGCGAGCTCGTTTGGAGACCAATTTAAATTCAACTAGTAAGACCTCACTTTTTTCTTCTTGTCAAAGTATGCCTCATGAAAGCATTCCTTATATTTCACTTTTTTTTTTTTTTTTTTGTGCAGGCTTGCAGGTAGAGTCAAAATCGACTAATGATCCGGAAGATGCTTTATCACCTTACGGTGATGAGGACTATAAGCCTACGTCTTCACTATCGGAAGTTTTCGAAAATAACAATACGGTGATTTTTTTTATAGTCATGTATTTCTTTTTCTTCTCATTCTCTTTCCCTTTTTTTTATTCTTTTCTTTTCCTTTTTTTCTTTTTTTAGGATGTATTGTTTGACGAGAATGTCGACGTTCGCTTAGATAGTGGCGCAGGAGATTCCCGAAGCGAGATTCCTATTATAGTCAAGTCGTTTTTGACCGATCGCATAATGGATATTATGAAGACATTCAATCGTCGCGAATTTAGGCTAGCTAGAGAAGAAGTATCAAAATATTGCCAATGTCTGTCTACACTTGGGATTGATACATCTGAATTGGAAAGACGCATGAAACCCATATTCGACAGAAGCCATTGAAGAGCTATCATCAAGTCCAAATTTTGTTCCAATTGTTCGGCTAATGGATGCTAATGAGAATTTGGCATTATGTAGAAGAAAACTTGCTTCCCACATTACTACAAAAAATTCTCTCCTTCAAGCTACTGAAAGTGTCTCTTTACAGCTTCAACAAACCAAAGAGAGAATAAAAGAACTAGAAGAGAGTATATCACATTTGAAGAGTACTGAAGCAGAGTTGGCACTTAAACTTGAAGTGGCCGATGACTCCTTGAAGAAGCTAAAACCGTCACACGAAGAACTGCAAAAGGATATTGTTGATGAAGAAAAGGAGCTTACCGCAGCCCTTGAAGGTCATAATGATTCTAAAGAATCCGCTGGTCTTCGAGAATTAATAGAGCTGTTTGAGGAGCGTCGTCGAATGTTTGAAATTTGACTTCTTTTCTTCCTTCTTTTTTTATGCTTGTCTGTAATAAGAAACAATATTCTGCAGTCTCAATAACTTAAAATTTTGAATGCTTTGGATTATGCTTGAGTAATATTGATTGAGTTCGTGAGTATTTGATCTTCTTTCTTTGTGTAGTGTTACATTGTGACAATAGTTATGCTGTGACAATGGGTTTTGTTTTGTTTATTTTGCTTGAGAAGCAACCAAAGTCACAACGCATAACTGACCCCAAGATTTTGTTTTGGTAATCTAATGTCCTGATGGGTTTTCAATAGACACTCTTCTCTAACTTTGTTTATGAGTCTCGAAGGTTTTTTTCTTGCAGCGAGGGTCATAATTTTGCCTGTGTGGTTATATCACAACTGGGGAATTTATAATTTTATCCTTGAAATCCGTCGTGGATAATCAAGCCCGTTGGTGACTCACATTTTACGTAAAGATTTTTTTTTTTTTTTTTTGAGTATCATGAAATATGCATTTATTATTATTATATATTTTTTTTTTTGCCTCAAGAAGCAATCGAAATTGCTGCTCATAACCGACCATAAGGTAAGTTAACATTCCGTCATAGGCAAAATATATTTTGGGTATTAGAAAACATGGATTATTTTTTATTTATTTTTCCTCGAGAAGCAATCAAAATTGCTGCGCATAACCGACTCTAAGGTGAGTTAGCATTCCGTCATAGGCAAAATATATCTTGATTATTAGGAAATATGGATTATTTTTTATTTATTTTGTCTCGAGAAGCAATCGAAATTGCTGCGCATAACCGACCCTAAGGTGAGTTAGCATTCCTGCATAGGCAAAATATATCTTGCGTAGTCTGGCGCCCATACGGGTTTTCACTAAGTACCTTTCCCTAATTTTTTCCTGTGAGCCTCGAAAGGTTTTCTCACAGCGGGGATCCCAATTTTGCCTATAGGGTTATACCACAGTCGGAAATTTTTACAATTTTACCCTTGAAGTCCGATGTGGACAATCAAGTCCGCTGGTGGCTCATATTTTACCCATATTATCTAAAAATATGTCTTCCACCCTTTTTTCTTTTTCTTCGTCTTTTTTATTTATTTATTTTATTATTTTTTTCTTTTTTTTTTATACATAATATTTCTTTAAGAAGCGGCGTTCATAGGTGGCATTGGTCTTTCACCTTTGACATCAATTAATTGATAAGCGCCGCCTTCATAGACTTTTTTCACTACATATGGGCCTTCCCAGTTTGGATCAAATTTCTTTCCAGTGTGTTTATTGATTATAGTCGGTCTACGTACGAAGAACGAGCACCAATTCCCCAACATTATAGGTGCAGTACCGAGTGAGCTTATTATATGCTCTTGTCATCTGGGCTTGATAGAGTTCCAAATTTTGCTGGGCAGCTAACCTGACTTCATCTAATGCATCTAGCTCATCAAACCTTAGTAGAGCATTTTCTTCATTTGTTAACTCGTGTTGAACTGCTATTCGTAAGGAGGGTAATTCGACTTCTAGTGGTAATACTGCCTCAACGCCAAACACTAAAAAGTAGGGTGTTACTTGAGTTGGCGTTCTGTACGTGGTTCAATAGGCCTAAAGAACTTCTATGATTCGCACATGTCATTCTTTTTTATTTTTGCCAATAATTTCTTTAATAGTTTTATCAATGTCTTATTAAAGGCTGAAAGCCACTCCATTAGCCCTTGCATTATATATTGAAGAAATACCTCCAATCAATTTTATGTTGAGTAGCAAATCTATTGACTTTGAAATTCTTAAAGTTATTATCAGATATAATTCGTCTTGGAACTCCAAATCGGTATAGAATACTTTCTCTAAAGAATTTGACGACATCATCTGCTTTTACCTCTCTTAGCGGGATTGCCTCAACCCATCTAGAAAAATAATCTGTAGTAGCAAGAATAAACTTATGCTCCCTGGAAGATGGTGGATTGATAGGTCCTATCACATATGTTCCCCACATATCAAATGGCCATGAAGCGATTATAGGATGCAAGAGATTTGGATGCTGATGAATAAAGTCACCGTGGATTTGACATTGATGGCATTTTCTAGCATACATTATGCAATCTTGTATCATTGTTGGCCAATAATATCCCAAATGCTTAATTTTAAGGCGCATTTTTGGCCCTGATTGGTGCACACCGCAAACACCTGAATGAACTTCATGCATGACTTGTTTAATCTCATTTGGTGATAAACATTTAAGCCATAATTGATCATATGATCTGCGATAAAGTTGATTATTAACGAATACATATCTCATTATTCTTTTCTTAATTTGTGCCTGCCTTGACTTTTCTTCTGACAATTTTTTATATTTGAGAAAATCGATGAAAGGTTCTCTCCAATCATCTTCTATCTCGATATTTGCAACTTCAGCTTCTTTCGTATCTTCTTCTCGATTTAAGTCAACTGGGAATAATATTTTTCGATTTCATATAATTATTTGGACCTCGTCCACGTTGGGATCAGCAAGCTCTTTAGCCAATTTAGCCAGGGCATCGGCTTTTCCATTTATGGCCCTAGACACTTTTTCTATTTTTATACATGGGATTTTCTTCATAAGATATTTACTTTCGTTTGATATTCGACCAACTCAGGTTTATGTACTTTAAACTCCCCTTCAACTTGGTTGATGATTAATTGGGAGTCTCCATAGATGTGCAATTTTTGTATGTTCAACTGGATTGCAATTTCTAAACCGGCAATAAGAGCTTCATACTCAGCCTCGTTGTTTGTGCGAGGTTCAGAAAGGGCTAATGAGTATATTAAAATGCCTCCTTCAGGTGTTACAAAGATTAATCCTATCCCGGCCTTAATCTGAGGGACATTTGGACTGAAAGCTGGTTGAATTGAGGACGCGCCATCAAAATACATTTTCCAATAGGGTTGGTCTTCTATAGTAAACATGATATGCTCATCGGGCAAATCACAGATCAAAGGTGAGTCATCTGGAATTGGGTGCGCAGCTAGAAAATCAGCAAGTGCTTGACCTTTGATGGCTTTCTGTGGTATATAAGTGATGTCAAATTCAAGGAGTATAACAGCCCACTTTGCCAACCTTCCAGTCAATACTGGTCTTGCCATTAAGAATTTAAGTGGGTCCACCATTGAAATTAAAAGGATTTTATGTTCCAACATATAATGTCTTAATTTCTTAACAGCAAATATAAGAGCTAGACAGTGCTTTTTAATTGGTGAGTAAGAATTTTCTGCCTCCACTAACATCCTACTGAGATAAATATAAAGCATTTTCCTTTCCTTCTTCATTGTTTTGAGCAAGAAGTGCACACAGCGATCCTTCAAGTGTAGCGGTATATAAAAGTAATGGCCTACCATGAATAGGCGCAACAAGCACTGGGGGGCTTAATAAATATTTATTAATGTCGTCAAATGCTGTTTGATAATTATCATCCCATATAAAAGCTGCATCATTCTTCACCAATTTAGAAAACTATTTAATTCTACCAGATAAAATGTATGCCAATCTTCTTTGAAAGGATCTTAATTGTTTCAAATTCTTTGGGGGTGGCAATTCTATGATAGCCTTAATTTTTGCTGGATCGATTTCAATTCCTCTATGTCTAACAATAAACCCAAGAAATTTGCCTGAATAAACTCCAAATGCACATTTAAGAGGGTTCATTTTCAAATTATATTTTCTTAATCTGGTGAAAACTGTTCTTAAGTCTTCAATATGATTTGCTTTATTTACAATTTTGACCACCAAATCGTCAACATAACACTCAACAATTTTGTAGAGCAAGTCATAAAAAATTATCATCATAGCCCTTTGATAAGTGGCTCCTGCATTTTTTAGACCAAAAGGCATAACCTTGTAACAGTATATGCCAATTGGAGTTCTAAAAGTAGTGTGTTTTTCGTCCTCAGGTGCCATCTTTATCTGGTTATACTCAGAGAAACCATCCATGAAAGAAAACATCTCGTAACTTAAAGTGTTATTGATCATTAGTTCAGTGACTGGCAGTGGAAAATCGCCCTTTGGGCATGCTTTATTTAGATTCGAAAGTCAACGCATATGCGAATTTGACCATTTTTCTTCTTTATTGGGACTATGCTCACGATCCAGTCAGCATATTTTTCTTCTCTGATGAACCCTGCTTCAATAAGCTTTTTAGTTTCGGTTATGATCTGTTCTTCTAAGTCAACTCTTGTCCTCCTTGGAGCTTGTTTAACTGGAACTACATCTGGGCTAATGGCAAGTTTATGAACAGCCCACACTCGGATCTAAGCCGTGCATTTTTTTATATGTCCAAGCAAAGCAGTGTTTATATTCTAACAACAAAGCTTTCAACACGTCTTGATCTTTTTCTGGAAGTAGTGCACTAATATAAGTGGGTCTTCGATCTTCTTCATTGGCCAAATTTATTTCTAAAAGCTCATCAACGGTGGCTCGTCTTCAAACTCTTGTGGAGTATCTTTTAATTCCAAAAGCTTTGTTTTTACTGGCTCGGTTGAGATCATGTCCTTATCTTGCTTCATATCCTTTATTGTAATCATAGTGTAGGTATGTCGTATGACACATGAATCATTATAGGTTATCTCTGTCATTGGAGGTGTGAGATTGAGTTGACCTATCCCAGAAGTTGTCATTCCTATGATCTCTTTGTAAGAGCATTGCGATTTGTTGGACACCTGGGCAGATTGATGATATCCTAGTCCTCTCGTGTGTACTGTTCTCCCATTTGGAAGCGCAACTCTTTTTTGTGGTGAATTCCACATTTTCTGAAAAAAATTTTGATTAGCCCGTGACCTTCTTATAGGAAATCCTGAGCTATTCATCATATTTTTGAGATTTTTCGGAAAGTATGCTGGCATGTTGATGTCTTCATATATTTCCTTATCAGAGTTATCAAGCTTGATAAGATCAAAGGGTTTATATCTAACTTATAAAAAAGGATCGTTTTCTTTATTCTTTCTTTTCTGCTGACTTTGTCAACTTGAGGAGGTACAAAGAAGGTTTTTAGATCATTCACTTTTATTGGCTCATTTATATGAAGAGATTTTAGATGTCCATATGGAACTCCAGTAATAATTAAGGAATCCTCAATCAATTCAGGAGTTCTTATGAACATATTTGACTCAGATGTCGGAAAAATCTCTTCATCTTCTGATGAGTCTTCTCCCCAGGGATTGTTTAACTTGAAAGAAAATATTTTCAATATTTTTCTTACTTTTTCTTCATCATCAGAATCTTCTGAATTACTTCCGAAGTATGGAATTAAAATTTTTTTATTATCCTCAATTTTTATCTTTCCCTTTGATGATTTTCTATCACTCTGAACTTTACCCTCTTCGAGTTCGTGAGATAATTTTATATTTTTTTCAGATTCTGCAAAATATCTTGCATCTTCATATCGTATCTCATACACTCCAAATGGGCGTATATCACCGTCAATTCTGAATTCTTCTCCATTCTTAATATATTTCATACATTGATGAAGAGTAAAGGGGACAACATTATACTCGTGCAACCAAGGCCGTCCCAATAATGCTTTATACGAAGTATCTGCATTTATCACATAGAATTTTACATCGGTCCGCAATGTTCCAAATTTTATAGGAAGGATGATCGACCCGAGAACTTTTTGGCTATGTTGATTAAAGCCTTGAATTAAAAAAATTTTTTGAGGACAGATGATCGATATTCAAAGCTAAACTTTTCAAAGTTCTTAAAGTCAAAATATTGACTAAGGATCCGGGATCGATTAGAATACGATTAATTTTCTCTTCATCGCTTGTCCCAGTTACATATAACGGCCTATTGTGATGGGCAGTTCCCAACAGCATGTCCTCATCAGTGAAAATAACATTGGCGATATGTTTGGAGTATAATGTCTCTTTCATATTCATCTCAGCAAAATAAGCGTAAAAGGGCTCGGAATTTTGTAAAGCGTAAATGAGTACATCCCGAAGTTCTCTGGACATCATAAGGGCGTCATATACACTCAACAAGGCTGGCACTTTTCTTAAATGGGAAAGTATGTTATACTCAATCTTTGATAATCTTCCTTGATTTGATGAAGTCGGTGCCTATTCATTTATCTAAATTTCTTTATCTTTACCATTTTGTGGCTGCCCTTGTCTTTCGGGTAATACTTTTTCAGACTTTAGCTTAATTTGGAAAGAATCCTCAGCTCTTTTATCTTCCTTGGTATTAGAGTTGACACCACAGGTAACAGTTTGGTACGTTTCGACTCTAGTCTTTTTAAAAGTATTTAACTTGTTAAGTATCTCTTTTAACTGCTATTTCATATTTTTTATTACCATGGCCACACAGTCTATGTTTGTTGCTAGAGTGTGTACGTCAATCTGCACTCTGCTCAAATCATTGTCTATCTCAAGAAAGCGATATTCCATTCTCCTTGCACCGTGATCCCTGCTGGGAGTATTGTATGCTATCCAGGCACTGTCACTATCTTCACATGCCACAGCAGATTGCCTAACCATATTCCTTTGATTTACGGAGTCTTCAGATTGCTCTTCTCTGACTGTTATTACCCGACACGACTCTTTGAGTTGTAATTTTTTTTTTCTATGGTCCCGAAGTTTCACGCATACATCATAAGCATGACCTCTCGTTCCATACAAAAAACAACGCAATTTCATATCATCCAAAGCATCATAACATGCTTTTCTGAATTCTTCTGGAGTAATGGATTGTTGTTTCTCAAATCGTGGCAGATGTTTCTTCCATCGTTGACTTTTGGATTCGGCAACCGTCGGTTGGTCGATCTTTGGCTTCACCTCGTTCATACGTAGATTCTACATTCTTTTCCATTGGCGGCAATTTTCTAGGGTATGTCCCCATATGTTATGATAGGCACAGAACTCTGTCAACATAACTTTATTTTTTCCTTCATTACCCTCCTTAATTAGAGCTTTATTATTTTGGTGAACCTCTGACTGCTGGCTTGGGGTTGTATTCTTCTTCTTTTTCAGTGAAGATGACCATGCATTTCCTCTCGCCGACATTCTTTTAAGCTCTTGAGCAATTATGTGTGCTTCGTAGAAACTTGCGTCGTATTCGGCTTTTGTTGACTTTGATTGCTCCAGATAGGATAAATTCATTTGAATCGAGCCTTGCTTCTTATCGTCTTCCTTTAGATTAGCTTGCATAGTTATGACTCGGCATGTCTTGACCCGACATCTTTTTGATGCTTCAGTAACATTCGTTTTGAGCATATCTATTATAGTTCTCATTTGAATATCTATGCCTTTTATACCACCAATCATATTGTTCACATACATCTTTATAAAATTAATTTCATTGTGCAGCCTCCTTATTTCTCCCTCCATTCTGATTAAGCGACACTCCATTCTATACAACTTCTTCATTGGATCATAATGAGTTGAAGTGTCGTATAATTCCAAAGGATTAACATAAGTATTATAGTTTGGTTTGGATGTCTGTTGATTTGCTCTCCGGGTTGGCGCAGGTCTTTCTAACACGTCATCAGATGTTGTAATGACACAGCATGATTCCCGTATGTAAGGAATAGTCTTGTGCTTATTTTCCTCCTGAATTTTCAAAATTGTGCTTCTGACACTTTGCCTGATACGTGCTCTTTGAGAAAACTGATTTTTTGGTCTTCTTGTATGTTGAAAAGTGTGACAGTTTTCTAGGTTATGTCCTTTTACTTGATGAAAAGGGCAATACATAGGTGTATTTTTGTTGTTAGAATACTGCGAATTAACTCCTCCCGCCGGCGCCATTCTCGAACATTCTCCTTTGTTAAATTTTTTATTGGTTCCACCTCTATGTTTGGTTTCTATGAGAGGAGTTTTTCCTTTATCCTTTTGAGAAGTTTTGGATGAATGCTGATTTGAAGATCCACTTGTAGGCCTTGGTAATAGCTCGATATCCCGTTCTCTATTATTTTGCGACTAGGTTTGTTGAGGGAGGAGCGTAATTTTCATTAATTGTTCCACTCTGGCTTCGATCCCGATCAACATAGAGAACATTACATTCAGTTGTGCTTTTATATCCAATATTTTGTCATTCACCTTGTGAGAATTGCAACGTGTCATTTTTTTTATTTCTGCCAATTGGTTATGAACTTCTATGAGGTTCCTTTCATGTTCTCTAACGTGGCTAGAAGGAAAAATAATTTCTTCATCGTCACGTTGTGCGGTGATGACTCTGCTGCAAGTCTCTCCCCAAAAAGGCTCTCCTTTTTTTTTACACTCCTCGACAGAAATTTCTCTTTTATCAAAGTCTTTATTTTTCTTAGCCTTTTCTATTTTTTTGAAAATAAAATCATGAATCATAAGAGGCTCTCTTTCAACTTGTTTATATTCTTCCATTGAGTCAATATGTTCCTCAATAGGCCGCTTCTTATATTGTGGTTGAGCCGGCTCAACAAATTTCTTATTCTTCTTCACCCGAGTTATTCTGCGCCTTGGCTTGGCTGAAGTATTAAATTTTTTGATTTGAGGCATGGGCTTATCCTCAGACTGCACTTCTGGGTTTAAGGGACCTCGCCATTTTATTCCCGGAACATCTTTTAAATATTTTAACATCTTCCGAGTTTTCTTAGATAAGAATATATTCCAGAACTCGGGGGGAAATGCATTCTTAATTTCTTCTATATTTTCAGTATCCACATCAATCACATTGGTCTTTTCGACTGGTGCTTCTGATAATACTGATTGTGAAAG
Organism: Aechmea fasciata; assembly: GCA_025177825.1. Lineage (NCBI taxonomy): Eukaryota > Viridiplantae > Streptophyta > Magnoliopsida > Poales > Bromeliaceae > Aechmea > Aechmea fasciata. The sequence continues at coordinate 2,701,970 of CM045935.1, forward strand.
AGTGATTGCGCCGGTTTTATATTGTTTTTCAACCCAGTCTTTGAAAACCCAGCAGTCTTCAATTGGATGGCTGATCACTCTATGGTATAGGCCATAGTTCGGATCATTGGTTTTCCTTTATCCTCTGGCTTCTTTGGCTCGAGCAGTTGAAGACCATTTTTAACAGCATCGTTAAATATTTTCTTAACTTTCTCTCATTTGAAAGGGTACACTTTGTTTCTTCGCTCCTCTAAAGAAAGCCCTTTTGGATTATTGCACCTTAACATAGGTTTTACAGGGGTCTGTTCAACTGTAGAGCCTTCTTTTCTTTCTCTATCATGTTCGTGCGGGCCGGTCTAGCCTGTGCCAACTTCGCCTCAACTCTTTTGTTATCATCTTTTTTTATCTTTTATAAGTTTACTAGGACCTGGGGATCAGTTCTCTCCAATCTAGAGACATTTGATATTAATTCATGAAAAGTGGAACAACTAGATGTGCATAGAAAAGAGGTCAGGGCCACCCAATTATCAATATTGCCCATGACAAGACCAACGGCTTGAGACTGGTCTAGAGGTTGCTCACACCTTATACTTAAGTTCCGCCACCTTGTAATGTAATCTAGCATTGTTTCATCTTTTCTTCGTCTGGTGGCTACCAGATCAATGATAGTAATCTTATCGCTAACGGTGGCGAATTTTGCTTTGAAAGCTTCTTCCATGTCGGCCCAAGTTTTAATGGACTCATCTTCGAGGGAGTATTACTATTCAAAAGCTATACTTGATAAAATTTGTGGAAATTGTTGCAAGAGTAGAGGTCCGTTACTCCCAATATTCCCACACATGGCCTTAAAATGTGCTAGATGTTGATCAGGGTTACCAACACCATAGAATATTTTGAACTTAGGGACCTGATACCCTTATGGAAAAGATACATTATCATATTTCGATAGATAAGGGTGTCATTTCCCTTTCGATTTTGGATTTGCCCCCGCTATCATCTCTTTAACTTGCGAAGTGATCAAATCATGAATTTCTTCTTTAGTCAAAGAGGTAGCCTCTTTAAGAACAGTTGTTTTAGCCTGTTCATCAATGACTTGTGGTATGTGTGCTTCTGTCTAAATTAGAATCTTGGTTTGACGCCGTTGATCCTCCAATTGCTTCTGCATATTCAACATCAAACCCATGACCTCCTCCATCTTCTTATAAAGATTTATGATATCTCTATCGTTTTCATCAACTTTCTTTTTCAAGGATGCAATCATAACATCCTTTGGATCCCTTGAGAAAAATACAATCTCTTCTTCCTCTCGCAGTCGATGGATCACCAGGTAAATCATCTTTATTCTCGATATTTTGCGAAGAGCTTGCTTCCTTAGCTCTTACTTTCTCTTCCGCTGCTTTTCTTGCAGCAGCTCTTGTAAGAATTTGCTGAATAGTTTCTTCTTCATCAACAGCCTTACTTGATGGCGTATGCCCAATAACTCTTACAGTGTGAATCTCCAAATTCTCCATTTTAGATTTTTTTTTCTTTAATCTGAGCAAGAGTTTGGGCTTCCACTCTGTTTTTCTTCCTTCCCATGATAGTGTTGACTTTCGTTGCCATTTCGGCTTCTCAAGTTTCTTCTCTAGGTTCATTCTCTCATTTGCAGCCTTAAAAGTTTTATATATCTGCTTGAAGACAGAGTTCCCATTATTGTTTCTCAAGCGAGGACATGCAAAAGAAGGCTTTAAATGGACAATTTCTGACTTTGAGCGCAGAATGGCAGTGGGTGAGTTTTTTCTCACAAATCTCACGGGTGCATAGCGGTTATGGACCAAAACGTCGGGTCCGGTGACAAACCTAGTAAGTTGGGTTTGTCGAGACTTCTTTTCTTTATTCATCTCTTGCCGCTTCAAAGTACGGCGGAGATTTCTCTTGAATGCCTTTGTCACAGGAGATACAGTATCCATGGGGAACGTCAACCTATTGAAGACTGACGCTTTAGGTGCCATATCAAGTGGCGATGTTTGGAACACCAGCCTACCTTATAACTCCATTTTCTTCGAAGCACTAATAGGAGTCATCCTCTCCTTCACAGGAACATGAGGAGGGTTGGAAATGACGACTTTTGGCCGCCTCCCACGAGAGGGAAGACGTGGAACCACAGCATTAACATTGTTTGTACTTATAACAACATTGAAATGGGCCATAGCCGCACCCTAGCCTCTTCCGGGATGGTGCGAATCGGATTGTAGCACCAGCAGCGCCAATGGTGAGGACAGATGCTGGTAGGCAAACCTAACCTGCATTGATCACCATCGAACCCGTAGCAGTAGCAGCGTTCTTCATTGCCATTTCTCCTGCAAGGGAATAACGAGTGTAGATTAAATATTTATCATCCAATTCTATTAGCATAACATCGGTCTCAAAGATGGAAGGAGAAGCCATGTCCCACCGGCGTGCCATTTTGTCTGCGACTATGGAGAAGTGAAAGAGAAAAAAATATTATATTACCTTTTTTTTCTTTTGTGAAGAGGGTAATGTAATGGATTTTTTTTTAATTTATTAATATTTTTATTATTTTTTTTGGAGAATAGATTAGAGAGTTAAAAAAAAAAAAGTGGGTTCCAAGTGGTGTTCAAATTGATATTTATGGACCAAGTTATAATTACTTGGAATTTTAATCTTTTTTGTTTTTCTAACGTGCGGATGATGGGGGTAGTGGGATGTGGGAGATGTGGGAAGTTGGGATCATGGATGGGGATGTGGGAAGTTGGGATCATGGATATGATATTGCAACTTAACCCCTTTAATTTGCTTATATTATTTTTAGTTAAAATAAAAGAGTAATATATATATAACAAAGTATTTATATGCTTTTATTGAAGTAGAGCATATTACAAATATATGAAAGGGGAAGGACTAATTTTATAAATAGTAGATATGCAATAGCCATGCATGCCTACGAGAGCATTCTCTCTTCCTTCTTTTTTTGTAGTCTATGCACCTAGTGCATAGATTAACCTATGCACCATGTTCAAAATTTGGATTCAAATTTTTTCTATGCACCTAGTGCATAGATCATCTCATACACCATATTCCCATTCAAAAATTAGATTCACATTTTCTCTCTCTTTTTCTTTTCTTCTCTTTTTTTTTTTTATATATTTTAACATAAGGCTGAAGTAGAGAATCAACTCGAGAAAAGGATAAAAGTAGTCAGATTAGATAGGGGTGGTGAATATTTTGGTAGACAAATAGATAAAGGCCAAATCCCTGGACCTTATGCTAAGTTTCTAGAGTAGTGAGGAATTGTTCCACAGTACACCATGCCAGGGACACCTGATCAGAATGGTGTTGCTAAAAGAAGGAACCGCACATTAATTGATATGCTCAGGAGTATGATCCGTAATTCTACTATTCCGATATGATTGTGGAGTGAGGCACTCAAAACTGCCCTGTATATTCTTAATCGGGTCCCTACTAAGGCTGTCACTAAGACTCCTTTTGAGCGTTGGACAGGTAAGAAACCTAGTTTAAGACATTTTCATTAGTGGGAGTAAAATAATTTTCTTAGTCCTTTATGTTGATGATATTTTGCTTGCCAGTAATGTTCTTGGGCTATTGCATAACACTAAAGAATTTCTTTTCCAAAATTTTGAAATGAAAGATTTAGGTGAGGCCTCATATGTTCTTGGTAATGAAATCCAAAGGGATAGACATAAAGGTTTACTCGGTCTATCTCAAAAGGCCTACATAAAGAAAGTTTTGAAAAATTTTGAAATGCATAATTGTAAGTCTAGTGTTGCTCCTGTCCAGAAAGGGATAAACTTAATGCTTTTCAGTGTCCGAAGAACCAATTAGAAATTGAACAGATGAAAAACATACCCTATACCTCTACAGTTGGTAGTCTTATATATGCACAGACGTGCACACGTCTGGATATTGCTTTTGCCGTTGGATTACTTGGCAGATATTAAAGTAATCCAAGCATTGAGAATTGGAAGACTGCTAAAAAGATTATGAGGTATTTGAAAGGAACTTTGGATCATATTGGATTTTACGAGACCACATTACAGGCTATTTGGCTTAGAAATTTTATCACAGACTTAAGAAGTGTGGACTCAAGTGCTCGTCCAATAAAGATTTTCAGTGATGATTCAGCTGTGATTTTCTTGCCAATAACAACAAGATTACAGCGGGGTGTAAACACTTGGACACTAAATATCTTGTTGTGAGAGAGAAGATAGATGAAGGTTATGTTACAATTGAATACATCAGTACCAAGTGTATGATTGCAAACCCAATGACCAAGGGGCCGACACCTGGGTCATATACAGATCGTGTTAAAAGTATGGGTTTGATTAGTTCTTTTGATGTATAAAGGTGTAATATCTATCTTTTTTCAATAAAGTTAAAGTTTAATGCAGCTGTGTTGGACCATTTAATTGGCATAAAGTTTCACCTATTAACGAATGACTATACAGTTTAAGTTCATTCATAAAGTTGTGCCATATAAAGTACTCGGCTAGGAGATGAAGATGATACGGTAATTATGGAAAGAAAATTTCGTTACGAAGAGGTGGGCCGCCATAGTTCCTATTATTGTAGTATTTTAGTTTGAGCTAAAGATCAAGTGAGCTCTAAGGTATTTTACCATAAAGTTTCCAATAATGCGCAATAAAGATTGGAGTACAAAAATCCGTTAATGGAATATGATTAATTAATATGAGACAAGTGGGAGATTGTTAGGATTTCCATATATTGTGGCTCAATTAATCATATTTAAATTAGGATTTGCTATAGATAAAGGTCAATCCTAATAGATGTAGAACTCTTTGATATGGTATATTTTATCCCTATCCCATCTGTTTTAAATTTAAAATAGAATCCTAATCAGACTTTGATGGGAAGTCGATCTGGACTCTATATAAAGGGGTATTGGTCCTGCCACATTCTCATACACATTCTGGTGAAGAATTACCATCGGCTCCACACCATACGGCAGAGTGCATGAGATAGGAGGATAAACCAAGTCACCCAAGTTTGGTTCGTGACTTTCAGATCATAGCTGGATTTTACGCTTCCGTAGATTGATTAAGGATTTCTTCTCTATGGCGCTCTGTGAATTATTTTATTTATTTGATCTTGAATTTAGGTATGTATTTAATTTGTTGTTTGTTTTACATATCTTGAAATTCTTTCACAACCTCCCACGGAAATCTCTCCAGGCACGCGAGCGATCCTCGAAAGACAAGGTGAACAAGATTAAGATTGAGCCTCCAAATTACCAAGGAAGAAGCAAGAGAGCTAGAGAGAGAAAAGATGGAGAAGCTACGACATTCTCCAAGTTTCTCAGGTAGATATATAGGATCGATGGGGGTAGTTGACGATATTATCAATAACCAAAAAGACCAAAATACCTCTTACCAACTCAAATTTGCCGCCTGGGTACCGGTACTTAGCTTAGGTACGGTATTTCGCACGCCACCAAGATAGTTCGCAGTCGGGTACCCAGATTAGCCCGATGCAAGACGAGTACTCAACACAAGACGATACTCACCAACAGATGCCGGTACTCAACACAAAGAGGTGCAAACCCGAGAGCTCTCCTTCGTGCCATTCCTCTGGGGTACCGGTACTCAACCCAGGTATCGGTACTCAATACTGAAATCTTGCACTTTGCTGATTTCAACGTTAGAACTCCAACTTGCACTACGCTGAGTTTGTTTTCGTGTCCATTTCACATCAAAACGACTCCAACTCGTCCCGACATTCTCTAGACGTGTCGACAAGCCACAGATGCTGCAGTCACACGGAAAGCTAAACCCCAGGAACACTCTATAAACTCAGTTGAAAATATAAAGTAAGTGAATTTTAAACTTAAAATCTTGAATACCAAACATCAAGCCTTTAGTCAATTCCTTACTAGTTATGATGGGTTTTAAATTTTAGAGGAAGCTTCTGTGGATCAACCTCCAACCTCACAAATTGCAGTTTGGAGTAGATAAGCCGGCTGCAAAAAAAAAAAAAAAAGGAAATTCCCCCAAAATACATATTTTGCGGTTTGACTTATTATATGTGTATTAAGTAACAAGCCAACTTTGACAAGGTATTTGAAATTTTTTTTAAAAAAAAAACAACTGTGAGAGCGTTGATTATTTTGGTCCAATTAAGGCCAAAAACTATGGTCATATCGTTAATGAACTAGTCAATGATTTTGACTCATACCACCCCTTCGAAGCTCCAATGCAAAAAGAGAGATTAATTATTAATTATAAGGCATGATTTTTTGAGTGGTATTTACTTATAAAATACTCAGGTTTGTAAAACCATCAAATCCAAAACAGATAGGAATAAATCACCACCGTCCATTCAAGTCTCTCGATTTAGTTATTGTCATCAATTTTCACTTAAATATTTCCCACAAGATGCACTACAACCGAATTAGATTATAGGGACACATGTTTGAAACACTTTTGTGTAAGATGCACTACAACAGAATTAGATTATAGGGACATATGTTTGGAACACTTTTGTGTAAGTGTATACTAATACCTAAATATAAAGCTCAATCCAACAAAAAATAAAAGATTATTCTCTTCAACCTACTCCATCTAGCCTATTCGCCCGATTACAAATAGAAAAGAAAAAAAAGAAAGAAAAATCGATTACTATCTTCTCTTCTTCCTTCACTTAATCCACTGAAATTTTAGACGAAGAACTCTTCCCATCGTCCTTCTCCTCTATCGCAGCCAACGAGATAGAGTTTCGACGGTTGGTAAATATTTAAATAAGTGTTGATAAATTAGAAGTACTATTTTTTATTATAACGACACTTTTTAACTGTCACTATATATCTAGCGACCCCACATATAGCAGCACTTCTTAAAAGTGTCAGTAATTAACCAGCAATATTTTTTTTTGACTTGTATTAATATTTAAAAGGGTCACTATAGACCGTTTTTATTGTAGTGATCATCTCGAACCTTCTGTAATCTTAAATCACAATATTAGACTGATTTTAAGGCGAACTCAACTCAACTTGCTCATCACGGCGCTAGATTCTAAAACCTAAGCAGGGCATTTCGGAACCTGACATTTTTCGAACTGTCACATTTTGGAACCTAATTCCAGCGTTCTAAAACCTATAAATACTAGAATAGCAGTTCTAGACTTATACCAGCTTGTTCTCCAAAATCAGAACTACTGTTACCGGGCTTCACAAATAATATTTGGTTACAAGTGGGAGAATAAGGGCTTATTCCAACTTGTTTCCAAATCAAACACCACCTTAAATTCTCCTGTGTGAATGCATTTTTTGGGTTTTGATACTAGAAGATATGCTTTATGGAGCTTAAATGGGCTTAAAATTATACTATCTTAATATGCCGTCTACAAAATTAAAGAAAAAAAATATAACGGAAGAGGTCTGTTTGAGATAAAACTAAAATATAAATTTGATATAAGTTTAAATATTTTATATAGAAATGTGTCTAAGCCATCACGCTAAAATATGTATTTATTTTATAATCAATCCTTTTATTATCAATCAAAGGATTTATGTTATATATATATATATATATATATATATATATATATATATATATATATATATATATATATATATATATATATATATATATATATATATATATATATATATATATATATATATATATATATATATATATATATATATATATATATATATATATATAAAAGATTTATTTTATATAAAATTAATATAAATTTTTTTTTATGTAGGTTTATTTTAAAATATCAAATTGATTTATTTTATAGAAAGGATTTATTTTATAATCAATCCTTTTTATTATCAATCAATTTCATAACGTTCAAAATACGACGTCGCAGTCATTCGAAGACGTTATTTATTAGCCGCTGCGCTGGAACACATCATTAATGACCTGCTGCCTCTCCAAACAAAATAATATATAATAATTTAGTTTAAAATACGTCAATAATTAGATAATAATTTGCTCAGAAACAAAGAATGCATAGCGCCGTTTGAAATATGCGTAGACCGAGTCTACTGCAGGACTGATTACATGATGACGTGGCGGGATAGGAATGGTTGGTTTTTTAAGATTTATAGGCTGAGTCTACGAAAAGAACTCCTGCGCCGGCGGGGGACCGCAATTTGAACGCGCCACGTGGCGCCGAAAAGAGAAGTGGGGCCCACGCCGCTCGTAGAATAATTCCACCACTGATGATGATTTAATAATGATTGGAGTCTAAAATGGACTGAGTTTAAAAAATTTGTAAGAATTAATAAAAGCTTAGTAGGTACATAAAATTGAATTTAAAAAATAACAAACAAAAAAAAAAAAATCCTCCGATTTCTCCGCCGAGGAATCGGCGACCCGGCGATTTATTATTACTTTTCCTCTTCTTTTTTATTATCCCTTTTGCTACGAATCTCTCTCTCCTCTCTCTCTCCTCTCTCCTCTCTCCTCACTCCTCTCTCTCCGAACTCGCGACCAACAACCCCCGGAGCTCTCGCAGCAGCCGCCTCCGCCGCCGCGCGCCACGTTGATCCGCCTCTCGCGGCGATCGTTTCGGGGTACTCCGATCTCCATCTCATCTCATATGCATGTCGATGTTCGATCCGTTGTTTTTTCTAGGGTTTTTTTAGGGTTTCTGATGGGAATGCCGCTTCCTCCAGGTGATCCGGATCTCGATCTCGTGAATCCCGAAGCTCCGAGCCTGTTCCCGTCGCAGCGGTGGTCGGATCGCCGTTCGGACATGTCGGGCCCCCTCGATCGCTTCGCGAGGCCTTGTGAGTTTTGGCACAAACCCTAGCTGGATTTCGATTCCTTTTTTGTGTTTTGATTTGCTTCGTTTGAGATAATTAGGGTTTAATTCGGTTAATTTCTCAGAAGTTTAGGTTTGTTAGGTAGTTTTTAAGTGGTTTACTTTTCTTTTTTCGGCTGAATTTGGTCATGGAATTGTGCTTTCTAAGGAATGTTCTCTTGCGTTATCCACTGCGATGCAATTATATTTCTTTTAGGATTATCATGGAACAGCTGGTTTAGTGCAGTATAATAAACAAAAATGTATTAATTTATATTAAAATTAGATTTGTTCTTTGTTTATTCTTGCCCTAATCATGCATTAGATTCGTTTTCAAATATCCACTTAATGATTTGCGAAGCGCGGGTATTCTTCAAGTATTTGATTTTTGGGCCAGCTAATGTTGAGGTTGCAGTTGATTATTATATATTTATTCCCCTTGTTGATCCTTTTATTTGAGCTAATAATCTTTGTTACCATTACAAACGCATTATAAGAAAATTGATAATCTGGCTAGCAATATTATTTAAGGGGATTTGGTGTAGTTGAACCTGTCGAATTTGATTTACGATTACAAAATTAAAGGACTTGCTATAATTTGAACAGTTCATATGTGGACCATCCTGGATATTTCAAACTGTATGTGACTGACAGAACAAAGTGTATCCTTATACATTTTTGTCTTCTTTAAGATAATATTTTAAAAAGCTTGATTTTCATTTGTCCGTTTGGACCTCTGTATTAAATTATTGGTTAACGACGGCAATTTATGAGGCATTTGGAGCCCTCCTTTTCTATCCAAGTACTAGCTAGGTTAGCCCTCTGCATTAAAGAAGGGGACTTATCTTTTTTTTTCTTTTTTTTTTAGAGCTGATTACTGACAACAAAATTGCATGCACTTGATATGTCTGTTGTGATTTTAATGTAGCTAATTTGGTGTCCCTCAAAATGAATCATGTTTAGATATTTGAAGGTCTTCTTGTTGCACATTTTATACATAAATTCTTCGAAAGTCACAAATCCTCCCAACATGAGAAGATGCCAAATGAACCTTTTGTTGCTCCAAGCCTTAACTGACAACTTAGGGGAGGTTTTCAGGGATGCCTCTGGAATTTCTTTTTTTCTTCATTAAGCTTCGCCAATTTCTTCGGAGTTGCATTTCTATGCAAGCTATGTTGTCGGCAGTCTGTATGATGGTATTGGACAAGAGATGTGATGTTAATTTTCTTGTAAATTGACCCTGAAGTACATTGATTTAAAATTTTTTTTTTGTTCACTTAGTTTCAGAAAAAAAAAATGTTGGCCTTAATTCACTTTCTGTCATCTGAACTTTGTCTAAAGATAGATAAAAGTATGCTCTATGCACACGTACTTGTTGCCTTTCTGAGAGCTTGTTGCATCATTATAATTCAGTGTATCATCTGTAGTATTTTATTTTGTTCAATTGAACTGCAATGATTTCTTTATACATGTTTTAGGTTTTGAGGGGTTTTCAAGTCATGATGAACGAAGAGAACGCAAGTCAGACGTCGAGAACTCGGAAGATGAGAGGAGGACGAGAATCGGCTCCCTAAAGAAGAAAGCCATAAATGCTTCGACTAAGTTCAGGCACTCTCTAAAGAAAAAGAACAGAAGGAAGAGTGAAAGTCGAGTCGTCTCAATAGAAGATGTTCGGGATATTGAAGAGCTACAAGCTGTTGACGCATTTCGCCAGTCACTACTTTTGGATGAATTGCTCCCTAAAAAGCATGATGATTATCACATGATGTTGAGGTAACTCAAGATTTCTTTTTTTCTATACTTTGAATGTGTAAGTTATGCTTGAGATATTTCAATTCGTCCCTGCTAAATTATCTTTTTACATCAATGCCCTTTGTAATATTTGAAGAAAATTAATTTCTTAAATGCATACTAACAAAGTATTCACCTCTTTAAAAACCTTTTATATTGCAAAACCGGCTTTTCCCCTTGATTCAGATGATCCCCCCACTTAAGATATGGTATTTATGTAAGTAAATTCACTTTTGAAGGGCATATATGAACATTAAGATTTTACAAGGGGTTTTTAATAGAAATATGATTTTGCTGGAATACATATTTAGAAATTCAACCATGTTTTGTCTTGTCCGCTTTTTTGTGGAAACCAACACCTATATGCAGCTGAGCTTAAGACACAAGAGCCTTTGATAAGTTGGTTAAGCAAGACGTGGGGAAAAATAACTTGTTATTTAAATGGTCAGAGAGGATTATGGTTGGTTTAGTTTATGTTTTTGTGGTAAAATCTAATAGCATATAGAATTAATGCCTGCTATTATAGTGTCTAAATTGAAAAAGTTGTGGGCAACTAATGATTAGTTCCTTTTCTTATCCTTTTTCCTTTCACTTCTGCTTGATGTAGAGCAAGCAACCCACTCTAAAATTTTCCTATTACTGATCCCCCTTTGGTCTTGGATTTCTTCCATATTGATAGTAACATATAGAACCAAGTAAGCAACTTCCTCACCTTATCGTAGTATATGTAGACTGCTTTCACCTGAGCATGACGGTGCACCTATACCTACTTCGGTGCTTCTATTAAGATTTAGACTTTTGATGAGTGCATCCACCACCTTTTACTCTATTATTTACTGTGCAAGCTTCCTTCAAATAGAAATTTATTGTGCCTATATAATATACTGATGTTGCTGTAACATGATGTTCTATGTCATCTGCCTTTTCTAATTGCTTGTTTTATGGTTTGGCTGAAAGCAGTGCACACATAGTACAATGAAGTTCTCCTTCTTCTAATAGCTTGTTTTATGGTTTGTCTGAAAGCTGTGCATACACAGTACAATGCTCTCCTTCGATCTTATATGTAACCTTAACTCTTTGAGGTTTTATTGGAAGATGAAACCAATTGAACCTGCAAATTCCATTGTATGATTTTTTTTTTTTTTTGGGGGGGGGGGGGGGGGGGGGCGAAATTTCATGCAAGTATTTTAATAATGATTGTTTGGCTTTATTTTGAAAAAGAAAAAATTTAGTAGTTGGAAAAGGGGATAGCACATTTGTTAGTGTTCTGATTATTTCATTTTCATAATCTACCGCCTGGCCTCTCCTTTTGCAACTTCAATTACGCAGCCGTATTTTGTCCCGTATTGCCTTCACAGATCAAGGCACCTTGTATTCAGGTCTTGTTTGGTCTGGTTGAAGCTTCTGCAAGTGCTGCTTGTCTATAGCTTTTTGGAGAAACATTAATAACTTTTGCACTAAATCCTTTTTAGTAAGTGGAGTTTCATTTTGGAGCTTCTAATTCTGGGGCGCAAAAGTTCATTTTAGCGTTCTTTTGCAACATTCAAAGTTCACACCTCCAAGCCTTCTGTTTGCCAAACTCCTGGCTTCTAAAATTTGTGCTTTCTATAATAAAGAAGCTACTCCCTAAACTATTTCGAACTGTTGAAGTGTGAGGGAGATAGGAGTGCAAATCATATTTTAATACATTGGTAAGAAAAGAAAAAGACATGACAACATAAAGTGTGAAATTAGAGGTGATCCCCTAAATGAATACCAGTATTTGGTCGCTCAATTTTCAAACATTGTGAGGATATTCTAACTTTATTTTGTCAAAAGAAAGTTTATTAAATGCTCCTATAATTAAACATATTTATTCGATATTAAAGCACTACTTGTTTTCCAAAATAACTGTGTTTTGATGTCTTACATCATTTCTGCCTATAGATTTTTGAAAGCAAGGAAATTCGATATTGAGAGAGCGAAGCACATGTGGGCTGATATGCTGCAATGGAGGAAGGAGTATGGTACTGATACTATCATAGAGGTACTTTTGTAATTCCTTCAATCATCTTTCAGAAGATCCGTGGATGTTGATAAATATTAAATATCAAAAGTAGAACTATTACTTCGAAAATAGATAACTCTTTTCTTTTCTATTATTTCTAAAACTAGCTGCCATTTGAGAATTACTTCTCCTAATCAGGGGAAATGTTATTAAACTTGGCTATCTCCGGCAAACTTCCGTATCAATCATTGTAGTTTGCTGAGTCTTGGTTCATGTTACATCCTATAAAAGTGTCTGATCAAAGTTTACACATTCTTTTTCAAATTTCCAATTTAAAATGAAGATAACATTTGAAATTTAAATTCGTTTATTAATGTTTTTTTTAATTGTAGAATACAGAGTCAATGCATTCCAACAATTTTGTTTACAAGGACAATCAATTACATATCATCTAATTGGTTTATTGTTAGTTTATTATTCGAAAATATCCATAAAGATATTTAAGGGTCGAAAATGGTTTGCTTCTGGTTGGTTTGTGGAGGGGAAACTAATTCACCATGTTCAGCCACTTAGTGAATCTGAACCAAAACCGAACTGTAATAGAATAAGACTGAACCAAAACAGAACTGAAAAAGTCGGTTTGATCTAGTTCATTTTGCCTGCTCTCTGATCTTTGGATATAATGTACTGTCAGCTGTCAGCTTCTATTGCGACTGCGGAAGTAGCACAATGATAGATATCGTGCTGTTTCGTTTGGAGGTTCAGGCTGGAAACTTGTTTGATTTGCTTCTTGATCTTTTTTTATGCATTTTACTAGAACATGACATGAAACTGGACTACTTGTGGTAATCACTAAAATTAAACTGGAAAATAGTCCATGTCTTATCTACTGTCTTTTTTGGTATGATTTTGTTACCGAAGTACCCAAACAGACTGGATTTTTCGGTTTGAAATTTTCTGTTTTCATCCTATGGCTCAACCAGTTATTAGAAAATTAGATTCCTATGGTTTGGTATGGTTGATGCCCTTAGTAAAGATATCTACCTCCTTTCAGTTTATGATAACAGTTTCAATAATAACAGAGTTGATTGTTTTTTAATTTTTATTTTTGAACAGGATTTTGAGTACACTGAGTTGAATGAAGTTCTACTGTACTATCCTCATGGTTATCATGGTGTGGACAAAGATGGGAGGCCTGTTTATATTGAAAGGCTGGGAAAAGTCGACCCAAACAAGCTTATGCAAGTGACAACTATGGATAGATACGTAAGATACCACGTGAGGGAGTTTGAGAGAAGCTTCTCAGTCAAGTTCCCGGCATGTTCAATCGCTGCAAAAAAGCATATTGATTCAAGTACAACTATTCTAGATGTTCAAGGCGTGGTATGTTGTGCTACATATATATGCACCATTGCAAAAAAAGAAAAGCTTTGTTTGTATGGCTTGTACATACATACATATATATATATAGAGTAGGGCTACTATACTATTATGAGTAGTAGAGCCCTACTACTCATAAGTTGTTTTCGATGATAGAGCTTCCGAATCGACGATCCACTCCGTTAAATATGATCTAGAGTATTTAAAACTTCTAGAAAATAAATTTCGTAATTTTTCGAAATCATTTACCTTACGATCAAAAGCTCACAAAATTGACAATTTTTAACGGCCGATATGGGATACTTGGTAGTTTAACGGTGTAAAAGAATTGAAATGGGTTGAATTTTTGATAGAAAATTCTATTCACTACCTAGATAAAGATCAATAACTCCGATCTTAAATTGAAGGATCCGATCATCTATTTTTAGGACATCGTTCGATTTTGGCCGTTCATTTTATGCCCATTTGATGGACTTTATTATGATTTTGAAAAATTACGAAATTTATTTTCTATAAGTTTTAAATACTCTAGATCATATTTAACGGAGCGGATCGTCAAGCTCTATCATCGAAAACAACTTATGAGTAGTAGGGCTCTACTACTCATAATAGTATAGTAGCCCTACTCTCTCTCTCTCTCTCTCTCTCTCTCTCTCTATATATATATATATATATATATATATATATATATAGAGTTGAGCTAGAATACTCTCGAGAGTAAACCGCCCGCTTTACTCTCGAGTTGTTTTCGATGATAGAACTTCCAAATTGACGATCTCGTTAAATATGATCTAAACCATTTAAACAACCTAGAAATCAAATTTCACGCACTTTCGATATTGTTCTTTTATCCATCTAGTGAACAAAAAATGAATGGTTGAAAACAAATATTCTTTAAAAAATGATGATAGGAGTCTTGTAATCAAGATCAAGAGTATAGATCTTGTTTTAAATAGTTTAAAGAATTTTTTAACAAAAATTCAATTGATTTGGATATCTTTACACCGTTAAACGAGAAAACGTCTCTTATCCACCATTAAAATTACAAAGTTTGAAACCCGTTGATCATTAGGCAAATGATGTCGAAAAAATTTGAAATTTAATTTCTAAACACTTTAAGTGGTATAGATCATGTTCAACGGAGCCGATCGTCAATTTGGAAGCTCTATCATCGAAAACAACTCAAGAGTAAATTGGGCGGTTTACTCTCGAGAGTATTCTAGCTCAACTCTCTCTCTCTCTCTCTCTCTCTCGCTCTCTCGCTCTATATATATATATATATATATATATATATATATATATATATATATAGGCCACGGCTACTATACTATTATGAGTAGTAGACCCCTACTACTCATAAGTTGTTTTCGATGATGGAGCTTCCGAATCGACGATCCACTCCGTTAAATATGATCTAGAGTATTTGAAACTTGTAGAAAATAAATTTCGTAAATTTTCGAAATCATAATAAAGTCCATTAAGTGGACATAAAATGAACGGTCAAAATCGAACGACGTCCTAAAAAAGGATGATTGGATCCTTCAATTCAAGATCGGAGTTATTGATCTTTATCTATGTAGTGAATAGAATTTTCTATCAAAAATTCAACAAATTTCGATTCTTTTACATCGTTAAACTATAAGTAGTCTCATTTACCGGGAGTCAAGTTAAAAATTAAGGTCAAATTTGTGACCTCTTGATCGTAAGGTAAATGATGTCGAAAAATTATAAAATTTTATTTCTAGAAGTTTAAAATGTCAAATAACGTTTAACGGTGTGGATCGTCGATAATTTTAAGCTCTATCATCAAAAACAACTTATGAGTACGAGGACGATCGTACTCATAATAGTATAGTAGCCGGATATATATATAGAGTCCGGCTACTATACTATGAGTACAATCGCCCTCGTACTCATAAGTTGTTTTCGATTATAGAGCTTGCGAATCGATGATCCACACCGTTAAATATTATCTAGAGCATTTAAAATGTCTAGAAATCAAATTTTATAATTTTTTGACGTCATTTACCTTACATCAAAACGTCACAAAATTGACAATTTTTAACGGCCGGTATGGGATACTTGCTAGTTTAACGGTGTAAAAGAATCAGAATTTGTTGAATTTTCGATAGAAAATTCTATTCATTACCTAGATAAAGATCAATAACTTCGATCTTAAATTGAAGGATCCGATCATCCATTTTTAGGACATCGTTCGATTTTGACCGT
This sequence comes from Aechmea fasciata, assembly GCA_025177825.1. NCBI lineage: Eukaryota > Viridiplantae > Streptophyta > Magnoliopsida > Poales > Bromeliaceae > Aechmea > Aechmea fasciata. The sequence goes on from CM045935.1 coordinate 2,718,129, forward strand.
TCATTTTATGCTCGCTTGATGAACTTTATTATGATTTCGAAAATTTACGAAATTTATTTCTAGAAGTTTCAAATACTCTAGATCATATTTAACGGAGTGCAGCGTCGATTCGGAAGCTCCATCATCGAAAACAACTTATGAGTACAAAGGCTCCAATACTCATAAGAGTATAGTAGCCATACTCTCTCTCTCTCTCTCTCTCTCTCTCTCTCTCTCTCTCTCTCTCTATATATATATATAGAATCCGGCTACTATACTCTTATGAGTACGATCGCCTTTGTACTCATAAGCCGTTTTCAATGATAGAACTTCCGAATCGACGATCCATACCGTTAAATGTTATCTAGAGTATTTAAAATTTCTAGAAATCAAATCTTATAATATTTTGACATCATTACCTTACGATCAAAAGATCTCAAAATTGATAATTTTTAACGGCCTTTATGGGATAATTGCTGGTTTAATGATGTAAAAGAATCGGAATTGGTTGAATTTTGATAAAAAATTTCATTCACTATCTAGATAAAGATCAATAACTTCGATCATAAATTGAAGGATCCGATCATCCATTTTTAGGACGTCGTTTGATTTTGACCATTCATTTTATGCCCCGTTTGATGGACTTTATAGTGATTTCAAAAAATTATGAAATTTAATTTTTAGAAGTTTCAAATACTCTAGATCATATTTAATGGAGTGGATCCTCGATTCGTAAGCCCCATTATCGAAAACTATACTCATAAGAGTATAGTAGCTCTACTATCTTTCTCTCTCTCTCTCTCTCTCTCTCTCTCTCTCTATATATATATATATATATATTATAGGCTAAGGTTACTATAGTTTTATGAGTATAAATCCCTTTGTACTCATAAATTTCGGCCGTTGGATGAAGGGATGTGTAGTTAAAATGATAATGGTCTCCGATTAGGATGATAGTGGACCCCTAGGATTGAGTGGACGGTCGGTTGGTTGAATAGTATGATATAACGAGTGGAAATGGTCAAAAAGGTAGATCTAACGACCGAAAACTTAGGAGTATAAAGGGTTCTATGCTCTATACTCATAAGAGTATAGTAGTCGGACTCTCTTTCTCTCTCTCTCTCTCTTTCTTTCTCTCTCTCTCTCTCTCTCTCTATATATATATATATATATATAGAGTTAGTCTCCTATACTATCTATAGTACCGGGGCTTCGGTACTATAGTCTCGTTTTCGATCTTAAGGTGTTCAAATCAACAATCCATACCGTTAAAATTGATTTAGGGTATTTAAAGTTTTTAGAAATAAAATTTTATATTTTTTCGACATAGTTTACTTTATGATCAAACTATTTCAAAATTGTCAATTTTCAATTGCTACTATAGCAAGTTTGGAGTTTAACGGTGTAGAAGAATCTAAATTTCTTCAAATTTTGATAGAAAATACTTTAAACTATCTAGATTAAGGTTAACATTCTTGATCTTGAATTTAAAAGTCTTATGCTCAAATTTTAAAGATTATTCAATTTCCACCGTCCATTTTGACATAATTTATTTACTAAATAAACGATATCGAAAAAAACTAAAATTTTATTCCTAAGAATTTCATATACCCTAGATCATATTTAATCTGTGGATCGTTAATTTGAACACCCTAATATAGAAAACAAGACTATAATACCGGAGCTCCGGTACTATAGATCGTATAGTAGCCTAATTCTATATATATATGAGTCCGGCTATGGTGCTTGTAAAAGCACCAAGCACTTGGTGCTTGTGAATTTTTTACCGTTAGATCTAGGACTTGGATCATTTTCATCCGTTAGATTATACTATTCAACCAACCACCCACTTAACCCAAAGAAGCCCACATCATCCTAACCACACATCTATTAATCCAAGGGCTAAAAACTTACAAGCACCAAAGACTTGGTACTTTTAAAAGCATAGGAGCTCAATTTATATATATATATATATATATATATATATATATATATATATATATATATATATATATATATATATATATATATATATATCATATATGGGTTATTTACATACGAGTCCTCGCAAACATAGTCAATTGCGGAAATATCCCTACAAAAGCGAAACTAGGTGAGATGTCCTCGCAAAAGTCCAAAAGTATGCAGATATGTCCCCGCGCGCCTTTTGCGGGGACATATCTCAAAAAAATATTTTTGTATATGTCCCCGCAAAAGGCGCGCAGGACATATCTCGCATACTTTTGGACTTTTGTGGATATTTTTTGCGTAGATATGTCCCCGCAAAAGGCGCAGTGGACATATCTCGCATACTTTTGGACTTTTGCAAGGACATCTCACCTAGTTTCGCTTTTGGGGATATTTCCGCAATTGACTATGTTTGCAGGACTCGTATGCATTTGACCCTATATATATATACGAGTTGAGCAGGAATACTATTAATAGTATTTGGGCTATTTTGCTATCGATTTTTTAATCGTTAGATCTTCACTTTGATCAATTTTATCCTTTAGATCATACTATTCAACTAACTACCCACTCAACCCTAGGGGAACCACTACTAAACCTTAGGGGATGACTATCATCCTAACCCTACAATTTTTTATCCAAAGGTTAAGACTTGATAGCAAAACAGGCCAAATACTATTAATAGTATTCCAACCCAATTCTATATATATATATAGACCTAGGCTAGACTACTATCAATAGTATTAAGCTATTGATGCTATTGATTTTTTATCCCTTGGATTGAGAAATGGGTGGTTAGGATGATGTGGGCCCCTAGGGTTAAGTGAGTGGTTGGTTGAATAGTATAATCTAACGGTAAAAATAATTTAAAGGTTAAACCTAACGGTAGAAAACTCAATAGCACCATATCCTTGGTACCCTCGATAGTATCCCAGCCGCACTCTCTCTCTCTCTCTCTCTCTCTCTCTCTCTCTCTCTCTCTATCTATCTATCTATATATATATATATATATATATATATAGGGTAAACTTCAAATACCACCATTATGGTTTCACACTTACTCACTTTAGTACCCTGTGGTTTAAAGTGTATTAAGTTAGTGTCCTGTGGTTTCATTTTTATCTTTTCGACAATTTTTCCGTTAATATTTCGTTAAATTATATTTAAAAAACTTCAGATACCCCACCTAGGTTTATCGAATATTCACTTTAGTACCCTTTAGTTTTAACTTTGTTACTGATTTTACAAAAAAAATTAGTGAAATCGATAATAGAAAGATAAAAATGAAACCACAGAGCACTAAATTGATACACTTTGAACCACATGGTACTAAAGTGAGAAAGTGTGAAACTATAGGCGTGGTATTTGAAGTTTTCCCATATATATATTATATCGAGCTAGGCTTTGGTATACTATCGGTAGCATGGAGGTCTCCGTGCTACCAAATTGTTTTCAATGATGTAGCTTCCAAATCGTATAGCTATATATATATATATATATATATATATATATAGTTTATATATAGAGAGAGAATGGCTACTATACTTTTATGAGTATAGGGCACTTCGTACTCATAAGTTGTTTTTTATGATGGAGCTTCCGAATGGATGATCCACTGTTAAATATGATTTAGAGTATATAAAACTTTTAAAAAATAAATTTCATAATTTTTCGAAATCATAATAAATTCCATCAAGCAGGCATAAAATGAACGGTCAAAATCAAACGACGTCCTAAAAATGGATGATCGGATCCTCAAATTTAAGATCAGAGTTATTGATTTTTATCTAGATAGTGAATAGAATTTTCTATCAAAAATTCAACCGATTTCGCTTCTTTTACACCATTAAACTAGCAAGAATCCCACACCGGTCATTAATATATATATATATATATATATATATATATATATATATATATATAAAGAGTCCGTTATACTATCGGTAGCACGGAGACCTCCGTGCTACCAAGTTGTTTTTAATGATGTGGTTTCCAAATCGATGATTGGCTCGTTAGACTTAATCTACACTATTAAAAGTATTTGGAAACTAAATTTTATAATTTTTTGATATCATTTGGCTAGTGATCAAAATGTCTCAAAATTGACAATTTTAATGGTTGATTCGATGCGTTTGTGAATATAACGGTGTAAAACAATCCAAATCGATGAAATTTTTGTAGAAAATTCTTTTCACTATTTAGAGTAAGATCGATATCGACTTAAATTCAAGTCTTTTATCACCATTTTTTGTGATATTTTTATTTTCAGCCATTCATTTTTAGACTACTTGTTTAATAGGTAAATGATGTTGAAAAATTATGAAATTTAGTTTTCAAATACTTTCAATAGTGTAGATCAACTCTAACGGAGCCGATCGTTGATTTGGAAGCTACATCATTGAAAATAATTTGGTAGCACGGAGGCCTCCGTGCTACCGATAGTATATCAGCCTTGCTCTCTCTCTCTCTCTCTCTCTCTCTCTCTCTTATATATATATATATATATATATATATATATATATATATATATATATATATATATATATATATATATATATATATATGTACATATGTATGTATATACTTGTAAATGCTCGTAAAATCTGGAATTTCATCTATAATCCTTGAAAAATGATTTTTTTTCGTTCTTAAATATTTGGTCGGGAAGTCATGTTAGGGGAAAGTTAGTGGTATTCTTATGAAAGAAGGTTCAATGGGTGTTTTTGTATGTACAAGGGTATTTATATGTACGGAGTATTTAATTTTTTGAAGAACCCATGTAAAATCAAATTTGCAAGGCGATATATTTAAATAGATAATTTCCCTGCTATACATGTAAATTTCTCTTTTTCGTGTGTGCCTTCTATAATTTTTGTGTGCTCTGCAGGGCTTGAAGAACTTCAGCAAAACTGCACGAGAACTAATTGTGCGGCTGCAGAAGATTGACAATGATAACTACCCTGAGGTTTGCGAATTCTTTTTTCCTATTCTATGGACTTAATGGACACAAGATTGTTATTGTAAGATAATTCTGACAAGAATAACTATTCCTGCAGACATTATACCAAATGTTCATCGTTAATGCTGGCCCAGCATTCAGGCTTTTATGGAACACTGTGAAGTCTTTCCTCGATCCAAAGACTACTTTGAAGATACATGTAGGCAATTGTGATCTAACTGTGAAGTTCAGTTTTTTCTCTTGAATTTCTGAGAATGTAAATTGAATTACTTCGCAATTTTCTTTTTCAGGTCCTTGGGACCAAATTCCAAAGCAAGCTAGCTGAAATAATTGATTCCAGGTTGGTGCCTTGAAAATTTTGCATGATATATGTATATACCTTTCGAAACTTAATTTCTTGCATTACCTACCCTTGCTTTACAAGAACCTCTATTTTACTTTTTTATTGATAACTTTCAGCTTTCCTCCATGAAATGGATATTTCCCAACTTAGATGTAAGAGATTTCATTTTCAATGGCCATACATGAGATTCCAGATTTTATAGTGGTGCATAATAAATAGTTGACTTTTGTGCGAATATATATATATATATATATATATATATATATATATATATATATATATATATAGAGTAGGGATACTATACTATGAGTAGTAGAGCCCTATTATTCATAAGTTGTTTTCGATGATAGAACTTCCGAATCGACGATCCACTCCGTTAAATATGATCTAGAGTATTTAAAACTTCTAGAAAATAAATTTCGTAATTTTTCAAAATCATAATAAAGTCCATCAAATGGGCATAAAATGAACGGCCGAAATCGAACGATGTCCTAAAAATAGATGATCGGATCCTTCAATTTAAGATCGGAGTTATTGATCTTTATCTAGGTAGTGAATAGAATTTTCTATCAAAAAATCAACCTATTTCAATTCTTTTACACCGTTAAACTACCAAGTATCCCATATCGGCCGTTAAAAATTGTCAATTTTGTGAGCTTTTGATCGTAAGGTAAATGATTTCGAAAAATTACGAAATTTATTTTCTAGCAGTTTTAAATACTCTAGATCATATTTGATGGAGGCTCCATCATCGAAAACAACTTATGAGTAGTAGGGCTCCAATACTCATAATAGTATAGTAGCCATGGCCTATATATATATATATATATATATATATATAGGCCATGGCTACTATACTATTATGAGTATTGGAGCCCTACTACTCATAAGTTGTTTTCGATGATGGAGCTTCCGAATCGACGATCCACTCCGTTAAATATGATCTAGAGTATTCGAAACTTCTAGAAAATAAATTTCGTAAATTTTCGAAATCATAATAAAGTCCATCAAGCGGGCATAAAATGAACGGTCAAAATTGAACGATGTCCTAAAAAATGATGATCGGATCCTTCAATTCAAGATCGGAGTTATTTATCTTTATCTAGGTAGTGAATAGAATTTTCTATAAAAAATTCAACAAATTTTGATTCTTTTACACCGTTAAACTAGCAAGTATCCCATACCGGCCATTAAAAATTGTCAAATTTGTGACATCTTGATCGTAAGGTATATGATGTCGAAAAATTATAAATTTTGATTTCTAGAAGTTTTAAATGTTGTAAATAACGTTTAACGGTATGGATCGTCGATTCGGAAGCTCTATCATCGAAAACGACTTATGAGTACGAAGGCGATCGTACTCATAATAGTATAGTAGCCGGACCCATATATATATGTGTGTGTGTGTGTGTGTGTGTGTGTGTGTGTAAAAGCCCTCACTTTTGTTTCATGATTAACATCTTTCCTTCTGTAAATTTATTCAGTGAGCTTCCGGAATTTCTTGGTGGTTCTTGTACTTGTCCCGAACATGGAGGATGCCTTAAGGCAGAGAAAGGCCCTTGGAAGGACCCAAACATATTGAAGGTTTCTGTTTGTTAACTATCTTTTTTACTTATACATATTATATTCTCAATTTTGTCTTTTAATTTTAAGGAATTTTTGCTGTTATATGTAGATGGTCCTTGGTGGTGGAGCACAATATGGTAGGCAAATTGTAACTGTATCCAACGGCGAGGGAAAAATCATTGCTTATGCTAAACCACAGTACACAGGAGTAAGACTTCGTACAATCCTTTTTCTTTTTTAACTTATTTCCTTATAGAAAATAAGTTTCTAATGAATGAAAACTGCTATTTTGTAGAAAATGATTCACAAATTTGTTTTATTTCACAAATGCACCCACTTTTTTCAGTTTTAGAATTTTTGGACCAAAATTTTTCTGTGGACCAAGATGCCCCTAACTGAAATCCCTGATGCATGCAATTAATTTTAGTCCATACAGAAAGATTTTGTTTGAAAATGTTAGCAGCAGAGGAAGTGGATTAGACTGCTTAATAGAGAGAAACCTATTGGTTGATTTTGCAAAATCCCCTGCTAAAAATCAGTTTCTTCTTTTTGGAGTAGAAAAAGGGTAGTGATACATCTACTGCGGAGTCTGGTTCAGATGCTGAAGACATTTCCTCACCAAAAGCATTGAGAACTTATATTTCTCATCCTCAATTGACCCCAGTTCGTGAAGAGGTGAGTTGATTCTCTGATGACATTTTCTATTTTAAATGCTGACATTTTATTTTTTTAATTAGGATACTATCTTTGCTACTCTTTGCTTATAAGCTAACCATGCATATAAGGGTAGTGTTTGTTACAAAGTAAGTTAGAGAATTTCAGAAGGATATGAATGTTAATTTTATGTACTTTTTAAAGTTCCAAGTGACTATGTGGGGTTGAGTTTGTTGAGTTGATCGAAAAGTAGCACAGGTAGATTTCAACAATTGTTCTGTATTTGATTTTGAAACTACTAGTTGTTTTACAAAAACACGCTCTGGAAAAAATAGGTGATCTAGGTAGGAGAAGGTGAATTTCTAGAGAAGAAGGAAATGAGGTTGAAAGTGCTTTGTATCTAGTAAAAGCAAAGCACATAGGACCAAAAGTGTTTCGGATGTCTTGTATTGAACATTTGTTTCTTTAATAAACTGTTCCTGCAATCAGTATTTCTTGTGATATAGTAGAGTTGGTTGTAAGTATGGCCTCTAAAATTTGGCTTTGGTTTCAATTTTGTCCGCTAGTTCGAATTGTAACAATTTAATCCAGAAGTCTTACTCTGACATCAAGTTTCATCACCAGTATCATTTCAATTCTGAAGTTTGATCTCAACTTCAAGCATAGCCCTGAAGTTTGACTTCGGTTTCAGTTTCATCTTTAAGTTTCAATTTTATGAGTCTAATGATGGTGCTGACTAAATTATTACAGTTAAAACTATGAGGGAATATAGAATTTTGGGCCAAACTTTTTGACAATTTTGTTGTTAACCCTGTATTATAACATGTTATGAATTTTCAAATAGGTTGTTATTAACGTAATCACAGCAACTACTCTCATATTATCTTGTAGCAAGCAAAGATGGTGAAGGCGGCTAGCTTTTCTACTGGTCTTTCTGAAAGTGGTGAACATGTTCCCATGGTTGACAAGGCTGTTGATGCAGAATGGAAGAAAGAAGCTTCTAACCAGAGGCTTTTCGGATCTAAAGGTTCGTGAATCAATAGCGAAAGGAATTAAATTTGAATAGAACAAAAATGTCCCAGATCTGTCAGAAAATTTCAAGAAAGCCCCCTAATTTTCCTCTTTTTTACATAAATCTGTTGTTTTGAGTTTTTATTTTCAAAAGTCCTTGCTGAGCAAGGTTTTAAGTGCCCGTCGGCACGGGCCGTATCTACCATGCCGTACCTTGCCAAGAAGATACGATATGCACCCCGTTCCGATGGCACATCTCAAAACCCTCTATTCTTTAAATTAGTAAATAATTTTCTCAATAATGTTCAAAAGATGTGATAAAAAGACATAATAAATAGTTAGAATATTTTGTTGCTAAAGAAAATAAATATTTCATGCTATTATGTGTCGGCACACAAGAATTTTTTTGACCGGCACGGCTCGGCACGCACCGTGCCGTACCGTGCCGGCAAGTTTCCGGCACGACCCCGTGCCACGGCACTTAAATCCTTGCTGCTGAGATCTTTCAATGGAACATAGGAAAATTTTGTTACAAGCTTATCCTCGAAACTTTATATTCTCACTCCTAATTTCGAAAAACACTAGTGTTATTGGAATTGTTACTATTGCTAATGGAATTTACTGTTGCTAACTTTTGTCCTCAACTTTATTTATATGAAGTTCACAAGGACACAACTATTATAAAGGGACAAAAGTCACTATTCCTTTTGGTGTCTTCCTTGATTCCATTAAACATGCTTGTTGGTAACTTCTATTATTAACAACAAACAAAAAAACAAACATTTTAAATTAGAATAAAGGGTTTTATCTGACCTGACAGAACAAAAGTTAGGGCCTTTCTTGAGACTGTCCACAAGGTCAGGGATTACATAAAAATTATCTTTCCATTCTTTTTGTTCTCTTAAATCCTGATCTTTAGATCTTTTTCCTTGGGGGCAGATTTCAAGTTGTTACGCCTGCTAAATTTAGCAGCAACGACATCCAATTTTATCTAATTCTGCCTTTTCAACTTCTATTTTTGTCACTAGTAATTTTACAATAAAAGACTACTGAAACTGCTTAGATCTAGTTACACAAGTTTAAATATGATAACATATGCTAGTCACGCACTCCATTTTCTTTATCTTCGTTCTAAATAAATAACTAAACATGGCTATGTTTCTTGTTTGCTATTGTCATAAATGCAGATACTGTTTCTCTTACATCAAAACCTTCTGAAGGTCACTTGGCTCAAATTATTGCGATCCTAGTGGCATTTATCCTGACTATTCTGACTTTCCTACGTGCAATCACAAGTCGCATGACCAAGAAACTTCCAGAGAGTACTTCCCAGCCAGAGACTAACTATGCCACATTTCAATTTGACTCTGTTCCGAAAGAAGAGTTCCGCCCGCCGTCGCCCGCTCCAGGATTTACCGAAGTAGACCTCCTTTCGTCACTTTTGAGTAGGCTCGGTGAACTCGAAGAGAAAGTCGAGATTCTTCAAGCAAAGCAACATGAGATGCCTACTGAGAAGGAAGAGTTGCTTAATGCCGCTGTTCGCCGAGTAGATGCATTAGAAGCCGAGCTCATTGTTACTAAGAAGGTAAAGTTGTGCAACTTTTTTCCCTTCTTGACTAATATTGGCTTCGTATATTTAGCTAGGCTATGCAGATGCACAATAACTACCATAGAGTATCATAAATCTAGGCTTTGTTTTTCCTCACCAGTTGTATCCTTTCTTTTTCTGAAAAGAATGGCTATTGTGGTCTATTTTGGCTCTGGGCTCTTTTCTGCCTAAATAACTGCAGTGTTTTCACCGCAGCCTTTCAGTTTTCAGTCTAGACTTGTCTATCCAATACTCTTTATCATCATTTCGATAATGCTACTATTTGTAAAGGATTTTTTGGTTAGTTATTATAATCTTAGATAGTTACCATGGTGGGCCAAATTTTTTGAATAAATTTATCCATTGTTATAACCATTTTTTTCGACAATATTCCCAGCTGTTATATATGGATGATTAATTAATGACCTGTTTTTTTTTTTTTTTTTTCTTTTCCTTAGTTCACTTTGTCGGTTTCTATTTTCCCCAGTACATGTTGAACAGTATTTTAAACCAGCGTGTCGTATTTACCAAACTCGGCAATTTCACTTTGCGTATTTATGTGCTAATTTATTACACAGGCTTTGCATGATGCTCTTATTAGGCAAGAGGAACTGCTTGCATATGTAGACCGCCAAGAGGAGGCTAAGCTTCGGGTTCGTAAACACTTTCTACCTACCCCCTCTCTTTTTATCAATGCTGTCCTGCATTCAAAGCTTTTTTTTTCATTTTTTTGATAACGCATTAAAAAAATGATGATACCGATGAATTGACGTACCTGGCTACAAATTTTTGTAGAAGAAGAAATTTTGCTTTTGAAGAGTTTGAAGAGGCTTATTCGGCCGTCTGTTCTGCTGGTGGAGGTTTTACAAAGGAGGAAAAGAAGATGAAGTTGAGGTGACATTCTACGGATGTATCTTCAAAATCATTGGGTTTCGACGAATGATTCTAGCGTTAAATAAAATTGTATTTTCATTTCCCCTTCTATTGCAATGCCTTTATAACAGCCTTTCTTTTTTCTTTTTTTCTTTTTTTCCCCTCTCACCTTTGTTTCACAGTATTAGAGCGACATAGTACAAGTAAAACAACGTAATAAAAAAGATTATCAAGTCAGTTACTGTTTTTAACTTTTGTATATTATATATTTATATATTTATATAGACACACACACACACACACTCTTGCTGAGTCCTCCTTTATGCTCTGTTATTTTCTTTCTTTATTTCTTGTTGTTATTCTTGTAGTAGAGATGTAAACATCCAATATTGGAAGTTGTATCGATCCCTAGTATTGAGGCTACTAAATCTTTGGAATGAGGGGAACAACTATTGCCCTTGTAAGTCAAAACCTTTGTAATGAGGAGAATAACTTTAATCGTCCGTAGGGCAAGCGGTAAATGATTTGATAGTTGATACTTGAAATCTCAAATTTGAAGTGTAGTTGTTTTATATTTCTAGCTAAATTTATTTGTAGAAAAAAAAAAGGAAAAAAAGAACGAAATGGGTATCATACTGATACTACCATTCTCTCTCTCTCTCTCAAAAAAAATAAAAATAAAAAATAAAAAATAAAAAATATTGCAGGAGCTCTTGGTGGGGCATCGATTGTGAAAAGGAGCGATTAATGATATTTCACATAGCTTCATCTAACTAACAATTTGGGAAGTGATCTCAATTGACTGATCACTGTTACTATGATGAGTAGATCAGGTTTGTTCAATTTAGTCCAAATCGATCGATCAACAGCTGAATATTTAATTTAATTATTCAAAGGAAGCAGCAGGTAACCAATCACACGTACGTGGCACATTAGAAATATTAAATGTCCAAACTAAAATAGAATCAAATAATCAACTTGGTTAATCATACAATCGAATATATAACAAATTAATAAAATGTATGTGATCCCAAAGGAGTCATTAATTCGAGTAATACAATATTATGTACTCTTAACCGATCGAAAGCTTGGATTATACAGTTCATGCACCCAAGAGTAAACACATATATATATATAAGGTTGCATTAACTCATCATATAAAAGAAAATTAACCAACCTCTTAAAAGTTTCATATTTTTACATGGTACGTACTTTCTCTCTCTTCTCACTGCATTACATTCCTTTACCAGCAAAATGGGTTCTGCATATGTTAGTTACAGTACTGTTAATTATCAGGATATATATGTATGTATAGAAATTAAAGTATTAAGCAAAAACAAAATAATGTAGCTCGATCCTAAGTCAAGCAAAATTAAGAAGAATGCGACATTCGGATACTATATAAAACCACTTACCAACTTGTTCTTCTTCTTCTTCTTCTTGTCAATATAAGCAAGAAGCTCCTCCTGCTGCGAGAAAGCATCCTCGAGAGCCTGCCAAACGAGAAAAAATAAATAGGAACCATCATTTTTACAGCCTGCAGCCAATTTAACTAACCAAACAATTAATTTGCTCTCAATTCTCTCTAAAATCCTTAATTTTCTATCAAATATATATGTATTTACGTACCTTTCTGGTGGCTGCGAGCTCGGATTCTAGCGCCTCGACGCGGCTCACTGCGGCCTTAAGCATCTCCTCCTTCTCAGAAGGCATCTCAACAGGCTTCATGCTGAGAGTGTTCACCTTCTCTTCCATTTCCACGAGGCGGTTAATCACCGCATTGTATTCGGCTGCTGATACTTGAGGTTCACTCATCATGCATATCTGCTGCCTTTGGCTTCTGCCTGCAGCCTCTCCGCCGTAAGCAGGGTTCGTGCAGTCGATGGCCGCCCCCACTATCTTCTTGGACACGACGCGGCTGACTTTGAGAATGGTCACTAAGCCCATAACCACAGCCATCACTCCTCCGAGGACCGGGCTGCCAAGTCCTCCTGAGTTTTGGCAGATATCTGCCAGTGAGTAGGGATCTGAAAGGAGAAAGAATAGCATCTGTTAATTAACTTCGTGTCTTGTCTTATTAAACCCCACATTATGAGATCGAAAACATTATTCAAACTCGCAGATTACAATCAGTAATTTTGTTGAGCATCTAGCTAGGTAAAGTTATAGGCTCTTAGACGTACGTAGTCTCAAATATATGGTGCTCAAGCTCCGCAAATATAACTGAAAAAGTTTTTTTTGAGAGGTAATAGTTAGTTACGAATGAACCAACCTTTCGATATCATTGCAAGTTTTTGGTCTTGTACTTCGTTGTTCCATCTAGCGTCGACGGCCTTGTCGACGATCGGGATGTGATGATCATCGCAAGAATATGAGGAGGAAAGAGTTTCTTCGGCCTCCGGAACCTGTAGATTTTAGGAAAGATTAGGAACTCGGCTAAAATTGAAGGACCAACATGCATGATTGTTAGTAGTGTCTGATATTTCTGTTTCTGATCTTTGTCAGAGATTAAGAATGCAACAGGGCGTTTATTGTAGAATAAGCATAACTACCATGGAGTACGTACAGTGTTCACGTACCAAAAACATTAATGCAATGTTCATTAATTTTCTAGTGAGATAATTGTAGGATCGAAAACCCTCGTACGTAATTATTATTGCATGCAATTAATAATTCTAAAATTGCCCCCCTAGAACATACATAGATTCTACGTACGTACCCTCTTGACCCGTATGTATGCATGCTAACATATACATATATGATCAACAAAAGGAGGCGAATTAAGCGATGAAAAATCATTGTTTAGGGAGGTTGCATGCATGATAAATAGGTAGTTCCAATATTTCAAGGTGGCAAATATTAAAAATGGAAATCATCTCCTACGTACCTGGTATGCTGGACAGCCAGCCGGTTCCTCGCGGACGGGAGACAAATGTGGGTGTTCAATGAAGCCCCTCGACGGTTTCGGAGATCGGATATCGTCTGTGGGAAACATCATCTCTCCAGAGAAAGATTCTTGCATCTTTACGTAATGAAGAAGAGAGTATAGTATGTATCTTACAAATTAGTACGTACTTCAAGTTTGTAAGTAAATTAAAGCATGAAAGGAATGAAAGAAACAGAGATCGAAAATTAAGTTAAGGTTGAGTTTCACAGTCATGAGACCTTGGGATAGAATATCTCATCCTCAGAAATTGTTTTCTCGTCCGCGCTGAAAGAGTTTGAGTTTGGCTTCCCACATCTCCCATAGCCACTTTGCACCATCTATATATACATACATCAATCAATGTATTTGATTAGGGAAAAAACTTGGTTAATTTTTCTATCCCTCCTCTCAACTTGTAATGTTGGAAACATTGAAGAAAATCTACGTGAAAATAAGAAAGTAAAGAAGCCGATCGAAAGGTAATTAAACAAACACCTTCAGGATGTCGAGATCCTTCCATGGGCCTTTGTCGGACCGAAGACAACCACCCTCACAGTTGCAAGTGCCGCCAAGGAACTCCGGCAATTCACTACAAGAAATTAACCACAATAATTTACACAATGATTTGATGCCAAAATAATTCAGAGAGTAATTAATTATATACCTGAGGTTTTATCAAAGTACGTAATTTTTGATACATTAATTAGTATTCAAAATTCTAGTTGTAATGTGTACATGCTTCATAAGCTTTAATGCAAACCTGGCATCAATCACTTCAAGCAACTTGCTTTGGTACTTGTTGCTCAGAACCTGATTGTGAATCAGATTATTGTTAGCTTTTGCAGTAGTTCATCAAATTAGAGTTGTTAATAAAGAGAGAGAGAGGCAGTTACGTGAATCTTTGCGGTAGTTTTAGGATCAAGGAAGGTCTTTACGGTGTTCCAAAGCAGTCTAAATCCCTGACCGGCATTGATGATGAACATGCGGCACAAGGTCTAAAGAAGAGAAAAGATTGTAATAAAGTAAATATCATCATTTTGCATAATGTAGTTACTTGGCTATACGATTTTTGTGATTGAAGTGATTATAATAATACCTCAGGATAGTTATCACCGTCGATCTTCTGAAGGCGGCTGATTAACTCTCTCGCAGTCTTATTGAAGTGTTTGTACCCCTAATAAGATAACACATTCATACCATATTCATTTTAAAGCGGGAAAGGAACAACCTAGCTATTTTTTGAACTTGAGCAACTTAATTATAAGACTCTCAGAAAACTTGTACAAGACCTAACTGCAACTTACAAAGTAAGAGGTTCTTCGTACGTACCGTCATGTATAATTACTATGTTAGTATACATATTCTTATGGAAACCAAGGAATTCTAATGCAAATTAAGGATTAGTGTCTTTGTCATATTTATTCTTGCTAAATCATCTATTGATCAGATATGTGTACCCCTATACATAATGCGATTATTCTGTATTCCTCTCCAAAGTGCATTTTCTAACCATATTATCGATATCAAAATTAAGTTATAAGGATTCAAGGGAAATTAAAGTAGGTTTTGCATCATGAATAAAGAGTACTAGTTTTAATATGGACATATTCACAAGAACAAGGGTGTGTATACTCAAAATAAATGAAGTTTCTATTATGGACATATTTGTGTGCAATAAGTTTTGCATGCCTTCTATTTTCAACAGAAGGTCTTCTTCACATACCACTCCTTGGACATCGAGAATTGTCGTGCTCTGGTCGATATGCCGCTTCGCCGCGATCGAGCAAGCAGGGAATTTAACTGCGAAGGTCCTCTCAAACTCCCTAACGTGATACTTAACGTATCGGTCCATATTCGTGACTTGCATCAGCTTGATCGCGTCGATTTGCCCAAGCCTTTCGATGTAAACTGGTCGGCCTTCCTTGTCTACTCCATGGTGGCCTTGTGGGTAGTGCTCCAACACTTGGTCGATCTCTTTGAAATCGAAATCCTGAGGAGTTAATTAATTAATTAGTTGTATACAATGAGAAGGAATGAGTACGTGAGGATAATTTTGATCTTTAGTTTGCATGAAGTAATTAAGAACTATATATATGATTATGATTCCTTTTCCTATTAACAAACTGAGGAGGAAAATTACATCTGTTATTGTGTCGGCGCCGAATTCCTTTCTCCATTGGAGCATATCAGCCCACATTTGCTTCGTCTTTTCAATATCGAACTTCCTTGCTTTAAGAAATCTGTTTCCGAAAACAATTTGTAACTGTCGTCGTTAGTATTTTGTCAAACTACATAATTTCAATTTCTTTCTTCATTGCAAATTAGATCGATCGGCGCATCATAACTGTTACAATGAAATCAAAAGATAGATACATTTGGCGAACTATATTTTAGTGATCATAACAAATAAAGCAAAAAGGGATCATAACATTAATGATACTACAACAGCTATCTATTTATCTATCCGTATGTACCTTAGCATCATGTGGTAGTCATCATGTCTGGAGGGAAGCAGTTCCTCGAGAATGAGAGTCTGGCGGAAGGCATCGACAGCCTGCATCTCCTCAGCATCGCGCACGTCCTCGATGGAGACTGACATAACCTTGCTGCTTCTCCTGCCCCTCTTCGTCAGCGAATTTCTGAACTTTGTCGACGCATTGATCGCCTTCTGCTTTAAAGACCCGATTCTTGTCTTCCTGTCGTCCTCTGAGTTTTCCATGTCAGATCTTCTGTCTCGCTTTTCTTGATCTGGAAGGCCTTCCTGACCTGCCAGAGAGTTAATATATAGAGGCTAACATCAATCAGAAAATGAGAAATATTACGCGAAATCGATGAATTCGTTTTTTCTTCTCCAACAATTATTTGATTTTTTTTTCTTTCAAGTTTGATATTTGTTTGGGAAGAATTAGACAATTAATGCAAGAGTATAAGTTAGAATAGAATTATGCACATTAATTGTACATAGTTTTATTGTAAGTATGTCTATTTAATTTATTTCCTATACATATATAATTTGCGCCGACATAAACCATAGACTAAAACTACGAACTTATCATGCTCTCTTATTTTTGAGATGCCATATAACAAACAATATTATTGTGGGAATAGAAAATCAAATATCAACATAAAAATCAATGGATACTCGCGTATTATTTGAGAGAAATATATATATATATATATATATATATATATATATATATATATATATATATATATATATATATATATATATATATATATATATATATATATATATGCTTGTATATATATGTATATATACATAAAATCAGACGTACCGGATATTTGGAATCGGTCGAGAGGCCCCGACGTAGCTTCACTCATGGTTTGTTTGCGCGAGCTATAACACATATATAGTCAAAAAAAAGAAAAAAAGAAAAGGAAACAAAAAAAAAAAAAAAAACTCTTTTAACTCAAAGAACAAAAAAAAAAAAAAAAAAATATTCTTTGTGTTGTATAACAAGCAAGGGTAAATATTGAACATAACTTTAGAACAATCTCGATCGATACGTGACGTTGAACATAACTTACTTAAATATTGAACATAACTTTGTTTTAAGTTGATAATAGTGAAATTAAGTTGGAAACAAAAAAGAGAAGTAGAGATTAATTGTTTGCCTTATAATATATATATATGTATGTAATGTGAAAATCTTTGAATTAATGCAAGCGTGCGTGTTAATTAGAAGATGCATGATGATTAATGTAACTTACTTGCCCGAGTGGCCGGTGATTAATGAATGCAATGCGATGTTTAATAAAACGAAGCTCAATTAATTAATTGTTTGAAAGTGTACGTACGTACCTACCTACGAGAGAAGCGTGAGGTTTAGAAACAGCAAGGGAGGGGGAGGAGGTGTAGCTTAAAAATGATACCACGGAATGCGCGTAGAGAGAGAGAGAGAGAGAGAGAGAGAGAGAGAGAGAGAGAGAGAGAGAGAGAGAGATGGGTGAGAGAGAGCGAAAGAGGGAGAGCTTTTTCGGCGTAATGCAAGCTACTCCGTTCATTAATTATTCCAATATTATTATTAATACCCAAGAAAACATATATGGGATGCTTAAAATTAGATAGTGAGAGAGGGGAAGGGAGAGAGAGAGAGAGAATCAAATGCAACGGCTATTTTCTTTTCTTTTTCTTTTTCTTTTTTTTTTTTGAAAAAACTTCAACTATCACTGTTATGGTTTTGCCCTTTTGCATTTTAGTATTCTACAGTTTAAAATAGGGGCAATTGCTTATATACCCCTGGAAATTTTCTGACTTTCCGATTTATCCTTCTTAGAAGGTTAATATTGAAAATACCCCTCCTACGTTCCAACCTATTTCTAATATACCTTAGAGTTAAAATCTGTTAAGTAACTCTGTTATCTCTGTAAAATTACTATTTTGTCCTTTTCAAATATACCCTTCTACCATCACTGTCTTTCTTATTTGCCCTTAAAGTCAGGGGCACAAAAAGTATTTCGACTTTTGGTCTTTTTCAATATACTCCTCTACCGTCACCAAACTTTCTTATTTGTCTTTAAGTTAAGGGCAAAATTGGTATTTTAATTTTTTTTAACTGTGGTAGATATTTAACTCACGTTTAACCCAGATTAACTTAACAGGAGATAACTGCGGGGGTATTTTGCAATAACGGTAAAACGTATGAGGGGCATTTTAGAAAGGAAAAAAAAGTAGGGATAGATCGGATATTTGCAGACGCATAAGGGGTATATAGGCAATTATCCCTTTAAAAACATTTTATCACTTTCGTATCCGGTGGGGTTTTATTTTTCTTTTTTCGTTATTCCATCTATTAATTTTTTTGTTAAATCAATGACAAAGTTACAATCACGAGATATTAAAGTGAATATTAGATAAATTATAGGTGGGTATCTATAAATTTTTTTTTTTTTTCTAAAATTTTTTGTATATGATTTAACGAACTTTGAAATGTTTCATTCTAGAAAATAAAAATGAACTCTATTGTAAAATGGGAATCGAAATGGGAATTGATCGGAAATCTCTTAATTTGTTTGGTTCACAATAGAATTTGGAATCGGAATCAACTTATTATTTATTAGTATTATTATTTGGTTAATTAAAACAAAAAAATTTAATCTACTATCTAAATTCGTAATCAAAATATAGATTTAAATTGAGATTCATAATTTAAATTTTAAATTTCACTTTAAGTTCAAAGTTAAAATATAAATTAATTAAACGTACTATATCTAAATTCAAGTATCTATCAAACATATATTGAAATTAAATTAAAATTTAAAAAATTAATAAAGGTTGAATTTATACTTAAAATTATAATTTCATCTAAATTTAAATTTATATGCATGCATATTTGAATTTAAATAATTACTATTGAAAAAAAATGAGTTTTTTCGATCCTTTAATTCCGGAATTAAAATTGACTCCCACCTCCGTGTTGGGAGTCAATTAATTTGGAGGGATTCGATTATCCCCGGAATGCGAATTAATTAATTAATGGGAATATTGCTTTTCTCTCTAATCAATCATTAATAATAGAAATGGCTTATTCCGTTTCCCATTCCTAGCCTCTAAATAATTCTTTCACAAGTAATTAAACGAGCCCTAAGTGAAATACATAATGTACGTATAAGCAAGAGGCATGCAATATGATGATTTTATTTAAAAAAAAATAAAAAAATAATATTTACACTGACATGGATCAAATCGCAATAATGGAATAGTACAAGGCCTACCCATGCATTAATTTTCTAAACTTTTTTTTTTTTTTTTTTTAACTTGTGAATGGATTGCAACGGCATGCATGTCTAGATGCATGCGCATCTTGTTCAGCTCTTACTTTTTTTTTGGTTTATTTAAGAAGCAAGAGTACGTACTTATGAAATAGATGTGCAAAATAACATATAAATGGTTCACAATAACATGTTCAAAATAGTACAAGTCCTCTCATATGCAAAATATATTATTCAAAAACAAACCATGAATATCACCAGGATATAAGGGACCAAAAAAAAGTTCTATAGTTCAATTACAAAACAAAATTCTCATAGCAAACAAACTATCATTAGATAACTTATTTTAACATTCAAATAGAGCAATGTGAGAGAATCAATCTACCGGCCTAACATGTCTGTTCATCCATGCAACTCTTTTTTTTTTTTTTTGAGGAAACAGGGATAAACCCTATTTAGATAGAAAGGGGAATGAAGTTACAACAGTCTTACAATAGGCTACATAGGGCTCATAACACCGAGAAAACAGAAGGAAGACCCATTCAAAAGAAAGTAGAACAAAACAAGATTTCTCAAAATTTATCGTGACCAGAATGGGTGGAACTCGTGAGACCCTTGAAACCCAGTAATTTTTCATCCATTTAGCGCCGATGCCCATAGCGAAACTAGGCTATGAACCCTACAAGCAGTATCCTCCGCTCGAGTAGGACGTTCGTCGAATATGCGCCTATTTCGTTCTTTCCAAATTTCCCAACACGCCGCACTAAAGTAGAGATCAAACCAATTCTTATGTCTCCCTTTGACAGTTCTCCTGGTATGAACCCACTGAGCAGGAAGCTCTCCAGATCTCGCAACCATCGTTTGTTGGGCTGTCGGAGTCGTAGGAAGGATTCGAGCCCACACTGTCATTGCATAGCTGCATTTGAACAGTATGTGATCTAGAGTTTCACTATTCACAAAGCAGAGTGCGCAAATCGATGGTCCGTGCCATCCCTTTTTGGTTAACGTATCCGCCGTCAAGACTCTATTTTCCGCTGCGAGCCATAGGAATATTTTGACGCGCAAGGGGATCTTGATCTTCCAAAGAAAGGAAATCTTGCAAGCATTAATGCCATCAAAGCAGAGAAAAGAGTAGGTGCGGCGCACCTGGAACCTACCATCGCTGTGCCACCGCCAAATGGTTGTGTCTTCGCTGAGTGCAAGGGTGGTATTGCTGGTCAGCGCTTTGAGTCGAGGGAGCTCATCAAGTAGTTGTTCCTGGATCCGAGAGGATTGGAAAGCCAACGTTTCATTTTGAGCGAAGCGTCGGATCCAAGTGGAGACCAAGAGGTGAGTGTATCGCGCGAAGGAAAAGAGGTTGGGGAACTGATTTCGAAGAGTGAAATCGCCCACCCATCTAGCATTCCAGAAGGACGTACCGTCGCCATTGCCAACCGTGAAGGAAATGGATGCATGAAAAGGTGCCGAAGTACTGAGAATGCCTTTCCACATAGGACAACATCTAATTAAAGTGTTGCCACCACTAGCTGGCTGCCTATATTTGTAATATTTTTGCTTTAGAAGCTTAACCCAAGGTAAGTGAGGAGAACTGTAGTAATTCCACAGACCCTTCATAAGCAGAGCCGAGTTCATTGTTCGAATCCTTTGGATGCCAAGACCTCCCCAAATCTTTGGTCGGCAAACTTGATCCCAATTAACAAGGTAGTGGAAGCCGTTTTGGAGTTTCTTCCCTCTCCAAAAGAAGTCGCGACGGACTTTGTCGATGGATGTAACTACCCAAACCGGCAAACGAAATACCGAGCAGAAGTAGGAAGGTATACTTGACAGCACCGAATTAAGTAGTACTAACCGTCCTCCCCGTGAAAGGTTCTGACCCTTCCAGCCCGCCAGGCGACTTTCAACCTTCTCAATTAACGGCATATAATCGCATCTGCGTAGCCTCTTGGGGGAGAGAGGTAAGCCCAAGTAGGTAAGTGGGAAACTTTTCACCTCACAGCCAAAGGAGCGGGCTAAGTTGAGAGTGTGGACCTCTGTTAAGTGGATCGGCGTAAGAGAGCTCTTTTCATAGTTGATTTTGAGGCCAGAGCATTTCGCAAACTCATCGAGGATGAGCCTTGTAGTTGCTGCCGATCTCGGGGATCCATCTAGGAAAATAAGTAAGTCGTCCGCAAATTGTAGAGCTTGAATCCTGACACTTCCAATTCCAAGATCAGGCAGCAAACCAGATGAAGTTGCTCTTTGGAACATTCTGTATAAGACGTCCACGCAGAGGATGAAGAGGAGAAGGGAGAGCGGATCACCCTGTCGAAGGCCTCGCTTGCAGGTGAAGTCTTTACCTGGCACCCCATTAAGGATTACCGAAGTGTTGGCTGATTTCAGAAGGATTTGAATCCAATTAATCCAAGCCGGAGCGAACCCCCTCGTCCTCAGAAGGCCGATTAGGAAATCCCAGTTGATATGGTCGAAAGCCCGCTCAAAATCGATCTTTAGGACTGCCGCTTCCTGCTTGATGGTGTAAAGGTGATGAACCAGGATGTGGGCGCTGCTAAAGTTTTCGAAGAAGCTACGACCCTTGATAAATGCAGTTTGGTGGGGGTTGATGAGATCCGGCATAAAACGTTGTAACCGCAGCGCTAGTACCTTGGAGATGAGCTTACCTATGCTGTGAACTAGGCTAATAGGGCGGAAATCCTTTGCTAGCAAAGCCTCATTTTTCTTGGGAATAAGGCAAAGCCTCTTTTTTTCATCTTATCATTTTAATACAACGTAGTTCAACCTCTCAATAGAGAGAATAAATCTCCATCAAATTTGATAGTAGAGATTGAAGTGCGAGTTGCGGTGAAAGAGGTATCGATGCACTATGCACATACGCAGTCTTTGCAGATAATAATTTCTAAGCAACCAAAAAAAAAAAAAAACAATTGTATGGAGACTGTGTGTAATATCTGGGATATTTGTAATTTGAGGATTTCAAAATTTGAATTTGAATTCAAATTTCAAATCAAAATTCTCTCTCTCTCTCTCTCTCTCTCTCTCTCTCTCTCTCTCTCTCTCTCTCTCTCTCTCTCTCTCTATATATATATATATATATATATATATATATATATATATATATATACGTGAGAGAAAAGGGGGCATCGGATCTTCGCGAATCTGCGACCAAATCACGCCAAACGAAAACACGATCTTGAAGGTCCGACAATGTCAAAAGCGCTGGTGCAGTCCGTTCACAAATCTAACAGATGGATCGTTTGAAATTGCATGTTTATTGGGGAGAGGATTTTATGGGAAAAATCTTGTTTCTGAAAATCCCCTAATATTTTTTGTGCCAAATCACGCAATTTCGCACGTGGGAGTGGCGTTGCACATGTTACTCGTGTTGTGAGGGACCGGGATAAAAATTCTATGTATTTGAGGAGTTTTCTGCAATTTTCCCAAAAATAGTCAAAGAGAAACCTAGGGTTTGTCTTCCCCCACTCGTAACCCTAATTAACCTTCTCTCTCTCTCTCTCTCTCTCTTACTAAGCTACCTCCCTCTTTCTCTTCCAAGTGCGCCGCGTGCAACCCTAGCCGCCGGCAACCTTGTCTTTGGCCATCTCTCTCCCTCTCCCTCTTCTTCTCTCCTTGTTCTGTGAGCCCGAGCAACAGGGGGACCCGAGGCCACCTCCCTTAGTTTGCCCTCAACCTCCTCGACTTTCGGCCGCTAGCATGCTTAACTCTCTTAACCTCTTGGGCCTAACCACCACCCAAAATGCTTTAGCTGGGTTAAGAGTTTTAGCCCTGTTATATCTTATATATATGACTACTTTGGGCCTCACATCGCCATAGCTGCCAGGATCCTCCTTAGGTAGCCACAGTCATAGAGGAGCCCAGTCTCATTAAACCGCGGTCACCACTGCCGCCGCCGCCGCCGCCAACTCCCCCGGCCTTAGGATGTCACGCCCCGGGGTCCCTTTTTAATATAAAATCAATGCGGAAGTGCCCCAATTTTTTTTTTTTTTTGAAAATCTTGACCTCAGAGTATGTCAGATCCGCCACAAATACAAAAAATTTACTGTTCACACGGACAGCCTCACTTATATTTGCATGGCGTCGCACAAGTACAATATACAACCACAACTGTATAAACATTCACATACATAAACCACATCACAGATTCCACTTTATTTCATCACAGATAATAGTAATTTCACATCTATTAGTTTAAAAATATTTCCTAATCGGAAACTTGTTTTGAAACACTAATAAGAGTAATGAAACCAATAAAAACCTTTTCAAAATTATTTTTCACATGAAAATCTTTTTGTTTAAAACATGCTACCACGAGGGGTAGAAAATCATTTTCATCTCATGAAAACATCAGTTCTATAGTACATTCACAAATTCATACTTATCCAATTTACGTGAAACCAACTGAACCATAAATACTAAGTCAAATATTTTACGAGAGTCAGGATAAGAATTAAATCACAATGAGGGGTCGGTAGTTCTATCGATTGCTAAGCACGCACCTCACTAACCGTCCTCACTCGGACCCTCGATGTCACCTGAAAGGGGGTGGGGGGTAACAACATGTACACATGTCTCCCCTTCTAGTGGGTACCGCAAGCCAACGAGGGCGAAGGGTACTCACTAGTCAAGGAGGATAAACAAAGGTATAGATAACGATAACACAGTAGAAATGATAACAAAGAAACGATATATATATATATATATATATATATATATATATATATATATATATATATAGTCCTTACTATGTTATCAATAGTACGAAACACTCGGTGCTACCAAGTTTTCCGCCGTTAGATCCACCCCTTTAATGATTTTCACCCATTAGATCTTACTATTCAACCAACCACCCACTTAACCCTAGGGGGTCCATATCATCCTAACCGCACATCTCTCAATACAATGGCTAAAAACTTGATAGCACCAATGACTTGGTGCTATTAATAGCATAGTAGTCTAGTTCATATATATATATATATATATATATATATATATATAGGGTCCGGCTACTATACTATTATGAGTACAATCGCCCTCGTACTCATAAGTTGTTTTCGATGCTAGAGCTTCCGAATCAATGATCCACACCGTTAAACGTTATTTACAGCATTTAAAACTTCTAGAAATCAAATTTCATAATATTTCGACATCATTTACCTTACGATCAAGAGGTCACAAATTTGACAATTTTTAACAGCTGGTATGGGATACTTGCTAGTTTAACAGTGTAAAAGAATCAAAATTTGTTGAATTTTTTATAGAAAATTCTATTCACTACATAGATAAAGATCAATAACTCCGATCTTGAATTGAAGGATCCGATCATCCTTTTTAGGACGTCGTTCGATTTTGACCGTTCAATTTATACCCGCTTGATTGATTTTATTATGATTCTAAAAATTTACAAAATTTATTTTATACAAGTTTCAAATACTCTAGATCATATTTAACGGAGTGGATCGTCGATTCTAAGCTCCACCATCGAAAACAACTTATAAGTAGTAGGTGTCCACTACTCATAATAGTATAGTAGCCATGGCCTATATATATATAAATATAGAGTTGAGCTAGAATACTCTTAAGAAACCGAGCCCATTTTACTCTCGAGTTATTTTCGATGATAGAGCTTCCAAATTAATGATCGGCTCCGATGAACATGATCTATACCACTTAAAGTGTTTAGAAATTAAATTTCAAATATTTTCGACATCATTTGCCTTATGATCAAAGGGTTTCAAAATTTGTAATTTTAATGGTGGATAAGAGACGTTTTCTTATTTAACGGTGTAAAGATATCCAAATCAATTGAATTTTTGTTAGAAAATTCTTTAAACTATTTAAAACAAGATCTATACTCTTGATCTTGATTACAAGACTCCTATCATCATTTTTTAAAGAATATTCATTTTCAACCATTCATTTTCTGTTCACTAGATGGATACAAGAAAAATATCGAAAGTGCGTGAAATTTGATTTCTAGGTAGTTTAAATGGTTTAGATCATATTTAACTGAGCGATCGTCAATTTGAAAGCTCTATCATCGAAAACAACTCGAGAGTAAAATGGGCTCAGATTTTAAGAGTATTCTAGCTCAACTCTATATATATATATATATATATATATATATATATATATATATATATATATATATATATATATATATATATAGAGTCCGACTGGGATACTATCGATAGCACCATGCATTTGGTGCTACCAAGTTTTTTGCCGTTAGATCCACCCCTTTGATGATTTTCACCCGTTAGATCATACTATTCAACCAACCACCCACTTAACCCTAGGGGGCCCACATCATCCTAACCACACATCTATCAATCCAATGGCCAAAAACTTGGTAGCACCAATGACTTGGTGCTATTAATAGCATAGTAGCCTAGTTATATATATATATTCAAGCCACTATTTAGACTTCGTTTGGGATTGCGTGGAGATTGCGTTACGTGTGGTGAGAAAGTACGTTTGAAAAATATATTGTTTATTTTCATACGTAATATTGCGTTCCGCATATCCCGATGAGTAGATTATTCTATATTTTCTACGATTCCACCGGAGAACGAAGAAGCATATCCCTATATGTTTTTTTCATAACTCCATTTTATTTAATAGCGTTAGATATGTCTTAATATCAAACTAAGCTTTTTTGCCATCTAAGTAATGCATTTCAAAGAACCTCGTACAAAACGGGAAATAAAGCACCAAAATGGGCAATCTTGTTTGGACCTTAACTCAACCGAAATTTTTGCTATATATAAAAGGTGTTCCAGTTTCTCAATGTCATGCCCCGGGTCGCTTTAGAGTATAAAAACAGCGGAATTTTTTTTTTTTTTTTTTAAAACCTTGACCTCCAAAGGCATGTCAGACCTGCCACAAATACAGGGAGACCACTGTTCACACGGATAGAGTCTCCCCTGTATTTGCACGGCATCGCACAAGTACAGAGAGTATTTTTACATTCACACAACCACAACCACGTGTATACATAGTAAATACAATCAACATACACATCCAAACACCATTCACCACAGGTTATCCACAATTCTTCATTCATAATTCCACATCTATCAGTTGAAAGGTTTCCTACTCGGAAACTGGTTTTGAAATACTAAGTTATCAAAATCCACGATAAAACCTTTTAAAACTGTTTCCCACAAGGAAACCCTTTCTTTTTAAAACGCTACCACGAGGGGTAGAAAACTATTTTATATAACATAAATCCTAAAACCATTGTTTCATTCAATTCCAAAAGCCACATGATAATTTAACATTCAAATATAAGTAGAGAACATGAACCAAATATAAGTCTAAGTCATAAGCACGTAAAGTAGACTGAGAGTAAACTAAGGATATGCAAACCGTGGTAGGTAGCTAGAACGTGTACTAAGTACGCGCTCACCGCGGTCCCACTCGGACAAAGAACCTCACTCGAAAAAGAAGGCTGGGGGTGAGAACATGTAAACATGTCTCCCCCTCCCAGTGGGTATCCGGAGACAAACAAAGTAAAGCTGATAGTAGTACAGTAGCTATGATAAACAAGTAAACGGGAGAGATATATAGATATGAAACAACAGCTACTGTAAGTATGCGTCAACAGGTATAGAAACTCAAAAGTACCCAATCTAAACCAATGCTCTCTTGGTCAGCACTGCAGACCTCAAGCCAATGCCCCTACTACTCTCCAGTGCATATAACCCCTCTTGGGCTCACGGGTCGAACCTCTGCGACCACTTTTCCGGAAAAGAACACCCTCTTGCGGTGGATCAGACCGCCTGTGTTCGTGAAATGCTACGAGTACGTATCGGGCTATCAATGTAGATATGCTCAAAGATCATCCATCGGCAACTAGCCGACAATCCTGCCCCCCAGGGCCCAGCGACCACGTGGGTCGTCAAGTAACCAGAAGAACCAACCAGGTACCAAGTACTGAGTGTGACTGACCAAATAGGTCCCAAGTATGCAAAGTAACTGACCAACTAGGTCCCGAGTAAAGAAAGAAACTGACCAACCAGGTCCCAAGTATGAATAAGCTGATGTAAACTACTCTACTCCTATATGTAGTAAAAACCAAGGAAACTACTGAGCAGAGTAAATAGAAGTAATCTGATGCAAGAGTATATAGTAAGAAATGTAAAAGCAAGGGGTGAAGAAATCGTCACCAAGCTTGCACCACTGAAAGGACGGCAACCTGGGATACCCACCTGTATATGTACGTGGAAGTCGATCTGCTGACTGCGAAGCACCCGAACCTACGAAAGGTCCCTCGGGTTAGAATTCAATCCCTCAACTTATGTATCACTATTGTAGTTCCACTTATAAACCCACGAGACTCGGTTTCCCTAAACCGATCGTCGGAACGCTCGAAAGTTCCGAAAACTGTGCCGGAAGAATTCCGAGCCGAAACAACGTTCCGTCGGCAAATTTCGCCGCGAAACGCTCCGAAAATCACTTCTGATTTTCTGTAAAAATTCAGGGCCTTGGACAATCAGTCCAGAGGTTACCCTCAGCATTCCTACGCTGTCTACAGCGACCACAAAATTCCAAATTGCATAAAAGCCCCTGTCTATACATAAAATCACACTATTTCATGCGATTTTACAGCTTTTATGGACCGTGCACGCAAACCAGTGCTCCATAAATCGTACGACCACACTCGCTGAAAGGTCTCGACGTGCCGAAGACCGTGCTCACCTTTCGGAGCACTGTCGGGCTTCGTAGCACGCGTACGAGCGACACGAAATCAGCAAAACATCGCGCACAGCGCGTAAAGTACGATCGTCCCGCAAAACGAGGCATCGAAATTCAGAACGGAGGTGAGCATCGCGTTCAGCACGAAAAGGTGATGACCGTGCTCACCTCACTTGGTCAAAAAGACCTATTGTAGCCTCGGAAACCGTGCACAAACCCTAGAACTAGGTGCTGTTTAGAAAAGCTAGGGCTTACCTGACCAAGGGAGCTAGGTCAAGTCGCCGGCGGCACGGCGGCGGTCGGTCCGGCCGGGGACGGGAGCGCCGGGTCGGAGAGGTCCGGGGAAGGTCCTGCCGGCGGCAGAGGTGGCCGGAGAGGCGGTGAAGGAGATCAATAACCTCCTTGCTCTCGGGTTGAGTGGCCTCCCGGCGGCGCGGCGGCGGCCGGAGGCGGTCGGGACGGGCACGAGCCGGTGCCGGAGGTCAAGGGTAGTGCCGTGCTCCCCTTGGTGGACGGCGGCGAAGCCCGGACGTCGAGGGTTTGGCCTCTGCCGCACCGGATACGGGCGGCGCGGCCTCCTTCACGGCGGCCGGCGGCGTACGGGGATGCCGGGGAAGGTGCGCTCGAGGTTGCTCGGGGCCGAGGAAGGGCAGTGCAACCCTCCTTAGGCGATGGCGGCGCTCGGATCTCTTTCTCACCCAAGCTCGGCCCGGTGAAGCAACAATGGCCGCAGGCGGCTCCGGCGGCGCTCGGCGACGGCGAGGATGGCCGGAGATGGGAGCCTCGGGCTGGATCTGGTCCATGGAAGCTTCTCCCCGCCAAGCTTGCCTTCCCGAGTGTCGTTGGTCCAACACGAAGGTGGTGCGGGGCGTGAGGAGGAAGAAGAAGATGGAAGGATGGTTTTTCCGGCGACGGCGACGGCTGCCGGCGGCTGGGGACGGCAGGGGCGCGCGCAGAGGGAGGCAGGGAGAGAGTGGAGGCGTTTTGGAACTGCTGGGGGAGGGGAAAGGCTTTAGGGTTAGGGTTTCTTAGATGAAACCCTAAAACCACTATTATATACCATAAGTATAATTGCAAATAAGCCCTCCACCATTATTTTCATTCCAAATTCTCGCGATGTGAATCATGCGCGTAAGTCCCTTCACATTCGAAATCTCACAAATCGACGCATAAAATATTATAACTTTTCGCGATTCGCCGTTTTGCGATTTTGACCCCTCTGCGTTCCTTTCGCAATTCCCCATTGATCCGTCGGTCGGATTTTCGATCGGATTGCGCCAGCGCGTTCAGCACGATGGAGACATCGAATCTAGCATCTTATTTCATTTGATTTGGTCTCCGATTCGCAAAGAACCAATCATCCTCTCCTGTCTCCTTAAATCTCCAATTATTTAATTATTTATGTATAATCGTTCAAATGCCTTTTTCTCGACAACCGTGAATCAGAATCCAATTCCGTCAGTGCCATTGGACTCAGAATAATCGAGCCGTTCGAAACGAGCTATTGAAGTGCCATGATCGGAGTTCGATACAATTCTGGACCATTCTCTACTCCGCGGCTCGCCGGAATTCTGAAGTTACTATTCACTTAAGTCGTTTCTTCCGAGTCGCGTAACTTTTTCGTTTTAGCTCATTTTGACCTGAAACTTGACGAGTGCCTTTGTAATTAAATTACACACAATAACATCGTCAACAAAAGGGTTTCTTTATTATGACAAAAATGTCGATTATTACACTCAATTAGTCAAAAACTTATTAAATTAAAGGGACAATTGCTTATATACCCCTGAAAAGTTCTCGATTTTCCGATTTACCCCTCTTAGAAGGCTAATATTGAAAATACCCCTCCTACGTTCCAACCTATTTCTAATATACCCTTAGAGTTAAAATCTGTTAAGTAACTCTGTTATCTCTGTAAAATTACTATTTTGCCCTTTTCAAAAATACCCTTCTACCATCACTATCTTTCTGCTTTGCCCTTCACGTCAGGGGCACACAAAGTATTTCGACTTTTGGTCTTTTCCAATACACCCCTCTACCGTCACCAACCTTTCTTATTTGCCCTTAAGTTAAGGGTAAAATTGGTATTTTAATTTTTTTTAACTGTGGTAGATATTTAACTCACGTTTAACCCAGATTAACTTAACAGGAGATAACTGCGGTTGTATTTTGCAATAATGGTGGAACGTATGAGGGGCATTTTAGAAAGAAAAAAAAAAGTAGGGGTAGATCGGATATTTTCATACGCATGAGGGGTATATAGGCAATTATCCCTAAATTAAACTAGTGAATTGCACTGCTAATTTATGAAGTTTCATTTTGATATTTGGAATTTAAATTCTACATTCAAAATTCTAAACTTTCAACATCGGTTTATTTTTTGTCCTTGAATTTTTAATAATATTTTATTTTTAATATCTAGCATTGAGAAAAAAATTGCTTGCAATCAGTGTCCTACAAATTCGTTAGTTTTTTATTCATCTCATACTTTCAATTCGACAGTTTAATTTTTAGATGAAAAAAAGACGGTAACTCAATGCACTAGATTTAGGCAATAATTTTTTCTATAATAACAAATACGCACAAAAACTAGTGTCAAATCTTCTTAAAGTTTAGGATCTATAAGGCTAACGTAAAACTTGAAAGTTTATAGTTCCAACATAAAACTTTACGGAAAGTTTATAGATCCAACATAACGCTAATGCAAATTTTTCTCGAATATATTTTTATTGAGAAAAAGATAGCGAACTACTTGCTTCATTCATTAAGAAGAATCAATTCAGTACGTGGCGTGAGACAATAAGTCTTTGATTATAAAGAAAAGTAAAAAACAAGACAAACAAAAAGCAGAGAAAAAAACCTAACAGAAAAAATTGAAGAGAAAATAAGGAAGGAGACGGAGGTTAAGAAAGAACAGCGATACCGAAGGTTCGGTTAGCATTGGATTTCAACCTGTGAGCTTAACATGCTACGATCGAATACCCTCAGATACTCG
The DNA here is from genome assembly GCA_025177825.1 of Aechmea fasciata. Taxonomy (NCBI): domain Eukaryota; kingdom Viridiplantae; phylum Streptophyta; class Magnoliopsida; order Poales; family Bromeliaceae; genus Aechmea; species Aechmea fasciata. The sequence goes on from CM045935.1 coordinate 2,749,436, forward strand.
AAGTATGTTCGAACTCTTATTCGTAAAAGTAATGTTATTTCTTTCTGTCCAAATAGCTCACTATGTAGTTATGAACTAGATTTTGTTGTTCGACTTTTCTTGAGCCTCCCTCTATTTCCTTAACATCGATCATAATTCAGCAACTTAATCAGAAAGCAGGATTAGAGGAGTGCCCCTTCTTGAACGTAAAAATAAAAAATCTGGTGTACACACACTCCACAAATTAAAAGATGATTAATAGTCTCTATTTCGATGCCACAAAGCGTATTATTAGACCTTAGTCATTTTCTTTTTTTGCAAATTGTCAGATATTAAATCCTTTTTTTTTTTTTGTGTACGGGTCACACAAATTCTCTTTACTATAGACGAAATTTTCTGTTTCTAATGATGGTGCTCGAGTCCTTTAATTAATCCTCCGTTCATAAGAATACTATAGAGCAATTTAATCTCCAAAAATTTATTAGTTATAAAGGACTTGTTTCATAAGTATCTGTAGTAGAGGGTTCCTTTACAATTTTTTTGCAAAGAAAGAAATTATCATCCGATGATCAACGGCGGAAATTGCTTCTGTGTACGGCTCAACTACTAATTGTAACGACCTCGTCCCACTTCTTCTTCTTCTTCTTCCGAAGCATGGACACGTGGACACGTGGAAGACGTTGTGCACCCGGGCGAGACTCGGAGGAAGAGCCAACCTGTACGCCACCGGACCAATACGCTCCAGAATCTCAAACGGTCCCACAAATCGCGGACTAAGCTTGTTCCGCACCCCAAACCGTTTGATCCCCTTGGACGGCGATACCTTGAGCAGTACGTGCTCCCCGACCTGAAACTCTAGGTCGCGTCTCCGCTGGTCCGCGTAGCTCCTCTGTCGACTCTGGGCAGTCAGGAGTCGCTCTCTAGCAACGCGAATCTTTGCATCTGCATCCTCCAACAAGTCTGGCCCAATCAACTGGCGCTCACCGACGTCATCCCAACAGATAGGGGATCGACATCGACGCCCATATAAAGCCTCGTACGGTGCCATCTCAATGCTCGCCTGGTAGCTATTATTATAGGCGAACTCCACTAGAGATAGATAACGATACCATCCATCTCCATAATCCAGGACACAAGCGCGTAGCATATCCTCAAGAGTCTGGATAACGCGCTCCGACTGTCCGTCGCTCTGCGGATGGAAAGCTGTACTGAAATTGAGCTTCGTACCCATAGCTTGCTGCAAGCTCCTCCAGAAGTGGGAAACGAAACGGGTGTCCCGATCAGACACAATCGACACTGGCACACCGTGAAGTCGGACGATCTCGTCGATATATAACTGTGCGGTCCGATCTCGGGACCGCGTCGTGTGAATCGGCAGGAAGTGAGCTGATTTCGTCAACCGATCGACTATGACCCAAATCGCATCGTGACCTCGCTGTGATCGAGGTAATCCAGTGACGAAATCCATCGTGATCTGCTCCCACTTCCACACAGGTATAGGAAGTGGTTGCAGCTTTCCTGCCGGTCGCTGATGCTCTGTAGAGACCTGGATTTTGCACCTGAGGCTTGCCGACAGCTCGGGAGAGTGTCGGGGCCAGCCTGGGTCGCGTTAGCGCCAAATAGACGCTAAACGGGCCCCGTGGGAACGCGAGAGCGGCGTGTGTCACGAAAATCGCAAATAAAGGTGTTTTTCGTGAATCGCACGTACAAGTCGGTTGCTATACCGGTACAGCAACGGTTGCTATACCGGTATAGCCACCAGAGTTATACCGGTATAGCCCTGCGCAGTTAGGCTCTCGGGTTGCCTGTTTGTACCGGTACAAGTGGGATTTTGTACCGGTACAAAGCCGAGGTATGGTGCAGTTTGACTTTTTGGCCACTTTGTCCCCCTCTCACCTTTAGCCCATGCCTTATATAGGGCAGGGGGAGTGGAGGGAGCTCCTTCCCCTGCTGCTACTGTTGATCCTCTGCTTCTCCTTCAACTTCCTCTAGCAGCAGCCAAGGAGAGGAGGAAGCTCGGGTGGCCGTTTCTTCGCCGACGACGCGCCGCGGAACGGATCGAGGAGGTTTTCGACGACGCGACGTGCTTGGGGGCCTATCGTGCGTGCGGGATCACCGACCTTGACCTAGCGCCGGACCTAGGCCATTTTCGGAGGTGAGTAGCCCATCAAGTTTCCCTCCGTTGCATCTATTTCTGAAGGCGCACCGTCGACCCGCGGAGTTTTGACCATATCTCTCGTGTAGGAGAGTCGAAACGCGACGAAATTTGGGGCATTGGATCCGCGATCGCAAGACGATTCCAACGACACCTTACTTGCTGGATTTGGACAAGGTTTGCCCTGTCGGAACCCTTAATTACCGAGCGCTTGTTTGCCGATTCGAATACGAGATCTTTGAATCGCAGGAATTCTGCGTCGACCGTCGGTGCTTTGGCTAGTACTCCGCGCAGGGAGGTCGGATCGCGTCGAAACTTGCGGCGTTGGATTCTTGACTGCGAGACGAAGATTTTGAGCCGTGGATCGCTGAATTTGGATAAGGTTAGCTTAGTTAACTTTAAGCTTTTCTCAGCCGCTGGTTTTCGGCAGAATTGTGAACTTTGCGTTTTGACCGCCGTTCCTCGCAGCAGGTGGCCTTGGTTTCGTGCTGGACGCGTGGGGCTTTTGCTGACCCGGATCACTCCCTTCGCTGCCAGGAGATTGCTATCGAGGTGGGTTTACATCGGGATATTCCTAAGCTTAAATAGTCAACATGTATAGACTTCGGTTTCGTTTAAGTATGCTAATATGTGATAGCTTGAATGCATGGAATCGATATGAATATCTGAACCTTGGAGCATGCTTAGCAAGTACTTAGTTTTATACATGTTGGACTTGGATTTGACTTAGGAGAAAACCACGTTTTGGATCGTCATTAGCCGACACTACCGGATTTAGCTCTAGGAGCCGTTTTGTGCCGTATCATCGCGGGGAGTGCGATGAATACTAGGGTAGTGTAGTTTGCTTTTACGCTCGTCGGGGATGCCGAGCTCACTTTTCAGCCAGAGTCTTGTCGTCTTGGTTGCTCGGCACCGTCGGGGTTTGACGGGGACCCAGTACGTGTGGTTACGATTGGTGCCAAGGGGCACGTGGTGTGTTAGTGCTTGGACCCGGTGTACTTGACTATGCCCGTGAGAGCCGATTGAGCTCGACAGAGATACGCTTGCATACTCGGTTGGTTCGCCGCTCAGAGTCCGGCTTAGTGCTTTTGCGTTGGTGTCGCCGCGCCTCGTTGTGGGTTGCTCTGCTAGCTACCCCCGGGGTAGTTGTAGTGTTGCTTCGACAAAGGCGGGACGGGTGCTTTCACGATCCTCGTAAGATTGGGTCAGCTTTTACTAGTTCTACAGAGAGTGGTTTAGAGCAGGATAGTATAGGGATTGTTAGCTGTTGAGTGTTTCCAGCTTCTTTTACTTTCTTGCTTACCCTGTAGACTTAGTGGGTGGACCGATGCGTTTAGGGCGGTACCCACTGAGGACTACTTGTTTTTATAGTAGTTCTCACGCCTCTTTCTTCCACCGTTGTTGCAGGGCCTCCTGTTGCGGCTGCTGCTCCGTCTGAGTTGGACCGCGGGAAGGGCGTGGCGAGCTAGAGCCTACCATTCGAGTTCTGTACTAGAGGACTCCCACTGCAGGTAGTGACAGTTTTGGTTTGGGACACTTTTGTACATACAGTTAACTCGCTGGAGCGAGTTGTGTTTCTTTTGTATGTATATAAAGTTGTTGTTTTCCTACCTGTTTGTTTTTGGTTATTTCAGCTCTATGCTACTGTTTGTAGCATTGTATGTTTATACAGGTACAGCTACGCTTCGTATACAGAAGAAATTCTTTTGTATACGGCGGATTTGTCGGCGTGCCCGGTGAATATGCAACCCGGGGCGTGACTGCTCGGCTTTCACCTGCTGGCAAACCAAGCACCGAGCCACGTGCTGAGCCACGTCTTGTTTCATCCCAGGCCACCAGAAATTCTGCTTCAAGTCGCGATACATCTTGGTTCCGCCTGGATGAACAGTGTAAGGAGATCGATGCGCCTCGGATAGAATGTCGCTCCTCAACTCCGAGTCACTGGGTACGCACCATCTGCCTCTGAAACGCAAGGATCCATCAGTGTGGATGGTGAAGTCTCCGTCCTTGCCCTGCTCGATCTCGCCCGCACTTTCGTAAGTACGGATCACTCGTCGTCCGAGCATAATCCGTTTCGTCGTAGTAGGCCGTACCACCGTGTCATCAATCGGGCCGTAGCTTCGGTGGAAACAACCTCTATCTCAAGACGACGGAACTCCTCTATCGTACGATCCCGGCTCGTGATCGCGGACAGCCTCACCGTAGGGTCGTTTCGCCTCAACGCGTCTGCCACCACATTCGCCTTTCCCGGATGACACTGGATAGTGAGATCGTAGTCCTTCAAGAGCTCGAGCCAACGTCTCTGTCTGAGGTTCAGCTCCTTCTGTGTGAAGAGGTACTTCAAGCTCTGGTGATCAGTGAACAACTCGCAGTGTGCCCCATAGAGATAATGCCTCCATATTTTAAGGGCAAATACCACTGCCGCGAGCTCTAGGTCGTGCGTCGGATAATTCTTCTCATATGGCTTTAGCTGACGCGAGGCATAAGCAATGACCCGATCCTGCTGCATAAGCACGCACACAAGCCCAACCCGTGAGGCATCACAATATACCACGAACTCCTCACCAGGCCGCGGCGACGTCGAACGGTGCGCGGGTCAATCGATCCTTCAGCTCGTCGAAGCTCTGCTGACACTGCTCGGTCCAATGGAATCATTCCCCTTTTTTGGTCAGCTTGTTCAGCGGTGCGGCGATTTTAGAAAAGCCCTCAACAAATCGCCGATAATAACCCGCCAAACCCAGAAAACTCCTGACCTCCGTCACAGAAGTAGGCTCAGGCCACTCGACTATTGAGGCTATCTTCTTCGGATCCACCGTAATGCCCGATGGAGTCACGATATGCCCCAGGAATGACACCTCACGAAGCTGAGTCGCACTTCTTGAGCTTAGCGTATAGCTTGTGCTCTCGAAGCAATCGTAGTACTCGCCGAGATGATCCTCGTGCTCCTCATCACTCGCGAGTAGATCGTGATCGTCAATGAAGACCACGACAACCGATCTAAGTAAGCCCGAAAGACCCTATTCATCATATCCATGAAGCCCGCCGGGCATTGGTAAGCCCAAACGGCATCACCGTGAACTCGTAGTGGTCGTAACGAGTTCGAAAAGCGGTCTTCGGCACATCCTGAGCCCTGATCTTAAGCTGATGATACCCGGACTGAAGATCGATCTTTGAAAATACCGTCGACCCTTGAAGCTGGTCGAAAAGATCGTCAATCCGGGGTAGTGGATACTTGTTCTTCACCGTGACCTTATTGAGCTCCCGGTAGTCGATGCAAAGTCGCAGACTACCGTCCTTCTTTTTGACGAAAAGGACTGGGGCACCCCAAGGAGACACACTAGGTCGGATGAACCCTCGATCTAAAAGATCCTCGAGTTGAGCCTTCAGCTCCTTGAGTTCGGCGAAGGCCATACGATAAGGGGCCTTCGAGATCGGCGTTGTGCCCGGTGTGAGTTACGAGGAAGCCCCAAGGATCTATCTAGATTGTATCCGACACCTAGAGGGGGGGTGAATAGGTGTACCGGCCAAAAAAACACAAATAATCGATGCGTTAAAAGTAAATGCGGAAATTAAAAACACACCGAGATTTACGTGGGAAAACTCCAAACTCGGAGTAAAAAACCCACGGGACCAACACGCGAATACCAATCCACTAAAAGAAAAGATTACAAGGTGATTACCGACTCCACGGACTTAACCTCTCTAACTCACTTATGGATCTCCGCGCACTCCACCGAGTTGTCCACGATCACGTCCGAATCCACGAACGCCCACGTTCCGAATCCACGAAACGCCTTGCTTCGAATCCACGAAGTCTTCAATACGCCGAATCCACGACGCCACGCTCCGAATCCACGAAGTCTTCAATCACGCCGAATCCACGACGCCACCATAAATAGAATCATGAATATGGTGATCCTTCGTTGGAGTATCGATGAAAACCGAAGAAGAAAACTCCAAACGAATCGTAGATCAAATCGACATATAGAGTGAGAATTACTATGTCTCGATTTGACCTAAAAGAGGCTATTTAGTAGAAAATAGGTTTTAGATCAATTCCTAGCCTCTAGGGTTTCTCAAACATGTATATTCATGAAGCATATGAATTAATGGAACCCCCATCGCTTATTTATAGATTTAGAAGACTTAGAAGTAGACTAGGATTGTGAAAATCTAATTTTGGCAATAAATTAGAGATAGACTAGGATTTGAAAACTTGTTTAAAATCAATTAGAAAACATAGAGATAGACTAGGATTTGAAAACTTGTTTAAAATCAATTAGAAAACATAGAGATAGACTAGGATTTGAAAACCTCAATTTTGTCTAAATATTCAATTTAAAAACATTCTAAGTCTTCCAAACACGTTTAAATATTTATAAATCATCATCCATAATATTTGAACTTACCGAGCATTGTGGATTTATGTTTTGAGTCTTCGAGTCTTCGATCTTCATCTCTTCTTCTTTAAACCTTCAAGACTCCGGACTCACTTCACGAAATATGCCAACATAAAATCCGTAACAATCTCCCCCTTTGGCAATTTCGTGACAAAATCCAAAATTACATAAAAATACTCACAACGCTCAACTCACAAAAAATGAAATTCATTGCCATCACCGAAACAATGAACTTCTCGCGTGAAAGCTCCAAGAGAAATACAAAATTACAATTTTGCAACTCCTAAACAAACTCTATGACTTAGACACATCTAGGAGTCTTGAAGTTCTCAATGATCTGCAATTAGATTACTTTCTCCACGAACAAAGTTCACAAACAAAGTTAGTAGAAAAAATATGAAAATGAAAATCTCTCCCCCTTTGTTCATGAAAATCTCTCCCTTTTGAAATTCAATTCAAGGTTGTTAATGAAAATCTATCCCTTTTGAATTTCAATTCAAAATCTCTCCCTTTCGAAATTCAATTCAAAATCTCTCCCTTTTGAAATTCAATTCAAGTTTTCAATTCTTCTCCCCCTTTTTGTCAAAAATTGCCAAAAAGAAACACAAATAGAGAGAAAAAAAAATAGTAAAAAGAAAGTAGTCATGTCATAGTTAAAAATCTAGATACCAAAAATAAACAAACTAGACATAGTCCTAGGAGAGAAAAGATAAAATATAGATAATGAAGCTAAAAAACATAAAGTCACTCCGTGTCCTCATCATCAAAAATTTTGCCTTATTTCCTCAAAAATCCTTCAAAATTAGATTAATTTCATAAAAATTAAAAGTTGTACTCCAAAAATCATTATGATGAAGATAAAATATTAAGTGATTTCAAAAGACATCAAAACATCAAAATTTGATATTAAAAATAATCTAATGTTTTAAAGTCATCAAGCACTACAACAAAACTAGGATTTAGCGACACTTTGTTGTGACACTTTAGTGTAAGTGTTCCAAATATATTCAAAAAATTTTAAAATTAAAAAAAAAAATTGCAAGGCCTTAAAAAACACCTCAATTACAAAAAGAACAGAAAAAAGCAAAAAAGGAAAAAGGATCGGCCCTCACCAAACCCATTAACCCTGGGTCGTATTACATTGGGTCGTATCCCTCTTTCTCCCCTCATCACTTCTTCTCCCCTCACCAAACCCATCGAAACCCTAGAATCGGCCCTCGCGCTCCTCCTCCTCCGCCGTAGAAATCGAAACCCTAGATAAGGTACGAGACGCCACGGTCGCCAGGGGAGTTGGCACAAAACGTCGAGGTGGCGACGGTGTTGGGGGAGGAGTCCGGCGACTACTTCCTGGCTGTGCTCGCGGCGCGTTGAAGGTGCGGAACGAGGAGAAGGAGAAGGTAAGCTCGATCGATACTAGGGTTTCTTATCATGAGGATTTAGGGTGTAATCTCTTGTGAGATCTCTCTTTGTGCGTGAATCGCTTGCTTGTTTGTGCATGAATCGAATCTGATATCTTTGTGCGTGAATCGCTTGCTTGTTTGTGCGTGAATCGCTTGCTTGTTTTGTTTTCCTTACAATGATGGTATATCAGTTTTTCACTAGTCTCTAGTGATCTAAAGCATTTGTCAATAATGTGAGCTACAGCTTTTAATGAAGCATCAGGTCGAGCATTTTTTTGAAGTTTGCATTTCTGATTACTTCTAATGTTACTTAGATCCCTAAGATGGGTTGGTCTCTAATCTGTATATTAAGAAATGCCGAAAATATAAAAGATCACACTATTTTATCTCTAAGAAGTCATTTTTCATTTTTGTTTTCGCGAGTCCCCATTATTTTGTTCTACATAGTGTTGGAAGCACAACCAGCAAGCCCAATTACGGAATAAAGCTTTTTTTACGGTAACAAATCTTTTGAGGGTAGTTGCAGTCACATCATAAGATTTTCCTTGTGAAAGATGTGAGCAAATTCTACTGAGAAGGCTTCATGTTCAGATTTGAAAATATGGATCAAGCTAGAATGAGAAGATAACATAATAACAATATGAATATAGGAATTATTGTTAGAAGGATTTAAGATCCTCTTTGTGTGTATTTTACCATACTGTATAATTGTTAAATGTTGATTAATTAAGTTTTACTTGACAATTGAGCAGTAGAGGTGGCAATTAGCTGGTTGGGGTTGTATCATTTTCAGGTTGTTTTGACTTCAGTGGGTTTCAGATTGACCAAATAGATCAGTCCATTCCAACTTCGTACTGACTGGATCCAAATTTACTTATATTGACTTTTAAAGTCTGGATCAAGTTCACTCTTAAAGTTGATACTTTTTAGTATCTGATATATAAATTATTAGTTTTCTTTGATCTTTGTTTTGGATTTTGTGTGTAAGTGTTTGAAATAACATATGGTGCCATCTTGAGCTTGTTAATTTAGAAGCCTATATATGATTATTCCGATCCAAATCAGGATTTTGGAGGACACAAACCACCAGGTGTAGGAGACATAGTTTTGGAATGCACTATTCACGCATAGCTCCTGATTTGGTTGAAAAGGGGAGCATAGACTTAGGGAGCCGTGTTGAGATTAATGTTGGGCATTGGGGATTATAAAGAAGCAAAAAAAATGTTTCCTTAATCAGATCTTCTCAATTAGCTGTTTTCTCGTTTTAGTTTGAATAGGAGATATGGATTGGTGCTGGCATTTTAAGTTGCTTCCTTAATACTTTAATTGTTTGAGCTGCAATTTTCTATATATATATATATATATATATATATATATATATATATATATATATATATATAGAGAGAGAGAGAGAGAGAGAGAGAGAGAGAGAGAACTAGGCGCCATACAAAGGTTAAAATGTCATAAGTGCCTTTGTATTAATAAAAACTGTTGAGGGACATATATATGACACTGTCGAGCTTGTGAACAAAACATTTGAAATTTGTCCAAAAGTATATCACCAACTATATACCAAGTAACCATATTTTTTTAAAAAGAGCGTCCTGTTGCAGCGGGAGAAGCTTTAAATCGGAGATTTTTATCTCGTGGCTGGAAAGCTTGCCAACAAAGTTCCACACATATTATTCACACATGTTGAATTGCTGCTTCAGAGTGTGTTCTAGAAGCCAAGCAAAGTTGGTTTCTTCATGTTGCAATGGCATAGTTGGAAAGCATACCTAATTCATTGGGCATGATTTACGTTAACCAACATAATGCTCTATTTCCTGCAAAAAGCTTAAATCCTCTGCACTGCCTGTGAAAAAACCGAAAGGCAAGATATAGGTCTTTTTTATTTCTTTTTCCAATTTATAACTGTTTTCATTATTTCCTTGGTCTCTATAACAGGTTATTTGGCACCGACAAAGGTTACCGTAAGCTAAAGGCCCTGGGACAAGAAATGAAGCAACTCTAAATTCTTGAAGAAGGTACCTACTAGCTTTCTCACATCCTAAAAGCACTTCTGAGAGCATTTGGATTTTGGTTTTAAATGTGCCTGATGTTTCTTTGTTTTGATAACGAAAGGACATTCTTTTGAAGTTTGCATCAAGTCGTGCATAATGTCACGTAATTAAAAAGTTACTCAGTGTTGCACGTAATTAACGTTTTGAGTGTGCGGACTATGCACGTAATCAGAACAAACTTAGGAAACTTTATAAATAATTTTTAGCTGCGTTCTTTTCATCTTCCCTCATGGTCTAGCAAAATTTTGTTGCTGATTTTAATGAGCAGTTGGAAGTTTTGAATTGATTGAAATTCCAGCTTCTTGAGGAAATCGAGAGGATATACGAAACATGATATTCATGCATCTAGACAGGGCTTTAAGTTCTTGATTGATCACCAAGTGTTGATTAACTCAGTTTTATCCTGTGAAAGGTATATGAATTTGTTTCTTTTTGTAATTTAATTACTGCATGCATGATAGAGCTTGTGGAGTAACAAGCAAGTTGAATTATTTAGAAATATGAGAAATGCCAAACATTGTTTTGCAAGAATATCTGCTAGTAGTTAAGGGGAGATGCAAGCTAGGATACTTTTTGAGACAATTAATGATATTTGATATTTCCTAGTGGAAACTACTAGTGTTGGCATTTAAGATCCCTTTCTGGTACTAATGCATTTAAGATATACATATACAACTATTAAACATAATCTAAACTGTATGATATGCTGTTATATCTTTTATCATGAATGTTGAATGTACCCTTCAGATGTGTAAGAGGGTAGAAAATGGACTACAAAACGAATAAAGCTCAACAAAATTTCAACTCATCCAAGTCCAGATCTGATAACAGATTAAAAGGAAAAGAAAATCAAAAAATATTACGAAAGTTGGTCGAAACGGGGATTTTTTGCAGAATCTTTTGCTTCACAGCAGAAATAAGCTACTTCTATCAGACATAATAAGAAATGTTGTTTGCAACTTTACCCAAACACCCATGAGAAATGTGCTTTTTCTAGGAGTCGGTTATCTTGTATTCCTGATGCAAATTTAAATTATTTTATCTCTCAGGTTCATTCAACAAAAATTAGGCGGTCCGTCAATATCTGAATATGAAAAACTACAAGCTGAGAAATTGGACCTGTAGTTAAGGTAACTAACTCTTAGTTTGGTATGTTATTTAAAACATGCAGACAGGTAACTAACTCTTAGTTTGGTATGTTCCTATTCGTTACCCAAATTATTAATGGCATGTAAATTTTTCTCTGTAGCCCATTTTAAGATGCTGGACGGAAAGTTTGCCTTTAATTTTTGAGGAAAACGTACCTTGAATCTGCCGTTGATCAGTAGGAAATTTGGTTGAAACACAGCAAAAATGGAAGAAAAGGAGACTTGTATTTTTGTGATTGAAGACTCTTAATTAGTTTTGTCTGTGGTAGCCACTTTAAACTTCGTGGATCTTCTGAGTTTATACTCATGTTAATAATGCTTCTAGACTGTTGCGGGCACAACACCCACCGTCAAGATTTCCTTGTTTTCTGGTTTAGTCCAGTGAATTCTTTGTATTATATCCCCTATTCATACCATGTTTGTGTGCCTTGTCAATTTCCCACTGATGTACAAATTAGCGACAAGCCAACAAGCTAACTGGATTGAGCGGACTTCAAAAAGCCCAATCGTGGTTTATCTCTTCTTTTTCACACATTAATTAACAATTTATTATTCAGTACAGATCCCAATAGCCAATGGCCAAAGAATCGGCATTGGTAATACTGAACAGTACCTCATGGAAGAAGAGATCATATCTAGGCTTTTAGTTAGACAAACTGTACAACTTGAAGAAAATGGACCTTCCTATTGAAGTTCATTTGTTGTTTACCTGCATTCTTGAAACAAGTATTTTCTATCTTCGAGCGAAATTTTGATGTGATTTCTGATAAAATAAATCCTAATTAGTGATTACTGTTATTAGTGTGGAATCAATTCTGAATTGCCACTTAGTAGTAGCCTCTGTTAACAATATTCATATTTTGTCGAAAGCAAGATTAGTGGCCTGGGGTTAGAATTTAGCTCGCTTTGCTCTCTTTGTATGTGATGCTGTGTGACGCAAGCATGAAGATACTTCATGATGTCGAGAAAATCTTAGCCGGGTTGCATGTTGGACAAAATTGTCCACATCTTCCTTGTCTAAACTGAGATACCCTACCTGTAGTGAAAAATTTACATGCCATTGATAATTTTGGTAAATTAAGGATGTTGTATAAATTTAAACTAATTCAAATGTTATTCGATGTGCAGGTTCAAGTATATATCCGTGGAGCCGATCAGACTTCATTTAAGCACTTTTTGATTTTGTTATCATACATTTTTTGATTTTTTGTATTCTTTCAGTTAGAGAGTTCGATTTGTTATAATTACTACAACTTATGGGTGGATATTATTGTTGTGACATATAGATATTTGATTTCACTTTTATCTTTTTAACAAGAATTTTAGAAATTTTGTTGATTGCTTTTTTTTAATCTCATCGATTTAATGTAAAGACGATTAGCTCAACTAAAATTTAATACTAGATTAGATTAGATGTTTAAATAAAATATTATATTTTGAATGATAATGGGACACTTATAAAGTGTCACTATATAAAAAAATATTATTTTTTTAAAAAAAATTAGGGACACTTAAGTGTGTCACTAAAACCAAAAAAAGTGTCACTAAACAGCAGCACTTATTTTGGGATATACCGACACTTTATTAAGTGTCACTATATATACCCTAGATCAACATATATAGCGACACTATTTTTAGTGTCGGTATTTTTGCCAAGAAGACTTTTTTTCAGGTTTTAGGGACACATAAAAGTGTCGCTATAGACCGTTTTTGTTGTAGTGAAGATGCAAATTAATGAAAAATAATTTTTAAAAATTTGGCAAAATTGACACCAATTTGTCGCAATTCGTTCAAAATAGAGATTTAACTAATAAGGCACCGGGGTGGCTCTTTGAGCATCATTTTCAAACTATCACCTTATATCATCGAAAATTCTAAAATATTCATATATATTTTTTCAACCTTTTCGGTTTTTCATATAATTACCCATGTCGTAGCTTCACACACATACCGGACGACCGGGGTGGTAGCTCTTTCCTACATGTGGTGGTAGTTTTCACACTCCTTTCGGATATAACTCTTTCCACATCTTTTATATTTAGGAGTTTCTCCCTTTTTTTTTTTAAACATAATTCAAACTCCCCCTAAATTAGACAATCTCACAATTGAAAATAATTTTGACGAATTTTAGTCGATTAGCAAATATCCATCAATTATATTCAACATTCACTACCAAGATGAATTAATTACTAAAAGATTAAAGTTAATTTCAAAATTTTGATAAATGTATGCGAGAAGAAATCACATATTAAGTTATCGTCAAAATAATAAAAGGTGGAGTAAAATCGATAATTAATATGAATTTAATCTAATTTGAATTGACTTTAAATACCGTTAAGGCTCTTTCAAAAACCTTTAATTTTCCAATATAATGATATTCAATCATCTCCTTTCTAAAAAAAATTTCAATCAAACTCCTAATCACCTTTCCAAAATGATTTAAAAACGAATGAATTCTAAGCACCAAAAATCGTCTAATCATGTAATGCAATGAATAAAAATATGCACCAAGCACCAATCAAAGCATTACATAAAAGAAAACAAACTAAGACGAAGAGTATGGAAAGATATCACCTTTCCGAATCCAAACTTGTCGGATTGTCGGTTGTCTTGGCTTGTCGATGATTTGCCCAACTTGTTTTGACTTTTGGTCCACCGTAGATCGTTTCATTGCATGTTTCTTCGGTTGATGTTGTCGTTGAGGCTTAGAAACCCAAATTGATTGTGGCTTTGGTTTAGAAATCCGGCTTACTTGTTGTTTCGGTTTAGGAATCCGGTTCGCAAGAGGGTTTGGTCGAACATGAAGTTGTGCATTAGAAAACCGGTTCACAAGAGGTACTCGACCAAATTTAGTTTCTTTTGAAATCTGAGGGGGAAGTCGAGTAGCGAAGAATGTCGTGTGAGGTTTCGATGTTGCCGATCTATCCTTCTTATCCTTATTCGGGCAACACTTTTTGATGTGTCCTTTGATGCCACATCGATGACACACCTTTTCTTTCAATGTAGTTGGGACTTTAGATGTCGACGTTTGAACCTTCTCAACATATGTTCGGCACGCTTCACGAAATATGCCAACATAAAATCCGTAACACCCGGAACTAAGTCGATAAAGAAATCGACCTCCCTGTCCGGGGGCATTCCCGGAAGCTCAGCAGGGAATACATCTGGAAAATCACAAACAATCGGAATCTCCTCCAATAGTGGTGCCGCCCGACGGGTGCTATCTACTGAAGCCAGGTAGGCAATACACCCGTTCATAAGTTTCTTGGCTTTAGCAGAGGAGATAGTAGCAGCAAAGTAGGAGCTCTTACATCCTCGGTAGACGTACACCTCCTCGCCTGGTTTTGCGAATGTCACAGTCCTCCGCTCGCAGTCAACAGTAGCGTAGTGCCTGGAGAGCCAGTCCATGCCAAGCACTACATCAAAGCTCTTCTTCATCGGAAGCACCATCAGATTCGAGAGTAATCCCCGGTTATCCAGAACAACCGGGTACGACTGAAGATAACGATCAGCCACAATGTCTCCCGTAGGTGTGTGCACGCTGATAGATTCCTCGAGTGGGCTCGAGGGAATGCCATGTTCACATGCAAAGGTATGCGAGATAAATGAATGGGAGGCTCCAATATCAAAAATAGCTCTAGCACGGGTGGTGGAGAGAGTGACAATACCTGCAAGAACGTCAGGACCGGTGTCGCCCTCGTGCTGGGTCAGAGCGAAGACTCGCCCTCCTGAAGCCTGGCGTGTTAAGGATTTTGTGTTGGCAAGTTTCGTGAATTGTGTCGGAGTCTTGAAGGATCGGAGCGGATCGAAGAACGGTGAAGAATCAAAGACTTCGAAGAAAGCGGAATTGGCTCACGATGAGAATCACGATGCCTAGGTAAGTTTTTAATTCATGTTATGGTGATTCATACTTAGTTATAGGCATTAGAATCATAAAATCATTGTATAACGGATTAGAAATTGTATCGGAACTTTGTGGTTTTCGAAAAGTGAAATTTCAGCAAAAATACAAAGTTATACCGGTATAAAATTAGTTTTGTACCGGTACAAAAAAGTTACTATACCGGTATAGCCATCAATCCGTTACCGGTAATGGCCCTTCGCAGAAAATTCTTCCGTCATTGCATTACCGGTAATGGCCCTGTTTTTGTACCGGTACAAGAAGGTAAAAATCTGATTTTTCTCTAATCCGAATCTAATTGATTCTAAAGTCTATAAATAGGTTCTTAGGGTTCTCTAATTTTGTGCACTTCATCATAATACATGTTTGAGAAACCCTAGAGGCTAGGAATTCCTTCAAAACCTATTTTCTACTAAATAGCCTCTTTTAGGTCAAATCGAGACATAGTAAATCCTACTCTATATGTCGATTTGATCTACGATTCGTTTGGAGTTTTCTTCTTCGGTTTTTATTGATACTCCAACGAAGGATCACCATATTCATGATTTTATTCATGGTGGCGTCGTGGATTCGGCGTGATTAAAGACTTCGTGGATTCGGAGCGTGGCGTCGTGGATTCGGCGTATTGAAGACTTCGTGGATTCGAAGCAAGGCGTTTCGTGGATTCGGAACGTGGGCGTTCGTGGATTCGGACGTGATCGTGGACAACTCGGTGGAGTGCGCGGAGATCCATAAGAGAGTTAGAGAGGTTAAGTCCGTGAGCTCGGTAATCACCTTGTAATCTTTTCTTTTAGTGGATTGGTATTCGCGTGTTGGTCCCGTGGGTTTTTTACTCCGAGTTTGGAGTTTTCCCACGTAAATCTCGGTGTGTTTTTAATTTTCGCATTTACTTTTAACGCATCGATTATTTGTGATTTTTGGCCGGTACACCTATTCACTCTAGTGTGACAATACAATCTAGATAGATCCTTGGGGCTTCCCGTAACTCACAATTGGTATCGAGCGGGATCTAGATATATTGATATCTAATGGCGAAGCGGTAACATTAATCGACCTCCGCTTTTCGACGGTACGAATTATGCCTATTGGAAAGTTCGCATGAGAGCTTTTCTAATTGCAATCGAAGAGCGGGTGTGGAAATCAATTGAGTTCGGATGGAAACCTCCAACCGAAAAGGTCGATAATGTTGAGAAGCCTAAATCACGAGACAAGTGGACGAAAGATGAAAACGAGGCATCTTCGTTTAACGGCAAGAGGCATAAACGCTTTATTTAATGCTTTGTCTCAAACGGAGTTTACTCGCGTTTCGGCTTGTGAAACCGCGAAAGAGATTTGGGATACTCTACAAGTTACGCATGAAGGAACAAGCTTAGTAAAGGTCCAAAAATTACAAATGCTTACAAGAAAATTTGATTCGATTTTCATGAATGAAAACGAGACCTTTACCGAGTACTATACACGTCTACAAGACATAGTAAATACATGCGCTAACTTGGGAGAGAAAATCCCGGAGTCAAAAGTTGTTAGAAAAATTCTTCGAACGCTTCCGGAACGTTTTCGGGCAAAGGTTGCCACGATCGAAACGGTTAAGCATCCGGACGAGATGAAAGTCGAAGAATTAGTAGGCGCTTTACAAACGTATGAGATGGCTTTTCCTACTAATCAATCTTCTTCCAAGTCTTTTTCTAAAAGCACAGGGATGGCACTCAAATCAACAAAGAAAGAAGACGACGACACGGATTCCGACGAGAATATTACGCTTGCGGATTTTGAACATCAATTGGCGCTCCTCACGAAGAAATTCCGACGGAACTTCCGAAAGAACAATGCTTCATCTTCGAAGCAAAAATCCTTTTCTAAACCTCCTTCTAATTCTAAATCGAAAGATAAAAAACTTGCAAAGTCTTCGAATGAAAAAGATGAATTTGAAGGGGAAATCCAATGCTTCAAGTGTAGAGGCTACGGCCATATTGCAACGGATTGTCCTTCAAAGAAGACATATAAACAAAAAGCTTTGCAAGCAAAAACTTGGGATGATTCTTCTTCGAGTGAATCATCGCCAAGTGATGAAGAAAAGGATCATATTGCTTTAATTTCTAAGTCTTCTTTGCCTTCCTCTAATGCTATTTGTTTATCCTCTATTGATACTAATTCTAATGTTTCTATTTCGTCGCATGAATCGTCGAGCGAGAATGGCGAAAGCGAGGAGGAAGCAAACGACGAGGATATAGCGGAATCATACAATCAACTTCTTGTTGAATCACGGAAGATGGCTAAATTCAATAAGAAGTTGGAAAGTCGATTGTTGGAAATTGAAGAGGACAACAACAATATGAGGATCATGAATGAAGCTCTTGAGGAGGAACGGGAATCGATTTTTAATAACAATTCGGTCCTCCAAAAGAAGCTAGAAGAAGCGGAATTAACGATCAAATCTTATTTGGATAAGATTGGATTTTTGGAGCAACAATTTAAGGAAACCTACACATCCAATCAAGTGTTAACCAAGCAAGTTTATCAACTCAAGTCGGACATTCAACAATTCTCTTCGGGTTCGAAAAAGTTGGATAACATGCTTGGGTTAGGTCAAACGAATAAACTTGGCATCGGATACGAACGGATATATGAAGAGAGGAATCAAAAGTCAACTACTAAAGTCTCAACAATTTCAAAAGAGAAGGTGTGTCACCGGTGCAGCATCAAAGGACACATCAAGAAGAATTGCCCGAACAAGGATAAGAAAAATATTTTGGCACCTTCTACAACTAGACTTCCCCCACAAAATCAATTAGGATATCAATTGGGTCGAGTACCTCGTGCAAACCGGAAGTCTAAGCCTCAACGTCAATATCAACCGAAGAACCAAGCATCGAAACAATTAACGGTTGATGCAAATTCAAGGCAAATCAAACCTAACGTCGACAAGCAAAGACAACGGAAGATCCGACAAGTGTGGATTCGGAAAGGTGATATCTTTCCTTGTTATTCTTCTTAGCTTGTTTTTCGGTTATGTAATGCTTTGATAGGTGCATATTTCTTACTTTTATTCATTGCATTATATGCTTAGACGATTTTTGGTACGTATTGAATATTTTTTATGCTTAGTTTTCTTTTGTTTGAATATCGTCTTTGAGGAAAGGTAAAGGGGATTTTTTTTTTAAATTTTTGAGAGCGGCAATGATTGAAACTTTTTAAAGTAGAGAGATTAAAGGTTTTTTCAAAGAGAATTAACCGGTATTTAAAGTCAATTCAAATTGAATTAAATTCATATTAATTATTGATTTTACTTCACTTCTCATTATTTTGACGATAATTTATTATGTGATTTCTTTTTTACATACCTTCATCAAAATTTTGAAATTAATTTTAATCACTTTGTATTTAATCCATCTTGGTAGTGAATGTTGAATATAATTGATGGATATTTTCTAATTGACTAAGATTCGTCAAAATTATTTTCAATTGTGAGATTGTCTAATTGGGGGGGAGTTTGTTTTATTTTAAAAAAAAAAGAAGAAACTCCTTAGTTTAAAAAGATGTGGAAAGAGTTACATCCGAAAGGAGTGTGAAAACTACCACCACATGTAGGAAAGAGCTACCACCCCGGTCGTCCGGTACGTGTGTGAAGCTACCACGTGAGACATTATGAGAAAAACCGAAAAAGGTTGAAAAAAATGAATATTTTAGAATTTTTCGGTGATATAAGGTGATAGTTTTTGAATAAGATGCTCAAAGAGCCACCCCCGGTGCTATATTAGTTAAATCTCTATTTTGAACGTGTTGCGACAAATTGGTGTCACTTTGGACAAATTTCTAGAAAATTATTATTTATCAATTCGCATCTTGATGTTTTAAATTATTTGATTTTTCTTAATTTCAAATTTTGATGATATGATGTCTTTTGAAATCATAGAATATTTTATTTTCTTCATAATAATTTTTGAAGTGAAATCAGTAATTTTTATGAAATTAATTTGAATTTTGGAGAATTTTTGGGAAGAAAAGCTATTTTTTTGAAATTCTGAATTTTTATACCGGTATAAACTCATCCCATACAGTACAAAACAACGTAGCGCGCGATATTATACCGTAGGGATTCATTTTTCTCACTCTACTCTCATTCAAACCCGGCTCTTTCTCTCTCTAAAACCCCCCTGAGGTCCTCTCCTCCAGATCTACTCGATTTCCCTCTCAAACAACTTGTTTTTAGCTCGGATCACAGGTAAAACCCGATTTTTGCATTTTTTTTTAATATTCCGGGACAAGAGTTCGATCTCCGATTTTACTTGTTTTTGATGCAATTTTTTGCTGTAATTCACTATCTGAACTGATTATCTTGCATCTAGAACACCTACAACACCTTAGTTTGCGGTATTTTTGACGGATTTATGCTCTAGGGTTCTAAAATATTGGTTTTTCGGGAAAAATTGTTTGATCTCTGTTTTTGTTCGTTTTTTATGCAATTTTTTGCTATAAATCAATGATTGGACATATATTCTTGCATCTAGAACACTTAGAACACATTAAAATCCGTTATTTTTTTCAGTTTTATGTTCTAGGGTTCATTTTTGGTGGAATTTCGGGATTTTTGAAAATATGCCAAATTTGATGGAATTTTCTGCATGAATTAAGTTTGATATTGTATTATTATTTATTCTGAGATTATTGATGAATTTTTCAGGATTTTTAGAACATTTTTCAGATTTGTTCATTTTCGGTTACTTTCTATATGTAGGGAAATGGCGTTCTCGCTAGTCTTGGTGCTTTTGGTGCTCATGGCCACGGGAGGTGGTCGCCGTGGTAGTAGAGGCCGACGGAGTGTCTCTAAAAGGACACGTGCTGCTGAGGAGTCGGAGGGATCGGACCCCGACTATCAAGCCGAGGAGGCTGAAGAAGAAGAGGAAGAAGCTGTAGAGCACATGTTTCCGTCCGACAAAGGAAAAGGCATTCGGTGAGTCATCACGCGGAGGTGGTGCTACCGGGAGCGCCGAGCCAAGAGGGATGCTGATGTTCCTCCTGCGAGAGCTCGAGCTTTCTCTACTCGTTCTTGTATTGCAGAGCGGCACGTCAACTTCAAGGAACTCACTGAGCAGGTTCCTGAGTTTGGTCGCCTTATGCTGAGAGTCCCCATTGAGCCGGTTGGTCGTGTTCAGGCTCGCTCACCTTTCTGCGTGGAGCTCATTAGAGAGTTCTATATGCGTGGTTTAGTTCTAGCTGAGGATGAGGATACAGGCACTTATGTCTTTGAGACTTCTGTGCGAGGAAAGAAGTTGACTGTCACTCCTTATGATATTGGTGAGCTGTTGGGGCTGGAGGTTGATGTTGGGCCAAAATAGTAGAAGCCCAAAAGAAGCCCACGAAATAAATAAATAAATAAGAGAAAAAGGAGGAAGAAGAGGATGCGATCCTCTTCTCACGTGCTTCGCCACCGAGATCCGGCAATCCCGCGACGCCGTACGCCGGAGATCCCGCTCTCGTCTGCCGTCGGCTCGAGCCGATCCTATGAAGCCCGCCGATCCGCCGGAGATCCGCCCCGTACACGATCCCGCAAATCCCGTACGTGTATCCCGGAGATCCCGCGCCGTCGCCGTCGGCGCCGGCCGATCCCGGAAATCCCGCAAGGAATCTCGCGTCGCCGTACGTAGATCCCGGAAAGCGCGCACCCGTCCGCCGTCAACTCGTCGCCGTACGAAAATCCCATGGATCCGGCCGCGGATCGCGCCCGTCTTGTCGCCGGTAAGGGGTTCGGGCTTCGGGTCCATCGGAGACCTATAAAAGGGAAGCGAGAGCACCAAGGGGGCGGATCTCCACAACCCATCCACACACACAAGACCAAAAAAAAAAAAAGAGAGAGAGAGAGAGAGAGGAAGAAGGAGAAGAGTAAAAAAAAAAAAAAGGGGGTGGAAGAGCTCGGCATCGTTCATCGTGCGGTCGCCGTCCAACTCCGTTACCGCTAGACGTTGTCCAAGCCGGCGCCGCTCAAGTCGCGGGCCTCGCACCAGTGCCGATCTCGCTGCGACCCTTGTCGCGTCATTGTCGTGTCCACTTGTCGTGGCCACCCAAGCCGACGCCGGTCTCCTTGCGCCCACAGCCGCCGTCACATTTGTCATCGTAGCCACCCAAGCCGACGCTACCGCCGCCGAGGTCGAAGTCCATCGACCACCCCTTGCTGTCCCAGGAAGCAGCTCCTCTTTCTTTTCTTTTTGATGCACTGTACTCCTAATTAAGTGCGGAATGGATATTAATTCTATTTTTAAAACATCAACTGCACTTATGATTTGTGTATTTTGAAGAACAGCGTGAAGTGTTTCTTTTCATAAAATTCTGAAATCTTTTTCTTAATATATATATATATACATATATATATATATATATATATATATACATATATATATACATATATATATATATATGAGTATGAATTAGTATTGTTTGCGAATTTATGAAAGCCTAATAATTCATAGTTTACTTGTACTTTCATATTTAAATATTTAGTAATAGCACTTATAAGAATAATCCTCGTAAATAAATCCTCTCTACATATATTTATATGTTTGGGCGTTTGTATATGTCAAATCAAAGTACATGATGAACATACAGTTGGTATCTACTGCCACCCTTATCATTATTCAAAAATAAATAAATAAATAAATAAAGATTATCATTGAAAGAAGGGTATTATTATTTTTTTACCAGCTTAATCGGAGGTGGCCTGGGTGTAACGAGATGGCATAATTAACCGGGTACCTACGGGTACCCGGGAAGTATGAACTCCTTAATTTCTGGTCTAATAAAGAGCCCTCCATCTTCCTTTTATTTATTTAAAAATTTCTTTTTCGTTTTTCCGTGGTTCATTTTTTGAAAAACAAATGGCGACTCATGGGAATGCTTCTCCTCCCATCTTTCTTGGTCATTTGACTTAATATCCTTTTTTTTTAAATAAAAAAAAAAATAAAATAAAATAAAAATATACTGACAATGTTTATTTTTAATAAATGTCAGGTATGGCTGACACTCTGCGAGTTGGTGATTGGGTGCCCACTCCGTCCTCTTACCAATTTACGCAATTTGGAGCATTTCCCCCAACTGTCATTATCACTTGGGGCTCAACCACTGTGGCGCATTTCACTGAAGACCCTAAGATTCACTTCAAGCGCATAGCGAAGCGCGAGAAGCGGCAAAGGTGTCGAGCAAGAGCTGCTGCTATCAAAATCGCTCTAAGGGCGCACATTTCTTCGAAGAAAATTATTCCGTCGATTTCTCATTCGATCTCTCACAAAACATCGACAAGCAAGCTGGGGGCAGATGCTATTCAGCCAACGTCTAATCCATATATGTCGGCTCCAAAGTTGAAAAAGGTGCCTTTTATCACAACCGCTCTTACATTTAGTGAAGCGAAGCATAAACTACTTGACCGTCGCACGTTATGGTCCGAAGAATGTTATTTCTGAATTTCCATACCCTGAGGCTCCCTTTGTGACATCGGTAAAGAAGGACTGGGGGCAAAATCCTATTCTGTCCACTTCAAATCGTTTTGCTATTCTTGCAAAGAAGGTGCAATCTTCTTGTTGTAAGTCATTTAAAGGGTTAAATGCCAATTGCTGCGCCTCTACTCGACCTCAAGAAAGGAACATCCGACGGACAAGAGATCGCCTTCGCCGTCGTCACGAGGTAGATAAATTATTCATGAAATATGGAGAGGTAAAACTTTCGAAAGGAAAAAGGGAAATGCTTTTAGCACGAGTCTCGCCTGCTATTGAGAAGGATGAATGTTTTCTACATTTTGTTGCGGAAAATAAATATATTGTGCGAGGAATTTGCTCTGATGTGAAATCAAAGCCGCTGAACAGGGGATCGGAATCTGCACGAGCGGTTGCGCCTCACCGAGGTAAAACAACTTCAACAATATTTTCATGTATGATGACAGGAACGGCTCCTAGCAGGGGGCAAGGTGAGGAGGAGAATCCTTATTCGTCTCGCCCTGGCTTTAAAAATTATCAAGCCATTCCAGAAGATTTATCTGAGCTTCAGCAGATAGCTCAAAGAGCGGGAGCCAATACAAGATTGAAATCAACTGCGATGAGTCTTGTGGCGGCTGGTGAGTCTAGTAGAGAGCAAGATTTAATCTTTCATCCACCCCTCGGCTTGGAAGATGAGGGATCGGGAGACATGGAAAATGAAGGAGCCATTACCCCTTCTGCTCTACCATCAGAATCTCCACTTCATAGAATGTGTTCTCACTTTGCATCAAATATGGCGGACCAAGTCACCACTGAAGAATTAATGCGCCGCATCGAAGAAAGGGATAGTCAAATGGACCAGATGGCTACTCAAATAAAAACTATAATGGATGCAATGAATGCACTTCTGCAACAACAACAACAACAAACTCTTCATCCATCAGCTCAGCAGTCTCATTCCACTGGACAAGCTGCTGATGCAAATCCTCACAACATAGAGCATCAAGCCTCTCCATATCAGCAAAATCCTACTGTTAATGAACAGGCTTCTCACGAGGTACCTATATCAGCATTGACTCCTTCAGCTCTTCAGCAACTATTAGATAATATTGTCACATCAAAAGTCAAACAACTATCTCAAGATAAAGAGCCACTGCTAACAGAGGGTGACAAGCCATATCCAGCATGGCACGATCACGTTCCATATCCACCCAGTTATAATCGCCCAAGGTTTCAAATGTTTGATGGAGCCGGTGATGCACGAGAACATCTGACTCACTTTGAGGCAGCATGCGGAGATGTTGCTACAAACCCGTCATTACTTCTTCGACAATTCTCGCTTTCGTTAAAAGGGTCTGCTTTTCAATGGTATACCAAGCTGGCCCCGGGGTCTGTTCTTGATTGGGACATGATGAAAGCTCTCTTTAAGGCCCATTTTATTTCAGTCAAAAGAGACGTCTCCCTCGGTGAGCTTGCAGAACTAAAACAAGGGAGGGATGAAAAGGTTGAAGACTATGTTGCTAGATGGAGAAATATGAGTATCTTATATCCTGACGCACTAAAGCTGACTCAAGCAGTAGAACTTTGTATCAAAGGAATGCAATCATGGTATTCTATGGAGGTATCAAGATATAAGCCAACTAATATCACCGAGTTGATGATCGCAGCAGGAAAAGTTGAGCTCGAATATCAAAGGTCTCCGGAGATACTTGCACTATATAAGAATGCAAAGGCAATAGATAATACAAGAAGATCGCTCCCACAGAAGACTTCAAACTCCGGTGGAGGAGGGCCGAGTCGGAAAGTCACCGAGGCTAATGTCATCCATCAGCCTAAGTCAGCTCCACAAAACAGAGAGAAAATGCCTATCACAAATGAGGCTCCGATGCGAAAATCTCAATTATGGATAGAAGAACGGAAGAATAGGACGTACAGTTTCAAACGGGAAAAGGTTCCTAGAATTTTTGAACAAGTAATGAAGACTAAGAAATTGGTTTTGCCCGAACCCACAAAGCCAGAAGAAGTCCATAAGGTTGATGATCCTCTCTACTGCCCATACCATCGTTCAATTGGACACAAAATTGAAGACTGTTTTATTTTCAAGGATTGGGTTGAGAGAGCTCTACAACAAGGCGTTTTCACTCTTTCCCCAAAGGCAAAGAATGATTCAAATGTTGACTCATCAAATATGGTGACGGTTAAAGAGGTTCGAGCGTCTCCTCCGATTAGCCAAAAGCCTTTTTCTAATTCACTGAAACATCAAGTTGATATTCCACAAGATATCAGCCTCCTCTCGACTAAAAGGTGGGCGTCGGCTTCTCAATTTATGCACCTCTTGCAGCAGTCTACAGGACAATCAAATTTTCAGACAAACAATGATGAATATGAGTGGACGACGGTTGTGAAGAAAAGACCGTCCGAAACATCAAGTAAAACTTTCACCTCAATTGCTAATTGTTTTGCATCACCAATCTTTTCCTCTTCTTCCAATCTTGTTATCAAAATAAAGAAGAAACAAAAGAAATCTGGGAAGAAGAAAGCTCGAAGAAAGAAAAGGGCTCTTCTATCCGAAAAGGAAGAATACATTCGGAAGGCACACAATCGATTATTCTCGAATGATTTCATGCCTAATGGGTGGCGTTTCGACGACTCACCATGATTGTGACGCCTCTGACACAGCTTCGGACTCCTGCTTTAGTGAAGATGTAGATCCAGATCGTGTCAGGCTTAATCCTCGATTATTTTGCAATATGGTACAAGCAGAATTCACTACCAAGATTCAGGAAGCGACCCACAGTGGAATGTCGCACAATAAGAATTTTGCTGATGAAGTATGCATCTTTCCAAATGAATTTTTCGAAAGTGACAGGGGATTCCATGAAGAACTAGAAGTCAATGAAATGAATCTCAGGAGCGGGAAGCACTTGCCAGACCCTCGCCCTCGACTGAATGATACTAAAGGTATGGACAAAGGAAAGAAGGTACATGATCGATCTTTACCCAACATTCCGGCACCCTGCAGTAAGGATAAGTGCACGGCAAATTACAATATTATTGCTCATTTGAAGCGTATTCCCGCCCTCCTCAGTATTTTCGATGCTTTAAATTTGTCCAAAGAATTGAGGGAAGCTTTAATCGAGGCCCTTTTGAATCCGGAATTATACGAAAATGCCATGGCCGAAGTGCACCTGACAAATAAACCGACATTCGAAGTGAACGATATCACGTTTACCGACGAAGACTATCATACTGGGAATAGAGATCACAACCGCCCCTTGTATGTGGAAGGATATATTAACAGCACTCATCTTCAGCGAATGTTGGTTGATCCTGGGTCTGCGGTAAGTATCTTACCAAAGCAAACCTTAATTCAGACAGGATATAGAATCGACGATCTTGAACCAGAGGATGTTCTGATCTCTGGCTTCAACAGCAATAGTCAGTGTGCCTTGGGATCCATAGTTATTCTCATTCAATTGGCGGAATTTCGCTTTCGGACTAAATTCTATGTCATAGATGCGGACACCTCATACTCGGCACTACTGGGGAGACCTTACACCAGTACCGTGTGGTTCCTTCCACACTTCATCAGTGTCTGAAATTTAAAGACAAGGATGGTAACCAGCAAAAGATCATTGCCAATTCTTCTCCTTTCTCAATAAAAGAAAGCTATCATGCTGATGCAAAATACTTTTTGGATACGGATTCATCTCCTTTTACAAAACAGAATATGGAGCGCAAGTACGACAAAGCTAAGAAGACGATAAATCCTATCGTTATCCAACCACCTGATTATGATAGGTATAATAAAGAAGCCTTCAAGTCTCAAGAAATAGGAAATCCGATCACCAAACTCGGTAAAGGTGAGATTTCTTATTTTTCAGCTCCATATTGCATTGGAAGTGATTCTGAAGATGAAGAATTGACGGGATGTTCTGTCTTGAGGAAAAACTTCAACACCGAGAAACAGATAGTGGAAGAAATCATTATCGGCGGCGACTCTGAAGACGAAGTGCTTGATGATTCTGAATCACTTAAAAGTCATTCGGAGGACGAGAATCCACCCGAAATGGTTCAAGTTGCTGTGGCAAGTGTGCCATATGAGCCCCAAGATATCCAAAACTTTACCTTTATGGTGCCCCGACAGGAGATTTCTGTGGTGACTAAACTGGAAGTATACACGATACGAACTTTGAATCATGGAGGCAGGCCTATCATATTCTATAAAGCACTTCCTTTTAAAATTAGTGAGCTCTCTTTGCCTATGAATACTGACAACGAGGATCAGATCGAATTGTCCCAACCTTATGTCATTAGGAATCCTCGAATCACTCGTTTGTTGAAGAAGGCTGGTTTGAATATAGATGAAGACGGTTCTCTTCCACATCTCTCTTCAAGACTTGAAAGATTATGGGCTCTTTCTGAAATTAGGAGAAATCCGAATATTCTCAAAGCTAAAAAGGGCCTAGGGTACCATGGGCCCATGCTCGGCGAAATTTCAAACGTCAGCTGCTTGGCTTCTAGTATTATTGGTGATTCTGAAGATTCCTCAGATGATGAAGACCTCTTATGGGTGCCCAACGATGTCCTTCCAAAACCTGCAGATGCGACATTCGAGAAAGGCGGTGCAAGAAAAGATATTACACAATGTACAGACACTACAGCTACTGAGGGCTTGCAGCCTTTTCTGGCTCGCGAAATTCGTTCTCTCCTTATTAATGATCTGATGGAAATGTCTGCTGTGGTCCCTGCACCAAAAGAATTAGAAGATGGTGGGCAAGCAACGGTCGATGAATTAATTGAAGTCAATCTTGGCACTAAAGAAGAGCCTCGTCCCATTTTCATCAGTGCTCTCCTCACGGAAGATGAGCAATGTCAGTATAAAAATTTTCTCTTTGAGTAGCGAGAGTGCTTCGCATGGACATATAAAGAGATGCCTGGGCTCGATCCTAAAGTTGCAGTGCACAAATTAGCCATCAACCCCGCCTGTAGGCCAATCAAACAAGCATCAAGACGTTTTCGTCCAGAGCTTCAAACTCAAGTGATAACTGAAGTTGACAAACTAATCGAGGCAGGTTTCATTGAGGAAGTTCAATATCCAACTTGGCTCGCCAATATTGTTCCAGTAAGAAAGAAGAATGGACAAATCAGAGTGTGTGTCGACTTTCGAGACCTGAATAAGGCATGCCCAAAAGACGACTTTCCTCTCCCAATCACGGAGATCATGGTGGACTCTACTACAGGGTATGATGCTCTCTCATTTATGGATGGATCATCAGGATATAACCAAATCAAGATGGATCCAGAAGATGCTACTCACACGGCTTTCAGAACTCCCAAAGGTAACTTTTGTTATAAAGTCATGCCGTTTGGATTAAAGAATGCAGGTGCCACCTACCAGAGAGCAATGACGACCATTTTTGATGATTTATTGCATAATTTGGTCGAATGTTATATTGATGACTTGGTAGTCAAGACTCAAAATAGAACTGATCATCTTGCGGATCTAAGAATTGTCTTTGATCGACTTCGAAAATATCAATTGAAAATGAATCCTCTGAAGTGCGCATTTGGGGTTACCTCTGGAAAGTTCTTGGGCTTCATCGTTCGATATCGTGGAATAGAAGTAGACCCGGACAAAATTAAAGCAATCATCGAAATGCCTTATCCAAAGAGCTTAAAGCAACTGAGATCTCTTCAAGGCAAACTGGCATATATTAGAAGATTTATCTCCAATTTGTCTAGTCGAGTCCACCCATTTTCCAAACTGATAAAAAAAGAAGCAGCATTTAATTGGGATGATTCGTGTCAGAAAGCTTTTGATGATATTAAACGGTACTTACTAAATTCGCCAGTCTTGGCAGCACCGATCCGCGGAAAACCGTTGGTATTATATATTGCTACTACGACATCTTCCCTCGGAGCTATGTTGGCGCAAGTAAATGAAGAAGGTAAAGAAGTGGCATGCTATTATCTCGGTCATGATAGGAGCCGAGAATAACTACTCTTCTATTGAGAAGCTGTGTCTGGCTCTGATATTCGCACTGAAGCGGCTTCGACATTATATGTTATCCCATGAGATTAAACTGATTGCGAGGGCTGACCCAATTAAGTACGTACTCAATAGACCAACATTGATGGGCCGAGTGGGCAAATGGGCAGTTCTTATGATGGAATTTGATATCACATATGTTCCTCAACGAGCTATTAAAGGTCAGGCCTTGGCGGATTTCTTAGCAGCTCACCCTGTACCCGACGATTCTCCTCTTATTACGGACCTCCCAGACGAAGAGGTAATGACCGTAGAGAAGGTCACCCCTTACTGGCAACTATATTTCGATGGAGCATCTCGCTCAATAGAGTTGGCAGAAGGAATAATAAGAAAAAAAGCGGGGGTTGGAATTGTACTTGTCACCCCAGATAAGGGAGTCATCTATCACTCTTTCTCTCTTATGAACCCCGAATGCTCTAACAATGAGGCCGAATATGAAGCGTTAGCTTTTGGGTTGTTGACGGCATTATCAATGAATATACCTCATCTTCAAGCTTTTGGAGACTCTCAATTGGTAATCCGACAAGTAAATGGAATTTACGAAGTGCGAAACCGTAATTGATTTCATATCATTCATTGGTGCTAAGTCTCATGGAAAAGTTCACTTCAATTGACATCCAACATGTTAGGCGTCGCGATAATACGCAAGCAGATGCTCTTGCGAAGTTGGCTGCAGCTTTGTCCCTTCCTCCCGATGGTGTTGCTGAGATTCGAGTAGAACAGAGATGGCTATTACCTTCGGTCCTGGAATTCTTCCCTTCTGACTATCAAGTTAACATGGTGGTATGCACCCAAGTTGAAGTAAATGATTGGAGAACTCCGTTCATTGAGTACTTTAAATATGGCCATTTTCCCGAAGATCGAAACAAGAAGATTGAACTTCAAAGACGTCTGCCTCAATATACATACCACAATGACACACTTTTCAAGCGAACTTATGATGAAATGTGGTTGCGTTGCCTCTCTCAAGTGGAAGCAGTGGACGCGATCAAGGAGGCACATTCTGGATTATGTGGAGCACACCAATCCGGACCCAAAATTGCGCTTAGATTGAAGTTGACAGGTTATTTCTGGCCGACCATGGTAAAAGATTGCATTGACTATGCAAAAAAATGCCATCAGTGTCAGATACATGGCGACTTCAAGCATTGCCCACCTGAATTCTTACATCCAACTATACCATCGTGGCCCTTTGCTGCTTGGGGCACAGATGTCATTGGTCCGATAGAACCACCATCATCGAGAGGGCATCGATTTATACTCGCAGCCACAGATTATTTCTCACGATGGGCAGAGGCGATACCATTACGAGAGGTTAAGGCAGAGAATGTGGTCAGCTTCTTTCTGCATCACATCATTTATAGGTTCGGCATTCCAAGCCGAATTATCTCTGACAATGGGCCTTCATTTCGATCACACAAGGTGCATCAACTTGCAGATAAATTTAAAATTGATTGGAGATACTCTTCTATATATTATCCACAGGCCAATGGCTTAGCCGAAGCTTTTAATAAAACCTTGGTAAAGTTGTCAAGAAAACTGCCTCAAAAAATAAGCGCGATTGGGACGTCAAACTATTGGAAGCTCATGGGCATATCGAACGACTATGCGTACTCCAACTCAAATGACTCCATATTCGTTGGTATTTGGAGGTGAAGCGGTTATACCTTTGGAGGTGGAAATTCCCTCCTTGAGGGTCGCGGTCCATGAAAATATCGACGACGACCATCAAAGTAAGCTTCGATTGCAGGAGTTGGATTCTCTTGAGGGGTTGAGACTCCAAGCTCAACAAAATCTTGAGCTTTATCGAATTCGGATGACCAATGTATACAACAAGATGGTGAAAGAAAAGGTTTATATGCAAGGTGACTTGGTTTTGGTCATTCCAAGAAATCTCATGTCAAAACAACATTCCAAGGGTAAGTTCCAACCTAAATGGGAAGGGCCCTACGTGATTGAAAGAGTTTACGAAGGCGGTGCCTACCAGCTAATTGATCAAGATGGAAAACGCCCACTTCCACCAATTAATGGTCGATTTCTGAAGAAATATTATATTTAGATACAACAGAACAAAAGAAAACGCTAGCAGGAGATTGCAAGTATACCTTTCATACATCGGGTATCCCCCGATCGCCACCTGCATCCCTAGATGGATAGCAGTGACGGCACCTACTTTTATACATCGGGCTTCACTCGATCGCCACCCGCATCCCCAGATGGATACCAGTGATGGCACCTATACTTCTATCTACCAGGTTTCGCCCGATCACCGCTTGCATCCCCAGATGGACCACGGTAACGGCGTTCCTTTTCCTGACCTTACGATCAATCTTCGCGTACTGGCGCAAGTGGTACACCCAGATGTCCCTGCCCGAGTGGTTAGTGTGTTCTTCTTCGTGACAACATTGCGGCCCATATAGCCGTTGAGTCACTTCGAGCTGGTCTTCGGTACACTCTCCGGTAGTCCCTACCCGATCATGTTCAACCTCGACATGCTAGCCCAAGTGGTACACCCAGATGTCCCTGCCCGAGTGGTTAGTATGTTCTTCTTCGTGACGACATTGCGGCACATAGAGCCGTTGAGTCACTTCGAGCTGGTCTTCGGTACACTCTCCGGTAGTCCCTACCCGATCATGTTCAACCTCGACATGCTATCACAAGTGGTACACCCAGATGTCCCTGCCCGAGTGGTCAGTGTGTTCTTCTTCGTGGCAACATTGCGGCCCATATAGTCGTTGAGTCACTTCAAACCTATCTCCGGTACACTTTACAGTAGTCCCTACCAGATCAGGTTCAACCCCAGCATGCTGACACAAGTGGTATGCCCAGATGTTCCCACTGAAGTGATCAGTATGTTTTAGTTTAGTTGCAAAATTACTAAGATACACAACCGTTGAATCATTTTAAATGATATTTCAAAAACAAAAAAAAAAAAAAAAAAAAAAAAAAAAAAAAAGAAAAAAAAAAAAAAAAAAAAAAAAAAAAAAAAAAAAAAAAAAAAAAAAAAAAAAAAAAAAAAAAAAGAAAAAAAAAAAAAAAAAGAAGTGTTGTCTTGCTTCACAGGATCGGGTGTTTCGTCTTGCTTCACACCCAATCCAGTGGGGGGCATTTGTTGGGCCAAAATAGTAGAAGCCCAAAAGAAGCCCACGAAATAAATAAATAAATAAGAGAAAAAGGAGGAAGAAGAGGATGCGATCCTCTTCTCCTGTGCTTCGCCACCAGATCCCGGCAATCCCGCGACGCCGTACGCCGGAGATCCCGCTCTCGTCTGCCGTCAGCTCGAGCCGATCCTATGAAGCCCGCCGATCTGCCAGAGATCCGCCCCGTACACAGATCCCGCAAATCCCGTACGTGTATCC
Organism: Aechmea fasciata; assembly: GCA_025177825.1. Lineage (NCBI taxonomy): Eukaryota > Viridiplantae > Streptophyta > Magnoliopsida > Poales > Bromeliaceae > Aechmea > Aechmea fasciata. The sequence goes on from CM045935.1 coordinate 2,781,353, forward strand.
CAGAGATCCCGCGCCCGTCGCCGTCAGCCGCGCCGGCCGATCCCGGAAATCCCGCAAGGAATCTCGCTGTCGCCGTACGTAGATCCCGGAAATCGCGCACCCGTCCGCCGTCAACTCGTCGCCGTACGAAAATCCCATGGATCCGGCCGCGGATCGTGCCCGTCTTGTCGCCGGTAAGGGGTTCGGGCTTCGGGTCCATCGGAGACCTATAAAAGGGGGAAGCCGAGAGCACCAAGGGGGGGCGGATCTCCACAACCCATCCACACACACAGCACCAAAAAAAAAAAAGAGAGAGAGAGAGAGAAGTAACAGAGGGAAGAAGGAGAAGAGTAAAAAAAAGGGGGGTGGAAGAGCTCGGCATCGTTCATCGTGCAGTCCGCCCGTCCAACTCCGTTACCACTGCCGACGTTGTCCAAGCCGGCGCCGCTCAAGTCGCGGGCCTCACCACCAAGCTGCCAGTCTCGCTGCGACCCTTGTCGCGTCCGCTGTCGTGTCCCTTGTCGTGGCCACCCAAGCCGACGCCGGTCTCCTTGCGCCCACAGCCGCCGTCACATTTGTCATCGTAGCCACCCAAGCCGACGCTACCGCCGCCGAGGTCGAAGTCCATCGACCACCCCTTGCTATCCCAGGAAGCAGCTCCTCTTTCTTTTCTTTTTGATGCACTGTACTCCTAATTAAGTGCGGAATGGATATTAATTCTATTTTTAAAACATCAACTGCAATTATGATTTGTGTATTTTGAAGAACAGCGTGAAGTGTTTCTTATCATAAAATTCTGAAATCTTTTTCTTTATATATATAAACATATATATATATATATACATATATATATATATATATACATGTATATATATATATATATATATATACATGTATATATATATATATATACATGTATATATATATATATATATACATGTATATATATATATATACATGTATATATATATGTATATATACATATATATATATATATATATATATATATATATATATGTATATATATATATATACATATATATATATATATATATATATATATATATATATATATATATATATATATATATGAGTATGAATTAGTATTGTTTGCGAATTTATGAAAGCCTAATAATTCATAGTTTACTTGTACTTTCATATTTAAATATTTAGTAATAGCACTTATAAGAATAATCCTCGTACATAAATCCTCTCTACATATATTTATATGTTTGTGCGTTTGTATATGTCAAATCAAAGTACATGATGAACATATAGTTGGTATCTACTGCCACCCTTATCATTATTCAAAAATAAATAAATAAATAAATAAAGATTATCATTGAAAGAAGGGTATTATTATTTTTTTTACCAGCTTAATCGGAGGTGGCCTGGGTGTAACGAGATGGCATAATTAACCGGGTACCTACGGTACCCGGGAAGTATGAACTCCTTAATTTCTGGTCTAATAAAGAGACCTCCATCTTCCTTTTATTTATTTAAAAATTTCTTTTTCGTTTTTCCGTTGTTCATTTTTCTGGAAAAACAGTTGATACTACTGGACTTCATTATACAGCGGGGCCATTTCAGTCTTCGACAGACTGGGAGACCGTTGTTGCAGCCATCTGAAAGCCGGCGTTCGAACGGATCGCGCATTATTGGAATCTAAGGATCTGCGCCTGAGTATCATCTCCTATCTTTGATCATGTGCTACAATGTTCAGCCTACTATCGGGACAAAGAGGCTTCGCTGGGAACGCTTTGTATTGCTCTATCTTTTTGGACATCCTGAGCAGACTCATGGGTTAAACATGAACATCCCTTTTCTGATATGGCAGAGGATGGTGCATGTGATTCAGTCCTCTACACGGCGGGATCTACTTCCGTATCCCCTGCTGATTACTCGGATTTTGCGAGCAAACGGAGTAGACACTGATTGTGCTAAGTATGACTACGGACTTGGGCCGATTGATGCGGTGACTTGGGCAAAGTCCGTGAGCACCTTGAAGACTTTTCACAGACTGCGGAGTTCCCCCACCCGCAAAGATCGAGTAGTCCGTACCTTCTCCACCTCCACCGTCACGACGAGCAGAGCGTGCACCGCCTGCAGGGTCCTCTAGATCAAGAGGCACAGTCACTTTGGACACACTTCATCGTGACATGGGTGAACTCACGAAGGAAGTAAGTTTTCTCAAGAAAGGTTTCAAGAGTCTGGAGAAAGGAATGAAGAGGATCTTGGAGAAGATGGGTTGCACACATGATGATATCTTTCCATCGACCTCATCCTATCAGCGCTCTGTATCTCGCCACTGTTCTCGCTCGGTGTCGGCCGAGACTGCGTGTGTTCGGATCTCTGCTAGAGCAGATGATGACGGCGACGAGGCGACGAGTGACTTCTCGCCTCGACTTCTCTATTACCGCGATTTATCGTCGTTTTTTTACTATTTATCTTTTCTTATGCATCTCGATTTGTAACTATGGTTTAACTACTATCTGTTTAGTTCGTGTTTCTTTCTATCTCTGTTTCCTTTTGGCAATTTTTGACAAAAAGGGGGAGAATGGACTACAGGTACAGGGGGAGTTGATAGTGCATACACGTAGGGGGAGATGCATATACAAAGGGGGAGACATGATTACGAGGAGGGAGAAGAAAGTATTTTTGAGCAAAGAATTTGAAAAGTTGATGGAACAAGGACAAAGAGAAGAGGAGAAGAGAAGATGAGAACAAAGAGATTGTTGATTGACAATTGACTAATACTGATTGTCTATTTTCGTTTGAAATTGTTTTGCAGGACATCAAGACTTCAAGACTCCTAGTTGTGTCTAAGTCATAGAGTTTGTTTTAGGAGTTTTTGATATACTTTTGGATTTCATATTGTATTTGGATTACACGCGAGAAGTTTAATGTTTTGGTGATGACATTGAACTTCGTTTCCCTTTATGATGTAATTTTAGTGAGCTTTTGTGTTTTGTCACGCCAAAGGGGAGATTGTTAAGGATTTTGTGTTGGCAAGTTTCGTGAATTGTGTCGGAGTCTTGAAGGATCGGAGTGGATCGAAGAACTGTGAAGAATCAAAGACTTCGAAGAAAGCGGAATTGGCTCACGATGAGAATCACGATGCCTAGGTAAGTTTTTAATTCATGTTATGGTGATTCATACTTAGTTATAGGCATTAGAATCATAAAATCATTATATAACGGATTAGAAATTGTATCGGAACTTTGTAGTTTTAGAAAAGTGAAATTTCAAAGAAAAATACAAAGTTATACCGATAAAATTGGTTTTGTACAAAAAAAGTTGCTATACCTAAGATAGCCATCAATCCGTTACACGGTAATGGCCCTTCGCAGAAAAAATCTTCCGTCATTGCATTACCTGAATGGCCCCGTTTTTGTACCAGATGCAAGGTAAAAATCGATTTTTCTCTAATCCGAATCTAATTGATTCTAAAGTCTATAAATAGGTTCTTAGGGTTCTCTAACTTTGTGCACTTCATCATAATACATGTTTGAGAAACCCTAGAGGCTAGGAATTCCTTCAAAACCTATTTTCTACTAAATAGCCTCTTTTAGGTCAAATCGAGACATAGTAAATCCTACTCTATATGTCGATTTGATCTACGATTCGTTTGGAGTTTTCTTCTTCGGTTTTTATTGATACTCCAACGAAGGATCACCATATTCATGATTTTATTTATGGTGGCGTCGTGGATTCGGCGTGATTAAAGACTTCATGGATTCGGAGCGTGGCGTCGTGGATTCGGCGTATTGAAGACTTCGTGGATTCGAAGCAAGGCGTTTCGTGGATTCGGAACGTGGGCGTTCGTGGATTCGGACGTGATCGTGGACAACTCGGTGGAGTGCGCGGAGATCCATAAGAGAGTTAGAGAGGTCGAGTCCGTGGAGTTCGGTAATCACCTTGTAATCTTTTCTTTTAGTGGATTGGTATTCGCGTGTTGGTCCCGTGGGTTTTTTACTCCGAGTTTGGAGTTTTCCCACGTAAATCTCGGTGTGTTTTTAATTTTCGCATTTACTTTTAACGCATCGATTATTTGTGATTTTTGGCCGGTACACCTATTCACCCCCCCTCTAGGTGTCGGATACAATCTAGATAGATCCTTGGGGCTTCCCCGTAACTCACATGGCGCGCCCCGTCTGACTGTCGAGAGGTAGAAGGGCGCCCAGATGGAGCAGCTGTACTGGAGGTCTCGCGGTTCTGCCGAGGTGCTGCTGGGGAGGAAGCGGCGCTCTGAGTGGCTCCAGTTCTGTTAGGGCACCGGGACTGGAAATGGCCTGACTGGCCACAACGGTAGCAGTGATCCCTCCTCTGCGGACAATCTGTCACCCGATGCGCCTGTCCGCAGATGACGCAAGATCGCGCACCATGTCGCCAGCTGCCGGAGGGTGCGCTCCTCGCCGGTTGCTGGGTGCGAGGGTACTTGGGTGGCCTCCATCTGGAAGAAGAGCCACCACCAGACTTGTCGCGAGAACGCTTCCTATCCCACGATCGCTCGGATACGTCCCGCTCGCTTTGACCTCCTCGTGCTCGCTCCGAACGATCGAGCCCGCTCCGTACATCGGTCGAAGGTGATAATACCGCTGCCAGCGACCAGCATCCGGATGTTCGATCTCAGCCCTCTCATGAACATCCTCGCCTGGTGGTACTCATCCCGCACAGCGAAAGGAATGAGTCCAACTATGCGGGAGAAATCCTCGTACTCTGTGAACGCACGGCTTCCTCGCTTCAAGCGCTCAAGCTCGCGCTCCGGATCCCGTTTGGTGCTATCTTTAAAGAAGCGCTCGTGGAGAAGTCTCTTGAACTCGCCCGTGAAGGATAGATACCCTCCAACTTGATCTCCGTACGACGCCGCCACCAAGCGTCGGCGTCCTTCTCCGCACGGGCGACCAAGGGGACGTGATCCTCCGCCTCGTAACGAAGATCGCGAAACAGTTTCTCCATATCGATGACCCAGTGCTCGAGCACCCAAGCGTCATCCTTCTTCCCCGAGAACTTCGGCGGATCAAACTTCAGAATCGCGCCGCCTTCGTCAGTGCGAGCGGCCTCCGCCGCAGGTTATTGGTACCTCGGCAGAGCCGCACGGTGGAGGCATCACCGAGGGTCAACGGTCGCGGGAACCGTTTGAGCGGGGTGGAATCGGGGTGGAACCGGAGGTACCACAGTGGTGGAACCGGGTGGAACAGTGGGTACCTCAGGGTGGTGGAAACGGGGGTGGAATGGGTGCCACAGGTGGTGGAACCGGTGGAATGGGGGTACCACAGGGGGCGGAACAGTGGTGGAGCCGCCGCACCGTCGCCGCAAATACCGTTGGAACATGCCGGCTGAGGGTCGTCACCGACCCTCAATGCCGCCACCTCAGCCTCAAGCTGCTGAGTGCGCGCATCGCCAGGCGGCTGAACACCACCCCGTCGCCCGCCACCCCTATCGGCATTACCACCACGACGACCCCTAAGTGAAGGTCTACCCGGTCTACCTCGAACCATCTGTAATAAAGAATACCGTCAGTCAAATAGCCACGTATCGACTATATACAGAAACTCAAACTCAACCCCGCACTCACGTGCCTATAAACCGTAGGTCTTCCTAGGGTCATCCTAACCAATGGTTCAGTTCTCTTTAATTTTTTTTATTTTCAAAACAACCTGTGAATGGTGTTGTGGTTGTTACTTGGCTCTGATACCACTTTAATCCGTCACGCCCGGTCACTTTAGAGTATAAAAAAATGAATTTTTTTTTCTTTAAACCTTGACCTCCAAAGGCATGTCGGACTGCCACAAATACAGGGAGATCACTGTTCACACGGACAGAGTCTCCCCTGTATTTGCACGGCATCGCACAAGTACAGAGAGTATTTTTACATTCACACAACCACAACCACGTGTATACATAGTAAATACAATCAACATACACATCCAAACACCATTCACCACAGGTTATCCACAATTCTTCATTCATAATTCCACATCTATCGGTTGAAAGGTTTCCTCTAAACTGGTTTTGAAATACTAAGTTATCAAAATCCACGATAAAACCTTTTAAAACTGTTTCCCACAAGGAAACCCTTTTTTTTTAAAACGCTACCACGAGGGGTAGAAAACTATTTTATATAACATAAATCCTAAAACCATTGTTTCATTCAATTCCAAAAGCCACATGATAATTTAACATTCAAATATAAGTAGAGAACATGAACCAGATATAAGACTAAGTCATAAGCAAGTAAAGTAGACTGAGAGTAAACTAAGGATATGCAAACCGTGGTAGGTAGCTAGAACGTGTACTAAGTACGCGCCTCACCAGCGGTCCCACTCGGACCAGCAACCTCACCTGAAAAAGAAGGCAGGGGGTGAGAACATGTAAACATGTCTCCCCCTCCCAGTGGGTATCCGGAGACAAACAAAGTAAAGCTGATAGTAGTACAGTAGCTATGATAAACAAGTAAACGGGAGAGATATATAGATATGAAATAACAGCTACTGTAAGTATGCGTCAACAGGTATAGAAACTCAAAAGTACCCAATCTAAACCAATGCTCTCTTGGTCAGCACTGCAGACCTCAAGCCAATGCCCCTACTACTCTCCAAAGGCATATAACCTCTTGGGCTCACGGGTCGAACCTCTGCGACCACTTTTCCTAAAAGAACACCCTCTTGCGGTGGATCGACCGCCCGTGTTCGTGAAATGCTACGAGTACGTATCGGGCGATCAATGTAGTATGCTCAAAGATCAACCATCGGCAACCAGCCGACAATCCTGCCCCCCAGGGCCCAGCGACCACGTGGGTCGTCAAGTAACCAGAAGAACCAACCAGGTACCAAGTACTGAGTGCGACTGACCAAATAGGTCCCAAGTATGCAAAGTAACTGACCAACTAGGTCCCGAGTAAAGAAAGAAACTGACCAACCAGGTCCCAAGTATGAATAAGCTGATGTAAACTACTCTACTCCTATATGTAGTAAAAACCAAGGAAACTACTGAGCAGAGTGAATAGAAGTAATCTGATGCAAGAGTATATAGTAAGCAATGTAAAAGCAAGGGGTGAAGAAATCGTCACCAAGCTTGCACCACTGAAAGGACGGCAACCTGGGATACCCACTTGTATATGTACGTGGAAGTCGATCTGCTGACTGCGAAGCACCCGAACCTACGAAAGGTCCCTCGGGTTAGAATTCAATCCCTCAACTTATGTAACACTATTGTAGTTCCACTTATAAACCCACGAGACTCGGTTTTCCTAAACCGATCGTCGGAACGCTCGAAAGTTCCGAAACCGTGCCGAAGAATTCGAGCCGAAACAACGTTCGTCGCCAAATTTCGCACGAGACGCTCCAAAAATCACTTCGATTTTCTCGTAAAAATTCGGTGGCCTTGGACAGTCCGAGGTTACCCTCAAGATTCCTACGCCCGTCTACATTCCAAATTGCATAAAAGCCCCTGTCTATACATAAAATCACATTATTTCATGCGATTTCACAGCTTTTATGGACCGTGCACGCAAACCAGTGCTCCATAAATCGTACGATCACACTCGCTGAAAGGTCTCGACGTGCCGAAGACCGTGCTCACCTTTCGGAGCACTGTTGGGCTTCGTAGCACGCACACGAGCGACGTGAAATCTGCGAAACATCGCGCACAGCGCGTAAAGTATGATCGTCCCGCTAATCGGGGCATCGAAACCCAGAACGGAGGTGAGCATCGCGTTCAGCACGAAAAGGCGATGACCGTGCTCACCTCACTTGGTCAAAAAGACCCATTGTGGCCTCGGAAACCGTGCACAAACCCTAGAACTAGGTGCTGTTTAGAAAAGCTAGGGCTTACCTGACCAGGGGAGCTAGGTCAAGTCGCCGGCGGCACGGCGGCGGTCGGTCCGGCCGGGGACGAGAGCGCCGGGTCGGAGAGGTCCGGAAAGGTCCCTGCCGGCGGCAGAGGATGGCCGGAGGCGGTGAAGGAGATCAATAACCTCCTTGCTCTCGGGTTGAGTGGCCTCCCGGCGGCGCGGCGGCGGCCGGAGGCGGTCGGGATGGGCACGGGCGGTCTGGGAGGTCAAGGGAGTGCCGTGCTCCCCTTGGTGGACGGCGGCGAAGCACGGACGCCGAGGGGTTTGGCCTCGGTGCACCAGATACGGCGGCGCAGCCTCCTTCACGGCGGCCGGCGGCGCGGCGTACGGGGATGCCGGGAAGGTGCGCACGAGGTTGCTCGGGGCCGAGGAAGGACGGTGCAACCCTCGCTTAGGCGATGGCGGCGCTCGGATCTCTTTCTCACCCAAGCTCGGCCGGTGAAGCAACAATGGCCGCGAGCGGCTCCGGCGGCGCTCGGCGACGGCGAGGATGGCCGGAGATGGGAGCCTCGGGCTGGATCTGGTCCAGGGAAGCTTCTCCCCGCCAAGCTTGCCTTCCAGAGTGCAGTTGGTCCAACACGAAGGTGGTGCGGGGTGAGGAGGAAGAAGAAGATGGAAGGATGGTTTTTCGCGACGGCGACGGTGCCGGCGAGCTGGGGACGCGAGGCGCGCGAGAGGAGCGAGGAGAGAGTGGAGTCGTTTTGGAACTGCTGTGGGAGGGGAAAGGCTTTAGGGTTAGGGTTTCTTAGATGAAACCCTAAAACCACTATTATATACCATAAGTATAATTGCAAATAAGCCCTCTGCAGTCCATTATTTTCATTCCAGTCCCTGCCAGTATGTGAATCATGCGCGTAAGTCCCTTCACATTCGAAATCTCACAAATCGACGCATAAAATATTATAACTTTTCGCGATTCGCCGTTTTGCGATTTTGACCCCTCTGCGTTCCTTTCGCAATTCCCTGTTGATCCGTCGGTCGCATTTTCGATCGGATTGCGCCAGCGCGTTCAGCACGATGGAGACATCGAATCTAGCATCTTATTTCATTTCATTTGGTCTCCGATTCGCGAAGAACCAATCATCCTCTCCTTTCTCCTTAAATCTCCAATTATTTAATTATTTATGTATAATCGTTCAAATGCCTTTTTCTCGACAACCGTGAATCAGAATCCAATTCCGTCAGTGCCATTGGACTCAGAATAATCGAGCCGTTCGAAACGAGCTATTGAAGTGCCATGATCGGAGTTCGGTACAATTCTGGACCATTCTCTACTCCGCGGCTCGCCGGAATTCTGAAGTTACTATTCACTTAAGTCGTTTCTTCCGAGTCGCGTAACTTTTTCGTTTTAGCTCATTTTGACCTGAAACTTGACGAGTGCCTTTGTAATTAAATTACACACAATAACATCATCAACAAATGGGTTTCTTTATTATGACAAAAATGTCGATTATTACACTCAATTAGTCAAAAACTTATTAAATTAAAGGGACAATTGCTTATATACCCCTGAAAAGTTCTCGATTTTTCGATTTACCCCTCTTAGAAGGCTAATATTGAAAATACCCCTCCTACGTTCCAACCTATTTCTAAGATACCCTTGGAGTTAAAATCTGTTAAGTAACTCTGTTATCTCTGTAAAATTACTATTTTGCCCTTTTCAAATATACCCTTCTACCATCACTATCTTTCTTATTTGCCCTTAAAGTCAGGGGCACAAAAAGTATTTCGACTTTTGGTCTTTTCCAATACACCCCTCTACCGTCACCAACCTTTCTTATTTGCCCTTAAGTTAAGGGTAAAATTGGTATTTTAATTTTTTTAATCGTGGTAGATATTTAACTCACGTTTAACCCAGATTAACTTAACAGGAGATAACTGCGGGGGTATTTTGCAATAATGGTGGAACGTATGAGGGGCATTTTAGAAAGAAAAAAAGAAGTAGGGGTAGATCGGATATTTTCATACGCATGAGGGCTATATAGGCAATTATTCCTAAATTAAACTAGTGAATTGCACTGCTAATTTATGAAGTTTCATTTAGATATTTGGAATTTAAATTCTACATTCAAAATTCTAAACTTTCAACATCGGTTTATTTTTTGTCCTTGAATTTTTAATAATATTTTATTTTTAATATCTAGCATTGAGAAAAAATTGCTTGCAATCAGTGTCCTACAAATTCGTTAGTTTTTTATTCATCTCATACTTTCAATTCGACAGTTTAATTTTTAGATGAAAAAAAGACGGTAACTCAATGCACTAGATTTAGGCAATAATTTTTTCTATAATAACAAATACGCACAAAAACTAGTGTCAAATTCTTCTTAAAGTTTAGGATCTATTATAAGGCTAACGTCAAACTTGAAAGTTTATAGTTCCAACATAAAACTTTACGGAAAGTTTATAGATCCAACATAACGCTAATGCAAATTTTTCTCGAATATATTTTTATTGAGAAAAAGATAGCGAACTACTTGCTTCATTCATTAAGAAGAATCAATTCAGTACGTGGCGTGAGACAATAAGTCTTTGATTATAAAGAAAAGTAAAAAACAAGACAAACAAAAAGCAGAGAAAAAAACCTAACAGAAAAAATTGAAGAGAAAATAAGGAAGGAAAGAACAGCGATACCGAAGGTTCAATTAGCATTGGATTTCAACCTGCAAATTGTCAGATATTAAATCCTTTTTTTTTTTTTGTGTACGGGTCACACAAATTCTCTTTACTATAGACGAAATTTTCTGTTTCTAATGATGGTGCTCGAGTCCTTTAATTAATCCTCCGTTCATAAGAATACTATAGAGCAATTTAATCTCCAAAAATTTATTAGTTATAAAGGACTTGTTTCATAAGTATCTGTAGTAGAGGGGTTCCTTTACAATTTTTTTGCAAAGAAAGAAATTATCATCCGATGATCAACGGCGGAAATTGCTTCTGTGTACGGCTCAACTACTAATTGTAACGACCTCGTCCCACTTCTTCTTCTTCTTCTTCTTCCTCTCCCAAGAAAACACAGAGAGAGAGAGAGAGGGGGCTCTGTGCTGCAACAATGGTGGACGACAAGATCAGCTGGTGCAGTCTCCCACCGCATCTGATCCCGCACATCTTCAAGCATTTCACGCGCTTGGACGACTACCTCCGCGCCCACTTCGCCTGCAAGAAATGGTCTTTGAACCACCCCCTCACCCAATCCGTCCTCCGCCCTCAGCTGCCGTTGCTGATGCTCCCCTCCCTCCCCGACAAAACCGTCGACGCGGCGCGCCCCTTCGTCGACATCCCCGCCCGCCGCGCCCGCCTCATCCGCTTCCCGCTCCCGCACCGGGACACCCACTGCTTCTCCACCTCCCACGGCTGGCTCATCTTTCTCGGCCACTTTCCCACCCTCTCCCTCTTCAACCCCGTCACCCGCCAAACCGTCTTCCTCCCCAGCCTCTTCACCCTCCCCAACGGCCTTCTCCGATACCAGCCTAAGATCAACGCCGAGTTCGTCGTCCGATCCGACTACCCCGCCGAAGAAGAAGTCGAGCTCCCGCGCAAGGGCCTCATCCGCTTCGCCGTCCTCTCAGCCGATCCTGCTGCCGATCCCGAATTCGAAGCCCTCATCCTCCTCCACCGCATCCACAAGTTCGTCTTTCGATTCCGGAAATGCCTTGGCGCGGCCGCCAAGAGCAACCATTTGTGGACTCCGGTGGCGATCAATATCCCCGACCCGCCTTTCTTGGTCCGGGACATCATCTACGCCCGAGGACTTCGTCGCGTCTTCGCTGTCGGCACTGGGAACAACTCCCTCCTGATCCTCTCATTCTCCAACGGCGGCCCCGACGCCGATGCTACCGTGATTGAAATGCCCGATCTGCCGGACTCCACAGACTCGTACCTGGCGCTGACCCCAAGGCCGGCAACTGGATGCTCGTCACGCGGCACAAGCGCTTCGACGCGATAGGCACGGGGATCCGGCACTTCCGCGTGTTCCTCATCGAAGGCGGAGGTCAGGAGGCTTCAGTGACGGTGAAGGAGGTCGTCAACATGGCCGAATTTGCCGTGTTCGTCGGGCCCGGCAGCTCCGTGTGCGTAGACACCGCGTTTTTCCCCGAGTACAAGGGGAACCGCGTGTACTTCATCCACGACTACTACAAGACCGCGGCAGGGTGGTGTCTGGTCGGCGAGACGGTCGGGCGGTACGACCTGCAGCTGCGGCGGGTGGACGGGACGCACGATTTGGACGTGCTGGGGCCGCCGATCAGGCTGCTGTTCCGGTCGTTGGGCCCGGCTATGTGGTTCACTCCGAGCTTGAGAGAGATGGATTCTTGACAGTACTGGAAAACGCACTAGATCGAATTGCCAAGAGAAAGTTAAGAGGTATAACCTGCATTCCTCGGTTATAAAGTTGAGGAAACTATGCTTTTGAAATACCAGCTTTTAACTTTTTAGATTCTTTAGAATATCCACACTATTACCACCATCACCAGTTAGTAATTCTAAAAATTCAAGTATATGCTTTCAAAAGTATAATAATTTCACACCTGGTTATTGATCTTCCAAAAATAGATACATAGTTGATAGCAGCATATATATATATATGGTACAAGTGAAATCAGAGGCTTAGTATGTGAAATTGTTGTTTACTGTAGTGTTATGTTGCTCGTTTGACCATAGCAACCATATACTAGCTAGAGTCCCTGCAAAGTGAGATAATTAAACTGGATTACAAACTATTTGTGAGAATTGTTGTTCCCTTCTCACTTCTCAGTTTCAGGCTAAATCTTTTGCTGTACACTTTTTCAATCCTTTTGCCAAGATAATGAAGGGGGAGAAAAAAATCCTATTCATTTTTCCATCACTGTATGTAATTTCTTTTTTAAAATTTGTCTTAAATATCACAACTCTCTATTTTTCAACTAAGAAACCTTTGGTATTGAGATTTATGCGACGCAAGCAGGCAGAAAGATATGAGAGCAAAAACTATTTTTCTTATAATTACACACCCATTCTTTTGAATTTAAGTTATTAATATACCACAAAGTACATCTTATATAGAATCTTATAAAATGTCAAAATATATATAAAAAATATGTTTTGTCAATACTATTAGATATGCCTCGAAATTCTACTATCCACTATGATTTTGGATCTCCGATTAGGCGATAATTTTGCGGTGAGACAAATTTGGAAAGAATTTTGTGAAGGAAAATTAAATGTATTTGGAGAGTAATGAAGGGCTTGGATTCGAAACTCATTAAGAGATTTTTTTCTTCTTTTTTCTCTAGATGCAATGCAGCAAATTGTAATCACAACTTTTTGTACTTCTTTTTCATAGTCACGCTCTCTCCGTTCGTAATTTTTTTTCTTGCAAACAATTTTTCAGGTAAATTTTTTTTTTTTTTTTTTTAAACAGGGATGAACCCTATTTTACAGCAGCGTTTAGACGAAAACAATTCGCGAGTAACGGAACCCGAGCACACCCCCATTCACGATACAGAGAAGATCCCATTAATCCCACCCTCAGGCACTAGCTCAAACAGAGCAGATCTCGAACACACCCCCAGATATTATTAACACAAACACACTAGCACAAGCACAACTAGCACACCTAGTTGACAAAGGTAATGAACACCAGCTTCCAGTAAGATACAGTTTGTAAAATGTTTGTACCCAGGGTGTCGTATCAGGTTCGGCGGTTGTTGAATAATATATCTTCTATTACGCTCCTTCTAGATCTCCCAATAGGTCCGCAATTCCGAGGCCGAGAGTGGTTCGATTTTCACTCGAGACCGTCACCGCAATCGACGCCATCGTGTTGCAAGTCCTTCGGTTGTGTTGTTCCTCCATGCTAGGTTGAAAGTGGGTCGACCGTCCGTTAACCAATCCCACGTAACCGCATAGAAGCAGTAATGCATAATAAACGGATTCCGCACCGGAGAAGCAGAGAGTACTGCAGATTGTCGGGCCATACCATCCACGTTTGAGAAGGTTGTCAGTCGTCAGAAGTTTATTCCGATCAGCCAGCCATAGGAATATCTTTACTCTGAGAGGGATTTTGAGGTTCCAAAGGAAAAGGAGATTGCAGTTGTTGATGCCATCAAACATTAGAAATTCTGTCGCGCTGTGGAGCAATGCAACTCGATGTCGGTGGCGTCGACGCATTTCCCTGGACTCGAAGGCGGCAGCGTCTACTTAACGGAGACCAATTGGCGTAGTTTAAAATATTGGCACGACACCTACTCGACGACCATCCGGGAGTGCCGGCTCAAGAAAGGCATCATCGCTCGCCGCACGGCTTCGAGGGTGAGTCCGGACTGCACACTCGTGGCCGAGGCTTTGGTGGGTTCCTCCGAATCTCCACAAGAAATTGGGTGAGTGAAGTCTTTTTTCTTTTCATTGTGTTTCGTCGCGGTTCCTAGGTCGAACGCCTTACGGGCGTCACCTTTTTGTGTTCACTTGGTGCTCAGCAATTTGCCTCTGAGGGTGTGGATCTAATATGAGAGTGATCACAGGTTTGGAGCAATGTAAAAAATAGTTGCTAAAAGAGCAATCACAGGTTTTGGAGCAATGTGTTGTGTTAGAACTAAAACCGAGAAGATCTTGTTCGTCGGATGCGAAAATATCCAAAAGAGATCCGAGAAAGAGAGAAGAAAATAAAGGACACAATATTTACATGGTTCGGCCATCGGCCTATGTCCACGGGCGAAGACGGAGCAAAAATCTTCATTATAATAAAAGTGGTGTACAAAATATGCCTCTTTCACAAAACCCTAATCTTAAAGATACACCCATATTCCCTTTCTCATCTTCCGCACTAAATCAATAGAATAATGGGTATATTTATAATAGTAGCTAAATCCTAATACAATTAGGAATACAAACCCACTAAGATTAGGAATATCTTAATAAAATTAGGCATAATCTAAACTTAACTTAATGGGACGACCAAAATAGAATAGGGATAGAAAATCTTGCGATTTAGAATTCGAGACATATCTAACATTTTGTTTGATGGTAATGCGATGTTTTTGGTACGATTTACTCTATTAAACATATATGATTCATATTTAATTTTTTTATTTGTCAAAGCTAGGATATATATATATACTTTGATCTAAACTATTTGACCTATATAAATCAATTTTATAATTTTATAATATTATTTATCTAATACTATTAAAATCTATCAATTTTAAAACCATTTGAATTTCAATTAAATAATAATAAAATATGAAACTTAATTTTAGACACTTTATAAAGCCTAAATTAAATTTAATGAAGTCGATCGCTGATTCAAATGTAATATTAAGATAAATGACAATGACAATGTAATATATATTTTTTATTATTTATTCCTCCACGGCAACCCCAACTTCCAGGTCCCTCTTTCCCTCTATTTTTGAATATCAGTTAAGGCATCAAAGATACAAAGTAGTGATCCAAGGAGAACAAGGATAACAGATCTTGCAAGCGCTGCTGCCGACGGTAGGTGGTCGAGGCTCCCGACCTACATCCTCATCCACATCATCTCCAACTACGCGACCTCCACCACCACCAACTCCTCCCTCCGCGCGCACGCGGCGTATGCCGGAGTTGGCCAACCGTTCTCCCCACAGTCGTGCCCCATCTGCACCGCCACCCCCCCCCAGTTCCCCTTCCTCCCCCCCAACCGCAGTTCGAACTCAAGATCTCGTCGGCCCTCTCTACTCCCTCGCCACTCGCCCCACCTATGCCCTCCGCACCTCGCCGACACTGCTCGGAGTGCCTGCATTGGCTCCGGCCACGGGGTGGCTCGTCCTTCGATCTCAACCCCGATTACAACCTCACCCCCCACAACTCCTTTACAGGTGACTAGGAATGGAAATGAGCTGAACTCAAACAAGCTTACCTTAGCTCAAGTTTGACTTCAAATTAATTTCAATTTTAAGTTCAAACTCGACTTAAAATTAATTCGAACCAAACTCAAGTTTAACTTTGAGCCGAGTAAGCTCATGTGCTCATTTATTGCAAGCTGAGCTCGAACAAGTTGAATACTGAGTTGAACAACCGAACACGAGTGGACTTGCTCATTTACCTGCTCCGGTCCCCCTTCCCCCTCACTCCACGGCATCCACGCTGCTTAAATTTGTACTAGTTTTGTGAAACAACCGTTGTACTCCAAAAATTTAAGCTGTAAGAGAACGGTGTTTAAATATTTTTATATTTAACGCTCCCCCTCACGTCTGAGCTCGAGACTTCTTGATCGGCTCATGACGTGGGCTTGAATTAAATGGGAGGAGATTAATAATGCTAGGAGCCTGGCGTGACTCGAACTCGTGACCTCCTCGTCTCGATACCACGCAACAATCAGACTCCAAAACTTAAAAACTTAGGTGTTTAAACATTTTTATATTTAACAAGTTTAGTTTACATGATGGGGATTGTCCCCAACGCGAGGAGAAAAGGGAGGTATTATCTCCACATGCAAATTAATTTTATTGTAACAAATAAAAAAAAAAATGCTCACAACGATTCACTTCGGATTTCGTTGTTCATAATAGGACCTAAATTAGTGCCTCTTCTTTTTCGCCTTTTTTTTTTTTTTTCCCTCGTTTTCTTGTGAGAACATTTGTTTCTTGGAATTAATTTGGTCGTCTGAAATTACTTCACCAATTGATATGGTCATCTGAAATTACTCCACCAAGAATCATATTTGCAATACAAAATACTAGTTGTTAATTATATGAAATAATCATCATTCTTTAAAAGCTTAAGACAGTAGAGAATAACTTATCAGACCGTTGACACTAATTATTAATTTCAAAACTTCAATTTGTTAGAAATATGCAACCAATTTACTTAAAACGTATAGACACAGTACTTATGGATCTTAATTGTGACTTGGTCGTATCCAATCACACACCGAATATGATTTGGCCTAATCTGATCTCTCGCCATTTTGAACTAGACTTGACCACCTCAGCCTATTAGCCCGGTAAGCCAACAATCCCTCCTTAGCACATGCACAAATTAAATTATATAAAACAACTATTATTCTTCAAAAGTTTTTATTATTTAACATGATATCGGAGCATGAGATTTCGAGTTCGAGCTATATACCAGGCTTCTAGCATAATTGATTATCTCATATTTAATTCAAGTCCACGTTATGTGCCTATCAAAAAGCCTCGAGTTCATACATGAGACGCAGTGTTAAATATAAAAATATAAAAATATTATATTCTCTACTAGATTAAATTTTTATAGAATAATGATTGCTTTATGTAATTCAACACAAAGTACTAGAGGTCGGTTCTTCTTGATTTCATGATCATATTTTTTTGCGATTTTTTTCTCTGAACAAAATTTTAGTGAGAATAATTTCCAACGTGAAACAGATACACCCACTGCGCTAGTTTATGCCATGAACCGAAGATATAAACTATCCCTATTCCTATATTTGTAGTCCCCGTTACCCCCCTTTTTGAATGTCAGTTAGTGGGCGCCAAAGATGGAAACCAATGACCCAAAGAAAAGAAGGGCAACCTACAGGAGTTTATTGCACTTTCCAGCTAACATCCTCATCAAAGTCGCTTCCAAGCACGTGACCTTCGCCGCCACCTACGCCACCCTCCGCGGTGTGTGCCGGAGTTGGAGAGCCGCGCTCCTCGCCACCATGGCGCCCCGCCCGCACCGCTTCCTACTGCAGCTCCCCTTCCTCCTCCTCTTTAGCCACCGCCGCGCTGACAATCCCACCGACCCCACCTTTTTCTCCCTCACCACCAATCACACCTTCACCCTCCGCCACCTCACCGACGCCTGTAAAAGCATCTGCATCGGCTCCTGCTACGGGTGGCTCATCCTCTCTCCCGATTAGAACCTTGTCCTCCGCAACCCCATCACGGGCGACACAATCCAACTCTCGCCCCTCGACGGCACCATCGTCCTTGCCTCCCCCGACCCCTTCATAAGGAATCGGCTGTTCGAGCACCATATTTTTATCCGCCGAGCCATCTTATCCTCTGACCCTTCCGCCGACTGCGACTTCTTGGTGGCCCTCTTCGTTGACACAGCAACATCCCGCTGCTTGACCTGGCGGAGTCGCGATCGTCTCTAGACCGTCCGCAAGAACCCCAAGTTCGTCCCCAAAGAAATCATATTCTACAGTGACCACCGCCGCATCACCATCGGCCCCAACGGAGACTACGCGATCTTCGACATCGCCTCAGCAACCGACGGCGGCAGCAGCAGTGGTGGCGGCGGCGGCGGCGGCTTCTTCACGAGAGTGCCTAAATTGCCGGTTTTCGAAACACCGTTTTTGGTCGAATCTATGGGGAATGTGTGGCTGGTTACGGTGAATTTTACTACCGCAGGAGAAGAAGGCGAATTTACGATTTATAGGCTCGATTTTAGCACATTGCCCGACAAGGTAACGGCGGTGCCTGCAAACTTTGATATTGGCAGCCGGATCTGGTTCAATTGGGGCAATGCAACTCGATGTCGGTGGCGTCGACGCATTTCCCTAGATTCGAAGGCGATAGCATCTAACTCACGGAAATCAATCGGCATACTTTGGAAGATCCGCGCAATAACTACACTGCAAACATTTGGGAGTTATTAAATATAAAAATATTTAAAACACCGTTCTCTAACCGTTTAAGCTTTTAGAGTACGACGGTTGTTTCAAATGGTATCAGATCAAGAGGTCCTGAGTTTGAGTCACGTTAGGCTCCTTGAATATTAATTTTCTCCCATTAATTCAAGCCCACGTCATGGACCGACTAAAACGTCTCGAGCCCAGATGTGAGGGGGAGTATTAAATATAAAAATGTTTAAAACACCGTTCTCTAACGGTTTAAACTTTTAGAGTATAACGAGTATAACAGTTAAGACATGGTGAGATTCAACCGTAGACCTGGCAAGGAGACTGCTCTACCGCCGCTCCTTCCTTTTCTGCTGGAACCGGCTGGAGCGCAAGGCGACCGCTCCCACCGCATGACGTGCAACTACGGGCGGCAGGCAGCGGCACAGCAAGAAGAAGTCGCTTCGGAGTTATTGCAAGAGGATCCAACACACAAGCTGTACCTGAAGCTTTTCGATGCCCCGCATCCAAGATACCTGAAGCTGTAGGATGCTCATCCTCCAAAAAAGGTCCTTTGGGCGGACAAGGTTAGCCAAGCTTTAACCGGACAACATTCTCTCGCCCAACGATCTCTCTCGGGGCCTTTATTCCCCTTAAATGCCAACCGATGCCAAGCCAAGGCCTCATGTTGTACCCGATGCCAAGCCTAGGCCTCTTGAAGTCACTCACCGCTAGGCCTCATGAAGGCACTCACCTACCTACAGGAAAACCTAGGCTTTAAGAGGGGCCTCGAGCTTCTTCAGGTCCTCTTTTTAATAGATCATATAGAGACGTGCTCCTCAGCCCCACTTCGCCTCTTCCCCCTCACTCCCGCCTGTCTAAGTGCTCCCTGCCTGGCCTTCGCTCCCTGCCACGCCCCGCCGCCTCCCCTCGCTTCGCTACCTTTTCCTTCTGAGGCAGGTGTTTTCGCTGCCTTGGTCGCACTCACTGAGCTTCAGACTGCCGAGATCCCATTCGCTGCACTAGGTGCTTCAAATCTGGGCACCGAAGTCGTTCCTGCATGCATCGCTTGCCAATGGCTGTCTACCGTGCCATGTTCGCCCGCCCCTCCTACCTCAATGCTTTCGTGCCCCTCTCCGACGACTTCCGCGCCCGCCAGATCGGTCGCCGAAATTCTATCCTGGTCGACGTTCTCCTTCCGACAAACTTGGGCCACTTCACCCAGGACACCTTAGCCAATGGCCTTGCCAATCGTTTTGGGGGTACCCGTCCGACTTCCATGTCACACGGTACCGCGAACGCGACTTCGTCGTCTTTTTACCCAATGGGTCTTTGTGCGATCGCCATCGCGCGGGAAGACTCTCGGCTGGGCGACATTAGGCTATCCCGTTGGGCACAGGGACTCCTACGCGGCGCACCGCGACCCCCACTCTCCTACGGGATCCGGATCGGGCTCGTTAGCCTGTCATACGAGTGTTGGTCCTCTAGGACCGTCGCGGCACTCGTAGGCGGCTTCGGCCGATTCATCCGTGCTGACGACTTCACCACCCGAATGGCCGACCTTTCGGGCTACCTGTGCTTTATCGCCGTGAACCATCTCCACGACATTCCGGAGAACTTGGAGATCAGCTTTGGAGATATCTCCCTTTCTGTTCTGATTCAGTTGGAAAGATAGTCCCGCGTCATAGACGGGCCTCAGGGCAACAATCAGCACAATGAGCATGTTGATTAGCATGACCCTGCTGATGCGCCGCCCGGTGGCCGCCGATCCGACGCCACTAACAGAGGAATGAGGTCATTAATAGGCGGGTCGACCAACTCCGACGCAACTTGAAATTCTTCTGAAATTCGCGACAGAAGACGGCCCTCTCTCCCCATCGAGCCCTACCTGTGCTGCCCGCAACACCAAACGTCTTCCCCCTCCCCCTCCCCATCCGGACAGGTGGCGGCCAAAGCCTTGCTCTTCCCTCCAGCGAGGTGACTTCTTCTGTCCAGACGTGCTTCATCGAACATCATCCCCTCCTCCTCTGGGCAGGCCTCAGCCAGAGCCCCACACCCCCTCCCGTCGGTCGACTTCTTTCGAGCCGGCGTATCCCCCTCCCCCCCCCCCCTCCCCTCCCCCGAAGCGAACGTCGTCGGCTCCCTCATCTTCGGTTGAAGATGGCGCGGTAGTCCCACGGTTCGCCTTTCGAATTCAAATCTCCCGCCGCCCGAGCTTTCCTCTCGGTGTCCTGCCGACGACGCGGCCGTCCGTACCATCTCGCCGCCAACCGCCACCCGTTGACGGTTGGCCGTCCTACTCCTCCAAACATTAATTCTCCCTTTCACTTTTCGGGACGTTCCACTCGCCTAGCCCTCTCGCATCTCTTTGGATCGGACAACTTGAGCCTTTTCATCGTATGACGGACCTTAGGTATACTTACTTCGGATTCGACCAATCGCCTCGGCCCCCGCTCGTGGATCCGGTGTTTCTCGGACTGCGGTAAACCAAGGTGGACCCCACTTCGTTCGTCTCGTGGGCGTCCCTGGGCCGTGGACCGGGGTCCACCACCTGGACTCTCCTGTTGGACCAGCCAACTAAGTGGGTCACCAAATCTGTCTGGGCCTTAGGTTGCCGTACTGGGCTTGCAGAGTGGGCCTGGGTTGCCACGGAACTGTTCTGCTGGGCGGGCCGGCCAGGACGACTAGTGGAATGGGGCTCGCTCCCGCCGGACCATCTCCTCGTGGCCCGACGTTGCCGATGCCATCGCCGGGCGGGCCGACCGGACGACTTGCGGAACGGGGGTCTTGCTCCTCTTCGGATCGGCTCCGGTGGCCCGACGATGCCGATCTTCTTCGCCGTGTCGAACCTCCCGGGACCAGCAGCTGTTCCCCCCCATCGGCCGGAACCTGCTCCCGACTCTCCCCCCGGCGCACCTGCTCCCGGAGGCGACGCGCCTGTTACCAAAGGCCGGCCGCTGCCTGCGAGGTCCTACCGGGGACCACCACCTGCGGCCACTCCCTCCCCCTCCTCTCCTAGGCCGGGCTCTGCTCCTGGCTCTTCCATCGACGCACCGCCGCCAACTGACTCGCCCACCCTTCCTGTCTGCACTCGGGAGGCTTCACACTCGGGTAAACGCTTACGCAACCAGGCGGCGTCGGCCGCCGCTCTCTACCACTCTCCTCCTCGGCCGGGCTCTGCTCCTGGCTCTCCACTCGACGTACCGCCTTCGACCGACTCGCCCACCCTTCCTGTCTCCATTCGGGAGGCTTCACGCTCGAATGCACGCTTACGCAACCAGGCGGCGTCGACAGTGCTAGGACGTGCGATGCTAAGAAAGGCAAGCCTGATTGAGGGAGCGTCTTGCCCGGGTAAACCGACCCGCGGGTTGTCGCGCACCAAGCTAATGAGAAGAATCGTCACTGTGGTGTGGCACTCTCTGACGACGAAACAGCGGAACTCCGCAAGTTCCTCCGTGCCGAGGCCTGGCCTGCCGCCGACCAGACAGTCACCTGTTTCTCGGTCCTTTTGTGTGTGTTTTGGGTAACCTGTCTTGTTTTAATGTTTCGTATCCTTAGTTGGAATGTTCGCGGTCTAAACGACCCGGTCAAGCGTCGTAGTGTTAAATCATTGTGTCCTCTCTTTTTAGCTCGTTTATTTTCTTTCAAGAATCTAAAGTGGATTCGGATCTTGGTCTTTCCTGCGATCCATTTGCGGATCCAATTTTGACAAGTTCCACTTCATCCCGGCCTCCGGGGCCTCCAATGGTATTATTATGTGTTGGAGCTCCAGCTTCTTCTCTTGCAGTGAGGTTCTAGTGCGTGATCGCTCACTCACGCTGCACCTAACTAACCTGGCCAGCGGCAACGGTTTCCATCTCACGAATGTTTACGGGCGTCCAACTTGGGACGGGAAAGATGATTTTTGCTCTGAGCTACTATCTGAAAGATCTCTGCACCAACAATTGGGTAATCTGCGGAGATTTTAACTTCACCAAAAACCACTCTGAAAGAAAAGGGAACCCAGGGAGCTCAAGAGCCAGGGCCATGTTCTCCGACCGCATTTCCAACCTCGCAGCGATCGATCTTCCACTCTCCAACCAAGCTTACACTTGGTCGAACATGCAACGATCCCCCTCCATGGCCAAACTTAATCGCTTCCTCGTTTCCACGGAATGGGACCAAACCTTCCCGCTATGTCTTGTCAAGGCTCTACCCCGTACCACTTCCGATCACACTCCCATCATCCTTTCCACGAAATTTCACGCCCAAGCTAAGATTCCGTTTCGAAAAGGTCTGGCTCACAAAGGACGACTTCGTCGCCAAAATTCCGATATGGTGGAATGAAGTCGATACTAAGAGTTCTGCTATCCTAACCATATCTGCTAAACTTAGGCACTGCAGAGCATGCATCAAAGAATGGTGTAGGACGAACATTTATAGCATCGTTAATACCAAGAAGCTTCTGATAAAAGAACTCCAAGTCATTGACCAGCTCGAGGAACGTACTATCTTATCAAAGGAATTGTCAGATAAACGGGCCAGCCTCAACTCTGACTTGCAACACATTCTTTCTGAGGAAGAAATATTGTGGAAAACTAGATCTAACCAACGCTGGTTAAGGGAAGGCAACAACAACACAAAATTTTTCCACGCAGTGGCAAACGGAAGGAAGCGAACCAACGCGATCGAAGTAATTGAAGACGATTGTGGCCGGCAAATCTCGTCAGAAGCTCAAAAGAGAACGTACTTTTACAACAAATTTAAACAGCTATTCGGACATGAGGCTGCACAATACTCACCACTCGGAGATTGGTGCAGTCTATACAATTCCAATAGACTATCCAACCCGAATCTCCTCACGACCCCTTTTACTCTAGAAGAGGTCAAGTCGGCTACCTTCCAGTTAGGCAGCGACAAAGCACCTGGGATGGACGGATTCCCACTTCTCTTCTTTCAAACCTTCTGGGAATCAGTCAAGGGGGACATCTTCAACGTCTTCATCAACCTACAGAACAACAAGCTTTCTACAGCCCCGGTTGACTATTCTTTTGTTTGCCTCATCCCCAAAAAAGACGGAGTGCGCAAGGTAAGCGACTTTCGCCCGATCAGTCTCATCAACGGCATACAGAAGATTATCTCCAAAGTCCTGGCCACTAGACTAGCGAGCGTTCTTCCTTCTATCATCTCCCCTTCACAATCAGCCTTCCTCAAAGGCCGCCTAATGCTCGACTCCTTCGTCATTGCAAACGAACTCGTCAATTGGTGCTCTAAACTGGCAAGGAATGTGTAAGCATCAAGGCGGATTTCGAAAAAGCTTTCGACAACGTCAGATGGCCTTTCCTCCAAAGTCTACTACGTTGGCTCGGCTTCAGTGATAAATGGAGGGCCTGGATCGAGCAATGTATGTGCAACGCAAAACTGGCCATCCTAGTTAACAACTCACCCACCTCGTGGCTAAAGGCAAGAAAGGGCCTTCCGCAGGGGGACCCACTCTCCTCTTACCCTTTTCTCCTCGTGGCAGACTGTTTGGCCAGAATGACTGAAGCAGCTAGGTGCAGCAACTTAATATCTGGCATTGGGCCGTCACCAGATTGTGAGACAGCACTCATCCAATACGCCGACGACACAATCTTCTTCTGTGAACCTACGCAATGAATCATCGTAAAGCGCATTTTCTCTGGAAACTTTTTGAATGGGCCTCTGGGCTTCAGATCAACAAGGACAAATCCGAACTGTACTACCTAGGGCCCAGACCGCATCTAGGTACACTTGCCCACATTTTAGGGTGCAAAGCAGATAACCTTCCGTTTCGTTACCTAGGCATCCCACTCTAAAATAAGCATTCGTAAGGAAGACTGGGGCTCGATCATCAACCGTATTGAAGTTAGAATCCGCAGCTGGAAAGCTAAACTCCTTTCACAAGGAGGTAGACTGACCCTTGTCAACCCTGTCCTTACAAGTCTGCCACTTTTCTACCTATCGACCTTCAAAGCCCCTCACTGGGTTTTGCATCGCATTGAATCCCTGAGACGTGCCTTTTTCTGGAAAGGAGGATATGAAGTTTCAAGGAGCGCCTGCCTAGTAAATTGGAAAACCGTGTGCAAAAGCAAAGAAGATGGCGGGTTAGGGTTCAAAGATTTGGAGTGCATGAACCAGGCTCTGTTATCTAAATGGTGGTGGCGCTTTTATCACGAGCCACACCTTCTCTCGGTGCAAGTTGATCGACGCCTACTACACTAGACGGACGTCGCCGTACGAAGGAACAACCTTCGTACCGTACTCCCGATGGTGGAAAAGTGTGCTCGATGCAAGCACTTGTTCACGTGCGGCCTTTCTTTCCAACTTGGGGACGGCTCCACCATCAAATTGTGGACAAATATCTGGACAGGGGAAGCCCCTCTGAGCACCCTATTCCCAACTATCTTTGCTAACATCATGAATAAGGATGTCAGAGTCTCTCAATGCTGGAGCCCTAACGGATGGAGATGGCGCTTCATCTGCAGAGGGTTCGCGATCAGCCGATCCAACGCCAACCACACACAGTTCGCACTACTCAAAGATCTACTCCTTCAATGCTGCCCAGCGAACTGCTAGGATATTCCAAGATGGAGATGGACCCCTAATCAGCTATTCACAGTCAAATCCCTCTACATGTTCCTTAACAACACTGGGTTTATGGACACCTTCTACAGCGACATTTGGACCCTAAAAATTCCAACCAAAATCAAAGTATTTATCTGGGTCTTACTACGCAAAAGACTACCTACTACCAACAGACTGCTCACCCGAGGCATGTAGGTCGCAGACATCGCAGCCTTTTGTGCTTTCGCTCGAATGTTATGACCACCTCTTCACCGGTTGCATCTTCGTGCGCTTCCTTCTATTTAAGGTGAGGCCACGCGTTGATTTGAACCGTGTTCGGCACTTTGAGCAAGATTATCGCAACTACCAAGACAAAGACAAAGATCTATGGCCCTAACCTCTTTGGCGGCTACTTGGTGGGTTGTCTGGACGGAAAGGAACAACCTCATATTCTGTTCAAAGAGCCCCAATGCCACCCGTGCGGTTGAGCGTGCCGCCCTTCTTTCAAAGTTGTGGTCTGATCCAGCGCCATCAACGAACGCCCAACACTTTCTTTAGTCCTCTTTGCCTATCTCTTTTCGCATTTTTCTGTACTTCTTGACTTTGCTGACTTTGTTGGTACTTTTTTCGTTTTTTTTCTGGTTTTTTCTTGTTGTTTGTCTCTCGCCCCGGAAGCTCTAGCTGCTTCCATACTGTTTTGCCAAGTTCATTTATCAATGAATGAAGCAGGTAGCTCGTCTACCTCTTTCTCAAAAAAAAAAAAAATGAGTATAACAGTTGTTTCACAGGAGTTCCAGCTCAAGAACATCATCGTGGACCGGCGCAGCATCAAGAGTGAGTGCAGGGTATATACTACTCCATGGCCGAAGCTATAGTGGGTTCCTCCAAATCTCCACAAGAAATTGGGTGAGTGAAGCAATTTTTTTCATTGTGTTTCGCCACGGTTCCGAGGTCGAACACCTTACGGGTGTGGGCTTTTTTTTTGTTCAATTCGTGTTCGGCAATTTGCCTCTGAGGAAGTAGGCAACTTTTGTTTTTTCTTGCACAGGGATAAATAGTTACTAATAAGAGAGTAATCACAGGTTTTGGGCGACGTAAAAAATAGTTGCTAAAAGAGCAACCACAGGTTTTGGAGCAATGTGTTGTTGATGGTAATGCTATGTTTTTGGTACGGTTTAATTACTCGCGTAACATACACCATTCACAATTAGCTTTTTATATTTGTCGAAGCTTGGATATATACTTTGATCTAACCTATTTGAACTGCATAAATCAATTCTATAATTTTAAAATATTATTTAACTAATACCATAAAAAACTATCAATTTTAAAACCATATGAATATCAATTAAATAATAATAAAATATATATGAATCATAATTTTAGGCACTTCACTCAGTCTAAATCAATCTTGATGGCACTAATTTAAATGTACAATTACAATAAATGAAAATGTAATAACTTTTTTTTATTATGGGGTATTTATTTTATTATTTATTCCTCCACTGCAACTCCAACTTCCCAAGTCCCCCTTTCCCTCTTTTTTTTTTTTTTTGAATATCAGTTAAGGCGCCAAAGATGGAAAGTAATGATCTAAAGCTTGGTGCAAAATTATGTGATTGTTAAATATACAAAATAAATACATAAAATATAACAGTGTATTATTATTATTATTATTTTTGATTAAACAGGGGGCCGGGAACCCTATTTGAGTAAATATAACAGGCGCGGATAGATAAGCATAATAGAATGGACACACCCTTGGCGCTCACTATCCTCACAGAGTAGATTTCCAAAGAAGTACAGAAGACAAAATTTTTTTACCCACTTCTCCACTTCCGCAAACTCGGTTGTCAAAGATTCTTGAATTTCTTTCTTTCCAGGTTTCCCAACAGGTCGCAGCGAAACAGAGGTTGAAAATAATTTTAGCTTGACCCGATTGTGAGGTCCTGGCTCGACGCCATCCGCCGTAAAGTCTCCCGAATCATTTAACAGATTGTGCAAAGTGTTGGGTATGCCCTGTAGCAGATTGGTCCACAGGTTCCCTGCGAACGTGCAATCAAAATGTATGTGTTCAAGCTTTTCTTCACTGTTGCAATATAGAGTATAAATCGACGGTCCGTGCCATCCGCGTTCGGACAATATCTCCGCCGTAAGAACCCTATTCCGTATGACTAGTGTATTATTAAAAATAATAATTTATATATTGACATATCTAATCTCTTTTTTGATTAAACAGGGTTAATTGACATATCTAATCTTGTAATGAATACTGTCCACTTTCATTTGTGGGCCAGCATGATTATGCGAGTATAATATCTCATTGGCCTAAAATTAATACATGCACATATAATTAAAAAACATATTATGTATAATTAAATATATAATAATAATATAAATTTATGTATAGGCAAAGGGAATTAAAAATGTATAGAAAATTTTATAATGACAAACGGAAATTAAAAAAAGAATAAAAGAATTTTTTTTTTTTGAAATTTAATCTCGATATTTAATTAAAAAAATCCAATTGGATATATAGCCAAAAAATTTTTGACTTTTTTCTTACGCAAAACAAATAATGTAACTATACAAGTTTTTAATTTCTTTTTTTCTAATGGTAATGTTTTATTTTTTTATTACATTAATTCATATTTTTTCATCTAAATATTTTTGGATTATCTCTTTAATATTTACTAATTTTTTGTTGTTATTTTTATTATTTATTATTGCAATTAATAATCAATTTTGAATTTGATTTCTAATATATTTATATATGTTTTAATCTTACGATTTTAAAATTTTATTTTAGTTTAAATTCAAAGTTGAAATTTAATTATATGATTTAATTTGTTCTTGATTTCGTGATGATATTTCTATAGACGGAATACATATTATTTTTTTCTGAAGAAAAAATTTTTAGTAGGAATAGTCCACAGTTATATCCAACGCTCATCTACTTTAAAATTTGTGCTAGTTTATGTGATCGAGATGAACGGTAGCTATAACCGTCTCATGCATGTTAAGGACTATCCCTCTTCGTGCATTAATTGCATCCTCTCTATTCGTATATATATATATGTAGCTAGTCCACGTTTCCTTCCTCTTTTTGAATCTAAAAGTTAGTTAGCTGCAGGCGCCAAAGATGGAGTCTGGTGATCCAACGAGAAGAAAGGCAATCTATAACAGTTATAGGTCGCGCTTTCCGACCGACATCCTCTTCGACGTCGCTTCCAAGCACGTGACCTCCGCCGCCACCTACGCCGCCCTCCGCAGCGTGTGCCGGAGATGGAGAGCAGCGGTCCCCGCGACCGTGCCCCGCCCGCACCGCCTCCCCCCGCCGCTCCCCTTCCTCCCCCTCCTCTTTAGCCGCCGCCGCGCTGATGATCCCGCCCACCCCGCCTTCTTCTCCCTCACCACCAATCGCACTTTCGACCTCCGCCGCCTCGCCGACGCCCATGAGAGCATCTGCGTCGGCTCCTGCTATGGGTGGCTCTTCCTCCTCTTTCCCGATTTTAACCTTGTCCTCCGCAACCCCGTCACGGGCGACACGATCCGCCTTCCGTCCCTCGACGACACCATATTCGTCGCCTCCCCCGACCCCTTCATAAGGAATCTGCTGTTCGAGCACCAATTTTTCATCCGCCGAGCCATCTTATCCTCCGACCCTTCCGCCGACCGCGACTTCTTGGTGGCGCTCTTCGCTGACACACCAACGTCCTGCTGCTTGACCTGGCGGAGTGGCGACAATTTCTGGACCGTCCGCGAGCACCCCAAGTTCGTCCCCGAAGAAATCATATTCTACCGAGACCGCCGCTGCATCGCCATTGGCCCAAATGGAGACTGCGCGGTCTTCGACTTCACCTCCACAATTGGCGGCGGCGGCAGCGGCAGCTTCTTCACGAGAGTGCCCAAATTGCCGGTTTCAGGATCACCGTTCTTGGTCGAATCGGCTGGGAATGTGTGGCTGGTCACGGTGAATTTTACTACCCAAGGAGAAGAAGCGGAATTTTGGATTTATAGGCTCGACTTCAGCAGATTGCCGGGCGAGGTAACGGCGGTGCCCGGAGGCTTTGATCTCGGTGGCAGGATCTGGTTCTTGGGGCAATGCAACTCGATGTCGGTGGCGTCGACGCATTTCCCCGGATTCGAAGGCGATAGCATCTACCTCGCTGAGATCAATTGGTACAGTTCGGAAGATCCGCGCAATAACTACACTGCGAACATTTGGGAGTATCAGCTCAAGAACGTTATCGCGCACCGGCGCAGCGTCGAGAGTGAGCGCAGAGTGTATTCTCCGTGGCCGCAGCTTTGGTGGGTTCCTCCGAATCTCCACAAGAAATTGGGTGAGTGAAGCCATTTTTTTCATTGTGTTTCCCGCACGGTTCCGAGGTCGAACACCTTACGGGTGTGGCCTTTTTTAGTTCTCTAGTTGTTCGACAATTTGCCTCTGAGGGTGTTGGATCTCTTTTGTTTTTCATGCTCAGGAGGAAATAGTAACTAAATGAGTAATCACAGATGTTGGTGCAATGTGTTGATGGTAATGTCATGTTCTTGAATTGGAAAAGATTACAATTAGCTGGATTAATATTCTCTTACAAATAATCTTATAAAGCTTCAAAATATAAACAATATGTTTGCCTATACTTAACATATAAAAATAACAAAAATTAAAAATAGCTTCACTCTATTCGTCAATGCTCATTCTTAATTATCAAATTTTGTAGAGAAAAAAAAAATAGGTTTCTTAATATTTAGACATTTTACACCACCTAAATAAAATTTAATGACGTGAATTGTTGATTCGAATATATTATTATAATAAACTAGTGAAATACCCATGCGATGCGGTGGATATAAAAAAAATTTTATAATAAATTATTTTTTTAATATTTTTATATAGTTTTATATGTCTAATTATTAATTAAATAAAAGTTATATAAAAATAATTTCATAGTTAAATCTACTTAAATAAAAGTCATTAAAATGGGTATATGCACAAAGTAAATTTATACAATAATTTATTCTAGAAACATTTATATGAAAAGAATTTGAGATAGATCTATCAAAATAATTTTAAAAAAATCAATAAATAGAAGAAAAATAAAATTGTAGAAAAATTTATTTAATTAAATTAATTATATATACACACAAATACATTATATTTTTAAAATTTTATTCCTCAAATCCCTCCACTATCCCTCGGGTGGGCCCAACTCAAAACAGGCCTATTAATTTTGGGCGCATATAAGTGATGGACGGAAGTATTGTTTTAGAGTTAATATTCGGACCTGATTGGAAACATATTTGTTTTAGAAAAATAATCATATCCGTCCATCCACT
Organism: Aechmea fasciata; assembly: GCA_025177825.1. Lineage (NCBI taxonomy): Eukaryota > Viridiplantae > Streptophyta > Magnoliopsida > Poales > Bromeliaceae > Aechmea > Aechmea fasciata. The sequence continues at coordinate 2,811,637 of CM045935.1, forward strand.
CATACCTTAAGCCAAAAATAAATAAATTTTATTTTTAAAGATAATCTTATAAATGCAACCAACAAAATCTCTAAATGCAACTCTCAACTGAGAAAAACCAAACAATTAATGAAGCCACAGCCATAGTTAGTTAATTCGGATTCGCAAAAATTCGACGGGTATAATTCGGATAAAATTGCCTTCTAATTTTTAAATTCGTTAAAAAATACGGCTAAAAAACGGATTCGCCAATTATACGGATACGTGATTTATACGGATATTATACGTTCATCAATTAAAAATTCGGATAAAAATTCTATTATTAAATTAAGTTTTTTTTCTCTCAAAATTTATGCTATTAGTATAAATACTCACATTTTTTAAGAATATAAAAAAAAGAACTATAAAATTAAGCGAAATAAGTAAAATAAATAACAAACTATATTATAACTCAAAATAAATAATAAATTAAATAAATAAGATATTAAAATAATATCCGTTTTTTTGGCGTTATTCGCGAATCGCGAATTATTCGCGAATCAAGATATTTTTCCCAAAAGGACGGAAGTATTTTTTTAGAATTTATATTTGGACCTTGTTGGAAACATATTTGTTTTAGAAAATAATCATATCCGTTTAATTCGTACCTTAAGTCTAAATAAATTTTATTTTTAAAGATAATCTTATAAATGCAATTCGCGAATAATCTCGCAATTAACTAACTACGGCGCCACCATGCCGCACCCACGTCACACCGGCTCGTGCCCGCGCCGCGCCACGCCACGCCGCTCACGCCGCCATTGTGGCCTAAACCGTCATCGCGCGCCGTCACCGTCGCTTAACTCCGCCATCGCATCGTTGCCGCCGCTAAGCCATCGTTGTTGCCGCCGCTGCCGCCGCGCCATCACAAACAGAGGCCGAATCAGACACGAAAAGGTTCTCGATGAGAGAGAGAAAGAATAGGAGGAGGGGATAAGAGAGAGAGATCGAGAGAGTAGGGGAGGGAGAGCGAGTGAGGGGGGAAAACAGGAGTAGAGAAAAGAGAGTAAGGACAGCTAGCTGGCGGAAAAAGGAAAGAAAGAGAGAGTGGAGGCCACCTTAGGGGAATGAGAGAGAAAGAGAGGGGTAGAGAGGGAAGAGAGAGAACGCGAGAGACAGAGAGAGAGAGTGAGAGAAAGAGAGAGAGAGAGCGCGAGAGATATAGAGAGAGAGCGCGCGAGGGGTTGAGTGAGAAAGAGAGAGAGGGTTTACAGCTATAAACAGTTTTTTTTTTTCTGTTTTTTATGGAAACAACCTCAATAAAAACGTGCCACGTGGAATAGGCTTGTCTCCACTCGCCACTTGGCTTCGTTGTACTGTCAAATTAAGTATTGTTAGATAACCGTGAAGAAAATAATATTTACTTCTAGAAGTGGTTCGGAGTAGTTTTTTTTTATTATTTATTCTTCCACTTCAACCGCAACTCGCAGTGTCCTCCTTTCCCTCCTTTCTTGGGTATCAGTTAAGACACAAAATAGTGATCCGAAGAGAACAAGGGTAACAGATCTCACCGACGCCACTGCCGACGATAGTTGTCGGGGCTCTCAACCAACATCCTCATCCGCATCAATCTCCAACTACGTGACCTCCCCCGCCATCCACGCCTCCCTCCGCAGCGCCGAATTGTGCTCCCCACAATCATGCCCCATCCGCACCGCCTCCTGCTCCTCAACCACCGCTCGCAAGATATCGTCGGCCTGTCTATTCCCTCTCCACTAATCGCACCTACACCCTCCGCCGCCTCTCCGACACCGCTCGTAGTGCTCGCATTGGTTCCGGCCAGGGTTGCTCGTCCTTCTCGATGCCGATTACAACCCCATCGATCCTCCGCAACTCCTTTCACGAGTGACTAGGAATGAAATCAAGCCGAGCTCAAACAAGCTTATCGATCTTAGCTCAAGCTTGATTTGAAATTAATTTCAAATCTAAATTTAGGCTCAAACTCAGTCTGAAATTAATTCGAGCCGGACTGGAGAAAGTTTAACTTCGAATCGGGTGAGCTCAAGCCGTAATTGATTAATTTGCTAACATCATACAGCCTATGATTTTGGCTCGAGTTTGGCTCATTTATTACAGGCCGAGCTCGAACAAGCCAAATACTGAGTTGAACAACTGAATACGAGTGGGCTTGCTCATTTGCCTCCCCAACGTGAGGAGTAAAGCAAGGTAGTAATCTCCATATGTTGATTAATTTTATTGTAAAAAAAAAAAAAAAAAAAAAAAAAGAGTAATGCTTCAATACACCATAAGTATTAAAATTAAACTCTATGTAAAACTTGATCATTTATTTTTTTGCATAAATGGTTGAGATGTAATATGATTCTAGAAGCGACTTACCATTTAGGTATAGAGACCATTCACCATGTACCTATTTAAAGGATATTTTGGTCATAGAAAAATATTTTGGTCTACAAAACCAATTTTATCCAACTAAAAAATACTATAACCTTCTCAAATACCTACAACAATAGTTGGAATTCAAATTACAATTAAATTATAAATTTAAATGCAAAACAACATAACAAACTTAATTATAAATCAAATTCAATTTTTAAATATAAGACACAAATTTAAATAAAACTTTCAGTTCAAATTCAAAATATTAATTTAAATCAAAAATTAAAATTTGGTTTTCAGATTAAAAGTACAATGTAGATTCAAAATTTTAAAATTTAATATAAATTTTGAAATTAAAATTTTATATTACAATACCAACCACAAAAATTAAATTAAAATTCAATATTTTAATCAGTTTGATACCTAACAAATTGGGAATTATCTAACTTGATAAGTAACAAAACTAAATAAAAGATGCTAACAAATTTAGTATATACTACTAATTTTTTTTTCAATATTGTCATATTAACTAGTTCAAATTGGTAACCTATTTAATAGGTTACTTTATGTAAAATCCAATTATACCCTTTACTAATTAAGAGTTTAATTTTAATACTTATGGTGTATTGAAGCATTGCTCTATATATAATTATATATAGTGAGAGTTCGGCTGCTATGTTGTTTTGAGTATAGATCCATTTATACTCATCATAATCGTTGGATTTATTCTTTTAACTATTTCAATCCTAGAGGACCACTATCATCTTAATCGCACATCAAACGATCGAAAATTTATAAGTATAAAGAGATCTATACTTATAAGAGTATAGTAGCCCTATACTATATTATAATATTATACATATATTTAGACTACTATATATACTATATTAATAGTGCAAATGGCTTGCTATTAGGTTTTCGGCCCTTGTACGAAGGGATGGGCGGTCAGATGATAGTAGCCCCTAGCGTTGATGTAGGTGGCTAGTTGAATAGTGTGATCTAACGGATGAAATTGGCCAAAGGGGTAGATCTAACGGCAGAAACTCGAGAATACCAAATGCTTGGTACTATCGCCAGTACATGTACAGTAGCTGAACTCTATATATATAGGTAAATTTAACGGTAGAAAACTCGATTGCACAAAATGCTCAGTACTATCAATAGTATAGATAGTATAGTAGCCGGAATATATATATAGAGAGAGAGAGAGTCTGGCTACTATATTAGCGATAGTACAAAATGCTTAGTGCTATCGAATTTTGTACCGTTAAATCTAACCCTCTTACCATTTTCACCCATTAGATTATACTATTCAACTAATCTCTCACTCAATTCTAGAGAATCACTATCATCCTAACTACACATCTCATCATCCAATGATCGAAAACCTAAATAGTATGGTACTATATATATAGTATATATATATATATATATATATATATATAGAGTAGGGCTACTATACTATTATGAGTAGTAGAGCCCTACTACTCATAAGTTGTTTTCGATGATAGAGCTTCGAATCGACGATCCACTCCGTTAAATATGATCTAGAGTATTTAAAACTTCTAGAAAATAAATTTCGTAATTTTTCAAATCATTTACCTTACGATCAAAAGCTCACAAAATTGACAATTTTTAACGGCCGATATGTGATACTTGGTAGTTTAACGGTGTAAAAGAGTTGAAATAGGTTGAATTTTTGATAGAAAATTCTATTCACTACCTAGATAAAGATCAATAACTTCGATCTTAAATTGAAGGATCTGATCATCTATTTTTAGGACATCGTTCGATTTCGGCCGTTCATTTTATGCCCATTTGATGGACTTTATTATGATTTTGAAAAATTACGAAATTTATTTTCTAGAAGTTTTAAATACTCTAGATCATATTTAACTGAGTGATCGTCGATCTCTAAGCTCTATCATCGAAAACAACTTATGAGTAGTAGGGCTCTACTACTCATAATAAAGATAAGAAATTTCTACTATATATATATATATATATATATATATATATATATATATATATATATATTTCCTAATTTGAACGAGGCCTAGTAATACTCAAGCTTGAAATTAATTTCATAAATTTAGGCTCGCTCGGCTAATTAATTCTAGAGCTCGCTCGAGCTAGCCAAATATCGAGCCGAACGCGAGTCGAACACGAGCCGGCTCGCTCATTTGCCAGCCCTAGGCATGAAGGGATCTCTTCTTTTTTTTTTTCTTCTTTTTTTGTCTTTTTGTCTTTGGAATGCATAAGTTCAGTCATTCGATTGAAGTTGATATAGAGATGATGTTGATTTATGAAAATATTCGCAACACTTTCAAAGTTCGAATATATGACCCTATATATGTTAGGTGGCTATTATTAGCCAGATTTATAGAGGTTGATGGACCGAATAAGCTTTTGATTGCAACTACGTGCATGGTTTCCAATGCCACTGAGATTGATCTACTTCGATAGATGAAAATAGCTGGTCTGGGTTCAACATAACAACTTAGGAGCTGCAAATTTTTCAATTTTAGTATCTACTCCTGAGGACTTAATTTGTCATAAATATATATATATATATAGTCATGAAATGTAGTGAATTTGTCTCCGGTCCCCACTAATTTATCATGTTCCCACCAATTAACGTTGGTCGGTAATCTACCTATTTTGGAGGGTCTTGCAATTCCTTCCCAGATCTGTCTCTTAAGAGTGAGCGCATGTTTGCACGCGTTCGCGCGCGTGTGTGCATCCGCGCGCGCATTGTATATTTTTGAGATCTAGAGAGAGAAATCACTATGCTCTAGTCTTTATTATTACTTTGGTTGCCAAAGATCAGAGATTCGATTCCTCTGTGTTTATTAAGTGCGGTGTTTGACCTGATTGCTTAGCTCTTTTTCTTTTTTTGTTTTTTTAAGAAAAAGCTACAGTGACAGTACAGTGGGATGTTCTTGGATGCGGAATACAAAGAAAACAAGAAATTACAAGAAGAAAAAAAAAAAAAATGGAGTGAGAAAGAGAGTAAGAGAGAGTACAGTGATTGAAAGCATTATTATTATTATTATTATTGTTATTAGTACTATTTACTATTCAGTTGTCTTAAGTAGGCATACCTGCATTTTTAAACAGCTTTTCAGAAAAGTGAGGGGTCCTCCCCTGTACCCACCCTCTGCCTTCGGCAGTAAACAGTACACAACATAAGACTGTTTTCTGGAAATCTTCAGAGTGTCCAAATCCAAGTGCCTTATTAGGGGGTGTTTGGCCTACCTGATTGATTGCATATGTAGCTCCAATACTACGGAGAACGAAAATCTTTCCAATGTCTTTTTTTTTTTTTTTTTTTTTTTTTTTTTTTTTTTAGGATTAATTTATATAGATTTCTGTAGTGAATGATAAATATATTTTTAGAAAGTTCAACTTTCATGTGTTGTTTTTATAAAAGTTCTGATATTTTCAAATAGTTTCTGTCATTATAATCCATTAGAAAAAATTAGTTAACTATAGAGTAAATATCTAATCCTAATTAATTTTTGACACTTTTACCTTTTTATATTATACTGTTATGGTTTTCGGAGGAATATATTTGTGCTAGTAAAATTAAAAATATAAACGGTTCTCTAATGGTAAAAAACTAGAGAAACGTTTTTGAAAACATCAGGATTTTAGAAGAACAATATATGAAAGTTGAAATTTGTAATAATATATTTATCATTCATTATTTTTGCAGGTACCTATATGAAAATTAACCCATTTTTTTATATCCATGATACGGCACGGTGGTCTTGTATAAGTATATATCGCTTTATTACAATTGATATGACCTATTCTCTATAAAATAATTAAAAGGGATAATTATCTATATATATCTCAAAACTTCGAAAATATCTTATTTATTTCTATTTTTTTTTCTTTCCAATATACATCTCATATATTTCTTTGTTATTCCAAAATATCTCTACTGTTGTCACCCATTAAGTTAATTTGAGTTAAACGTCAGTTAAATATCTACCACAATTAAAAAAAATTAAAATGTCAATTACGTCCTTATCTTAAGGACAAATAAGAAATGTTGATGACGGTAGAGCAGCATATTTGAAAAAATCAAAAGTCAAAATATTTTTTGCGCCCTTGACTTAAGGATTCAAACTTTGGGTCTCGAGTACCAACCACCAAGTCCGTTGCCACTTGCTCTCGAGACAGTTGGTGTGTGTACAATATATTAACCTTTAGAAAAAGCAGTCCATTAATTCTTGGAAAAACTTCAAAAACACTCCTGTGGTTTCGTTTATTCTCATTTTAGTACCCTGTGGTTTGAAACGTATCAATTTATCCTCCTTTGGTTTCGTTTTTATCTTTACGGAAGCTTTTTTGTTAATATTTTATTAAATTATATACAAAAAAACTTAAATACCCATCTACGTGTATCGAATTTTCACTTTAGTACCCTTTAATTTTAGGAGCAATTGCTTATATACCCCCGAAAAGTTTCCGATTTTTCGATTTACCCCTCTTAAAAGGCTAATATTGAAAATACCCCTCTTACATTCCAACCTATTTCTAATATACCCTTAGAATTAAAATCTATTAAGTAACTCTGTTATATCTGTAAAATTACTATTTTGTCCTTTTCAAAATAGTATTTTGACTTTTGGTCTTTTCCAATATACCCCTCTACCGTCACCAACCTTTCTTATTTGCCCTTAAGTTAAGGGCAAAATTGGTATTTTAATTTTTTTTAACTGTGGTCGATATTTAACTCACATTTAATCCAGATTAACTTAACAGGAGATAACTGCGGGGGTATTTTGCAATAACGGTGGAACGTATGAGGGGTATTTTAGAAAGAAAAAAAATAAGGGTAGATCGGATATTTTCATACGCATGAGGGGTATATAGGTAATTATTCCTTAATTTTAACTTTGCCACTGATTTAAGGAAAAGAATAATAAAATTAATAAAAAAAAGAGAAAAACGAAACCACATGGGGTAAATTGACACGTTTTAAACCAAATGATACTAAAGTGAGAAAATGCGAAACTAAGAGGGTTTTTTTTAAAGTTTTCTCTTAATTTTTCCGTAGCATGTGCAGATGGAGTCGCAGTTGCTTGTGCAGGGGGGGGGCTACAATAAATGCTTGGTTTGCTGCTCCCTCGTGGATCACGGGAATCATCATCATGTGCTCAAAATTTAACAACAAACCCATTCACCGACGCCAATGTCCCGAGTCAACCACCTATAAGTTCGCTGCCTAGAGAAAAAAAAAGAAAAGAAAAGAAAAATTATAAGATTATAAAACTTTAAAAATTACGTGAATTACTTCCTGTTCGCTTTGCCATTATTTCAAATAAATTTATCTCTATATAGAGAATGATTGTTGAATTCAACGATAAAAGTTTACAAAAAGATTCAATGTAATGAATGTATAAACTCATAGTAAAGACTAGCTATCATGCTGCTATGTTCAGCAATAAGATTAGTTATTAAGTTACCTAATTTTTCTGTGAGCTCGAGAGCCTATTTTCTGTCTCACGATCTGTGGCCTCATAGGGGAGGAGTCACACTGCTCGACTACCCCCGTGACCGTCTGCGGACGGCAAGCGTCTGCCCAGACAGCTCATGTTGACTGCACCTCATGTGTCTAAACTCCGGAGTGCACTACTTGTGTGGAGCTACCACCACAAGCGCAGACATGCTAAGTGAGCACGATCCAATCCTCGTAAACCGGGAATACCCTACCAACTAGGGTTAACATCATCGTGGAATCCATATGCTCCTACACTCAACCTCCTAGTGTTTGAACTACTCTAAGGTTCTCATATGCCACTCGTCATAGTTAACATTTAACTAGATGCCACTCGTTATCATTTAAGGATTTCCAACACATTACTTGTACTCAATCACTAGGTTATTATTTACCTAGGTTCCAATCCATATATATCGTCTTATTATAGGGTTTCGTGTTACTATATCCCAATATCATGCATACTAGGTTCAAGTATTAAGCAAATAACTCTATCCACTAGCATGTTATGACATGTATCAACTACCATTTAGCACCCTATAATGCAATATTACAATATGTAACTTGACCAATAATGTACTCGGACATAGGGAGCAGTTCAACTGCTTCGGGATGACACCACCCACCTCTGGCGATGCAACGTAGTAGAAAATCCAACTTCTCGATCACTCGTTGCCGCTTTGACCTCTCGAGCAGAAATGAAGCCGAAAGCCCCTCACTTGGCGATACCTCCGCACCGACTCGACAAATCGCCGAACCGTCGCCGCCAAAGCGCTCAGACATCTACCAATTAGGCTTACGACCCATCAAATGAGATCAAACCCATCGATTTCCATGAACCCCATTTTGGAGCCCTAGGTTTCTACAAATGGAAAATACTCAATTGGGAACCCTAAATATATGCATTTGGTATCTATCAGTACCCCTAGGTTCCAACAAAACCCTCTCTAAAGCATAAAAATCCAAACCCTAGGAAATGTCATTAGAGGGTTGGGAGCTTACCTACAAGCTTGCTCCAACTAGAGGAAGCACTACAATAGAATTAGGTTATAGGGACACATGTTTGTGACACTTTTGACTAAGTGTCCCATTTATGCTAAAATTTTAAAAAATATCTACTAATGCCAAAATATAAAGCCCAATCCTACCAAAAATAAAAGATTACTCTACTCAACCCACCACACCCAGTCCATTTGACCCGATTACAAATAGAAAAGAAAAAAAAAAGAAAAGAAAATTCAATTACTATCTTTTCTTCTTTTTTCACTAAATACACTGAAAAGCTAGACGAAGAGCCATTTCTGTCGTCCTTCTCTGCCGCAGCCAACGAGATAGAGTTTCGGCGGTTGCTAAATGCTTAAATAAGTGTTGGTAAATTAGCAGCACTCTTTTAGATTATAGCGGCACTCTTTAACTGTCACTATATACCTAACGACCCCACATATAACAACACTTTTTAAATGTGTCGGTAATTTTAGCTAACAGCACTTTTTTGATATGCACCTACACTTAAAAGTGTCGCTATAAACCGTTTTTGTTGTAGTGAAGAAGATGAAGGAGATGATGCTTCCCTCCTTATTCTTCTTCTTCTTCTACTCCTTCTCCTCCTGTCCACCTTCAAGGGAGAGAGAGATCCTAAAGAGAGAGAGAGAAATCTTGGGCTTACAAATAAAAGAAGTGGGAACAAATGAGCTCCTATGTGTCCATATAGCCTAATTCATGCTACAACTGCATAATAGTCCTTCAACTCTCAACACTATGAAACAGCCCATTTTGGGCAATTTCGGGCACGGGACCGGTCCCTCTACGGGAGGACCGGTCCCCGAGGGTATCTCCCCTGGGTTACACATCCCGGAACTGGTCCCTCCCCGATGATCTGTCCCTCGAAGACCGGTCCCTCCTTGTGAGACCGGTCCCCGAGAGCTTGCTCTCATGTGACGCGTACGGGAACCAGTCTCCCATTTGGAGACCGGTCTCCATAGGGACCTCAAACGCTACGGGGACCGGTCCCTCCTGCCAGGGACCGGTCCCCGAGAGCAATTCCTTTGCGCACAGGATTTCCTGCCGCAAACCGAGCTATGGGAATCGGTCCCTCCTATCAGGGACCGGTCCCCGAGAGCAGAATCTGCAGAAGTACAGATTTTTGCACTTCGCTCTCGTTGACTCCAATTTCAATGCACTTTTCGCGTTTTAGATGCCTTCGGCCTTTGCAAAGCATACCCACTCGACAATTAGTCGATTCTGGGCGAATTACAACTCTCGGATTTCGAGAATTCACTTCCTTACATCTAGCGTATTTGAAATATTTAGAATATAAATTTTGTGATTTTTCGATATCATTTACCTAACGATCAAAAGGGTTCAAAATCAATAATTTTTAATGGTTGATACCTGCCCTTTTCATGTTTAGCGGCATTGAAATATCCAAAGCAAAGAAAATTTTGATAGAAAATTTGTTATACTATCTACAACAAATTCAATATCTCTTATAAAAAAATTTAGTACTATATCACCACTTTTTGTGATATTTTTATTTTCAGCCATTGATTTTGAACCATTTCTATCATTAGGTAAATAATATCGAAAAACTATGAAATTTATTTTCTAGATACTTCAAATACGATAGATCAAGTCTAAAGGAGCTGATCATCGATTCAAATGTTTAATTATTGAAAACGGTTTAGAAGCATGGAGGCCTCTATGCTCCTAAGAGCATAGCGGCCCTGCTCTCTCTCTCTCTCTCTCCCTATATATATATATATATATATATATATATATATATATATATATATATATATATATATATAGTTAGGCACTTAGGCTGGAATATTATTAATAGCTATCAAGTTTTTAACTTTTGGATGAGAAATTGTAGGGTTAGAATGATATTAGTCCCTTAGGGTTGAGTGATCTCCACTGGATTATAATATTTAATCCAATGGTTAAAAATAATAAAAGGAATTGATTCAAAAGCTAAAAACTTGATAGCAACAAGGGTATTTTGCTATGAATAGTATTCTAGCCCAATTCTCTCTCTCTCTCTCTCTCTCTCTATATATATATATATAGTCCGGTTACTATACTCTTATGAGTAGAGCCTCTTGTACTCTTAAGTTTTTGGCCGTTAGATCTACCCTTTAATCATTTTCATCCATTAATTAGATTATACTATTCAACCAACCACCCACTCAACCCTAGGGGGCCCACTATCAACCTAATTATAACCACTCTCATCTTAACCGAACATTTTTTTCATTTGAATGGTCGAAAACTTATGAGTACAAAAGGCTCTATACTCATATGAGTATAGTAGCCCCAACCTATATATATATGTATATAGAGTCTAGCTAGGGTGCTTGTAAAAGCACCAAGCACTTGGTGCTTGTGAATTTTTTACCGTTAGATCTACGACTGTCACGCCCCGGGGTCTCTTTATAGTTAAAAACACAGCGAAATTTTTTTTTTTTTTGAAACTTGACTCCCTAGGGTATGCCAAATCTGCCACAAATACAGGGAGTCCACTGTACACACGGACAGAGTCTCTCCCCTGTATTTGCATGGCGTTGCACAAGTACAGAGTAATAATCATACAACCAGGAAACAACCACAACTGAATATACGAACATTTACATCCAAATATCCATACACCATTCACCACAGATTCACATTCATATTTTAGTATAGCATAAATCCACGAAAACCCTTTTCTTTCAAAAGTACGCTACCATGAGGGGTAGAAAACTATTTTCATTTTACAAAAGCCAGAACCTCTTTATTTCATTCAAAACCATATGAATTTAAATAAAGTAAACCAACTGAACCATATAACCAACTAAACTATAACAACAGTAATAAAAAGGAGAACTACAAAGTAGTACAAACCGAGTCGGAGGCTCTATCGCGAACTAGACGCGATCCTCACCAGCTATCCCACTATGACCTGCAACGTCACCTGAAAAAGAAGGCGAGGGGTGAGAACATGTAAACATGTCTCCCCCTCCCAGTGGATACCTCACGAAGATAAACACAAGTGGAGATGATAGTAGTACAGTAGCTATGATAAACAAGTAAAATGAGAGATATACAGATATGAAACAACAGCTACTGTAAAGAAGAATTAGAAACATATGAGGATACCAAAGCTATAGTAGTAAGACAACTGTAAAGAAATAACTGAAAATAGACAAGCAACAACCACTACTATAGCTATATGCGTCAACCGGACAAGAAATCCAAATATACCCAATCTAAAAACCACCGTGTTGGTCCGCAGACCTCAGGCAATGCCCAATGCCACTCTATACCTGCATATAACCCAAGATAGCCTATGGGTTCACGGGTTGGCACACCCAACATTTTTCGGAAAAGAACACCCTGCCACGGTGGATCAGACCGTTGGTGTTCGTGAAATGCGAACGAGTCGGGCGATCGATGCTCATATGCTCAAAGGTCAACCGTCGGCAACCAACCGACGATCCCGCCTCGTGGCTCATCGACCGTATAGGTCATCGACTGTATGGAAGTACAAGAACCGACCACTCAGGTCAACTAGGATGGAACAACTCAACATCCTCTCAACTATATGCAAAACCGCTCAAGGAAACACAAGAACTGACCACTCAGGTCAACTAGGATGGAACAACTCAACATCCTCTCAACTATATGCAAACGCTACTCAAGAAAACACAAGAACTGATAACTCAGGTCAACTAGAATATATGCACAAAGAATAAACGAATAGGTCAACAGTGTATATCAACAGAATCCAGAACTACCGTCAGCCACTAGCCGACAATCCAACCCCTCAGGGTACACCGACCACAACGGTCATCGACGACAGAAGTCAAAGAATCGACTCAAGAAAACGAGATACTGAAACCGACCACTCAGGTCACAAATATATAGTACGAGAACCGACCAACTAGGTCACAGATATAGATGAACTACTCTACTCCTATACATGATACTAAGCATGGAAACAACTGAGTAGAGAAATAAAACAACAGTAAGGTGCAAGGCTCAACAGGTATGAAAAGCAAAGTAAAGGGATAGAAATGTGTCACCGAGCGTGCACCACTGTACCGACGTCAGAACGAAGTACCCACCTGTAAGGATGTCGTGTCTGTCTCCTGACTACAAAAGAGTGTCAACCGGACCTAAGGAAGGTCCACTGGGTTAGTGTCTAACCCACTAACACAAAACACTAATAAGCACTAGCTCCACATCCCACAAACTAATCCCACGGAGATTGGTTTTTCGAAACCAATTATCGTAACTCGCCGGAAGTCCCGTAAACCGCACCGGGACTCCGCCGGGACCCACGAACTGTCTCGGAACTCACCGACTCGTGTCACGAGTCACCCGCTGCCACAAAACACTCCGTTTTGGATGTTTTGGCAGCCAACACAAGATAACACTACGACACCACTATCGTCGGATAATTGTACGAATACGGGTTCTCGAAAGTATCTATTTCGACACCGGAACCAACCGTCGCTCACCCGTCATTTCTAAACCTTCGAAATGACGTGGGTGATCAGCCAACAAGGCTCAGCGACACTACAACAACTCGCGAGGCACCATCGGAAGAATTCCGAACCAATCCCGCATTCCGTCGGCGGATTTCGCCGAGAAACACGTCGGGAATCACTTTCTGATCTCCACGAGGGCTTGGGACCTTGGACAATCAGTCCAGAGGTTATCCACATCACCCACACGCTGTCCACAGCGGCCACAAACGTCACAATTGCATAAAAACCCATCAAAACGCGCGAAATCGCACTATTTCATGCGATTCCGGGGCTTTTATGGCTTCATACCATTAACCAGGGGTCCAATAACCCTATGAAGGCACCCGTTGATAGATTTTGGCGTGCGAGATTGCCCTGAGCGAAGACGAGCGCGTGGGAAGCGTACAAGCGACACGAAATCGAGAAATAACGCGCACGGCGTAAAACACTAATTTCCCGTTAATCCGGACATCAAAACTAACAACGGAGGTGATCATCGCGATCGGCACGAAAAATCGTTGACCGAGCTCACCCTCAGACATCAAAAAGCCCTAACGGATCTCCAAATAGGAGATCAAAACCCAAGACAGCCAATCAAAACAGCAAACAAGGGCTTACCGTCGCAGGGGAGCTAGGGTTGGTCGCCGGCGGCCTTCCGGTGGGCGCTCCGGCCGGATGTGGGAGTAGCCGGTTCTAGAGGTCCGGGGAGGTCGATGGCCGGCGGCGGAGGGCGGCCGGAGGCGCGGCGGCTGCGAACAATTCCCTTGAAGCTCTCGGGTTTCAAGGCTTCCCGGCGGCGATCCGGCGGCCGGGGAAGGTCGGGACGGCGACGTTCCGGCTGCGGGGACCCAGGGAAAGTTGATGCTTCCTCCTTGTCCTACGGCGGCGTGCGGAGTGGAGATGGCTTCTTCCCGCCCGCACCTACACCCGAGCGACCGAGAGATGGAGAGCGGCGGCCGACGGCGCTCGGGGTCGCCGGAGAAGGCGCCGGGGATCCTAGAGATCGCCGGACCAAATGGAAGGCGACGACCTCCGGAGGGCGGCGGCGGCGTGTCGGGAGCCTAGATCACCTGTGCTCGCCCGGGTGACGAGAGCGAGAGGCGGCTACGGCGGCGCTCCGGACAGCGGCGCGCCGGGGAGGCAAGCCCCGACACCTCCGGGACCGGTGGAAGCTCGTGCTCGAGTCAGGAGATGATCCAAGAACCCGGATCAAGAAGATGGTGATGAGGTGGCCGGGGAGAGGGAAGGAGAGTGTTTGGGATGGTTTTTCCGGCGGCCGGAGGGGTCGCCGGAGATGAGGGAAGGGCGCACGGGTTAGGCAAGGTGGAGAGGAGTTGGCTAGGGTTAGCTCGGGCTAGGGGGAAGACCAATAGTTAGGGTTTTCTCATGAAACCCTAAAGTACACCATGTATATACATATATACATTTGCAATTCGACTTCCACACTCTATATTTTCATTCCGTCCTCACAAAGACGAGTAAAACACTCGAATACCCCTCCACGTGTGATTTCACGCAAATCGATACATAAAATATAGGGGCTTTTGCAAAAATACCGATTCTCCAATATCGACCACTCCTCGATCAACTCGTAATTCCCACCGATCCGTCCGTCCGATTTGCGAACGGATCGCACCAAAGGTGATCGCACGTCGAAGACATCAAACCCACGATTTTAGTTCGTCTCGATCGGTCACGGATTCACGAAGAAATCCGTCCGCTCTCCAATTATCCGATTTACCAACATCGACCCCTTTGCGATCATCTTGTAATATCCGGCAATCCGTTCGTCGGATTTACAAACGGATCGCGCCATCGCGTTCAGCACGACTGGGGCATCAAACCTAGCATTTTATTTCGCTCGATTTGATCTTCGTTTCGCAACGAACCCATCTCTCCTCGTTTCCTCAATAAACCAACCTACAAACATATATATTTTATATATGTAATTTCGTTCAGGACCCTTTTTCTCGACAACCGTGCATCAGAATCCAGTTCCGTCAGTGCCAACGGGTCCAATATATCTGAGCCGTTCGAAACGAGCTATTGGAAGCCTATATTTAGAATCCAACACGTACCCGAACCTAACTTCTATTCCCGGCTCATCCGGAAAACTGAAGTTACTATTCACTTTAAGTCGAACTTTCAGGTCGCGTAACTTTTCCGTTTTAGCTCATTTTCTCTTGAAACTTGACGAGTGCTTATGTAATTACGTTACACACATAAACATTGTCAACAGAGAGTCTAATGGCACAGTCAAAAATCTCAGCCTTTACATTATCCCCTCCTTAAAAGAAGTTTCGTCCCCGAAACTTGACCACGTACCCTCCGGAATTGCAATCAAAAATTGCTCCACCAATACGGTATCACTTAAGTATTGGTCAATTACATTTCCATAAACTACGACAGCTCAACTATCGTTTCACCTGGACGGGACGTGAAGAAAAATGTATTAACTCCAAAAATCACGAACCGAAATTCACCGGGATCCATACCATCCTATAACCTGCAGACAAAGACAGTCCCGCGACCAGGATTATCTGATCCCAAATATTACCAAATCTGAGATAATATTTCATCAACTCATAATCATTAGGTCCACTCAACATTTGTCCGCGTAATAGCAACCGACTCGACTACGTTGATAGTCCACGTAGAAAAGTCACAGATCAACTCCACAAGTCCGGAGTATAATCACAAAGGCCGAAAGGCATACTCCGACTTGTCAACAACGTCAACCTGCTCACTACGAGCAAATACGAAATATAGTTTAAAAACCTGAGTCCAAACACTCACCTCGGAGACCACAGTCATTATACCCGCTTGATGAATTTTATTATGATTTTGACCATTCATTTTATACCCGCTTGATGAATTTTATTATGATTTCGAAAAATTATGAAATTTATTTTCTAGAAGATTCAAATACTCTAGATCATTTATAATGGAGTAGATCGTCGATTCGAAAGGTCAATCATTGAAAACTACTTATGAGTACGAATGGCTCTATACTTATAGGAGTATAGTAGCCTTATGTCACGGACAAAATTTTTTCCGCTGACTTTTCCTCGACAGTGGCCCATTTTGCCTGGATCTTCTGGAAGCTTCTACCGTGGATCTCGAGACTAATTGGCGAGGAGGCCGAAGAGTCAAGACTCCCTTGGAGTTTCTAGGTGACCCTTAGGGTTTCTATGTAGGCATTAATGTAAGTCTCTTGGGAGATCGTAGCCTATACTATTATCCAGTTATTGTACGCCATTTGGCATCTTTCTACTGGTAGCTTGGGCGGCGAGTGGCCTATATATAGTCGTCGACGTTAGGGATGAACCCCATAAGCAACCCTCCAAGCGGGGCAAAGGCCAGGAGACGCGAATCACGAAGTATTCCGCGGCGATAGAGGATCGCCTTGCGCTGCTGGAGGACATCCTGTCGAAAATAGGTGAAAGGTACACTGAGATGGTTGAAACCTTTAACTCCTTCAATGACTTTACAACCACTTCGTCGATTAGAAAATTGCTTTTTAGGTGTATTGCTACCTTCAGAATTTTGGCAATGACTTTTCTCGTGAATTTGGGATTTAGAAAGACCTGCTTTGGAGCAACAATGGGTTACAGATGTGATAGCATCCTCATGTTTCTTTGCCTTATAATGGTATGTTTTTCTTATACTAAACCCAATTTTAAAAGCATAGTCATTGTAGAACTTTTTAGCATCTTCTATAGAGTTGAATTCCAAACCAACACGTGGCTCTTCAATAGGTTGTGTGCTCATACATATTTGTTCAGCAGTAGCAATTTGTTCCAATTCCTCATTCACCACATTTTCAACATCAATGTTGCACAGAGAAACAGAAGAACCAATTGTAGAGTCATATTCCCTCATTTAATTAACCCCTATAGATATAATCAAATTAATATTATAAAAATGGCTCAAATAATAGAAAAAAAAAATTGATAATTTACTATATGAAATATGACAAAATGCATAGAAAATAAAATTTATGATAGCTATCAAGTGACAGACAAATTTTTTTATTTGTAGATATGCTCAGACAAAATTTATGCTCATACATATTTGTAGAACTACCTCAACAGGTCCCAAAATAGCATTTGATAGTAGAAAGTCCAAGCAGGTTCTCCCTGTATCACAGGGGCTTGGAGCTCTCTACACCTCAAATGGTTGGACTAGTTATCATCAACGAACAAAGCAGTTTCTACTCCTATTTCATAATTCTAGATATTAAAATTATGCATTAAATTAAGTTGATGTAATTTAAGTAGTGAAGTAAAAAACATATCAAGGCTCAGAATTTAAAGTTCTTTATCAATCATGAATTATCAGAAGCAGACCTAGCATTTGAAGCTATTTAATTTTCCTCACAGCCTTCCTTTGGAAGTCTCATAAAAATCATCATGTGTGACTGTAGAGACAAATATGAAAACATATATCCTAATACTATGATAATCGACTTGGATATTATTCGGAATAACACAACTTGCACAAAGAAATTTATCAAAATATCAAAACGACAACAAGAACAACCAGATCTGAGACGCTTACCTTCGAGATCTTCCCGAGAACAGCGTTAGGGATCGAAGGTGCGCTAACCGCCGTAGTTGGAGAACTTAATCCTCAGATCGTTGCCCGGGATCGATCCGAGTAGCTCAGGGGGCCGATGGAGCGTGCTGCGTTCGGGAGCGATCCTGTAGCGCGCGACCCGGAAGGCGTCGACGCGGAAGGGCGTGTCAGGGATCGAAACTGTAGTGCCGCGGCCCGAAAGGCGTCGGCGCGGAGGTGGACGCCAACGCGTCCGGGTTGAAAACTTGAATGGGCCGGTGGACGCCGGCGCTTTCTTCACTCCGCCCGCTTCAAGTTGCCGCTGGTCTCCTCTCGAACAACGAAGCGTCGGCGCGGAGGGCGTCGTCGGAGCGTCGGACCACCACCGTAGAGAAGGGAAAAGAGGAAGAGAAATGGAGGGAGAAAAAGAAGAAAAAAAAAAAAGAAAAAATAGATCTGGTGGGTTGCAAGAGAGAGAGAGAGAGAGAGAAAGGGGTAGTGGGTTGCCAGAGGTAAAAAGAGAGAGAGCGTTCACGTGTAGAGAGAGGAGAGAGAGTACCTCCGTTAATTGCCTTGCCGTTTAGTTCCACGCGCGGATCTCGAGGCGAGCCAATCCAAGGGTAATAAAGTTCCAAGCACAAGAGCTCTACTCCATATATATATATATATATATATATATATATATATATATATATATATATATATATATATATATATATATATATATATAAAGAGAGAGAGAGAGTGTGTGTGTAGAAATACTACGCTATCAAGAAAGAGCATTTGATGCTTCCAAGGGTAATAAAGTTCCAAGCACAAGAGCTCTTATGCTTTTAAAAGCACAAGAGCTCTACTCCATATATATATATATATATATATATATATATATATATATATATATATATATATATATATATATATATATATATATATATATAGAGAGAGAGAGAGAGAGAGAGAGAGAGAGAGAGAGTCCGCCATATTTGTGCTTCAGAAAGCACCAAGCACTTTGCGCTGTGAATTTTTTACCGTTAGATCTACGTCTTTCGATCATTTTCACCCGTTAGATTATACTATTCAACCAACAACCAACTTAACCCAAGGGGGCCCACATCAACCTAACCGCACATCTATTAAACCAAGAGTTAAAAACTTACAAGACCAACGATCGCTACTTTTAAAAGCATAGGAGCCCAATTCTATATATATATATATATATATATATATATATATATATATATATATATATATATATATATATATATATATATATATATATATATATATATATATAGAGTTGTTGGTATGCTTTTATACACGAGGCTTCCGTGCTTCCACTTTGTTTTCGATGTTCGGACTTTCAAAACGACGATCGGCTCCGTTAGAGTTGATCTAGAGTATTTGAAGTACCTAGAAAATAAATTTTGCGATTTTTCGATATCATTTTCGTAGTGATCGAAGAGGCTCAAAATCACTAATTTTAATCTAGTGATGAGCTGGGTTGCAAGTTTAATCTGTAGAAATATCCAAATTACATGAAATTTTGATAGAAAATTCTTTATACCATATAAAACAAGATCAATAACTTTGATCTAAAATTGTAATGTCATATCATCATATTTTGTAAGATTTTTATTTCAAACTCGTTGATTTTGAGCCACTTGGATCACTAGGCAAATGATATCGAAAAATCGCGAAATTTATTTTCTAGATACTTCAAATACTCTAGATCAAGTCTAACGAGCCGATCGTCGATTCGAAAGTCCGAACATCGAAAAAAAAGTGGAAGCCACGGAGGCCTCCGTGCTTCCATAAGCATACACTCTATATATATATATATATATATATATATATAAAGAGAGAGAGAGAGAGAGAGAGAGAGAGAGAGAGAGAGTGTTGTGTGTGTGTGTAGGGGGGGGGAGCTACTATGCTATTGCAAGCAAAGAGCATTTGATGCTTCCGACTTTTTGACTCTTTGATCAAGAATTATATGGTTGGGATGATTGTGGTCCCCCCAAGGGTTAAGTAATACCCCTATAGAGTTAAGTGGTCTTGACAGGGTAATAGTATTAATAAAAAAGTTAAAAATGATCAAAGGGTTGATCTAAATGCCAAAAAGTTGGAAACACCAGATCCTCTATATTTCTCTCTCTCTCTCTCTCTCTCTCTCTCTCTCTCTCTCTCTCTCTCTCTATATATATATATATATATATATATATATATATATATATATATATATATATATAGGGCTACTATACTATTACTATTAAGTAGAGAGCCCTACTACTCAAAAGTTGTTTTCGATTTATGAGTTTCAATCGACGATCCACTCGCTAAATATGATCTAGAGTATTTAAAACTTCTAGAAAATAAATTTCGTAATTTTTCGAAATCATTTACCTTACGATCAAAAGCTCACAAAATTGACAATTTTTAACTACTGGAGCATGGGATACTTGATAGTTTAACGGTGTAAAAGTTAATTGAAATAGGTTGAATTTTTGATAGAAAATTCTATTCACTACCTAGATAAAGATCAATAACTCCGATCTTAAATTGAAGGATCCGATCATCTATTTTTAGGACATCGTTCGATTTCATTGCTCATTTTATGCCCATTTGACGGACTTTATTATGATTTTGAAAAATTACGAAATTTATTTTCTAGAAGTTTTAAATACTCTAGATCATATTTAATCTGAGTGGATCGTCGATTCTAAGCTCTATCATCGAAAACAACTTATGAGTAGTAGGGCTCTACTACTCATAATAGTATAGTAGCCCTACTCTATATATATATATATATATATATATATATATATATATATATATATATATATATATATATATATATATATATATATATATATATATATATATATATATATATATATATATATATGGGATACTATACTCATACGAGTATAGAGCCCTCCGTACTCATAAATTTTTAGCCTTCAAATGAAAAAAATGTGTCGTTAGGATGAGAGTGGTTACGATTAGGTTGATAGTGGGCCCCAGGTTGAGTGGGTGGTTGGTTGAATAATATAATCTAATGGGTGAAAATAATTATATAGTAGATCTAACGGCCCAAAACTTATGAGTACAAGAGGCTCTATACTCATAGTATAAGCGAGACTCATATATATATATATATATATATATAGAGTTGAACTAGAATACTATCGGTAGTAAAACGGCCGTTTTACTACCGATTTGTTTTCGATGATAGAGCTTCCAAATTGATGATCGGCTCCATTAAATATGATCTAAACTATTTAAACTACCTAGAAATCAAATTCCACGCACTTTCGATTTGGTACTTTTATCCATCAAATGGACATAAAAATGAACGGTTGAAAATGAATACTCTTTAAAAAATAATAATAGAGTCTTGTAATCAAAATCAAGAGTATAGATCTTGTTTTAAATAGTTTAAAGAATTTTCTAACAAAAATTCAATTGATTTGGATATCTTTACGCCGTTAAACGAGAAAACGCCTCTTATCGACCATTAAAATTATAAATTTTGAAACCGTTTGATCATTAGGCAAATGAAGTCGAAAAGATTTGAAATTTGATTTCTAAACACTTCAAATGATATAGATCATGTTCAACGAGTCGATCGTCAATTTGAAAGCTCTATCATCGAAAACAAATCGGTAGTAAAACGACCGCTTTACTACCGATAGTATTCTAGTTCAACTCTATATATATATATATATATATATATATATATATATATATATATATATATATATATATATATATATATATATATATATATATATATATATATATATATATATATATATATATATAGTACAACTGTTGTGCTCCTACAAGCACTGAGGCCTCTGTGCTACTGAGCCGTTTTCGATCATGAAATTTCTGAATTGACGATCGGCTCCGTTAGAGTTGATTTAACGTATTTGAAGTTTCAAGAAAATATTTTTTGCGATTTTTCGATATTATTTACTTAGTGATCGAAAGAGTTCAAAATCAATAATTTTTAATGGTTGACATATGTCGTTTTTAAGTTTAACCGTGTAGAAGTATTCAAATCACATAAAATTTTATTGCAAAATTCTTTATACTATCTACAGTAAGATTAATATTTTTTATCGAAATTTTAGTACTACATCACAACTTTTTATAAGAATTTTACTTTTAGCCGTTGATGTTAAATCCTTTGGATTGCAAGATAAATGATAGCGAAAAATCGCAAAATTTTTTTTTCTAGAAATTGCAAATATGCTACATCAAATTTAACGGAGCCGATCGATAATTCAGAAGTTCTATCATCGAAAATAGCTTAGGAGCATGGAGGCCTCTGTGCTCTTAAAAGCACAACAGTCATGCTTTATATATAGAGAGAGTTGAGCTGGAATGCTATTAGTAGCAAACGTGCTCCGTTATCACCCATTTGTTTTCGATGATAGAGTATTCAAATTGACGATCGACACCGTTGAATATGATTTATACCACTTGAAGTATTTAAAAACCAAATTTTAAATCTTTTTGACGTCATTGACCTAATGATGAAAGGGTTTTTAAATTTATAATTTTAATGATCAATATAAGGCATATTTTCGTGTAAAGATATCCAAACCAATTGAATTTTTGCTAGAAAATTCTTTAAGCTAATTAGAACAATATCTATACTCTCGATCTTGATTACAAGATTCCTATCATCACTTTTTAAACGATATTCATTTTTAGTTGTTCATTTTGTGTGTGTTTGATGGACAAAAGAACAATATCGAAAAAGTATGAAATTTGGTTTCTAAATGCTTCCAGTAGTATAAATCATATTCAATGGTGCCAATCGTTGATTTGGAGGCTCTATTATTGAAAACAAATGAGTGGCAATAGAGTCTGTTTGCTATCAATAATATTCTAACTCAACTCTTTCTCTCTCTCTTCTCTCTCTCTCTATATATCAAGGATTTAAGTGCCGTGGTATGGAGTTGTGTCGGAAACTTGCCGGCACGGTACGTGTCGAGCCGTGCTGATGCGTGCCGGTTTAAAAAATTCTTATGTGCCGACATATAATAGTATGAAATATTTATTTTTTTAGCAACAAATTATTCTAATCATTTATTATGTCTTTTTATCACATCTTTTAAACTTTATTAAAAAAAATACTTACTAATTTAAAGAATAGAAGGTTTTGAGCTGCACCATCGGCATGAGATCTGTATCGTGCCGGTATTTTGTTGGCACGGTACGGCATAGTGGATACAGTTCGTGCCGACGGGCACTTAAAACCTTGCTATATATATGTAATCAGCTATAATTCTTCAACCAACACGTTCAAAAATGAATGATCTAGAGCTTCGTAATGGTCGAATTTGAAACATTAGCTTCGACAAAAAATTGAGATACTAAAGATTTTTTTAGACCAATCGTCTCTAACGTAAGTGGCAAAGATTTGATAGTTAGTGTTTGAGATCTCGGATCTGAAACGTAGTTTCTTCACATTTTTAGCAATATGCTAGCTATCTTTCTCTTTAAAAAAAAAAAAAAATCTTTTGTAATAACTGGCATTTTTTTAGAACAAGAAATAAAATATTTGGAGACGGTGAATGCGTGCGTAATTGTATTATAAGAGCACACGTCAAATTTCAGGTGAAACCGAGCTAAAACGGAAAAGTTACGCGACCCGTAAGATTCGACTTAAGTGAATAGTAACTCCGGATTTTCGAGAAATCGCGGAGTAAAGAAGGGTCCAGGAGCGTACCGGACTCCGAACATAGGCTTCAAATAGCTCGTTTCGAACGACTCGATTATACTGGAACCGTTGGCACTGACGGAATCGAATTCTGGTGCACGGTTGTCGAGAAAAAAGAGTTTGAACGGTTTTACATAAACACTTAAGTAATTGGAGATTTATGGAGAAAGAGAGAGAGACTGATACTTCGCGAATCCGAGACGAAATCGAATGAAGTGAAATGCTAGATTCGATGTTCTCGACGCGTTGAACGCGCTGGTGCGATCCGATCGTGAATCCGACGGACGGATCTCCGGGAATCGCGAAAAGAACGCGAAGAGGCAAAAGTCGCAAATCGACGGAATGCGAAAAGTCGTTACATTTTATGCGCTGAAATACGAGAATTTGAACGTGGAGGGTCCTTCGCACAAAATACACGTGCTGGCAGGGGCCAAAAATTGAATTGGTGGCTTTTGGTGGGCTAAAACGCAAAAAATGGCCTATGTGTACATAAGTGATTCTAGGGCTCATTCCCACTAAACCCTAACCCTAAGTGACCCCTTCACCTCCCAAACTTTCAGCTGCCTCCTGCCCTTCCTCTACCCTCCCGAGCTCACACCCCCGGCCGCCGGCAAGGCTCCCCGGCCGCCGGAAAGTCCCCTCGGCCACCTATACCATCTCCCTCAGACCACTCTCTCCTTCACCCGACCTATTGAAGGTGCGGGTTGGTCTCCGAGCCGAGCACCACCATCCTCGGCCGAGACTGCCGCCGCCGGAGCCGCCGCCGGAGCCGCTTGCTCCCGCGGGCCGCCCCTGGCCACCTGTGCCGAGCCGGATCGCTCGCGACTCCGCGCGCCGCCGCTTCGACGGTGCTCCGACCTCCTCCGCACCGGAAAGCCATCGGCGGCCTCCCGCGACCCCCGAGCAACGCCGGCGCCGCCCGAGCCGTCGGCCGCCGCGGCCACCCCGTCCCGAGCGGGCTAGGGCTCGGGTCAGCGCACGGCCGCCGCCACCTCGGGCCCTCGCCGTCTTCCTCGGCCCCGGCGACCCGGCGCGCCTCCGCCGTCGCCGCCGCCGCCGCCGCCGCTCCACCTCTCTCGCGGCCGCCCGAGGGTCGCGCGGCGGCCGAGCCCCCTCGCCTTCCGCCACTACCGCCGCCTCCGAGGTGAGCACCACCTCCCCTCGACCTCCTCGGCCGGATCCCCGCCGCCCGAGCTCCTCCGACCGCCGCCGTATCGCCGGAACCCCCAACCCGAAAGCATTGCTCGGGTTGGAGCGCCGCCGCCGCGCCACCGGCCGACCTCCGCCGCCGGCCGACGACTCCTTGGATTTCCTAACCGAGGCTTCCTCCTCCGCCGGCACGCGCGCCTCGCACGGCGATCGAGCCCTAGCTCCTCGGCTCCGGTGAGTGCTTTGCGCCACAAGACCTAAGTCTATGGTTTTGGCACGATTCCCGAGGCTCTGTTAGGTCTTTTTGACCTTGGATGGTGAGCACGATCGTCGAAATTTCGTGCCGAATCCGATGCTCACCTCTGTGCTGAGCCATGATACCCCGTTTAGCAGGACGGTCATATTTTACGCGCTGTGCGCGCTGTTTACAGAAATTAAGGTTGCTTGTACACGCACTACGATGCCCGTTAGCGCTCCGAAGGGCGAGCACGGTCTTCGGCATGTCGAAGACTTAGCCGTGTGCGATTTCGGAATTTACGATGCACCGATTTGCGTGCACGACCCGTAAAAGCCCTAAAAACACATGAAATAGTGTAATTTATGATCCTTTAGGGACTTATATGCAATTGTAGCCCCCGGACTACCTTGGACAGTGTGTACGCGCTGCGGGTAACCTCTGGACTGACTGTCCAAGGTCCCGAGTCTTTCGGAAAACAGTAAGTATCATTCTGCAGCGTTCGTCGACGAAATTCGACGACTCGAACGCGACGTTGGTTCTGATTTCTTCCGACGCTCTCCGAGATTATTTCCTTTGTCGCAAAGCCTTATTGGTGGTCACCCGCGTCGTTTCGAGAGTCCGAAAACGACGGGTGAGCGACGGTGGGTTCCGGTGTCAAAGTCGACGCTTTCGGGAACCCGGATCGAAACGGTCGCTCTATTCTTAGTCGTTCCGAGACAGTTACGTCGTGGGGTTGTAAGTTACTATTCTAGTATTCAGTGGGTTAGTTTCTGACCCGGTGAACCCTCGTAGGTTCGATCGTTTCTTTCCAGCTGTCGGCATACCACTCCTTTCGATACTCAGGTGGGTGTCCAGGTTGCCGTCGGTTCAGTGGTGCACGCTTGGTGACACTCCTTCACCTCTGCTTTACTTTACTCTACTTGCTTTTCTTACTTGCACCTTACTGTCGTTTCTTTCCTCTACTCAGTATATGCATGCTTAGTATACCCGATAGGAGTAGAGTGGTTTGGTTTGTTGTGACCTATTGGTCGATCTTGTTTCGCTTTCGGTGACCTATTCGGTCGGCTTGTTTTCTGCTTTCCAGTTGACCTATTCGGTCGTTTGCTTCGATTCGATGACCTATTCTACGGCTTGTCTACGGTTTCTCGTTGACCTATTCGGCCGCTTGTTTGGCTTTCAGTGACCTATTCGGTCGGCTTATTTCAGTGCTTCTGTGACCTACGTGGTCGGCGAGTTTACCTTATGACCCAAAGGGGTCGATGTCCCTTTAGGGACGAGATTGTCAGCTAGTTGCTGACGTCTGGCTTTTGAGCATAACAGCATCGATCGCCCAGGACTCGAGCGCATATCACGAACACAAAGTGCCCGATACACCGTGCCGGTGTTCTTTTCCTAAAAGTGGTTGGACGCCAACCCGTGAGCCCATAGGCTACCTTGGGTTGAATGCAGGCTTAGAGACAGGGGGCATTGCCTGAGGTCTGCGGACCAATATTGGCGGTTATGGATTGGGTACTTTACTTTTCTCAGCTTTTCGATGCATACATACAGTAGCTGTTAGTTATATTACTTATATCTCTTTTCTGCTTACTTAGCTACTGTATCTACTTACCAGTCTTCTTTTACTTTATCATCCTTTCGACGTATACTTACAGTAGCTGTTGTTTCATATCTGTATATCTCTCCCGTTTACTTGGTTATCATAGCTACTGTACTACTACTATCACCTCCACTTGTGTCTATCTTCGTGGGATACCCACTGGGAGGGGGAGACATGTTTACATGTTCTCACCCCCCCTCGCCTTCTTCTTTTTCAGGTGACGTTACAGGTCATAGTGGGACAGCAGGTGAGGAGCGAGTCTAGTGCGCGTGTAGCTCCTACCCGTACCTGCTACTTCTCTACTTTATCTTGTTTATTTACTTAGAGTATATTCTGGTTCAGTTCTGATTATACTTTGGAAATACTTACTGTGGTGGTTTGAAACTTATGATGTTTTTGAAAATGTGATAAAGGACTTATATTTTGTGAAATAAACTGTCTCCTACCCTTCGTGGTAGCATTTCAAAATGAAAGGTCTGCAAAAAAAGGGTTTTCTACCCCTCGTGATAGCTTCTCAAAAAAAATAATTTTAAAAAGATTTTCTGGTGGTTTTTGAATAAGTAAAAGTGGTGAATGTGGTGAATGGTGAATGAACTCGTGTATCTGATTATTACTTATTGTTCATCTGTTGTGGTTGTGTTCCTGGATAATTGTATATACTCTGTACTTGTGCGATACCGTGCAAATACAGGGGAGACTGTCCGTGTGTACAGGGGCCTTCCTGTATTTGTGGGAGATCTGGCACACCTCTGTGGGTCAGGCTAAAAAAAAAAAAAAATTTCCGCTGTGTTTTATGTACCAAAGGGACCCCGGGGCGTGACATCTTTTTAGCCCTAATGTAGAGTAGCTTAATCTCCGTTTGGTTCGAAAATTAGTAGGAACTATTTATACGGGATAGGTACAAGTATGAATTTTTATAAGAACAAAATTTTTTTTTTGTTTGGATTAGAATGTGAGTATAAACTAGAATTAGAAAAATTACGTTTGGATGGTTATTGGGAATAAGAGGATGTCACGCCCCGGGTCATTTTAGAGTATAGAAACAGCGGAATTTTTTTTTTTTTTTTAAAACCTTGACCCCCAAGGACATGACAGACCTGCCACAAATACAGAGAGACCACTGTACACACGGACAGAGTCTCCCCTGTATTTGCACCCGCATCGCACAAGTACAAGGAGTCTTTTACAATCATACAACCACAACAAAGTGTACAGATATTAATTCCAATCAACATACACATATTCACACCATTCACCACAGGTTCATTCACATTTACCTTTGTATATAAACAACATCTATCTTTTGAAATGTTCCCTACTCGGGAATGGGTTTTAAAACTCTAAGTTATAAAATCCCTTTTGAAAACCTTTTACAAACCGTTTCCATACGGAAACCCTTTCTTTGAAAACACTACCACGAGGGGTAAAAATCATTTTCCTGTGAAATGCTACCACGAAGGGTAGGAGACAGTTTATTTCACAAAACATGAGTTCTTTTATAAACTTCTAAAAACCATTATAAGTCTCAATTCCACCATTAAAGTGAAGCTAGAACTGAACCATGATGTACTCTAAGTAATAAAACGAGAAGGGTAAGAAAGTAACCGATACTGGTAGGAGCTAAGCGTACTAGACTCGCTCCTCACCTGCTGTCCCACTATGACCTGTAACGTCACCTGAAAAAGAAGAAGGCGAGGGGTGAGAACATGTAAACATGTCTCCCCCTCCCAGTGGGTATCCACTAGTAACGGAGTAAAACAAAGGAAAGACTGGTAAGTAGATACAGTAGCCAAAGTAAGCAGGAGAGAGATATATGTAGTATAAACAAATTGCTACTGTATGTATGCATCGAAAAGCTGAGAAAGTAAATACCCAATCCATAACCGCCAATATTGGTCCGTTGCACCTCTGTGCAATGCCCCCCGTTTTTAAACCTCGCATTTAACCCAAGATAGCCTATGGGCTCACGGGTTGGCGTCCAACCACTTTTCCGAAAAGAACACCCTGGCCGGTGGATCAGACCGCCTGTATTCGTGATATGCGCTCGAGTCCTGGGCGATCGATGCTGTTATGCTCAAAAGCCAGACGTCAGCAACTAGCTGACAATCCCGTCCCTAAAGGGACATCGACCCTTTGGGTCATTAAGTAAACTCGCCGACCACGTAGGTCACGTAAGCATCGAAACAAACCGACCGAACAAAGTCATCGTAATCGAAGCAAACTGACCGAATAGGTCACTGAGAAACTGAAACAAGCCGACCGAATAGGTCACTGAAAAACTGTAAACAAGCCGACCGAATAGGTCACTAAAACTGAAGCAAACAGACCGAATAGGTCGCTGAGAAACTGTAAACAAGCCGACCGAATAGGTCATCAAATCAAGCACACAGACCGAATAGGTCACCGAGAAATCAGAAACAAGCCGACCGAATAGGTCACCGAGAAATCAGAAAGGATCGACCAAGTAGGTCGCCAAGAGTCAGAACTCAAACCACTCTACTCCTATCAAGTATACTAAGTATGCATATAATCGAGTAGAGAATAGAAATGGCGAGAAGGTGCAAGTAAGAAAAGTAAAGTAGAGTAGAGTAGAGTAGAGTGAAAGAGTGTCACCAAGCGTGTACCACTGTACGGATGTCAAACCGGATACCCACCGTACGATCGTAGAAGTTAACTACGTCCGTGGAAGTAAAACGACTGGACCTACGAGAGGGTCCACCGGGTTAGTATCTAACCCACTAACACAAAACACTAATAGCACAACTCACAACTAATCCCACGGAGATTGGTTTTCCGAACCAATTACCGTAACTCACCTAAGTCCCGTAAACCACACCTAACTCCGCCAGGGACTCACGAACCGTCCCGAAAGTACCGACTCGTGTCACGAGTCACCCGCGCCATAAAACACTCCTAATTGGATGTTTTGGCAAAGAAACACAAGATAACACTACAATACAATTATCGTCGGATAATTGTACGAATACGGGTTCCCGAAAGTGTCTATTTCGACACCGGAACCAACCGTCGCTCACCCGTCATTTCTAAACCCTCGAAATGACGCGAGTGACTAGCCAACAAGGCTCAGCGACACCGTAAATAATCCCTAAGAGTTGTCGGAAGAAATCCGAACCGTAAACACGTTTCCGTCGGCGAATTTTGCCGAAAAACGCTCCGAAAATCACTTCTGATTTTCTGTAAAGTCCTGGGGCCTTGGACGATCAGTCCAGAGGTTACCCGCAACACTCCTACGCTGTCTACAGCGACCACGAATTTCTAAATTGCATAAAAGTCCCTCACGTTACACGAAATCGCATTATTTCATGCGATTTCGGGGTTTTATGGTCCGACAGTGAACCGAAGGTCAAACAGACCAACCAAGACACTCGCCGAAAGGTCTCGCGTGGCCGGAGACCGTGCTCACCCTTCGAGCGCTTTCGACATCATGGAGAGCGCGGGAGCGACCCGAAATTCAATCGCGCGCACTTCATGATAAACATGCAATATCTCGCTAACCAGGAACTCGTTGACCCCAATTGAGGTGACCACCGTGATCTTCACCGACAGATGATCACCGTGCTCCCTCCGCAGGCACCGAATAGCCTCGGGTCTCCGAAACAGGCGCGCAAATCGAAACGACACCAAAAAGGCTTGAACTTGGCCGACATCGCCAAATCGGCGAAACGAGCTTCTCCGACGTAAACGAAGGTGAGCACGGTGATCGCCGATGTGTCCCGATCATCGTGCTCCCTTCCGTTGGGATCGAGGAGGCCCGAGTGGCTCGGAACAGTTGAAGTACCCAATAATGCCTTATATTAGGGCTTACCGGAGCAGGTGGACCACGCGTGGACGGCGGCGGCGGACGGCGGCAAGGCGGTCGTGGAGGTTGTCGGAGGTACAAGGTGGTCGGGGCTCGCGTCGGCAGCGGCGGAAGGCGGCAACGACGGCGGGCCTTGATGCCCTAGCCGCACAACCCGAAGAGAACAAGGTTCTCGCTCGGCCAACGGAGCTCCGGCGGCGGTACGCCTGGCGGCAGACGACGCGCGGCCAGGGCGGAGCCGGTGCTCACGCCGGCCGGCGGCGGAGGCGGCGGCGGCTGGTCATCCCGAGCCCCTACGGCTCGGTCCGGTCCAGAGCGGCGGCCGCGGCGTTCTACGTGCATGGCGGCGGCGGCACGCGGACGGCCGGAGTCGGCGCGCCGGCCGGGGAGGATGCGCCGGTCCATAGGGTCGAGGAGTCGTCGGCAGGCGGCGGAGGGCGGCCGGAGACGCGGCGGCGGTGCACTTAACCGAGAGTGCTCTCGGGTTGTAGATCTCTCCGGCGGCGATCCGGCGGCCGGGATCGCCGGGCGGCGACCGATCGGATGCGGGGACCACGGGGAGGCCGGGCTCCTCCGGGGCCGAGGGAAGGCGCGGCGGCCGAGGGTGCTAGGGCTCGGTGCACCCGGCCCGAGCGGCGCGGGATGGCTCTGCGGCGGCGGCGGCGCCGGGGTATGGCCGGACAGAAGACGGGGTCCCCGGAGGTGCAAGGAGTGCACCACGCCGAGGTAAGGCGGCGACGGCGGCGCGCCGGCCGAGAATACCTGTGTCGGGTCCGGGGTTCTTGGTCGGCGCGAGAGCTCCAATGGCCGCGCGGCGGCGCTCCGCGCGGCGGCGGCCGGAGAGGTGAGCACACGAGTTCTTTTGATCAGGGGAACTCGATGCTTGGGTCAGATGCACTCCAAGCCCTCGGATCTTGATAACTTAAGGTACGATGGCCCGGGGGATGAAGAAGAGGGTTGGGGGCTGGTTTTCCTGGCTGACGGCGGCTGCCGGCCGCCGGGGATGGCGGTGGGCGCGCGCAGAGGAGGCAAGGAGGGTGTGGAGGCGTTTTGGGTGGCCGAGGAGGTGAAGGGGCTAATAGATTAGGGTTTGTGTGATGAAACCCTAAACTAGCTTTATATACATTTGGCCTATTTTGCATTTTAGTCCACCATAGCCCACCATTTGCACTCTAGTCCCCGCGCAGGTGAATCATGCGCGTAAGTCCCTCCACGTTCAAAACCTCGCATTTCGCGCATAAAATACTAGGACTTTTCACATTTTGCCGTTTTGCAATTTCGACCCTTTTGCGTTCTTTTCGCGATTCCCGAGATCCGCCCGTCTGATTCACGATCGGATCATGCGCGCGTTCGCCGCCTCGAGGACATCGAATCTAGCCTTTTACTTTGTTTGATTTGGTCTCGGATTCGCGAAGTATCCATTCTCCTCATTTTCTCCATAAACCTCCAATTTGCTAAGTCTTTAAGTAAAATCGTTCGAACCCCTTTTCCTCGACAACCGTGATTCAGAATTGAATTCCGTCAGTGGCATTGGTTCCAGAATAGTCGAGCCGTTCGAAACGACCTATTGAAGTCCTATATTCGAGTCCCGTACGCACCGAACCCATCCTCTATTCCCACCCTCATCCGAAAACTAGAGTTACTATTCACTTAAGTCGAATCTTACGGGTCGCGTAACTTTTCCGTTTTAGCTCGGTTTCGCCTGAAATTTGACGTGTGCTCTTATAATACAATTATGCACACATTCACCATCTCCAAATATTTTATTTCTTGTTCTGAAAAAATGCCAGTTATTACATCATTCCCTCCTTATAGGAAGTTTCGTCCCCGAAACTAAGTCAAGGATCCCCCATAAACAAATGTGGATAACGCTCCCTCATAAAGGACTCAAGCTCCCAAGTCGCCTCACGCTCTTCGTGGTTTTCCCACTGAACTTTCACTTACGGAATGCTCCTGTTCCGTAACTGCTTCTCCTCACGTGCCAGAATCCGCAACGGAGCCTCATCATAGCTCAGATCCTCTCGCAACTGTATAGACGTCGATCGATGACGTGGGACGAACTGGAATATACTTCCGAAGCACGACACGTGAGAGACATTGTGCACCCGGCGAGACTCGGAGGAAGTGGCCAACTCGTACGCCACCGACCAACACGCTCCAGATCTCAAACGGTCCCACGAATCGCGGACTAAGCTTGTTCCGCGCATCGAACCGCTTGATCCCCCGGACGGCGACACCTTGAGCAAGACTCGCTCACCGACCGTAAACTCTAGGTCACGCCACCGCCGGTCCGCGTAGCTCCTCCGTCTACTCGTGCGCTCCGAAGTCGCTCTCTCGCAATGCGAACCTTCGCTCCGCATCCTCCACTAAGTCGCCCGATCAACCGCGTTCTCCGACATCGTCCCAGATAGGGGACCGACATCGACGCCATATAAAGCCTCGTACGGAGCCATCTCAATGCTCGCCGGTAGCCGTTATTATAGGCGAACTCCACCGAGATAGGTAACAATACCATCCATCTCCACAATCCAGACACAAGCGCGTAGCATATTCTCGAGAGTCCGAATAACGCGCTCCGATCGTCCGTCGCTCATGCGGATAGAACGCGGTGATCGTAGTTCACCTTCGTACCCATAGCCTCGCCGCAAACTCTCTCAAAACGGGAAACGAAACGGTGTCCCGATCGATGCGATCAACACCGCACACCGAGAAGTTCGGACGAGCTCGTCGATATATAATCGTGCGCCGATCACGGACCACGTTGTGTGCATCTACAGGAAGTGAGCCGATTTCGTCACCGATCACTACAACCTAGATAGTATCATGGCCTCGCCGTGATCGAGGCAATCCAATGACGAAATCCATAGAAATCGCTCCCACTTCCATACCGGTATCTAAGTGGTTGCCTTTCCTACTGGCCGATGATGTTCGGCTTTCACCTGCTGACAAGTTAAGCATCTAACCACATACTGAGCCACATCTTGCTTCATCCCAGGCCACCTGAAATTCTGCTTCAAGCCGCGATATATCTTGGTTCCGCCTGGGTGAACCGTGTAAGGGGATCGGTGCGCCTCGGATAGGATATCGCTCCTCAACTCCGAGTCACTCGGCACGCACCATCTGCCCTTAAAGCGCAAAAACCATTCAGTGTGGATAGTGAAGTCCCCGAAACTTGACCAGGTACTCACCATAATCAAATTTGAATACTGCTCCGCCAATGCGGTATCACTTTTGAGTACTGGTCCATCACACTTCCTTGTGTTTGGACAGAATCAATATTCCGAATAGGGAAAGGATAGGACTTCTGTCCCACCTGGACAAGACTAGGGTAAATTTTCCAACCCACATCTACGGATCAAGATTCACTGGAATCATATCCATCTTATAACCTGCGGACAA
Source organism: Aechmea fasciata (assembly GCA_025177825.1). NCBI lineage: Eukaryota > Viridiplantae > Streptophyta > Magnoliopsida > Poales > Bromeliaceae > Aechmea > Aechmea fasciata. The sequence goes on from CM045935.1 coordinate 2,845,508, forward strand.
AGATAGTCCCGCGTCCAGAACAATCCGATCCTATTTTGCAAATTCTGAGATAATAATTCATCCCTCTGGATTGCTAGGTCCACTCAACTTTGGTCCGCATAGTCGTAACTGATTCGACTACATCGATAGTTTACGTAAAAGTCACAAAACAGCTCCACAAGTCCGGAGTAAGATCTCAAAGGCCGAAAGGCACACTCCGACTAGACAACAACGTCAACCTGCTCACTACGAGCACATACGAAACGTCGTTCGAAAACTTGAGTCAAAACACTCACCTCGGAGACCACGCCTCACTCTAGTTACCACACAACCGTCGAAGTCAAAACCTCGACAACTGAAAGCCACCTTTGGCATTCGACAGTCCTAGGTCAAAGACCTCACTTTCCACCTGACCCAAAAGGTCCATCTGACAATACCAATTGAGCTCGACAATTTATTCGCTCAATAACCTCGATTAACCAACGCAGGTTCCATGCAAGTCCATCACTTGATGCACAGGATTGCCAATCGCACTATGCGATACCAACTATCAGTGATGCTCAACATCCGTCTCCACGAGACCCTGTCGCTGCTGTCCTACAAGGGACCCTAGCGAACAATATTCCGAGCAACACCAACTACTTGTCTCATTGAGACCCAGGCGACCTGTCACCAATTGATCGGACAAGCATACCACTCCTAGGTTTGCACAATTAATTTGAGAAGCAAACCCTGCACATTATCACATACGGTGACTATCAAAGCCGACAATCATGCTTAGGTCACTCAATATCTGTGATTTCGAACCTCTCGCCAAACAAACCGAGACTACTACGAACACCCAGACTCGAACTAGAGTCAAATCCATCAGCAGTGATGATAAATCAACTGCGCAAATTAGCCATGAAATAACCCAAGGCTCGCTACGTGGTCAGAGATGACCAACACTCAAGAGTTCCCAAGACAATTTAGGGAATACATCGACCCAATCCGTAAGTCCCCAGATAGGGAAAGGATATTTCGTTCGATTTTCGACAAGACATTGTCTCACAATGTACTTATCAAAAGAAAAGCGAAATATCTAAGATCCACTACCAACAACGAGTTGGAAGCGCGACACGACGAAGTATCAAACCATTTGATACCTCAACACTGAACCGAATCCGTTGAACATCGGTTTGCAAGCCGATATATGAGGACAGATCGACTCTGGACCGACTCACTGGGAGTCACATAGCTTTCAACCTTTGAAAGCTACTCGCGACACTAAACCGCAAACCGTACCAACTAGGCTTAGGAAATAATTTCCGTAACCGATTTTTGCACCACAACGAGCTATAACCAAAGCTCCGAGGACTCAGACGATACCTTAGAGTAACTCGAGTCAAGACGGGTCCTAACAAACCCTACACTATCCTATGACACACAAATTTAGGTGTTAAAATACCCGTACACGATGTAGGCCTCAACGGAAACCTGACACCACAACTGTGTCAGCCAGACTCTAGTACGCGTCAATTTGACGTATGAACTCGTTAAAGGTCAAAAGACTTGAACTGCTGATTCCATCAGCAACAAGAAGTAGGCGTCACAACACTACCCAAAGAACTGCGAAAACAACACCAATGTTGCAGTCGTCTAAACCCTGGGCTACACCCAATTAACCCCACAGAAGTCGCGACCGTAACAGGTCTAAGTACCGTCTCCGTAGAGACACTCGCAGTAGCTCTCGTGTCAAAAGTAGGAATAGTGGCCTAGGGCGTCAGCAGTCTAAGCCCGATATCACTGGCCTTTCAAGGCCCACCTGACCGAAATGGCCACACACGAGGGACTTCACCCCGCCATTCGATGTCCAAAAGAAGCACTGCCACTACTCCCCACTTAGACACCTGCTTATGCGAAAATCGTAACACATACCGAAAACACCGTGCACTCGAAGTTTATCGACTCGACATGCACACCGAGACACAAGTCCAAACCCCGCACTCACGTGCCTATGTATCGCAAGTCTTCCTAGGGTCAACCTAACCAATGGTTCAGTTCTTTTCATTTTCAGTTCAATTACTTTTCAAAACAACCTGTGAATGGTGTTGTGGTTGTAACATTGCTCTGATACCATTTTAATCTGTCACGCCCCGGGTCATTTTAGAGTATAGAAACAGCGGAAATTTTTTTTTTTTTTTTAAACCTTGACCCCCAAGGACATGACAGACCTGCCCCAAATACAAAGAGACCACTGTACACACGGACAGAGTCTCCCGTATTTGCACCCGCATCGCACAAGTACAAGGAGTCTTTTACAATCATACAACCACAACAAAGTGTACAGATATTAATTCCAATCAACATACACCTATTCACACCATTCACCACAGGTTCATTCACATTTACCTTTGTATATAAACAACATCTATCTTTTGAAATGTTCCCTACTCGGGAATGGGTTTTAAAACTCTAAGTTATAAAATCCCTTTTGAAAACCTTTTACAAACTGTTTCCATACGGAAACCCTTTCTTTGAAAACACTACCACGAGGGGTAAAAATCATTTTCCTTTGAAATGCTACCACGAAGGGTAGGAGACAGTTTATTTCACAAAACATGAGTTCTTTTATAAACTTCTAAAAACCATTATAAGTCTCAATTCCACCATTAAAGTGAAGCTAGAACTGAACCATGATGTACTCTAAGTAATAAAACGAGAAGAAAGTAACCGACACGGTAGGAGCTAAGCGTACTAGACTCGCTCCTCACCCTTTGTCCCACTATGACCCGTAACGTCACCTCGAAAAAGAAGAAGGCGAGGGTGAGAACATGTAAACATGTCTCCCTCCCTGGGTATCCACTAGTAACGAGTAAAACAAAGGAAAGACGGTAAGTAGATACAAGAGCCAAAGTAAGCAAGGGAGAGAGATATATGTAGTATAAACAAATTGCTACCGTATGTATGCATCGAAAAGCCGAGAAAGTAAATACCCAATCCATAACCGCCAATGTTGGTCCGCAGACCTCAGGCAATGCCCCCTGTTTTTAAACCTGCATTTAACCCAAGATAGCCTATGGGCTCACGGGTTGGCGTCCAACCACTTTTCCGGAAAAGAACAACCTGGCCGGTGGATCAGACCGCCTGTGTTCGTGATATGCGCTCGAGTCCTGGGCGATCGATGCTGTTATGCTCAAAACCATACGTCAAGAATCGGTCGACAATCCCGTCCCTAAAGGGACATCGACCCTTTGGGTCATTAAGTAAACTCGCCGACCACGTAGCATCGAAACAAACCGACCGAACAGTCATCGTAATCGAAGCAACCGACCGAATAGGTCACTGAGAAACTGAAACAAGCCGACCGAATAGGTCACTGAAAAACTGTAAACAAGCCGACCGAATAGGTCATCAAATCGAAGCACACAGACCGAATAGGTCACCGAGAAATCAGAAACAAGCCGACCGAATAGGTCATCGAAATCGAAGCACACAGACCGAATAGGTCACCGAGAAATCAGAAACAAGCCGACCGAATAGGTCACCGAGAAATCGAAAGGATCGACCAAGTAGTCGTCAAGAGTCAGAACTCAAACCACTCTACTCCTATCAAGTATACTAAGTATGCATATAACTGAGTAGAGAATAGAAATGGCAGTAAGGTGCAAGTAAGAAAAGTAAAGTAGAGTAGAGTAGAGTAGAGTGAAAGAGTGTCACCAAGCGTGTACCACTGTACGGATGTCAAACCGGATACCCACCTGTACGATCGTAGAAGTTAACTGTCCGATCGTGGAAGTAAAACGACTGGACCTAAGAGAGGGTCCACCGGGTTAGTATCTAACCCACTAACACAAAACACTAATAGCACAACTCACAACTAATCCCACGAGATTGGTTTTCCGAACCAATTACCGTAACTCACCTAAGTCCCGTAAACCACACCGAACTCCGCCAGACTCACGAACCGTCCCGAAAGTACCGACTCGTGTCACGAGTCACCCCGCCATAAAACACTCCTAATTGGATGTTTTGGCAAAGAAACACAAGATAACACTACAATACAATTATCGTCGGATAATTGTACGAATACGGTTCCCGAAAGTGTCTATTTCGACACGGAACCAACTGTCGCTCACCCGTCATTTCTAAACCCTCGAAATGACGCGAGTGACTAGCCAACAAGGCTCCGACACCGTAAATAATCCCTAAGAGTTGTCGGAAGAAATCCGAACCGTAAACACGTTTCCGTTTCGCGAATTTTGCCGAAAAACGCTCCGAAAATCACTTCTGATTTTCTGTAAAGTCCTGGGGCCTTGGACGATCAGTCCAGAGGTTACCCGCAACACTCCTACGCTGTCTACAGCGACCACGAATTTCTAAATTGCATAAAAGTCCCTCACGTTACACGAAATCGCATTATTTCATGCGATTTCGGGGTTTTATGGTCCGACGTAGTGAACCGAAGGTCAAACAGACCAACCAAGACACCCGCCGAAAGGTCTCGGCCGGAGACCGTGCTCACCCTTCGGAGCGCTGACACTGAGAGCGCGGGAGCGACCCGAAATTCGCCGAATCGCGCGCACTTCATGATAAACATGCAATATCTCGCTAACCAGAACCCGTTGACCCCAATTGAGGTGACCACCGTGATCTTCACCGACGATGATCACCGTGCTCCCTCCGCAGGCACCGAATAGCCTCGGTCTCCGAAACAGGCGCGCAAATCGAAACGACACAAAAAGGCTTGAACTTGGCCGACATCGCCAAATCAAACGGAGCTTCTCCGACGTAAACGAAGGTGAGCACGGTGATCGCCGATGTGTCCCGATCATCGTGCTCCCTTCCGTTGGGATCGAGGAGGCCCGAGTGGCTCGGAACAGTGAAGTACCCAATAACAGCCTTATATTAGGGCTTACCGGAGCAGGGTGGACCACAGCGTGGCCGGCGGCGGCCGGACGGCGGGCAAGGCGGTCAGGGGAGGTTGCTGGAGGTACAAGGTGGTCGGGGCTCGCGTCGGCAGGCGGCGGAAGGCGGCAACGACGGCGGGCCTTGATGCCCTAGCCGCACAACCCGAGGAGAACAAGGTTCTCGCTCTTGCCAACAGTGGAGCTCGGGCGGCGGGTACGCCGGCGGTAGACGGACGCGCCGGCCAGGCGGAGCCGGTGCTCACGCCGGCCGGCGGCGGAGGCGGTGGCGGCACTGGTCATCCCGAGCCCCCTACGGCTGGTCCGGTCAGTGAGCGGCGGCCGCGCGTTCTACGTGCATGGCGGCGGCAGCGGCGGACGGCCGGGAGTCGGCGCGCCGGCCGGGGAGGGATGCGCCGGTCCATAGGGTCGGAGGGAGTCGTCGCAGCGGCGGAGGGCGGCCGGAGACGCGGCGGCGGTGCACTTAACCGAGAGTGCTCTCGGGTTGTAGATCTCTCCGGCGGCGATCCGGGCCGGGATCGCCGGGCGGCGACCGATCGGACGGGGGGACCACGGGGAGGCCGGGCTCCCTCTCCGGGGCCGAGGGAAGGCGCGGCGGCCGAGGGTGCTAGGGCTCGGTCCGCACCACCCGAGGCGGCGCGGATGGCTCGCGGCGCCGGCGGCGCCCGGTATGGCGGACGAAGCACGGGGTCCCCGGAGTGCAAGGAGTGCACCACGCCGAGGTAAGGCGGCGACGGCGGCGCGTCGTCGAGAATACCTGTGTCGGGTCCGGGGGTTCTTGGCCGGCCGCGGAGAGCTCCAATGGCCGCGCGGCGTCCGCGCGCGGCGGCCGGAGAGGTGAGCACACGAGTTCTTTTGATCGTGGAACTCGATGCTTGGGTCGATGCACTCCAAGCCCCTGATCTTGATAACTTAAGGTACGATGGGGGGATGATGAAGAGGGTTCGGGGATGGTTTTCGGCGACGGCCCGCGGACGGGATGGCAGGGGCGCGCGCAGAGGGAGGCAAGGAGGGTGTGGAGGCGTTTTGGGTGGCTGAGGGGAGGTGAAGGGGCTAATAGATTAGGGTTTGTGTGATGAAACCCTAAACTAGCTTTATATACATTTGGCCTATTTTGCATTTTAGTCCACCATAGCCCACCATTTGCACTCTAGTCCCCGCGCAGGTGAATCATGCGCGTAAGTCCCTCCACGTTCAAAACCTCGCATTTCGCGCATAAAATACTAGGACTTTTCACATTTTGCCGTTTTGCAATTTCGACCCCTTTTGCGTTCTTTTCGCGATTCCTGAGATCCGCCCGTCTGATTCACGATCGGATCATGCCGCCGCGTTCGCCGCCTCGAGGACATCGAATCTAGCCGTTCACTTTGTTTGATTTGGTCTCGGATTCGCGAAGTATCCATTCTCCTCATTTTCTCCATAAACCTCCAATTTGCTAAGTCTTTAAGTAAAATCGTTCGAACCCCTTTTCCTCGACAACCGTGATTCGTAATTGAATTCCGTCGTTGGCATTGGTTCCGTAATAGTCGAGCCGTTCGAAACGACCTATTGAAGTCCTATATTCGGAGTCCCGTACGCACTGAACCCATCCTCTATTCCCAGCTCATCCGGAAAACTAGAGTTACTATTCACTTAAGTCGAATCTTACGGGTCGCGTAACTTTTCCGTTTTAGCTCGGTTTCGCCTGAAATTTGACGTGTGCTCTTATAATACAATTACGCACACATTCACCATCTCCAAATATTTTATTTCTTGTTCTGAAAAAATGCCAGTTATTACATCATTCCCTCCTTATAGGAAGTTTCGTCCCCGAAACTAAGTCAAGGATCCCCCATAAACAAATGTGGATAACGCTCCCTCATAAAGGACTCAAGCTCCCAAGTCGCCTCACGCTCTTCGTGGTTTTCCCACTGAACTTTCACTTACGGAATGCTCCTGTTCCGTAACTGCTTCTCCTCACGTGCCAGAATCCGCAACGGAGCCTCATCATAGCTCAGATCCTCTCGCAATCGTATAGACGTCGATGACGTGGGACGAACTGAATATACTTCCGAAGCACGACACGCGAGAGACATTGTGCACCCGGCGAGACTCGGAGGAAGTGGCCAACCCGTACGCCACCGACCAACACGCTCCAGATCTCAAACGGTCCCACGAATCGCGACTAAGCTTGTTCCGCACCGAACCGCTTGATCCCCCCGGACGGCGACACCTTGAGCAAGACGTGCTCACCGACCGTAAACTCTAGGTCACGCCACCGCCGGTCCGCGTAGCTCCTCTCGTCTACTCGTGCGCCCGAAGTCGCTCTTCGCAATGCGAACCTTCGCTCCGCATCCTCCACTAAGTCGTGCCCGATCAACCGGCGTTCTCCGACATCGTCCCAACCGTATAGGGACCGACATCGACGCCATATAAAGCCTCGTACGGAGCCATCTCAATGCTCGCCCGGTAGCCGTTATTATAGGCGAACTCCACCGCAGATAGGTAACAATACCATCCATCTCCACAATCCAGACACAAGCGCGTAGCATATTCTCGAGAGTCCGAATAACGCGCTCCGATCGTCCGTCGCTCGCGGATAGAACGCGCATCGTAGTTCAGCCTTCGTACCCATAGCTCGCCGCAAACTCTCTCAAAAACGGGAAACGAAACGGTGTCCCGATCGATGCGATCAACACCGGCACACCGAGAAGCTGACGAGCTCGTCGATATATAATCGTGCGCCGATCACGGACCACGTTGTGTGCATCGGCAGGAAGTGAGCCGATTTCGTCAGCCGATCACTACAACCTAGATAGTATCATGGCCCCGCTGTGATCGAGGCAATCCAGCGACGAAATCCATAGAAACCGTCCCACTTCCATACCGGTATCTAAGTGGTTGCAGCTTTTCCTACCTGGCCGATGATGTTCGCTTTCACCGCCGACAAGTTAAGCATCTAACCACATATCGAGCCACATCTAGCTTCATCCTGTGCCACCGTAAATTCTCGCTTCAAGTCCGCGATATATCTTGGTTCCGCTCGCGAACCGTGTAAGGGATCGGTGCGCCTCGGATAGGATATCGCTCCTCAACTCCGAGTCACTCGGCACGCACCATCTGCCCTTAAAGCGCAAAAACCATTCAGTGTGGATAGTGAAGTCCCCGAAACTTGACCAGGTACTCACCATAATCAAATTGGATACTGCTCCGCCAATGCGGTATCACTTTTGAGTACCGGTCCATCACACTTCCTTGTGTTTGGACGTAATCAATATTCCGAATAGTGGAAAGGATAGGACTTCGTCCCACCCGGACAAGACTAGGTAAATTTTCCAACCCACATCTACGATCAAGATTCACTGGAATCATATCCATCTTATAACCTGCGGACAAAGATAGTCCCGCGTCCAGAACAATCCGATCCTATTTTGCAAATTCTGAGATAATAATTCATCCCTCTGGATTGCTAGGTCCACTCAACTTTGGTCCGCATAGTCGTAACTGATTCGACTACATCGATAGTTTACGTAAAAGTCACAAAACAGCTCCACAAGTCCGAGTAAGATCTCAAAGGCCGAAAGGCACACTCCGACTAGCCAACAACGTCAACCCGCTCACTACGAGCACATACGAAACGTCGTTCGAAATCTTGAGTCAAGACGCTCACCTCGGAGACCACAGTCTCACTCTAGTTACCACACAAGCTGTCGAAGTCAAAACCTCGTCAACTGAAAGCCACTGTTGGCATTCGACAGTCCTAGGGCCCAGGCCTCACTTTCCACCTGACCCAAAAGGTCCAACTGACAATACCAATTGAGCTCGACAATTTATTCGCTCAATAACCTCGATTAACCAACGCAGGTTCCATGCAAGTCCATCACTTGATGCACAGGATTGCCAATCGCACTATGCGATACCAACCATCAGTGATGCTCAACATCCGTCTCCACGAGACCCTGTCGCTGCTGTCCTACAAGGGACCCTAGCGAACAATATTCCGAGCAACACCAAATACTTGTCTCATTGAGACCTGTGCGACTGTCACCAATTGATCGACAAGCATACCACTCCTAGGTTTGCACAATTAATTTGAGAAGCAAACCCTGCACATTATCACATACGGTGACTATCAAAGCCGACAATCATGCTTAGGTCACTCAATATCTGTGATTTCGAACCTCTCGCCAAACAAACCGAGACTACTACGAACACCCAGACTCGAACTAGAGTCAAATCCATCTGCAGTGATGATAAATCAACTGCGCAAATTAGCCATGAAATAACCCAAGGCTCGCTACGTGGTCAGAGATGACCAACACTCAAGAGTTCCCAAGACAATTTAGGGAATACATCGACCCAATCCGTAAGTCCCCAGATAGGGAAAGGATATTTCGTTCGATTTTCGACAAGACATTGTCTCACCAATGTACTTATCAAAAGAAAAGCGAAATATCTAAGATCCACTACCAACAACGAGTTGGAAGCGCGACACGACGAAGTATCAAACCATTTGATACCTCAACACTGAACCGAATCCGTTGAACATCGGTTTGCAAGCCGATATATGAGGACATATCGACTCTGGACTGTCTCACTGGGAGTCACATAGCTTTCAACCTTTGAAAGCTACTCGCGACACTAAACCGCAAACCGTACCAACTAGGCTTAGGAAATAATTTCCGTAACCGATTTTTGCACCACAACGAGCTATAACCAAAGCTCCGAGGACTCAGACGATACCTTAGAGTAACTCGAGTCAAGACGGGTCCTAACAAACCCTACACTATCCTATGACACACAAATTTAGGTGTTAAAATACCCGTACACGATGTAGGCCTCAACGGAAACCTGACACCACAACTGTGTCAGTCCGACTCTAGTACGCGTCAATTTGACGTATGAACTCGTTAAAGGTCAAAAGACTTGAACTGCTGATTCCATCAGCAACAAGAAGTAGGCGTCACAACACTACCCAAAGAACTGCGAAAACAACACCAATGTTGCAGCCGTCAAAACCCTGGCCTACACCCAATTAACCCCACGTAAGTCGCGACCGTAACAGGTCTAAGTACCGGCCCCGTAGAGACACTCGCAGTAGCTCTCGTGTCAAAAGTAGGAATAGTGGCCTAGGGCGTCAGCAGTCTAAGCCCGATATCACTGGCCTTTCAAGGCCCACCTGACCGAAATGGCCACACACGAGGGACTTCACCCCGCCATTCGATGTCCAAAAGAAGCACCGCCACTACTCCCCACTTAGACACCGCTATGCGAAAATCGTAACACATACCGAAAACACCGTGCACTCGAAGTTTATCGACTCGACATGCACACCGAGACACAAGTCCAAACCCCGCACTCACGTGCCTATGTATCGCAAGTCTTCCTAGGGTCAACCTAACCAATGGTTCAGTTCTTTTCATTTTCAGTTCAATTACTTTTCAAAACAACCTGTGAATGGTGTTGTGGTTGTAACATTTCTCGATACCATTTTAATCGTCACGCCCGGTCATTTTAGAGTATAGAAACAAATGAAATTTTTTTTTTTTTTTTATAAACCTTGACCCCCAAGGACATGACAGACCTGCCACAAATACAGAGAGACCATTGTACACACGGACAGAGTCTCCTGTATTTGCACGGAATCGCACAACTACAAGGAGTCTTTTACAATCATACAACCACAACAAAGTGTAGATATTAATTCCAATCAACATACACATATTCACACCATTCACCACAGGTTCATTCACATTTACCTTTGTATATAAACAACATCTATCTTTTGAAATGTTCCCTACTCGGGAATGGGTTTTAAAACTCTAAGTTATAAAATCCCTTTTGAAAACCTTTTACAACCTGTTTCCATACGGAAACCCTTTCTTTGAAAACACTACCACGAGGGGTAAAAATCATTTTCCTTTGAAATGCTACCACGAAGGGTAGGAGACAGTTTATTTCACAAAACATGAGTTCTTTTATAAACTTCTAAAAACCATTATAAGTCTCAATTCCACCATTAAAGTGAAGCTAGAACTGAACCATGATGTACTCTAAGTAATAAAACGAGAAGGGTAAGAAAGTAACCGATACTGGTAGGAGCTAAGCGTACTAGACTCGCTCCTCACCGTCGTCCCACTATGACCCGTAACGTCACCTCGAAAGAAGAAGGCGAGTGAGAACATGTAAACATGTCTCCCTCCCGTGGGTATCCACTAGTAACGAGTAAAACAAAGGAAAGACGGTAAGTAGATACGAGCCAAAGTAAGCAGGAGAGAGATATATGTAGTATAAACAAATTGCTACTGTATGTATGCATCGAAAAGCTGAGAAAGTAAATACCCAATCCATAACCGCCAATATTGGTCCGCAGACCTCAGGCAATGCCCCCTGTTTTTAAACCTGCATTTAACCCAAGATAGCCTATGGGCTCACGGGTTGGCGTCCAACCACTTTTCCTAAAAGAACAACCCGGCGGTGGATCGCACCGCGTGTTCGTGATATGCGCCGAGTCCCGGCGATCGATGCCGTTATGCTCAAACCATACGTCAAAGAATCGGTCGACAATCCCGTCCCTAAAGGGACATCGACCCTTTGGGTCATTAAGTAAACTCGCCGACCACGTAGGTCACCGAAACAAACCGACCGAGTCACCGTAATCGAAGCAAACCGACCGAATAGGTCATCGAGAAATCGAAACAAGCTCGACCGACCACGTAGGTCATCGAAAAATCAGAAACAAACCGACCGAATAGGTCATCGAAATCGAAGCACCGACCGAATAGGTCACCGAGAAATCAGAAACAAGCCGACCGAATAGGTCATCGAAATCGAAGCACACAGACCGAATAGGTCACCGAGAAATCAGAAACAAGCCGACCGAATAGGTCACCGAGAAATCAGAAAGGATCGACCAAGTAGGTCGCCGAAGAGTCAGAACTCAAACCACTCTACTCCTATCAAGTATACTAAGTATGCATATAACTGAGTAGAGAATAGAAATGGCAGTAAGGTGCAAGTAAGAAAAGTAAAGTAGAGTAGAGTAGAGTAGAGTGAAAGAGTGTCACCAAGCGTGTACCACTGTACGGATGTCAAACCGGATACCCACCTGTACGACTGTAGAAGAATCTGTCGACTGTGGAAGTAAAGCGACTGGACCTACGAGAGGGTCCACCGGGTTAGTATCTAACCCACTAACACAAAACACTAATAGCACAACTCACAACTAATCCCACGGAGATTGGTTTTCCGAACCAATTACGTAACTCACCTAAGTCCCGTAAACCACACCGAACTCCGCCAGACTCACGAACCGTCCCGAAAGTACCGACTCGTGTCACGAGTCACCCGCCGCCATAAAACACTCCTAATTGGATGTTTTGGCAAAGAAACACAAGATAACACTACAATACAATTATCGTCGGATAATTGTACGAATACGGTTCCCGAAAGTTGTCTATTTCGACACCTAACCAACTGTCGCTCACCCGTCATTTCTAAACCCTCGAAATGACGCGAGTGACTAGCCAACAAGGCTCGCCGACACCGTAAATAATCCCTAAGAGTTGTCGGAAGAAATCCGAAGTAAACACGTTTCCGTCTGCGAATTTTGCCGAAAAACGCTCCGAAAATCACTTCTGATTTTCTGTAAAGTCCTGGGGCCTTGGACGATCAGTCCAGAGGTTACCCGCAACACTCCTACGCTGTCTACAGCGACCACGAATTTCTAAATTGCATAAAAGTCCCTCACGTTACACGAAATCGCATTATTTCATGCGATTTCGGGGGTTTTATGGTCCGACAGAGTGAACCGAAGGTCAAACAGACCAACCAAGACACCTGCTGAAAGGTCTCGGCGTGCCGGAGACCGTGCTCACCCTTCGGAGCAGTTTCGGACACTGTGGAGAGCGCAGGAGCGACCCGAAGTTCAGCAAACTGCGCGCACTTCATGATAAACATGCAATATCTCGCTAACCAGGAACCCGTTGACCCCAATTGAGGTGACCACCGTGATCTTCACCGACAGATGATCACCGTGCTCCCTCCGCAGGCACCGAATAGCCTCGGTCTCCGAAACAGGCGCGCAAATCGAAACGACACCAAAAGGCTTGAACTTGGCCGACATCGCCAACCGCCGAAACGAGCTTCTCCGACGTAAACGAAGGTGAGCACGGTGATCGCCGATGTGTCCCGATCATCGTGCTCCCTTCCGTTGGGATCGAGGAGGCCCGAGTGGCTCGAATGAAGTACCCAATAACACCTTTATATTAGGGCTTACCGGAGCAGTGGGACTACGCGTGACGGCGGCGGCCGGACGGCGGCAAGGCGGTGGGGAGGTTGCCGGAGGTACAAGGTGGTCGGGCTCGCGTCGGCAGCGGCGGAAGGCGGCAACGACGGCGGGCCTTGATGCCCTAGCCGCACAACCCGAAGAGAACAAGGTTCTCGCTCCGCCAACAGGAGCTCCGGCGGCGGGTACGCCGGCGGTAGACGGACGCGGCCGGCTAGGCGGAGCCGGTGCTCACGCCGGCCGGCGGCGGAGGCGGTGGCGCAGCTGGTCATCCCGAGCCCCTACGGCTCGGTCCCGGCCCAGTGAGCGGCGGCCGCAAGGTTCTACGTGTACGGCGGCGCAGCGGCGGACGGCCGGAGTCGGCGCGCCGGCCGGGGAGGATGCGCCGGTCCATAGGGTCGAGGGAGTCGTCGGCAGCGGCGGAGGGCGGCCGAGACGCGGCGGCGGCACTTAACCGAGAGTGCTCTCGGGTTGTAGATCTCTCCGCGGCGATCCGGCGGGGATCGCCGGGCGGCGACCGATCGGACGCGGGGACCACGGGGAGGCCGGGCTCCCCTCCGGGGGCCGAGGAAGGCGCGGCGGCCGAGGGTGCTAGGGCTCTGGCCGCACCACCCGAGGCGGCGCGGGATGGCTCGCGCGCCGGCGGCGCCCGGGTATGGCCGGACAGAAGACGGGTCCCCGGAGTGCAAGCGAGCGCACCACGGCCGAGGTAAGGGCGACGGCGGCGCCGTCGAGAATACCTGTGTCGGGTCCGGGGTTCTTGGCCGTCGCGTGAGAGCTCCAATGGCGCGGCGCGCGCGCGCGCGGCCGGGAGAGGTGAGCACACGAGTTCTTTTGATCGTGGAACTCGATGCTTGGGTCGATGCACTCCAAGCCCTCTGATCTTGATAACTTAAGGTACGATGGCCCTGGGGGATGAAGAAGAGGTTCGGGGATGGTTTTCCTGGCGACGGCGGCCACGCGGCTACTGGGATGGCAAGTGGGCGCGCGCAGAGGAGGCAAGGAGGGTGTGGAGGCGTTTTGGGTGCGGCCGAGGGAGGTGAAGGGGCTAATAGATTAGGGTTTGTGTGATGAAACCCTAAACTAGCTTTATATACATTTGGCCTATTTTGCATTTTAGTCCACCATAGCCCACCATTTGCACTCTCGTCTCTGTCAGTAGGTGATTCATGCGCGTAAGTCGCTCCACGTGAAAAACCTCGCCTTTCGGCGCATAAAATACTAGGACTTTTTCCATTTTGCCGTTTTGCAATTTCGACCCCTTTTGCGTTCTTTTCGCGATTCCCGGAGATCCGCCCGTCGGATTCACGATCGGATCATGCCAGCGCGTTCAGCGCCTCGAGGACATCGAATCTAGCCTTTTACTTTGTTTGATTTGGTCTCGGATTCGCGAAGTATCCATTCTCCTCATTTTCTCCATAAACCTCCAGTTTGCTAAGTCTTTAGGTTAATTCGTTCTACCCCATTTTCCTCGACAACCTTGATTCCGAATTAAATTCCGTCAGTAGCATAGGTTCAAGAATAGTCGAGCCGTTCGAAACGACCCATTTAAGTCCTATATTCGAAGTCCTATACGCACCTGAACCCATCCTCTATTCCCACCTCATCCGAAAACTAGAGTTACTATTCACTTAAGTCGAATCTTACGGTCGCGTAACTTTTCCGTTTTAGCTCGGTTTACTGAAATTTGACGTGTGCTCTTATAATACAATTACGCACACATTCACCATCTCCAAATATTTTATTTCTTGTTCTGAAAAAATGCCAGTTATTACAGAGGAACAGTTGTTAGTTATAAATAGAAAATAATTATATTATCCTTATAATTGAGTTTAAAATTTAAAATTTAAAATTTAAAATTTTAAACTTATAATTTTAGATTAAAAATTTAAAATTTTAATTTTTAAATTTTAAATTTTGAAATTAAAATTTAAAACTTTAATTTTAAATATCAAAATTTAAATTTAAAGACCAAATTTAAATTTCAAAAATATAAAATAACAAATTTAAAATTTAAAAACTAAAATATATCAAATTTAAACTATAAAATTTATAATTTTAAAATTATAAATTTTAAAATTTTAAAATTAAAATTAAAATTAAAACTCTCTCTCTATCAGCGGTGGGAACAACTTGTTCCTGCCCCAAAAAAATCTTTGCTTGGGTATAAAGGGGATAACCTATTATTAAACCAAACGCGCTAATACAGCATCAGTAGTATTCTCATGTTGAAATTCAAAATATCTGAATATGTCGAGATATTTTGTAATATTACATAACTCGAACCAAACGGGTCCTAAAGTATCATACGAAAAGTACCTTGGAGATAAAAAAAAGCACGAAAATATCAAAAGAAAAAAATTATTAAAGCTTCCCCAAATCCGAACCGCTAGTTTGACTTGTAGTTGTATCACATATTCACATATCATCACATCGTCGTGGATCCGAGTGAAATAACATGCCAACACGTTGTTTAATTGGATAATCAATAATCAAAAATCACATGCGATCTAACGGCCGAGATTTATCCCATAAAACCTCAATCCACCACACATGTCGTGACACAGGAGATGAAGGGGGTCTCTATCATATCACATTTCATATCTCTCTCTCTCTCTCTCTCTCTCTCTCAGCAACCCCTCACCTACCGCTAGTTGTCATCATATTCTTAATAATAATTCAAATTATTATTATTTTAGTTAATTAAGTTTAAAAAAATCATATTTAATAATTGATGAAAATGTATAAATACCTCTCCAACTATTGGCTGTCACATAATAGTACTCCCCCAAACTCTTTTTTTCTTTGGTTTTCTTTTTTTTTTTTTCGCATTGTTGCCTTTACAGCTTTTTTTTTTTTTTTCCAGAATAAATTACATAAAACCTTCCAATAAATTTTTTATTTATTTATTATTATTTTTTGCTTTCTAACTTTTTAGAAAACTATATTTTACGTTCTTTAAATTTTCCAGAAATATAATAAAATCTTTAACTCAAGGGCTTTTTTTTTTTGCATTTAACCCCTAACAAATTTTTATTTTAAAAATAATCCCGTCAAAATTTAATTTAGAAATGACCCCGAGCGTGCCACGTAGCCACGCGGCGGGGCGGGCGTATATTAAGTTAAACACGTGAATGGTTCACCGTGTTTAGTCCGTATTTTTTATAATATAAATATTGAAAAGAGAAATAGGGAGTAGGAATGTCAATGGGTATGGATATCCGAAATATTATCCGAACCCAAACCCGAATAAATTATATATATACATAATTTATTTTTATTTATTTATACAATATATAAAATATTTAATAATTTTACGTCAAAAAAAGGATATATAATATATATAATAATTTATTTTTATTTATTTAATAATATATTGCTGGGTTTAGATTCGGATTTTGAGTTTTTGGTCGGATATGTATATGGATATGAATTTTTAAAATCCGTCAAGTTTGGATCCGAGTTTGGATTTTAATTTGATTTTCGGATTCGGATTTTTGAACAAGCGAAGAAAAGGAATACGTATATGAAACACAGTGAACCATTCACCGTGTTTGAACACGCTAAATGATTCACCGTGTTCAACTTAATACACTGGTCCGGATCCTGTCCATGTGGCGCTGACGTGGGGCCTGCGTGGCAGGCCCAGAGTCATTTTTGGAAATTAAATTTTGACCACTATTTTTAAAATAAAAATTAAGAAATAATGCAAAAAAAGCCTTTAACTTAACAAACAAAACTCAAATAGAAAAAAGTGAAAGCTAAGAGGGTTTCAATAAAAATAAATAAATAAAGTTGGAGGGGTCTCCAAAAATTTTTACCTACCAAAATTAATTTTTTTTTTTTTTGTTAGTAGTTAATAGTCAACTTTATAGTTTTACTTTTATCTAGTGTTTTGAACCTTAATTAGGTCGACATAGTAGTCGGTTCGACTGCTCGGACCGTAATCTAGCATCCAAACTATATATTTCGGTTCAAGTCGTAAAATCGAACTTGCCTAAAATACTATTTGACTCGTTCAAACCATGTGTTAATTAACAGATGAACCACCGACCGTGCGCCTGTAGCAGTTTTAGCCATTGGCTGGCTTCAGATCCTAAGACTCCCAGCCTAATCCCAACATTCATTACTTTCAATGCAAGTTTACTAGAACTAAATAAACGTCGATGCCAGCTACTAATCTTCTTAAAAAAAAAAAAAAAAAAAAAAAAAAAAATTAGCAGATGAACCGACACAGTTTTACAAGAACCGCCTAAATTTTTTTTTATTTTATATTTTAATAAGTAATTCAAAAATTATATATTATTAGTTTTTTTAATAATTTATACTTTGAATATACTTTTAATTATATATAATAATATAATATAAAATATCTTTAAAATAATATATAATCCTAATTTTTCTATTATATATACTATGAAAAAAATAATAATTAAATTAATATTTATGAGGTTGTATTAATGTCATCCAACCCAGTAGTCAACGATATTTTTGAGTTGCAGACGATTTTGAGTTTTAAATTATTATTTTTATAAGCTAAAAAATGATGAAATGTCATTAAATTTAATTTCTTTTTAAGAATATTCAGCAGCTGATATTTTGTGGATTTTTAGGGAGAATTTTTTTTTTTTGGAAGAAAAAATTGCCAATTTAATTGATCAAAATTACTCAACTCAGAAAATTCAAAAGTTGTTGAAGGGGTCTTCTGAAAAGGTCCTACAGTTGATCACCCAATCAAACATACCCAAAAAAAAAAAAAAAAATTGTTATATAGTTTCTGTGAAACTAGTACTCTTAAGCTTTTGAGAACGTATTCAACACTCCCCTCACGTCCTGACTCGAGACTTTTTACAAGATCCACGACGCGATCAATTAAATGGAAGAAAATTAATAATACTGTGAAATTTCAGACTCAACTCAGAAAATTCAAAAGTAGTTGAAGGGGTCTTTTGAAAAGGTCCTACAGTTGATCACCCAATCAAACATACCCAAAAAAAAAAAAGGTTATATAGTTTCTGTGAAACTACGGTTGTACTCTTAAAAGCTTAAGCTTTTAGAGAACGTATTCAACACTCCCCCTCACGTCTGGACTCGAGACTTTTTACAAGATCCATGACGTGGACTTGAATTAAATGGAAGAAAATTAATAATCAGGAGCTGCGACTCGAACTCTAAAAATTCAAAAGTAGTTGAAGGGGTCTTTTGAAAAGGTCCTACAGTTGATCACCCAATCAAACATACCAAAAAAAAAAAAAAAAAGGTTATATAGTTTCTGTGAAACTACGGTTGTACTCTTAAAAGCTTAAGCTTTTAGAGAACGTATTCAACACTCCCCCTCACGTCTGGACTCGAGACTTTTTGCAAGACCCATGACGTGGACTTGAATTAAATAGGAAAAAATTAATAATACTAGGAGCCTGGCATGACTTGAACTCAGGATCTCCTGCTCTGATATCATATGAAACAACCGTTGTACTCTAAAAGTTTAACCTATTAGAAAACGGTATTTATACAATTTTATATTCAATAATTTCTTTATTTCTTTTTCCTCTTTTTTTTCTCTCTCTTCATTTTCTCTATCTCTCTTCATTTTCTCTCTCTCTCCTCCTCCTCTAATAGTCTCATCTGCTCCACTGGCAACAAAGATTCCTCTGCTGGTCATCTTCTCCAGCTCCCTGTTCAGTACCATTCCCTCCCTTCACCTCCTCTCCAGTTCTAGAGAGAGAGAGAGAGAGAGAGAGAGAGAGAGATGCCCCCAAGAGCCTATGTACTAATCTTCTTTTGCTGGGCTCTAATCACCATTATCACCCCGACCCTCATCTTCTGGTCTGCTTCAGCAAAACCAAACCTCGGTTCTCATGGTATATATATATATATATATATATATAATTAACACATACATACATCAACATTTCTCAGCCTAGCTTTTTTCTTCTTTTTTTGCTTCTTTTTTTCTTTTTTTTGGGTATATATATATGATCATTATTAATTGTTGTCGTTATATATCTTTATTGGGTTTAATTATCTAGCTGCTTAATTATTACTCTGTAGCTAATTAATTAAATACTCGTTTGCTTTGCAGGAGAAGCTGTGAATGAAATAAGATCAAGGAGAATGATGAGCTCAATGGAAAATCCACACCACATGGAGATGATCAAGAATAGAATAATAGTAAATACAACAGCATTTTCGCCTTCGCCTGCGCCTTCGCCTTCGCCTTCGCCTTCGCCTCTTCCTATGAGAGGGATTGATACACTTAGGTAACAAATTAAGAGATCGATCGATCTACTTATTTTCCTTTCTTTTTCACTATTTATTTCCCTTTTTTATTTATTGTTTGGAGATAAATAGAGAGAGAAAAAGAGAGAGAGAGAGAGGGGGGGATTTTATTTTAGGAGGATGAGTTGTTGATCTAGAATAATAATATATATTATATAGAATAAGAAGTGGGCAGAGATCTTGTTCTTACACCATTTGAGAGGAAGAGATTTGTTTGTTGTTACTTAATTATATCTCCTTCATTGATTTTTTTTTTTTTTTTTCCATGTAAAGTTCCAATAGATTCATAATAATAGATTCATAATGACTATTATTATTATTATTATTTGATTCATTTTTTTGATCTCTTTTTCTACTATTAATTAATATATCCTGTGTTAATTTGCTTTGGTAAAGTTTAAATTGTAATATGCAATTTGAGAGAAATTAAGGTGCATTTGTGGGTGTCTCTTTCCTGTGATTGAGTGAGGCAGTTATATATATATATATAAAAGGGGGGAAGAAGCATCTAAATGAATGATTTGGTATGGCTTGTCGTGTGTCTTTTTTTTTTTTTTTTCTTTCTTTTTTTTTTTTCTGGTACAATTATTAGGGCTCAGCAGCTGTATCCTCAGTGGGGTCACAATAAATTTGGAGAGGCAATTAACATGCAAAACATTTATTGATAAATTTGGATGGGGCAAAATTACATGTGAACATGAGACACAGCTTGTTTGTGACATTTAATAATATGGATTAATTGGAGAAGTGTATATATATATATATACATTTTAAACTCTTTCGATTCCTAGATAAATGATATATACAGAAAAAGAGAGAGAATAGGTCTTGTGCATTATTAGAGCATAAAGGCCTTCGTATTTCTAAGCCATTAATTTTTGATGATAGTGACTTTCGAATCAACAATTTCGCTTAAATTTGATGAAGATATTTGAAATATATAAAAAATACTTTTTAAAGATTTTTTATATTATTTATCTAGTAATCGAAAGTGCTCATCATAACATTTTTTGAGATTTTTATTTCCAATTGTTGATTTTAAGTCTTTTCGGTCACTAGATAAATGATAACGAAAATTCGTAAAATTTATTTTCTAAATAGTTCAAATACGCGATCGTTTCAACAAAGTCGATCGTCGATTTGAAAGTTACGTCATTAAAATTAAACGGTTTAGGAGTACAGAGGCCTCCATGCTCCTAATAGCATATAAGACCTAGCTACTATATTTATATATGAATTGGTCTAAATTTGTTCCTCCTTTTTTAAATCGATGATTGGTTTAGATATGCAGTTGTTGTTTTAGGGATGGTGCGAGTGTTTAATATCTCTGTAACATCTACACCATTTTGAATTGATGATAACCAAATCAAATTTTCATTTCTTTTTTTTTCTTTTTTTTCTTTTTTTTTTTTACTTTCTCACTTTCTCACTCCGTGATTCAAAAGTTGCACTTGACTATCATGTGGTATGGCGCATTTTCACTTTATCACCCCGCAGTTCAAAAAGTTATATTTAACCATCCTATAATTTTATTTTTATTTCACTGTAACGACCTTTTGTTAAATAAGTGATCGCCTTGTGAAATTTACTCTATTTGACGATAAATTTTTTTTATTAAAATAAAAAAGGACTATATAAAAGTTAAGTGTAGATTTTTAAACTGTAGGTGGTAAAAAAAAAATGAGGCTATACCACACAACAGAAAAAAAATTAATTAAAATTCACCCTTGAAAATTTTAGTTTTACTATCTAACCATATATATAGTACTTTTAAAATCGACGTATGAACATTAAAAAATCTAATTTTACAGTATTTATAAGATTGTTGATAAAAATATGTTGTCAAAGTAACAAAAATGTTACAAATAGTAAAAAGATATATTAGATAAAACACACTACAATTAATCAAAACTTTAATGTTCAGGTACCTACCTGTTTCCAAAATGTCCTAGGATTAAATAGTAATTAAAATCAAAATTTAAGATATTTGTTTCAAAATGTACTTTACTATAGTTCAGGAAAACATGTACTTTTTATCTGCCCTAGTTACTTAATCCGGCGAACCCTCATTTAATTGATCGAGCTAGTGATTTTGTATTAGCTCATGCAAATGTTACAAAAAATAGAGTTTTAGCAAAGTCACTACAACAGAATTGCATTATAGAACACATGTTGGGACACTTTTGAGTAAGTGTCCGATTTATGCTAAAACTTAAAAAATATCTACTAATACCTAAATATAAAGCCCAATCCAATCAAAAATAAAAGATTACTCTACTCAACGACCTGCTGTAGATCCGTTTGGCGCGATTACGAACGAGAAAAAGAAAAAAAAAAAAGAAAAATTCATTACCATCTTCTCTTATTTTCTTCACTCAATCCACTGGAATTCTAGACGAAGAGCCTTTAATTCCTGTTGTCCTCCTCCGCCACCGTAGGCAACAAGATAGAGTTTCGGCAGTTGCTAAATGCTTAAATAAGTGTTGGTAAATTAGCAGCACTCTTTTAGGTTATAGCGACACTCTTTAACTGTCACTATATACCTAGCGACCCCACATATAGCAACACTTTTTAAAAGTGTCGGTAATTTTAGCTAGCAGCACCTTTTTGACATGTACCTATATTTAAAAGTGTCGCTATAGACCGTTTTTGTTACATTTACGTGGCTAATCTTTAACGAAAATTGATCCTAGGCTATATATCTGTTAGCCAAAAAAATAATAATAAATAAATGAAAAAAAAAAAGAGGACCTACCTGTATGTTAATGGCTGCACTGGATCCAAGTTTGAAGCATGAATCAGGTTGAGTTGAGCAAACCTGCAGACAGTCCTGTGCGTTGGCTAAATTGAGCAATCAATCATGGTTCCTGTCAGGTTCCTTAACTCTATAAATGCACAAAACAATCTCACCGTTCATCTGCGATCAACGACGATCGAGATGTCAACGGATACGGGATATTCAAAATTTTATCCGAATTTGAAACCGGTCAGAGCGGATATATTCGATGCTAAATGAATATAGTTTCGGATGTGGATATTAGAAACGAAAATCCGACTGATTTGGATTCGTATATAAATTTTCTCCGTACCTAGCCCGAACTCGAACTCCGAACCCGCCAATAAATATATGATATAAATATTTGATGTTATATTTAAATTTAAATTTGAAAACTTTAGATTTAATGTAATATATTTTGAAATATGATAAAGAAAAAATAATTATTTCGAATTTGAATTTTTGGGTACGGGTTGAGATTGCGGAGTTTTGGTTATGTTCGAGTTCGGAGTCGAATTTCGAATTTGATAATCAGATTCAGATTTTTGAAAATTCATCCCAAATCTCAACCGTTAACATTTCTAATTAAACTAGCTAGAGTCAAACCTTCAAAATCCAAAGGCTTAGATGCATCCCGTCAGATATAATGGTCGTATCACTCTGGGACGAATGTCAATGTAACTTTTTGTACACAATTCTATCGAATGTGCGTCTTCTTAATTCCATTAAGGGGATGTTTATATATTCTAGAAAATAATTATTCTTACTAGAAAAATATTTTTCACTCTTTTAATTAGTTCTCAAAAGAAATAGATTTTTTTCGGATTTTATAGAAAATTCTCTTTGAGTTTTCTAATTTTTTTTATCTAGAAAAAACAAGAACCGAAGAAAAAGTATATTTTATGAAAAAATATTTTTAGAAAAAATTTACGACTTTTGGCAAAATGAACACTCCCGAAGAGATTATACCTCGTTAGCCAAATGGGAAACAATCACTACCCGTCCTGGTAGCTCCGACTAAGTACATAGTTTGTATGTATTTGTGCATAGGGTTGGAAACGAGCCAGAGCATCAGTTAACTTTAAATTCGAGTCTAAAATTAGACGCAAACTCACCTATAAAATAATTCGAGTCGAGTTTGAGCAACGAGCCACTTGAAATTCTTAACATGGTGCAATCTATAGCTTAATTTTTATATAACGTTATCTAAAATTAATTTTATACAAAAATATATTTAATAATTAAACATATAAAATAAATTTATTAAATACTATATTATAATACTAAGAAAAATAATTTAGGGGACGTGACTTTGCGAGTAAGTGAAAGAAAGGGAGAATTATTGACCTATGCCTAATAAACTGAACTCTATATACATATAATTAAAATAAATAATATATATATATATATATATATATATATATATATATATATATATATTATGAGTTGAGCTAGAATACTCTCAAAAGACCAATGAAGATCGCTTTTGAGTTTTTAATCATTGGATGGATAGATGTGAGGTTGAGATGATAGTGGTAGGTGGTGGTAGGTGGAATAGTATTTGATCCAAATGAGCTTAGTAATTGGGATGTAGATCCAAGGGCTAGAAACTGAGAAGCACCAAGAGCTTGGTGCTTTTAAAAGTATTCTAGCTCTACTCATATATAGTTGAGCTAGAATACTTTGATAGTAAACGGGCATTTTACTATCGAGTTGTTTTCGATGATAGAGCTTCCAAATTGACGATCGGCTCCGTTGAACATTATCTATACCACTTAAAGTGTTTAGAAATTAAATTTCAAATATTTTCGGCATCATTTGCCTATTGATCAAAGAGTTTCAAAATTTGTAATTTTAATGGTGGATAAGAGACATTTTCTCGTTTAACGGTGTAAAGATATCCAAATCAATTGAATTTTTGTTAGAAAATTCTTTAAACCGTTTAAAACAAGATCTATACTCTTGATCTTGATTACAAGACTCCTATCATTATTTTTTAAAGAATATTCATTTTCAACCATTCATTTTCTCGTTCACTAGATGGATAAAAGAACAATATCGAAAGTGCGTAAAATTTGATTTCTAGGTAGTTTAAACGGTTTAGATCATTTTTAAAGGAGATCGTCAATTTGGAAGTTCTATCATCGAAAACAACTCGATAGTAAACGCTCCGTTTACTATCGAGTATTCTAGCTCAACTATATATATATATATACATATATATATATATATATATATATATATATATATATATATATATATATATATATATATATATATATATATATATATATATAGTCCTACGTTATGCTATCAATAGCACGAAGCACTCCGTGCTACCAAGTTTTCCACCGTTAGATCCACCCCTTTGATGATTTTTACCCGTTAGATCATACTATTCAACCAACTACCCACTTAACCCCAAGGGGCCCACATCATCCAAACCGCACATATCTCATTCCAACGGCCAAAAACTTGGTAGCACCAATGACGTTGTGCTATTAATAGCATAGTAGCCTAGTTCCTATATATATATAAATAGAGAGAGAGAGAGAGAGAGAGAGAGAGTTGAGCTACTATGTATATATATATATATATATATAGAGAGAGAGAGAGAGAGAGAGAGAGAGAGAGAGAGAGAGAGAGAGTTGAGCTACTATATATATATAAATAGCATAGTAGCCTAGTTCTATTTTGAAATTTAATTTCTAAATACTTCAAGTGGTATAGATCATGTTCAATCTGCCGATCGTCGATTTGGAGGCTCCATCATCGAAACAAACGGGTGTCAAAAATGCTGGTTTGCTTATCGATAAGATTCTAGCTCAACTATATATATATATATATATATAGAACTAGGCTGGAATACTATCAATAGCACCAAGCTATTGGTGCTATTGATTTTTTAGCCCTTGGATTGAGAAATAGATGGTTAGGATGATGTGGGCCCCCTAGGGTTGAGTAAGTGGTTGGTTGAATAGTATAATCTAACGGGTAAAAATAATCTAGAGATTAAATCTAACGGTAGAAAACTCGATAGCACCAAATTCTTGGTGCTATCGATAGCAAGACTAATTTATATATATATATATATATATATATATATATATATATATATATATATATTAATAATGCACAAGAAATTTCTTGTGCTCTAAGTTTCTAACCATCCATCAATTTTGATTGGTGGTTAAGGTGTGAGAGAGAAGAGAATTTGGAGAAAAATTAAGGTTCACAATTTCTCATCTTTTTGAATATCTCATCAATTTTTCTTCTCTCTCACCTTAACCACCCATCAAAATTAATGGACGGTTAAAAACTTAGGAGCAAAGCGCTTATTAATAGCACAAGAACCCTACTATATATATATATATATATATATATATATATATATATATATATATATATATATATATATATATATATATATATATATATATATATATATATATATATATATATAGAGAGAGAGAGAGAGAGAGAGAGAGAGAGAGAGAGACTACTATGCTATTAATAGTACGAAGCACTTGGTGCTACCAAATTTTTCGCTGTTAAATCTATCATTTTGATCATTTTTACCCGTTAGATCATACATACTATTCAACCAACCATATCCACTCAACCCTGGTAGGCCCACATCCTCCTAACCGCACATCTCTTAATCCAATGATCAAAAACTTGGTAGCACTAATGACTTTGTGCTATTAATAGTATATTAGCCTATATATATATATATATATATATATATATATATATATATATATATATATATATATATATATATATATATAGTCTATGCTATCAATAGCACGAAGACTCTGCTACCAAGTTTTCCGCCGTTAGATCCACCCCTTTGATGATTTTCGCCCGTTAGATCATATACTATTCAACCACCCACCCACTTAACTCTGGGGCCCACATCATCCTAACCACACATCTCTCAATCCACCTACTAAAATTTGGTAGCACCAACACTTTGTGCTATTAATATACAGTAGCCCAGTTTTCTCTCTCTCTCTCTCTCTCTCTCTCTCTCTCTCTCTCTCTCTCTCTCTCTCTCTCTCTCTCTCTCTCTCTCTCTCTATATATATATATATATATATATAGATTACTATTATACTATTATGAGTACGATCGCCTCGTACTCATAAGTTGTTTTCATGATAGAGCTTCCGAATCGATGATCCACACCGTTAAGCGTTATTTACAAAGATTTAAAACTTCTAGAAATCAAATTTTCTAATTTTTTGAAATCATTTACCTTACGATCAAGAGGTCATAAAATTGACAATTTTTAACTAGTATGAGATACTTGCTAGTTTAACTGTAAAAGAATCGGAATTTATTGAATTTTTGATAGATAATTCTATTCACTACATAGATAAAGATCAGTAACTCCGATCTTGAATTGAAGGATCCTATCATCCTTTTTTAGGACGTCGTTCGATTTTGACCTTTCATTTTATTTCCACTTGATGGACTTTATTATGATTTCGAAAATTTAAGAAATTTATTTTCTACAAGTTTTAAATACTCTAGATCATATTTAACGGAGTGGATCGTCAATTCGGAAGCTCCATCATTGAAAACAACTTATGAGTAGTAGGTCTCCAATAATCATAATAGTATAGTAGCCATGGCCTATATATATATATATATAGGGTAAATTACATATTGCCTGAACTTTTGACTAATTTCACTTTACCCCCAAACTCTTAAAACGGTAATTTACCCCCTATACTTTAATATTGCATCTTGTTGCCCATTCCGTCGTTAAAGTTAACAGAGCCGAACGGAGTTGACGGAAGGGTTAGGTTTTGGCGGGAAATCTACGCCAAAACCGTCTGTTCCAACCAACTCACTTTTATTCCTTAAAAACTCTTTTTCTTCATTTCTATGCCCTCGCTTGGTGTCCGTATCAAGATTGTGGAGCGCTCTCTAAACAGCCCACTAACAATACTAGTTGGGGTTGCCCAGCATATTTATGTGGGCCTTATAGAAGAGAGAGTTTTGGAGGAAAAAGTTGGAGAAGAAGAATTGGAGGGCATAGAAATGGAGAAAAAAGAGTTTTTAAGCAGTAAAAGTGATCTTGGTTGGAACAAGGGACGCTTTTGGCGGTAGATTTCCCGCCAAAACCTAACTCTTCCGTCAACTCCCGTTCACCTCCGTTAACTTTAATCGATCGGAAGGGGCAACAAGATGCAATATTAAAGTATAGGGGAGTAAATGACCGTTTTAAGAGTTTGGGGGGTAAAGTGAAACTCCGCCAAAAGTTTAGGAGTATATATATATATATATATATATATATATATATATATATATATATATATATATATATATATATAATTGCACTATTATACTATTAATAGTATTTGAATTTTTTTATTACCAAGTTTATAATCCTTGAATAAAAAATTATAGGGTTTGTATGATAGTGGTCCCCTATGGTTTATCGGTGGTCCCCTTTAGTGGGTGGTTGGTAGAATAAAGATAATCAAACGTGTGGAATTGATCGTGGAAATTTGGATAGCATCAAATGCCTGGTACTATTGATAGTATTCCGAGACTCTCTCGCTCTCTCTATATATAGAGTTGAGTGGAATGCTATCAGCAAATGGGCTCCGTTGTCGCCCATTTATTTTCGATGATGGAGCCGTCAATCGACAATCGCACCATCGAACATGATCTATACCACTTGAAGTATTTAGAAACTAAATTTTAAATCTTTTCGATATTATTGACCTAATGATTAAAGTATTTCAAAATTTATAATTTTAATGGTAGATATGAGATATTTTCACGTTTAACGGTGTAAAACTAACCAAATAAATTGAATTTTGGTTAGAAAATTCTTTAAACTATTTAGAACAAGTTCTATACTCTCGATCATGATTATAAAACTCCTATCATCACTTTTTAGAGCATATTCATTTTTAGCCGTTTATTTTTACGTCCACTTGATGGACAAGAGAACAATATCGGAAAAATATGAAATTTTATTTCTAGATACTTCAACCGGTATAAATTATATTTAATAATGCCGATCGTAGATTTGGAGGCTCCATCATCGAAAACAAATGGGTGGCAACGGAGCCCATTTCTTGATAGTATTCTAGCTCAATCTCTCTCTCTCTCTCTCTCTCTCTCTATATATATATATATATATATATATATAGAGAGAGAGAGAGAGAGAGAGAGAGAGAGAGAGAGAGAGAGAGAGGGTCGATATGCTTCAAGACGGAGCCCACCATGCTTCCAAGTCGTTTTCGATATTGGATTTTTGAATAGACGATCGAATTCGTTAAACTTAATCTAGAGTATTTGAAGTACCTAAAAATAAATTTCACAATTTTTTATATCATTTGCCTAGTAATTGAAAAGCTAAAAATTAATAATTTTAATAGTCGTGGTTAGCCGTTTGCAAGTTTTTCGGTGTAGAAATATCAAAATAACATGAAATTTTGATAAAATTTTTTTTATACTATATAAAATAAGATCAATATTTTTGATCTAAAATTTTAATGTCATATCTTTGATCTAAAATTTTAATGCAACCGTGGTTTGAAACCTTCTCGATCGGTTTGGCTTGATATTATAAAAGATTTGTGAAGAAATTTGCTGAGTTATTCACGCCCCTCACTTGACTCACATATAAGGAACTAAGTCTGTTTGGAACGATATGTCTGAGAGTAGTTTTCTGGAATTGATGTTATGGTTGACAACCGCCTCAGTTTTAACCTTGCCTACTTCGGTGGCAGGTTATATAGTAGGTAGAGATGCTTTGATCATGACTTTAAGTTGGAAGATATTAGTCATGCCTTTGATTGACGGGTTATAAGAAGAACTACCCAACCCACAAGTTGGAATACGGCCGCCGTAATCTTTGCCTTTATGCTATGAAGACCCTACTTGTGTAGCAAGTTGCATGAAGTATACACTGACTATAAAGTTTAAAATATCCCTTCACTCAAAGGATTAAGTTTGAGGCGGCAAAGATAATCAGAACTACTGATAGAATATGACTTGATCATTCTCTACCATCTGGAAAAAACCAATGTGATGCATGGTGGACAACTTAAGTTGTAAACTGATAGAGAACTTGGCAATGTTGATCATTACTCAACCAACTCTGCTTGAGGGAACAAGGTGAATGGAATTAGGGGTTGTTGCACCAGAGAAAGCAATGAGGTTGATGGCATTGATAGTGCAACCTACTCTTTTTGGATTGCGACTAAGAAGATATTCTTAACGAAACTCATTAAGCCCTTATGTTATGTCTTCGGTTGGCATTAAAAGGTATGAAGACTTGAAATTGCCACATTAGTGGCTGGAATGAAGAGGATACTGGAGAGTTCTGATGCAATGGATGGGAGAAAATTACCATAGATTTTGGTATTAGATTGAGAGTCGTGCTTTTTCACCTATTTGGAATGAGTAGAGATTGACCCTTGTATTTTGGGGAGCTATAAAATGTACTAATTATGGTTATAGCTATGTATTAACTTGAGAGTAGATAAGAAAAATTATATAACTATTTTGGAAGTAATGTATGGATGTAAACTATTTCTACTTTAGTAGTAGTTGATATTTATGCTCTAAATACTTAATTATCAATAAGGATTTCATCTTTTCCATAAAAGTAGTTAAAATTATTGGATGTTATTGGCGCCTCGTGTGCATGAGAGCGCCTTGTGCAGTGTGCACGCGGGGTATCTATATATGCACGCGCTCGGATTAGACTTCCGTTGTGATCCAGGGTGTGACAATGGATCCCATCCTTTTCGTGCCGGAGGAAACTTGATAGAAAGAATCCATGCAGATACAAAACATCAAAACTGGTACACTGGGCTGGCTAACATGATTCTTGGTGGTCTTCTGAAGATAAAAGTGTATTCTATTTGAAAAAAAAAAAGAAAAAAATGCAAGCTAAGATGCAAAAGAGATGATCTAGCTACATAGGAAAAACTTAGCATTTTAGAAAATTAAACAACAACATTTCATGCCTTCCATATCGCCCGTGACCGTTTTCACACCGGTATAATTCCCAATAACAGTCTGGCTAGTTCCAAAATTCGCTCCTCCCAGTCCGAAAGATGGAAGCCTCTGTCCGACTGCTCGCCTCTACGGCCGCCCTCCGACGCCCAATCCCCCTCCTCCGCCCCATCGCCCTCCGAAACCCTAATCCTAAATCCCTCTCCCACCTCCCCTTCTCCAAATCCACCCTCCGACTCTTCCCATTCCCCTTCCCCTCTTCTCCCTCTCCCTCTCCCCGCTCCCACCCCTTCTCCCCCCTCTCCCTCTCCCTCTCCCTCTCCCTCTCCATCTCCTCCCTCGAACCCGCCCATGGCTCTTCCCAATGGGGCCTCCTCCCCGATGGTTCCCCACAGGGCCGCGATCTAGGGTTCGGCGGCGACAGAGGCGCGACCTTTACAGTGGTCCTCCTCGGGTGGCTCGGCGCGGAGCAGAGGCATTTGAGGAAGTACGCGGAGATCTACAATGCCAGGGGGATCCGGTCGGTGCAGCTCGTGGTTCCGGTCAGGGAGGTGCTAGGGTTTGATCTGGGCCGGAGGATCGAGGAGAGGATCGGAAGGTTCGCGAGGGAGATCGCAGATTGGTGCGCGGAGAAGGAGGGGGACGGCAGAGAGCGGTACCTGATATTTCACACCTTCAGCAACACCGGGTGGCTCACGTAGGTGCTCTTCGATCGATTTACTTTTGATTTCTTAGTTTTATTAGGGTTTTGTTTGCATAATGCAGTGAAGAGCTGTGGCCGCTTTGTCGAAGAAGTGTTTGATATAATGCTTAAATAAATTGGGTGAATTTTTATTGGTTAGAAATAAATATTAATGTTACTAACGTAGGTGCTCTTCAATCACCTAGGATTTCCATCTTCTTTTTTTTTTTTTGTTTTTTAATTCTTCTATGCCCATGTGTCTTTGTGATCTTAAAGGTTTTAATTGTATAGATATGATTGCACCAAGTAGTGAGTTTTGAAATGAGTGACCGCATGTTTTGTTGTTGTTTTGTTGGCTTAGAATTGTTTGATAAATTGCTTTTTCAATGTTTGAAAAGGCCCGCCTCAGCGCCTCACTGAATGAGGTGTGCGCCTCAGACGTGATATTTACGTTTAATGTGTCTAGGATTTGATTTTTCAAGTCTTGAGTTTTTCAATATATTCTAAAATATTAAGAATATATATATATTCCTAATTTGAACGGTTTTTTTTCCTTATTCTCTTGGTCATTCTCTCTTCGACCTCCCAACGGTAACAAGCAGCTGCAAGAAGCAAAAAGTAAGCACTTTTAAATTTAAATTTAAATTTTTTTTTTTTGGAAAACATTTATACACATGATTTTTTTGCTTTTTTATAATTATTTTATTTTTTTATGGCTATTTTGAAAAAAAATTTATGTAAAATATCCATTCAATCTAGGCTTGCTAAGAGTATTTAAGTTTTATTAAATGTGCGCCTTACCTTCTTGAGGCGTGCACCTCGCGCCTAGGCTTCATAAAGCCTTTGTACCTTTTTGCACCTCATGCCTTTTCAAATATTGATGCTTAAATGGGATTGATTCCTGCCCGTAAAGATTAATTTAGATGAAAGCCAGGTATTGAAAAACTTGGAAGTAGTTTAGATTACTAAATTACAATCAAGGAATTAGTGTTAGATTGCTATTAAAAGAGTACGGTATTCAAAATAAAGTAATCTATTTCAGAACTCGTGCTGGCAAATATATTGCATACCAGGCGAGAGTGTCAAGTTTGATTTCTAGGTTGAGGCTTTCAAATGTAACTTAGTAGTTTATAGTCTGTTTCAACAAAATAATTTCAAAGGCATGCTTAATAAATTAGCATACTTATATCTAACCTAGGCTGATTATTGTTCCATAATTATCACTTCAATCATTAGCTACCAAAAATTCCTTATTTATCTTAGACATACCCAACTCCTTTATATAAGTTGCAGCATTACATGCACAATTTTCTCATTCTCTCTCTATTTGTCTTGTGGCTCCTGTGGAGCTTCTATTGCTGTGAAAGCATCAAACTAATATCCTAATCCAATCCACCTTTTTACCCCTGGCTAATCCACTCCACTCCCAGAAGTCACCACATATCATATACGTGTTGTGGAAGGTTTTCTGAACTGCATATTTTACCGCATTGGTAGCAACAAATACCGCTTTTTAGAACACTAACTTCTAATGGATAATGTAAAGTAATATAGCATTGATAGGTTAACTTTTTCTTTTTCTTTTTCTTTGTTGATTCTTTGTTGACTTACTACAGGAAAATCCATCAAATTAAGCTGTTTTTTAACTTCGTATTGTAATGAAGCTGGACAAAACTACTTGCTTTCTTATCTGGTGTCACTAATTCTCAACTTTAGTTTATACGGCAAGAAAAAGGTGGTTATCAGAAGAAAAGTCTAACACGGAAACATAGAGTAGAAATTTGAATTACCATTGTGCATGGACAAAGGATACTAAGAATAAACCTTTCAGAAAATGATAAATTGGATATCTTGTATGTTCATAACATGATGAAGATGAATTAAAAGGTCAAAGGTTAAAAGTAGGATGAGTAGGTATCGAATTTCTGGGTTGATGGGCAGTGCCCTAGCATATTTACATGCTGTTTCCCTGATGATCATATAAAGGTGCTTAAATTTTAAGAGGGCCGTGAAACAAGCCGAAGAAGGCCTAGTAATCAATTCATAACTTATTAGCAGTTACTGCTGAAGTTAGTCTTGTCACTTACAGAATAAGTAATTGTGAGAAAAGAGGTTTTTGTCATTCCATACCAGAATGACAAGTTGCTGCCTAGATGTCTTGAGCATTATAATTCTTGTTCTCCCAATGGGATCAGCTTTTCGAACATTCTTCCCCATGAAGTTAGTTCCTTCTGAGAGTAGACACGAAAATTCAGTATTTAGAGGGTAAGTATTCTCTCGAGTAATTGTTTGAAGCACCTGTTATAAACTCGTTGTTCCAATAAAAATTGCTTTAAGAATCGTCATATAGAAAAGCTATTGCTTATGAGTTTGAACATAATAAGAAGCTCTGTTAATTTGGTAGATATAATCAATGAACTGTGGCAATTTCTTTTTCTGACCATTAAAGCTGCTCAAATACTTAATGGAGAATATTGTGTCTTTCCTTCCATTAATTGTGTATCTTTATATGTGCTCACCAAGGTTTAAAGTGTTGCGCTGTGCCGTACAGTGCCGCCCCGTGCCGTACGTACCGTGCCACCAAGAAGGTGGCACGGCATGCGGCTGGGGGGGGGGTTGGTGGGTCTCGAATCCCCCTTCGTGCTGCGGCACATAATGTCGTGCAGCATGAGACAGATCGGCACGGCGTACCATTACGTGCCAGTAGGCGGTCATACGTATCCAACTAAAATAAGTCCGTATCAAAACGTGCCAGTCGGAGGTCATACGTATCCATCGGCACGCAAGCGTACCATATGTCGGCACGCAAGCGTGCCGATGTCGTACCGTGCCCAGGCAGACAGCGGCACGCCCCCATGCCACGGCACTTTAAACCTTGATGCTCACTATTGTACTTAGTTTTTTTGTTGCTTAGGAATCTTTTTATGGTGGATTTCCAGTTATGGTGTCATACTTGACAGCCTGCAGCAGTCAAGGGCCGATATTCTTGAGAAGATTAAAGGATGTATTGTTGACTCTGGAGCTGCAGCAGAGATAAGCCCTCAGGTTATTTATAATACTTGAATTTATACTTTCGCATGTTTGTTTCGAGTTTTTTTGGGTTGAAACATAAGAGAGTACTATTACAATAAATATAAGCGGGAATTCTGATTCAACACATTAAAAATCCTATTAAAATATCTTCGCAGGGCCAAAAGTTGCTTTCCTGCATTTTCCTTTAGAAAATAGGGCCGAAATTTGTCCCTATAGCAATCGCAACTGCCAGTAGCTACCACATGTAACTAAATTTTATTTTCTGCACAAATTTTAGTGCTACTTGACTAGTGTTAAGGTTTTCAAAATTTAGATTTCTTTTTTTGGCTTACAGTTTAACTTGCTAGTAGAAAATTAAAAATATCCTAGAAATTCCTCATGTTATTTATGGATTCAGGTCTGGGCTGCAGGATTTTGTGCTGCCCTGTTGAAGAAGCGCAGTTCTTTGACGTACTCTTCAGGTGAAGCGTTTGAAGGATCTAAACAGGACGTTAGTTTACACAAATTGAATGATAAAAGCATCAGACCCTCATTGGGTGAAATTATCATCTTCTCACTTCTAAAGAAGTTTTTCAATGTAGTTCTGAGTCTTCCTGATGTAAACCGGTAAGTCATCCATTCCTTCATGCTGTGTTCCCAAGCACGCTTGTATGTTTATTCTCACCTGAGATAACAATAACATTCACGATTTTGCAAACTAACCCATGAAAACTTTTAGTTTATACACTGTCGTTGTATGTTCATATATGGTGCATTAGTGCAATTTACTCCATCAAACTTGCATATGTTGATTTCCTTGTGATATCATGTCACTCGTCTGTCATGTATTTCAGCATGAAGGGTTGGTCTTGGTTTTGAAGGTTATCTACTCTCTGTGTTGGTAATGGAGAAAGCCTCAAATTAGCCAAATGATAATTACATTTATTCCCAATAATGCCCTCATTTTTGTTTTTACCGCATTGAGAGTAATAGTACTGTTCCTTTTTGTTCCCAAGCGAGAGACTCGCGACAAGAACTATCAGGAAACAAATTTATGTTCAGATAGAACGGTTGGCTGCATCATTAAATGAAATTGAAGGGAACCGATTTCAAAACTTAGGTTTATTGGTTGTTCGCAAGAGCTTGAAAGTGCAAGTGGTGTCAATACCTTTATTCGTCTGTAATTCAATCGCACTTCATAGTCTTATCTTAGACATTCATTTGAAGTGCCCAAAATCTTGCCCTAGTTCATAACAAGATAGACTTTTCATATTCTTCTTTACTAACTTTTGAGTCGATTTTCAGTAAATACTCAAACTCTTGACCTTGCAGATTTATTTTGCAATTTTTCGAACTTCTGACAGAAACTTTTACCTTCAACCTGACTGGTAATTTTTGACTATTGCTTTGACAGGAGATTGAGCAAGGTTATATCCGTTCTTTTGAAAAATCAGCCCCCTTGCCCTCAGCTTTATCTTTACAGTTTTGCAGATAGGGTAATACCTGCTGAATCTGTTGAAAACTTTATCAAGGAGCAGAAGACATTAGGCAGAGATGTTTATGCCTACAATTTTGGTTCGTCGCCACATGTCGACCACTTCAGGAGCTTTCCTCAATTGTATACTGCTAAAATTGATGAATTCCTTAAAATTTGTAGCTCGGCAACAGTTTGATCTTGTTTTTGATTAAGGTATGCTTTCTTTTGTTCCTCTCACCATTTCATTTCAATAGAACTACTAATTTAGGCAGGAGCTTGACATGTAGTTACTTCAATTTTTTTTTTCTTTTTTAATGTTTCTGTTTTTTTTATTATTAGATAGATTACTAGCTTGTCATAGAAATGCAAAGATGATTGCTCCTTAAGCGCCTGTTAATAACCTCCGAAAGAAGATCTGAAAATTGTGTGTCAACTGGTGTTCAATCACACTTGGCTTCGGAAGCATGTTAGCAAATAGTTATTGGAAGAAGCAGTTGCAACTTGTTCACTAATTATTTTTAGAATCCTAGTTATAGCAGAAGCAGAAGCAGAAGCAGAAGCTTCGAATTGCAACATTTTTCTTTTTTGTCCCTCTGATCCAAAAGCTCATTTTGGTGTTCGAAGATAGTAAACAAGGTCAATGACCTTCTATTGTTCCAGTGGGACATTAAGCCTCAGAACTTTTTTATGTCAATTTGATAACTTTGTTACTTTATCTAATTTATGACAAATGGATGATGGAATAGCTGATTAAGTTGCCACGAGATAACTTAGCAATGATTTGCCTGTTCATTTAGCTTCACACAATCTTAACTATATAATTGTTCAAATATCATATTATATCAAGATGTAGGTCTTTCTGAGAAGATGTGGTAAAAATTAGCTGCTACTTATTTTTGGTAGAAAAGAATTTACAAAGTATAAGAAAGTGATCTGTCTAAGACAAATAATTTCCTAATTGAAATACATTATTCTTGAGATAATCATAGTGCGCGTGTAAGGCGACTCAATTTAAATTTTGAGATAGGGTTCTTCTTGCTTAATTTTAGTTTTACTCTTGATGTTTAACTGCATGAGTTCGAGCTACAACTTCAGGATGCACCGACCACCCCCGCTCTTTCCGTCTGAGGCGAGGGTTTCAAATTATGTTTTGGAGTGTGTTTTGATGCAAAACAGGGGAGTTATTGCCTACGCCTTTTCGGCGGCAACAAACCTAAACATGACTTACAGTCAGAAGTTTTTTTACATGGTGTTTGCCTTGAAGTTTTCGAGTCATTACCTCCACAACGAGCGCTGCAAGCTCTACATTGATCACAAAATCTTGAAATAGCTTCGAGCCCTACATTGATCACAAAATCTTGAAATATTTGTTTACGCAGAAGGAGCTCAATTTATGATAGTGGCGGTGGTTATGGCTGATCAAGGACTATGACTTGACGATTATTTCCTTGTAGCAAAAGCAAACGTGATGGCCGACAAACTTTAAATCGGAAGTCCACTATCAACTTCGCTATATGGTCACGACACAATTGATTTTGATTAAGAGGATGTAGCGGCTCGACTTGGATATCATGGTGTTGGGCGTCATGGCATGCTTGATGTCCTTGGTGGTGCAACTCACTTTGTTCGAGGTTGAGCACCAAACGATGAGTGATTTCTACATTCATTTGAATTTTGACTTCTTGTACAGTTTAGTATTTATGCTCTGATTATTATGTTAGGATTATTTTTCCTCTCCCTCTTTATTGATCGTTTTGTGGTAGACGCCTCATGTGCACTACCTTGTACACACGGTAGGTTTGTGCATGTGCCGGGTAGGCTTTTGCTAGGCTCGGGCGTGACAAATTATACTAGTATCAGAGTCTAAGGTTGAAACTTAGTAGCCTAATAAACCTTAGGTCGGTTGAACTATAAGAATTAGGCTCGTGAGAGATGGGGTCTTATATGACTTTTGGGCGAAAGTATACAATTGGGTTGTATCTTTAACTCCGAATAGTTGGAGTTTGATCGAAGTGTGCAATTTCTAACTCCCTGGAAGGTCACATTGGCGGCTGACAACGTGACATCGGGGGTCAGTTGGGGAGGGGCTCACTTCACTACTTTTGCATGATTGGGGTTTTATTTTCATGAGTGGGGTTGTGTTGGCATGGATTGTACTAAATTACATATGTTATGTTTGTTGTAGCTTGATATGCCAATGACTCGCTCTAGGTCAACCGGCGTGGCTGCGGCAGCGGATGCTCGTTACCTCCGAATCCAGTAAGGTTCGTGAGTTGAGAGACCAGTTGGCTTTATTGACGAACTTGGTGGCACAACAATTAGCTGCGGCCTAGCAGCAAGCGGATGCAGCACACACCGACAGGAGGAAAGAATGAAGCGATTGGAGAACTTGCTACTTCAGTAGGCTTCTGCTAGGAGGACCCAGGATCCTTCACCGCCAGTGCCGGCAGAAGGTGCGACCGTGGGAGCACAGTCACCAGCGGTAGGCACCTCTCGCGCAGCCCCTAGTACTGAGCCCAGGGAAGAGGAGGTAGCAGAGGTCTCATCGTCGGTACAAGAATAGGGAAAATAACAGAAGAGAATGACACACATTCTCAGGGATAAACTGTTACAGACCCAAACTCGCATGAAGCAAAACGCCTACAAGCACCAAGTGGATAAGGAGTATCAATAGGAAAATTTTGTATACCTGAAGCTGTAACCTTATCGCCAAGTCAGTGTGGCAGTTCGACGCAATGTCAAGCTCGCAATGCGCTATTTTGGTCCGTTCAAAATCATTGAGAGGATCGACAAGGTAGCATATCGCCTGCAACTTCCAGAGAGGTCGCAGATCCATCTAGTTTTCCACATGCCGCAATTGAAGAGAAGCTCTCTATTAGGAGCCCAAAATACCCCAACTACGCCCTTGGTGGGAGATGAAGGCCAATTGCTAACACGACCCGAGAAGATACTGGACAGGCGCATAGTAAAAAGAGGAGATCATGCTGTCAGCCAAGTGCTAATCAAATAGGAGAACCTCGGTGAGGAGGCCGCAAGCTGGAAGGACTAC
The DNA here is from genome assembly GCA_025177825.1 of Aechmea fasciata. Taxonomy (NCBI): domain Eukaryota; kingdom Viridiplantae; phylum Streptophyta; class Magnoliopsida; order Poales; family Bromeliaceae; genus Aechmea; species Aechmea fasciata. The sequence goes on from CM045935.1 coordinate 2,883,927, forward strand.
TTGTTCTTGAAATCCCATTTCCTAAAGTTCAATCCCTGAGGTCAAGGATCTTTTCAAGCAAGAGGAATTGTAAGATCTGCCAAGAAAAGGATAAACCAAGCGCGCGCGCGCGCACAGAGAGAGAGAGAGAGAGTTCAGTTGGGATACTATCGATAGTACAAAGTATTTGGTCTTTATCAAATTTTCTCATTGCTAGATTTCTCTTTTATCATTTTCATCCGATCGATTATATTATTCAACTAACCACCCACTCAATTCTAGAGAGTCCACATCATCCTAACCATATATTTTTTAATCTAAGGCGAGAACTTAAAAGTACCAAGGCATTGGTACTATTAATAGTATTCCGGCCTAGTTCTATATGTATTTATAGTATTTCAAATTTCGATCCGTCAACATACCCATTTTTTGCGAAAAAAAAAAAATGATTCCCTTTACCTTACATAAAATAAACAACATAATGAAATAAACTTTTAATTTCTCTTTATCTCTAAAAATAGAAACAAAATATACTTATCCAAATTTCTGCCAACCAAAAAATATCTACTATAAATCTATATTTTAATTCGAAATTTGTTTAATTTCTTTTTATCTCTAAAACAGAAAAAAAAAAAAAAAAATTATGCTTATCTAATTGTTTGCCAGAATATCTGCTGTAGATTTATATTTCAATTCAAAATTTTAAATTTTGTGACTATCAACATATTACAACAAAAATGATTTGAAAGATAGATTAGTTGATAAATTTGTAAATTATATTTTTGAATTAATATGATGTACAAATGTATTATCAATTTGTAAAAAATTATCTCAAATAAGAATGAATAGTTGTGATCAATTTGTTAAAAAAAAAAGATTTATACCCATCATCTATAAATTCAATTCTACAAACGATTATGATCAATTGGTTAAAAGTGTTTGAAATAAAAATGAACGATTATGATCAATCGTTAAAAAATAGTACTTCTATCCATTTATTTTATATTAAAATTTAAATTTGAGTTTGAATCGTGAATTAAATTTAATTTTTGATTTTTGATATCAAATATCCATCTACTTATATTAAATCTAAATTTGAGTTTAAATCATGAATAAACTAAGTTTGGGTTTTTAATTTCAAAATTGAATTAATAATTAAAAAATATTAATTATATAATGAATCAAAATTAAATTTTAAATTTTGAAATAAATGTCAATTAAATTTTGATGCTTTTAGTTTAAAACGCTTACTTAAATTTTAGATTTATTAAAAATCGAAAAATATATAATATTATTTAATGTATATAAAAAAATAACAATATAGGATATTGTAGATATTTTCTAATAAAATATAACATATAAATTTGCAAGATATTTTATTCTAAATTTTTGAATAAATATTATTTATAAATTTTTACTAATTTAAAATAAATTAAAATAATTTTACATGCATTTGCATGTACACTTAACTATTATATATATATATATATATATATATATATATATATATATATATATATATATATATATATATATATAGAGAGAGAGAGAGAGAGAGAGAGAGAGAGAGAGAGAGAGAGAGTTGAACTGGACTAGTAGTCAAATTCTATTGTTGCTACCAGTTTTTTAGCCTTTGTATCAACTCTTTTCATCATTTTTAACCATTGGATTAAATACTATAACCCAGTGAGGACCACTCAACCCTAGGGGGACCACTCAACTCTAACCGACTAATATCATCATAATCCTATAATTTTTCATCTAAGGGTTAAAAACTTGGTAGCAAAAAGAACGTTTTACTATTAATAGTATTCTAGCCTAATTACGTATATAGAGAGAGAGAGAGAGAGAGAGAGAGAGAGAGAGAGAGAGAGAGAGAGAGTACGGATATGGTGCTTGTAAAAGTATCAAGCACTTGGTGCTTGTGATTTTTTACCATTAGATCTAGCCTTTAAGCATTTTCAACCGTTAGATTATACTATTCAACCAACCACCCACTTAACCCTAGGGGACTCACATCATCCTAACCACACATCCTTTAATCCAAGGGCCCAAAATTTACAAACACCAATGACTTGTACCTTTAGGGCGCGTTTGGTTCGAGTTATGTAATATTATAGAGTATCTCGATATATCCGGTATCTTGTATTTCAACATGAGATTACTACGATGCTACATTAGCGGGTTTGGTTTAATACGGTAATATAATATTGGATTGCGGTGTTTATAACGTTACTATATTTGGTTCGGTTATACAATTTAGTAATCCCGATATAAAAGTATTGTTTTTTCAAAATTATCCTTGTTGTGGTCATTTAAATATTATTTTTTATAAAAATATAATTTGCACTAGTAAATTAATTATATTAATAAATAATAAAATAAAAAGACCTAACATGAAAAAAAAAAAAAAAAACTTCAAATCAGATCTAACTTCAGTTCGAAAATAATGTGTCGGTAGCGAGAGAGAAAAAATGATTAAATATATATGCGGAAATGGCGAATAGAGGGAAGGAGATCGTGATGATTATCTGGGAGGACGATACAATAGAAGATGATAGGTGTTCATGCGAGAGAGAAAGAGATAGAAAGAGAGAGAGGCGTGCAAAAGAGAGAGCGAGAGAAAGAGGCGTGCGAGAGAAAAGGGAGAAGGAGAGAGAGATATGAAAATAATTAATTGGGAGAAGGAGAGAGAGAGATATGAAAATAATTAATTAGGTTTCGGGTTGTTGAATGGTAAAATTGTTATTTTACATAATAAGTAGTATTACGGATTTAAGTAATACAAGATACACGACCCCTCCCGTTAATATTTTTGGTGTAATCTACTCGATTTGTAATGCTACATTAACGAGTAGATTACATAAGCGGATGAACCAAACACGGCAATTACGGCGGGATTGGGCGTAATCTGAGGATAACTCGAACCAAACGCGCTCTTAAAAGCATAGGAGCTCAATTATATATATATATATATATATATATATATATATATATATATATATATATATATATATATATATATATATATATATATATATATAGAGTAAGGCTACTATGCTTCTGGAAGCACGGAGGGCTCCGTGCTTCCACGTCGTTTTCGATGTTGTGGCTTTCGAATCGTCGATCGGCTCCGTTAAACTTGATCTAGAGTATTTGAAGTACCTAGAAAATAAATTTTGCGATTTTTCGATATTATTTGCCTAGCGAACGAAGGGCTAAAAATCAACTGAAAATAAAAATCTTACAAAACGCGATAATATTGCATTAAAAATTTAGATCAAAGATATTGATCTTGTTTTATATAGTATAAAGAATTTTCTATCAAAATTTCATATAATTTGGATATTTTTACACCGCTAAACTTGTAAACGGCTCACTATAGCCATTCAAATTATTGATTTTGTTCCCCTTCGATCACTAGGCAAATGATATCGAAAAATTATAAAATTTATTTTTAGATACTTCAAATACTTTAGATCAAGTTTAACGGAGCCGATCGACGATTCGAAACGCATCATCGAAAACGACGTGGAAGCACGGAAGGCTCGTGCTTCCGATAGCATAGTAGCCTCACACACACACACACACACATATATATATATATATATATATATATATATATATATATATATATATATATATATATATATATATATAATTGAACTATGCTTTTAAAGGTACAAGTCATTGGTACTTGTAAATTTTTGGTCCTTGGATTAAAGGATGTGCAGTTAGGATGACGTGGGTTCCCTAGGGTTAAGTGTGTGGTTGGTTGAATAGTATGATCTAACGGGTGAAAATGATCAAATGTATAGATCTAACGGTAAAAAATTTACAAATACCAAATGGTGTGTGATTTTACAAGCACCATTGCTGGACTCATATATAATTGAGCTAGAATACTATCAAAAGCACTAATGACTTGGTGCTTTTGAATTTTTAGCTCTTGGATGGAGAGATGTAGGATTGAGATGATGGTGGTAGGTGGTGGTACGTGGAATAGTGTTTAATCTAAAAAATATTAGTAATTCGGGAGTAGATCCAAGGAATTTAGAAATTTAAGAAATCTGCAACTCATTGGTGTTTCTAAAAGTAGCAGCCTTTCATGAGGAAGTTTTGGAGAAACCTGTTCTTGAAGGAGAGAGAGAGGGGGGACTGGGGATCAACGACGGTAGGCGAGAGCAACTCTAGGGTTCCGATCATTACGAAGGGGCATGCAACAACAAGAGAATCTAGCACTAGGCCTCGTTTCTCCATTGAATTAGGCCCACCATGCCCTTTTACCACATTTTGCTATTTTTGCAATTTAATCCTTAATTAAATATGTAAAGAATTTTATATCAGCAGTAAGTAGTCTTCTACTAAATACCCTGGCAGATGTAATTGGACACTCATGGAACATGAATAGAACCTTTATTAATTCTTTCTCCCCAATTCTCTCTCCTACAACCTTTCCTCTCTTCTCTCCACCTCTAGTTATCCAGTCTGATCTCTCCTTCTACCTCCCTTTACCCTTTTAACTTCTTCTCCTCTTTTCCCCACTCTTGATTTCCTCAACTGCCTGAGCTGCACCATCCATCAATCAATCCCCACCACTATCCTCATCTCAGAGCATTCTCATCATCGACGGATTGCGGCGAGTCCGGGACATTACAGTTCCTTATAAAGTCTAAAATTAAAGCTATATTTATAGAGTGACACCAAAGTTAGAATAACAACACTAGAATTGATAAATAATATTAAAAAATATAGTTATTTAACTTTAACAAGTCAACAATAATAGAGACATATAATTGCAAACTATGATATTTTGGAGGGATATATTTGATCCAAAACTCTGTATGAATAGTTAAGCAATATCATACCTTTGTGGTGATACTTACCCAAGTAAGCCCTTAAAATATAAATAAAATAAAATAAACAATTGGAAGTGTCAACCACAATGTTTAAGTTGGCTTTCCACCCCTTTGGTATTATGATCACAGAATACTTTAACATAACCCAAAGTATTAAAATATAATCTGCGTTCAACTACATGCTTGAGTACAAGATAACTGTCACTAACTACCAAACCCTAGGAACCCTATAAACACAACAACTGACTATACATTCTCATTCAGTACCTAAAAAAGGGAAAAAAGAAAAAGAAAATTACAATCATCTAAATGAAAAATTATCAGAGTTGCCGGAAATACAAGTGGATGGATGACCAAAACATCTCACCAAGTACTCCCTAGAAAAACAGCAAAAAAGAAAAAAGAAAAAAGTCACAGCTTACCACACTTCTAGCATTCCCCTACTGCAACTATGCTAACTGGTCAGCTCAGTAGATACATACACAAAGAAAAATTCCATACAGAAAGTATCACACCGTCTGTCTCAGAAAAGGGCGAGCGATCTTGGTTTTGAGAAAAATCTCATTTTCCTTGCGAAAAACCTTGAAGATTTCGAAATCGACTGCTTTTTGGCCGAATGATCTATGGGACTTATCTCTACTTCAGAGATCGGTACGGATTGGTTACATGAACTGTCAAAGCACTCTTTATGCCTTAAATCCCTCAAAAGTCGGAGAAGCTTAATAGAAGTCTCTTTACCCTCCTCACTTCCGTTTACTGATATGTCAACCAAAGCTGGAATAACACCTTCCTTCATCACGAGCAAGCAATTTTCGACACTATGCGAGCATACAGAGTGAAGTACTGAAACCGCATCTTCTTGTTCATCGCGGTCACCAATGTCGAGAATTTCCACAATTGAAGCGAGACATCCGTTTGTTTTTGCTATCAAGTCCAAAGCTTCTTCAGTATCGCTCACGTTGTGCAATATTTTGAGGCAGTACCCTGATAGTCTACCGTCTTTCAGAATGGAAGCAAGGATTGAAATGCAATTTGAGGAAATTAAAAGTGGCTTAATGTCACTATGAGACGAAATTTCGGAAAGGATTTTGGTGGCCCGTTCAAGTAACTTGGTGTCTTCAGAACTGAGAAGCTTTATGATTGAAGGGGCGATTCCAGAAGAAATGATGTGGGATAAACAACTCGACTGATGCGACAGCCTCTCGAGTATCAACAAAGATTCTGCTCTTATTTGAGAATTGACTAAAGTTGCCAAGAGAGGAAATGCACCCTCACTCAAGGATAGAATCTCGACCCTGGATAGGAAAAAGAAAAGAGTTTTTAGCAAAGGAGCAGATGTTTGAAAGGAAAGAGCTACAACACTGGGTAGTTACAAAATAGTTCTTGAAGTTTGATCCCAACTTCTATTTCGCTCTCAAAGTCCTACTTTCAACAATTTAGTCAGTTAATGTCTGTCTGGCAAAACAATTTAATGCCTTCTCAAGGAAGGCACCGTACCAATAATAGTCATAGGAATTAGCCTGACCTGGCAGCACTCCTAGTTCTAAAGACTAATGGAAGGACTTAATCATTGTGTGAAAACAAACAATAAAACTGAAGCTTTGCAGACAATTGCAATAAGAGCCAAACTAAAGGGTCCAAATTTGTTGTTAATCCTATATGGTCATGGAAGGTTGAATCAAATACTACAAACATAACAATATTTTTTAAATTACCACGAGTATGAAAATAAAATGTTTCATTATTCAGTCTTCTTAAACCATAATAATATTAAGAAGAAGGAATGAGAAATACAACAAATTATACCTCTGGCCTAACCCCAAGCCAGTAAATGTCGTGACTTCCAAGTTGCCTCTTTGGGGAAAATTTAAAAAAAAAAAACAAAAACAAAAGAATCTTTCCCTAAGGTACGTTCTTGGAAGAAGGCAAAGTTATGAAAACCTTTAGTTTAAGGACATAATTTATTGTTTCGACATTTAAAGGTGACAAAGTCAAAATTTGGATATTTATAAGTTAGTTTCCTGATTTTAGCCTTCCGCCCACTGATAAACAAGTATGGATATAACAAGCACATCTCTCTCAACTAAATTATTCATCTAAAGCACTAATTTCTGACAAATTAAATGAAAAAGGAAACAAAAAATTGAATATTTACCTGCTATTACTGAGAAAAGCCAGAAATAATTGAGCTCCAGTTTTCAGTGCTTTAACATTTGATTTTTCGTGAGAATTCGTCAAAAAACAAATCAATGCATCCATAAAACCATTGGACAGCATTGCATAGCAAGTTTCCTCATCCCCTTCAAGAAGCACTTTCATATTGTCAACAGCTTTATCTTGGAGCTCTACGGTAAGCTCTGAGAGAGTATTAAAGAATCTCAAGAACATATCATATTCAAACTTGGAAAATGACTTATATTTCTGGTAATCAGCACTCCAAGGGAACAATGGAGATGAACTACCCTTCGGAATCTCCATTTTTTTTGGGCCAATTGAATCCAAGAAACTGCTATTTTCAGAGGATATAAATGATACATTGCTATGATCACTTTGGGATACATAATCTACGGATTTCCCATCCAAAAGAGGAGTAGCAATATACTTCAAACTCGATATAGAGTGAGAATTTGAAGATTCCCATGATCGGAATTCTTTAGAAGCAGATTTTGCACATGGGCCCAGAATTTCTATGTCATTTTCTCCGCGCCATTTTGAAATCAAATCCTTCATGCAAGTGTTAGGAATCAAAGAAAAGTTTTCCATTTTCTTCTGTGTCTTAGGGCATGTGTCATGCCCCTCATTAAACCACTTCTCAATTAATGCCCGTTCAAAAGTTTGCCCAGAAGCAATAATAACAGGATCACACATTACTTTCGAAGAAATTGGGCAACATAATTCTTCAGGAGGCATAACAGATCCATATTTGTTGATTTGATCCTCACCTTGGTCAGCAGAATCATCAGTTTTTTCCGAATTAATAATGTTACTTGTAGACTTAATCCTTGGAAATTTCTCTTTGTGCTCACCAGCATCGAGCATATTGTGTTTCCCATACTTTTTTAGGAGATACAAAAGGAATTTCAAAATCCCTTCTTTTTTGAATCAGTGCCACGTATTTTCTCCAGTAGCTTTTTTATCGATCGTCTTTCTATTAATAGAGCTTTTGGAGTAGTCAGGTTCAGTTTTGAAGCAGCGATCTGAAACGCCTCAAGTTCAAGCTGTTCGGTTGAGTCGTTTCGCTGAAGCAGTTCTAGAATAGCTTTTCCAGCCCCTCTTCTGTCGAATCAATAATGAACTTCGCATCCGTAAGATAATCTAGAACTTGTGCAATCTGTATTTTCAAAACAATCATAAGCCAATTTAAAAACAAATATTGCGGATTTGCAGCAAGGCAAAAATTGATGAAAAAATGTTGGTATATAAATGATTTAGAGTAAAACAAACAAGCAGGTCCGTGAATTTCAACGAATTGCAATTTGATCCCTGATCATTCACATAAACAGACTAGCCCCTACACTTTTCTAATTTTCCATCCAAAATCTCTAATGCATTTTAGGAGCTGACATATAAGTCTGGAAAGTAAAAAACTCAGCAGTACATAGCAAGAAACTGGACTAGTTGGGGCACTAATCTGATTAAGTCAAAGATCAGGGATCAATTTGCACTTCCATGAATGCTCAAGGTCTATGGAGCTAGCCAATACATTTAATAACTTACCGTAGTACAACGATAGTAGAATATAAAAGACAGTGAAACTCTTTTTTTAAAAAGAAGTGAGGTGCCTGTGAGCCACAATTCTGCAGCTAGCACCGCATGTAATCATTGCATGTAACAATATGTAAATTGGTGCAGTTATGCATCTAGCATCACATGATTTTTCTATTTTCCATCAGGCAATTGGTGCAGTTATGTAATCATCATGGATATGCTGAAAGAGCAAAAAAAGAAAAGAAAGATCATAAAAAGGATAAAAATGCTAGTTGTTCTTTTCTTTTTTTGTTAGGTTTCGTATAACAATTTTTAAGATCAGGTAACTTGACACAATACACAAGTAAAATCCCATTCTTTCTTTTCCACAGTTAATAAAATAATGGTTGCATAAGTGTATGCACTCAACACATCACTGGTTTAAATTGCTCTACAAAATAGAACTATTACAAGGGCTCCAGCAAGTTGATAGCCCAATTGCACTAAAAACCATATCATTTCCCTACTGTAACTCAAAATTAACCTGCAATAACAATATTGAGATAAGTTCTTAAGGTTTCAATTAAATAGAGAACAGCACTGCCCTTCCGAAATATACCTCAAGTTGCAGCTCGATTTGGAAGAAATGTGAATAAACAAAAATTAAACTTGCTGAATCTGATGAAGAACATGCTTAAATATCATTTCGTAGATGTTACAGTAAAGCATGCTAACACGTGGTTCAAAACATTAACAGTCATAAGAGAATATCTTTCACTAACCTGAGCAGCTAAAAGAGGTGGGACCATATTTTGAATTTGAGATAAACTTTGATTCAGCGAACTCTTTATCCTTTCGCATCTTAATAAGATGGCTTCACCAGTAAGTGCCTAACATTATAAATATGAATAAGGTAGAAATATAAGAGAAAAGGATGAAATTCAAACTTTAACAGAAAGATGCACTAGTTATAAAACATTAGAGCAAAGTGAAACGATTAACTTGACAACGTAAAATAAAAGGAAATGACATAAGATCCCCGCAGATTTTTCTATTAATCTTTCTTGTAGAAGTATACTTACGATATTTCTTACTAATATTGGCAGTGAGTCTATTAATATTTAAACTATATATTAAAAAAAAAAGATCTTCCGAATGGGAAAGAAATGTGGTCTTGCGTTTACATAAAATTGAAGTAACAAATGGCAGAACCCTAAAATCAGATAAGCACAGTAATATCCAGAAAAAGTATAAGCAATCATTTAGCAAAATGAAGCTTTTTTTGTTAACTTAGAATAATCAACAAGGATCATCACAAAAAACATCAACTTCAAAGGGCATATGTAAAAAACAGATTTCTCAATGGTACATATGCAGAAAATTTTGCAAAGGTATATATGCAAACCCCTAAATAAGGGAGCACAAATGTAGGTCCATATGCATTGCCTATGCATATGGAGTTCAAGATTTAAAAAAAAAAAAAAGAAAAGGAAAGGAAAAGAAAAGCATACCAAGTAAAGTTTGCTACATTCGGAACAGTGCTGAATGATTAGCTTTCCTTTCTCAACTGAGTTATTTAAAGAACATAGCGCATGAATCCCCAAACTGCTTCCCGGTCTAGCAGATTCCGTTGCAGGAAGAATAGAAGCGATTCTATCCAATATCTTTCTAAGCTCACAGCAAATTGAGCCATGAACCTAAAATAAAGAGTAAAAAGAAGGGGGGAAAACTATGTAAGCTAAAAAAACTGCAAGAAAAATAAAAAGATGGAGTGCTAGACATTAGCATACGAAGAGCAATTAACACAAAAACTACACCAGTCAAAAACTCCTGATTCTTATATTTTTCAAAGACTCAACATGCTTCAACTTTCTACCTACAATATATTTTTATGTGAATATATTTAGAGTTGTTCCTATTAACAAGGAAGAAGAGTTGTGCAGGACAGAAAAAATACAATCTAAGACCAGCTAAAAACACTAAAACTGCAGACAGTAAAGGCAGCAACTGGATGAGTCATTTAGAAACAACCACAGAAATATGAAAGATTTCACCAAGATCATACTTTATAGGCCATTTCAGCACTCTTAATTAACAATTTTCCATCAAATACATGACAACTATATTGCACTAATGAGTAGACCAAATAAATATAATAGATTATCAATGATCTTCTCTAGTTATCTCTGCAAGCAGTAAAAAATTCATACTCTTTTGTCTGCACACCATTAATGCAGAAGAAAGTCTAAAGACACTACTGTTAAGCTTTAACAGATAAACTGTACTCACAACTAGAGAACAAAGATAGCTCCTATTCATCTTAGACGGCACTTACAACTGGAGAACAAAGATAGCTATCATCCATTTTATGGGGAAAAAAAATACCTCTATCATTTAATTACATCAAGAGACGAGTATGTACCTTTACATCAGAAGAACTTTGCGGAATATGCGCAGTTTCAGCAACATCATTCTCCATCCAAATAAAAAACTGGCTACTGGACTCAATCTGCAAAGAAATTGAATATGTTGATATATTAAATAAGATATAAGAAAGAAAAAAAAGCAAAGATAGAGTCAATTAAAGCCACTATCATAATTATCTGTAAATAGCCCGCAGCGTTTTAAAGTTTGTTGTCCAAAAGTAATGGATGTGAATTATCTTAATTTTTTAACAAGTGTTTTAATAAAATCACCCTTATATGTTATAACTATATGATTTTAGAGGGATTGCGACTAAAACTGGACTAGTATAATAACGACGCAGGATCTGGCGAACAACGGCTCAAACAGTGCAAGGTCGAGCTTCCATGAACCAAGCGCGTGCCACAAAGTTGTATCCTCAAGCTTAACCAATGTGTCAACAGAATTGAACCCACAAAAGTGATACAAAAAAATAAAAAAACATCACTAAGTGTTAAACACTCCTATCAGTCTGAGTTCTTATGTCAGCTCGATCATCAAAAGGAAGTTTTGTTTTGGAAGTTTCGTCACCGACTTTATGTTTCACCTAAAACTCAGAAATCCAAGGCATTCAAATCCAACTTGTGTCATCCCTGATCCAAAATTATGTTTCAGAAAATGAAACAAAGTTTCACAAACCGGCCAAAAAAAAGAAAAAAAAGAAAAAAAAAGAAAAGAAAAGTAGACTAAAACAAGCTTGCTCACCAAAATAAAAACAGGGGACTTTTTTTTTCTATATCAAGCAACTTTCATGGGTATATACACAAGAGTATTTCCAATTATGGGCATTTGTTTAACAAACTATATCGTATAAATAGCTACACATGACCACCTATGATAATTTAGGTAAATGCAATTTATCTGAAGTACATCATGACAAACTCATATACAGTATGATTCAAACAGAAAAGCATCTAGTCTCGCTACATGTACACTCCACCGAATAAATACGTAACTACACGCCAAACTCAAACTCAAATTCCCAACATGTGATTTATTCCTGGTAATTGCAATACAACAACTACTAGATAAGGAATCAAATAGGAACTTTTAACGAGAGATGCTCAAAGCCACATAACAATTCACATAGCAATCCAAAATAAACCTAAAAGGTGCAAAAGAAAACGCAAAATTAAGCACTAATTCGACAATCCAAAGCACAAAACCAACCCCGACTACACAAACACGACCTAAAAATCGAATTTTGAGCGGGAAAACCAATAAGAAGAAGCGATGATTAAACAGGAACAAAACCTGATTTCGAGCACCAAATCCTTCTACGCAGTCATCAGAATCCAATTTCCCCCCGCAAACAAATACTTATTTAGGGTTTTCCTTGTTCTCTCGATGGCTCAAGGAGCAAGTAAAGGTGGTAATAATAATTGCTACGAAACAAGAAAGTAAATCGATCGGTAAAAAAGCGACATGAGGAGGATAGAGGATCCAATCGATCGAGGATCTCCAACCACCGATTATATGAGAGAAAGAGAGAGAGAGAGAGAGAGAGAGAGATATTAGGTTCTAGAGAGAGAGAGAGAGAGAGAGAGAGAGAGAGAGAGAGAGCGACACCTAACCCGCGGAGACGACGACGCATTCGAAGGTGCGGGGAGGGAGCAAAGGAAAGGAAACGGAGAGAGAGAGAGAGAGAGAGAGAGAGGGCCAAAGAGGAGAGGAGGGGAGTGTGCGGAGTCCCCCTTTTGGGCAGTTAGTGGGGCCCAGGCCCACTGCAACAGAGGGTGGGTGGGTGGAATTGTTCAAAGTGGGAGTGGTGTGACCTGGGCACCCACTCCACAAAGGAAATGATATGGTTAAAAAATATAATAATAAAATAAAAATTAAAAGTTAAATCACTCTGCTGTCTCTCAAATTTATCATAAGTGCGCCACATTTTAAGTTTTCAAATTTTAATTTATTATAATTTTTTACTTATATTTTTTGGTTTGTCCTAGTAAAATTTCTCGTTACAATTTGTTCGGTTAATCAAAAATTTATGCGTCATAGCAGTACGATGTCACGTCAAAAAAGTACTTAACGGTGTATAACGATCATAAAAAAATACATGTGTCGACACATAATGTCATAAAATATTTTTAATTTTTAATAATAAAATATTTTTTATTATTTATTATGTATTTTTATTAAAAAAATTTTAAATTTTATTAAGAAAATTACTCACTAACTTTAAAAGTAGAGGATTTTGTCTTTGTGATATCTCGACACGATGTGATCGTTGATATGGTTTGTGCTGATTATACGAATTTACGATACAATAGATTCGACCTCGTACTCATGAATACATAAATTCTTGTAGTTAATATAGCAATAATGTAGTAGTATTATAATGATATTCTAGAGCTAGTGTAATATTGCAGCGGCATTCGCGACAATATAGATATTACTAAACAAATTTAATATCAATTAATATATCAAAAAATTGCTATTGTTTTAAAAATCAAAATAGTCCAAATATATTGCTTCTTACCAAAAATATATTAATTTCTTTGAAATTGATTAGTAACAAAATGTTTATTGAAAAATAATAAGTATGTCAACCTATTGGAGCGGCGACATACTACTTGGAAAGATTTACATAAAATTCAATAAAAATTAACATTTTATAAATCAAATCAAAACAATCAAAGGGTTATTTTGTATAAGTTATATATTTATCTCTTTATTTTCTATATAAGCTATGATATATCGCTAAAGAAAATTGAAACTTTTTAAATCATATATCAATCTAATTTTGTAAAATATTCTTATATTAGTTAATAAAAAAGTCATGCAAGTAGAAAAAATAACATGAAAAGTTATATAAGGCTTTTTTGCAAAAAAATCCTTATTTTGGATTTGCAAATCGGGTCCTTTTTAAACTTTTCGCGATTGGACATTTTTAAGTATGGGACCAAAATGCCACTATTACTTTTCTCTCCCTGCTTTTTTCTCTCTTTCTTTTCTTTCTCTCAGAAGAAAGCGGCGGAGCGGAGGGCGGACGACCGCCTGGCGCCCGCCCTGTGCCTCTCGCCCGTGCACCTGCCACTCCACTCCAGAGTTCAGGCCCCGTCGAGGCGCGTCGTCGTCTTAACCTCCCGTACAGGGCACGGTTAAAAAGAAAGAAGAAGAAGAAGAAGAAAAAGAGGAAAAAAAAAATCTACTGCTGCAGAAAGAAGAAGAAGAAGAAGAAGAAGAAGAAGAAGAAGAAGAAGAAGAAGAAAAGAAGAGAGGAAAAAAAAAGAAAAAAGGAAGATGCTCTTGCGGGGAACAAGAAGAAGAAGAAAAAGGAAAAAAGAAGAAGAAATAGTGTAAAATTTGTCTAAATTTATTTATTTTAAAAAAAGCCAATGTTGGTGGACATTGCACAAGTCCGCACTACTTTATCCAATTTTGCACAATTTCGTCGAAAATTGCATAATTTTTCTTCTTTTACTCTTCTTTTTCTTTCTTTATTTTACACCATTACACTATTTCTTTTATTTTGTTTTACACCGTTACACTATTTCTTTACTTTTCTATTTCTCTTCTTTTTCTTCTTCTTCTTCTTCTTCTTCTTCTTCTTCTTGAGTAGTTTTTTTTTTCCTCTTTTTCTTCTTCTTCTTCTTCTTGATTTTTTATAAATATTTTTTTTATAATTTTTTTGGTCACGATCTCTCCCCCCCCTCTATCGCAGCCCACCCGTCGGAGTTTTCTCCTCCTCACGGTGTGCTTTTCGTCTCGAAAATCACTTGCTCTTCTCACGGCGGCGCGGTGGGCATGAGGCTAGGCGGTGGAGGAGAATCGGATAAAAAAAAAAAAAAAAAGAATCACGGCGCGGTCTCGGCGAAGTCGGACGCGAAGGGCGGGTGCACGAGGACAAGGCGTGAGGAGCGAGAGGCGAGGCACGCCGTTTCCTCCTCCGCCTCCTCTCCTCCTGTTGCCTTATTCGTAAAGGAAAAAAAAAAAACGAGAGAAAAAAAAAAGGAGAGTTCGGGCCGAGGCAGGGGAGGCGGGCTCGTTGCGACTCGCCGGAGCGGCGAGTGGTGTCCGCCTCCGCCTCAAGAGAAAGGCAAAAAGAACGACAAAAAAAAAAAGAAGAGAGAAAAAAAGCATTTTGATCGGTTTTGGAAAAACGAATCGCAAAAACAAAAAGGTGACCCGATTTTGCAAAAGTCCAAAATAAGTGAATTTTTTATGCAAAAAAGTCATAAATTTAATATCTAATTAATATATCAAAAAATTGCTATTGTTTTAAAAATCAAAATAGTCCAAATATATTGGCTTCTTGTAAAAATATATTAATTTCTTGAACGATTAGTAACAAAATGTTTATTGAAAAATAATAAGTATGTCAACCTATTGGGCCGAAAATCGACATACTACTTGGGAAAGATTTACATAAAAAAAATCAATAAAAATTAACATTTTATAAATCAAATCAAAACAATCAAAGGGTTATTTTTTTGTATAAGTTATATATTTATCTCTTTATTTTCTATATAAGCTATGATATTATCCCTTCAAGAAAATGAAAACTTTTTAAATCATATATCAATCTAATTTTGTAAATATTCTTATATTAGTTAATAAAAAAAGTCATGCAAGTAGAAAAAAAGTAACATATGAAAAGTTATATAATGAATATTTAAGAGACAAAAAAATATATAACCTAATAAAACCTACTACAACACATATAATACATAATTTTATTTTCGAAAAAAAAAATAAAAAACAAAGGATAAAAAATAATAATAATAAACTTTCAACACAACAAACATATCAGTTTGAATACCATACAAATAAAAAGAATTTAAAAAAACTGAACAAAGTTATTTAAGAAATTTCAATGCTACAATATAAATAATATGTAAATCTTTTAAAAGAACTCCTAAAATTTAGAGTAAGACTCGATTTGATGAAGATGGCAGCATCAAGTTGGACGATACAACGTGCAAACTCACACTCCGTCCACAGAACATACTCGATCTTAGCCTTGTAGCTCATGGAGGAGGAAGAAAAGATAGAGAATGAGAAAATGAGACTTCTCGTGGGTTTCTATCATTTACCGTTTAGATTAGGATTAAAATAGGTGGACAATTAATTAAACGTTATGTGCGGAGGGAATGCGAAGAGTTGGGTTAAAATAGATTGACTATTAATTAGACGTTATGACTAAAGGGAAGATGAAGGGTTGGGTTAAGATGAGTAAACTATTAATTAAACGTTATGGATGAAAAAAAGATGAAGGGTTGGTCTCGCAATGTAAAGCCTAAAAGTAAATGAAACAAAAATACGTGGCATTCCTTTTTTGGATTAATATATAGATACAGTTAGATGACTAAAGTATCTTATTATCACATCAGCGACACATCAATATTAAAACAGCTAAATTACATTATAAAATTTTATTGGAAAAAAATCAAAAAAGCTTGAAGACTAAAATGCCGTAAGTTTCATACTTCGAGGACCAAAGTACCGTTTAATCTGAGATAGAAGGGGAAATTATCACTAGCTTGCACGTACGGCCTGGATGTATTTTATGCTTCGTGCAACGTACCAACTTAATTTCTCCTCGAAAAGTGCATGGACAAAATATGTACTATGATCTCTGTAATCAAATTATTATGTGCTGCAGGTTCATTTTGACTATCAAAAGCCAAAACAAAAAAAAAAAATCAATGATATATTTTTCGGCAGAAAACTATGGTCGTCTAAATATTCTTTGCCGGCTACTTGACTACTTCTCACAATCAAAAAATAAAAAAAATAATTAAAATAAAAGTAAAGAAAAGTTGAGCCTGCCTCATTTTCTTTTCATTAACTATAAAACTTTGGAAAATAAAAATATGGGGCTTGGTTGTTGTCATGGCCCGAAGCCGATTTGAGAAAGCATCTATATATATATATATACATATATATATATATATATATATATATATATATATATATATTGTCTTATTGGAGGTCTCAATCTTACCAAGTTTTTCACCGTTAGATCCACCCTTTGATGATTTTCACCCGTTAGATCATACTATTCAACCAACCACCCACTTAACCCCAAGGGGCCCACATCATCTTAACCACACACCTCTCCATCCAACGGCCAAAAACCTGGTAGCACCAATGACTTGGTACTATTAATAGCATAGTAGCCTAGTTCTATATATATATATATATATATATATATATATATATATATATATATATATATATATATATATATATATATATATATATATATATATATACACACGACGAATACTTATTTTAGAAATAAGAGTTGCGAAAACGTGCCACTTCTTTTTTGAAAAAGTCTGCCCGTATGACGTACGATTCGTCACAAACACAATATTTTTTCGTCCATGCGGATAGAGTCTCTTTTATATTTGCACGATGTATCTGTTGAAACTTTATTAAAAACTATGATTGTACCTTCCGCCATTAATTCGATTTACGTACTCGATTTGTAAACGGCGATTTTTGCTCATGGTTTGTCCTTGTTCACTATCTGCAAAAAAAAGGAACGTTTCGAGTCTAATTCCCTTATCCCTAGGATATGGAGCCGTCAAGACAATTGTATTAGGGTTTGACGGGACTTTCGTATGTTATATATTTATATATAATTTGATATAAGGATGTTAAATCACGTCCGTCAATCAAGCACGTGTCCAGATACATCCTAACCATAAAATGTACT
This sequence comes from Aechmea fasciata, assembly GCA_025177825.1. Classification (NCBI taxonomy): domain Eukaryota; kingdom Viridiplantae; phylum Streptophyta; class Magnoliopsida; order Poales; family Bromeliaceae; genus Aechmea; species Aechmea fasciata. The sequence goes on from CM045935.1 coordinate 2,901,585, forward strand.
GTATCTTTATAGATCGACTTAAATAAATTGACCGCATCCTTATGGATCGCCTTAAATATATCAAGTAGGTTGCATCCAACATTTTCTGCTTGGCCTAGTGACATATCATTACCATATAGGTAGGGGTGGCAATCCAGCTCACTGTTCGTGAGCCAGCTCGTGTTCGGCTCGAAATGAGCTTGAGATCGGCTCGCTCGTTTAGTAAACGAGTCGAAAACGAGCTAAATTTTTCATCTTGTTTAATAAACGAGCCGAACATGAGCTGGGGTCAGCTCTCTCGTGTTCGGCTCGATAACAGCTCGAATACATATATTTTATATTTATATAATTTATTTAATATATATTTTTATATATAAATAAATAATTATATATAATATATATTTTTATTATTTAATTTTTAGTAAAATAAAAATATAAAGTGTTAACTATTAGATCAAAGTCTAATGGATAAGATTTTATAAATCTATTTTTAAAATATATTTAATCTAATTTTTTTTAAATTTATTGTTCGCTGGCTAGCTCGTGAGCTAGCTCGTGTTCAGCTCGTTTATCAACGAGCCGAACATAAGCTAAATTTTTCGGCTCGATACCTTAATGAGCCAGCTCGTGTTCGGCTCGTTTAATAACGAGCCGAACACGAGCCGACCCCAGCTCGCTTGTGTTCAGCTCGTTTACATCCCTACATATAGGTGATACAAAAATTTTATTAGGTACCAACTAAATTATACAGTCAAAATTTCTCACTCGATCAATAAATCACAATATTTTGATCATAACGGCCATGCCCCAAAAGATGAACACTCCCTTCCATATATCAAAAGCACGTATTTTTTAATCAAATAACTTTATGAGTTACAATCGTATAAATTTATTATAAGTTCAACTCAGAGTCCCCTCTTAGTGCACAATAATACCTTAATGTACAAAAGATAACTTTATGCACATATGTGCAAAGACCAAAATATATTCTTAAACAAATAAGAATAGTCTTTAAAGTCTTTATACAAGAAGAAAACACTTAAACTGTAAATGAACTCAAGATACCCATATGATGAATATGATCCTTGAATTATTTGCCTGCAATGCTTTAGTCATAGGATCAGTAATCATCATCTCGGTCCCAATGTGTTGGATATCCACCTTGTCATATTCTTTCGAGCAAAATACTTTTTATCGATATGTTTGCTACGATTTGTAATTCGACTATTCTTGACAAAAAACAACTGTGTAGAGTTGTTGCAATAAATTTTAATTGGCCTTAATATAGAGTCGACAACTCTTAAACCTGAGATAAAAATTCTCAGCCATAAAGCCTGTGACAAAGCGTCATAACAAGTGATGAATTCTACCTCTATAGTGGATGTAGTAACTATATCTTGCTTAGTGCTTCTTCAAGATATAGCACCTTGAGCAAGTAAGAAAATATATTATGATGTGGACTTTTTAGGATCTACGCATCTAGCAAAATCAGAGTTCGAATATCCAATCATCTCAAGATGGTCAGAATGTCCGTAGGTGAGCATATAATCCTTTGTTCCTTATAAATATCTCATAACCTTTTTTGCAGCTTTCCAATGATCAAGACTAGGGTTGCTTTGGTATCTACCCAACATCCCCATTGCATGACCTATATCAGGTCTGGTACAGACCTGCGCATACATCAAGCTCCCTATTGCAGAAGCATAGGGTACGCTCTTCATATATTCTCGTTCTAAATCATTCTGATGACACTTTTTTTGATTGAATTTATCATCTTTTATAATAGACATAGCTGTAGGTGCACAATTTGTCATATTAAACCTTTCTAGAACTCTTTTGATATAGACTTTCTAAGATAGACCCAAAATCCTTTGAGATCTATTTCAGTGAATTTTTATGGCAATGACATAAGAAGCTTCACCCATTTTCTTCATCTCAAAATTTTTAGAAAGAAAATCTTTGGTCTCTTTAAGCAAACTCAAATCACTACTTGCAAGTAGAATGTTATCTACATACAGGACTAAGAAAATATACTTACTCCTACTAATCTTAAGGTATATGCACTGGTCCACAATATTTTCTATAAAACCGAATATAGTAATTATATTATGGAACTTGATATACCACTGACGAAAAACCTGTTTAAGTCCGTATATATATTTTTTTAGTCTGCAAACAAGGTGATTATTTTTATCTGTGCTAAAATCTTCCGGCTGTTGCATATAGACTATCTCCTCTGTATCCCCATTTAGAAATATCATTTTCACATCCATCTATTGTAACTCCAAATCAAAATGAGCTATTTAAGTCATGCTACTTTTTAATGAATCCTTCTTTAATACCAGAGAGAAGGTTTCATGATAATCAATGCCGTTCTTTTAAGTGAAACCTTTGCCAACAAGTCCGCCTTATATCGTTCTATATTACCTAAAGAGTTCATTTTGATCTTGTAAATGAATAGCTAATGACTTTGACTCCTTGTGGTAATTCAACGAGATTCCAAACTTTATTATCCGCCATAGATTTCATTTCTTTCTTTATGGCATCATATCATAGGAAGGATTTTTTCTCCCTGCATGGTCTCTAGAAACATTCATGGGTCTTTATGGTGTCCGACATCAAACTCAGACTCTTGAAGATAGACTACATAATCATCAGGAATTGTCGGTCTCCTTTGTCTTGAGGATCTTCTTAAGCCAACTTCTTTCTGTAGACTTTTATTATTCTGTGCAGCTGGCTCTATAATTATCTATTTTTTTGGGGACAACTCTTCATGGGAAGGTTCAACTGGTTCATTATTTTCATGCTCTAAGATTAGTCGATCTCCATTATGGTCAAATTGACCTGCTGGAAGAGCAACTAGATTATTATCTATTTATGGATAACCAGTTGAATCCCTTATTTTCTCAAAATTCATCTTTTGAGAAACAACACTCCCACTAGCCTCAGAATTCTCAAGAAATTTGGCATTTCTTGCCTCAACTATCTTGAATGAGTTACTTGGACAATAAAATATGGATCCTTTAGAATGTACTGCATAGCCAAGGAAATATCCACGATCGTTCGAGGTCCAACTTCGTTATGAGTGGATTGTAAACCCTCATCTCAGCTGGACATCCCCATATATGTAGATGATTTAAACTAGGTTTCCATTCTTTCTATAACACAAAAAGAGTTTTGGAAATAGCATTCGATGAAATTCTATTTAAAATATACACTGCTGTCTTTAGTGCTTCACTCCAAAGAGAAGATGGAAGACAAGAGCTGCTAATCATGCTCCTTATCATGTCCATGAGTATTCTATTCCTCCTTTCGGCAACGCTATTTTGTTGGGGTGTGTCAGGTATCGTATACTGTGCAATGATACTTTCACCTTCGAGGAATTGAGCAAATGGACCGACCATTTGTGTAAGTACCCAGCCCACTAGCAACAATAACTCGTTGGGCCCAACCATCGGCCCAAAATGCTTAAGCCCAGTTATTATTACTAGTGTCTAAGTCTATTATAAACGCAATGACAACCCTATTTCCATCCGATGTGGGACTATTGGGGTGTCACAAACTCCCCTCGTTAAGGCCACGACGTCCTCGTCGATCACCAATCACACACATAGCCCAAGATCACCGGCGATGTGAGACTCATCTCGCTAGCCCGTCATCCGACGCTCACCGAGACTCGCACACATGTCGAGCCGGTGAACCCGCTCGATACCAAATGTAAGTACCCGACCCATTGAAACGATAACTCGTTGGGTCCAACCATCGGCCCAAAATGCTTAAGCCCAGTTATTGTTACTAGTGTCTAAATCTATTATAAACCCAATGACAACCCTATTCCAATCCGATGTGGGACTATTGGGGTGTCACAATTTGATCTTTATCCTATGTCTTCCATAATACTCACCCTCTCTGTCGGACCTTACAATCTTGATTTTCCTATCCAATTGTTTCTCTATCTCGACCTTATAAGTTTTAAAAGTATCAAGTGCCTCGGCATTTTCAAATAAGAGATAGAGATATATGTATCTTGAATGGTTATCAATAAATGAGATAAAGTATTTTTGACCATTGAAACAAGGAGATAAAATATTTCGATCGGCTAACGTTACCATTAACGCAAACTAATCGACAAATTTATTTATTTATTTAGTTATTTTTTTATTTATTTTTCAATGAAAAAGAATGTAGTGACCTGGACGGTTACAGTGAAGGCTTGTCGACAGCTCTGAGGAATGTCGGGACAAGTCCGGGGCGCGTTGGCGCCAACGGGACGCCAAACGGGCCTTGTGGGAACGCGATAGCAGCTTGAATCCTGAAAATCTGCGAAATAGTGGATTTTCAGTGAGCTATACCGGTACAAATCTTGGTTTGTACCGGTACAAAGTGATGGCTATCTGGTATAGCCACAGAATATCTTGGTATAGTGCCTTGTTGCTCTCGGGTTGTTTGTTTATACCGTACAAGGGGCCGTTTGTGCAGTCTGAGTGGTAGGTGAGCTGGGGGCAAAATGGTCAACTCCACATTATTTTTGTCACCATCCCTCATGCATACCTACACGTCAGGGAGAGAGAGTGAAAGACCTTCTCAGCTCCTTCTCTACTTCTTCTTCTTCCCTCTAATAGAGAGATAGCTTGGTTGGAGGATGAGAAGCTCGGGTGGTCGTTCTTCGCCGACGTCGCGCCGCGGAGCTTTTCGAGTGCATTTCCGACGCCGAGGTGCTGCGAGGGAGCTAGGCGAGCTCGGGATTTCGCCATCTTCGACACTACGACGCCTCTAAGGGATTTCCTGAGGTGGGTGATCCATCTAGAACACCTCCATTGCTTCCACTTTAGCGATTTTCGAGCTAAGTTCGGACTGCTGCAGAAATCGACGTCGACTCGCCGTATTTTAGGCCGTACGCGACGTAGGAGTGGCGGATTTCGCTGAGATTTGACTCGTTGGAACCGGGACGACGAGAGGAATCCAGAGAGAATTTACTTGGAATTTTTGAAAAAGGTTTGCTTACTCGAAATCATGAATTACTCCCTTGCTGTTTTTCTTAAATCAGATTTTCGAGCTGCTGTTGACTGCAGCGTCGACCCGCGGGGTTTTGACTAGTACTCTGTGTAGGAGTGTCGAAACGCGACGAAATCTGGGGCGTTGGATCCGTGACTTCGAGACGAAGAATCTGAGACCAAGTTTGCAATTTTTGGAGCAGGTTAGCCCAGTCGAAAGTCTGTTTTACTGAGCCGCTGTTTACAGAGCTAACCTGCAATGCTGTTTCGCAGTTTCCCTGCGTCGACCGTCGGTGTTTTGACCCGTACTCTGCGTAGGAGAGGCGGAATTCGACGAAACTTGGGCCATTGGATTCACGACTTCGAGACGAAGCTACAGAGCCCTTACTCGCTGAAATTGAAGAAGGTTAGCTTAGTCGGAATTAAGCTCTCTCGAGCCGCTGTTTCAATTGTGTGACGTTGGGTTTTCTTCTTCGCAGCAGGATTTCTCGGACCTTGGCAGATCACCGGGGGAGATCGAGTAGGATCTAGGACGCCCTTGCTGCCAAGGGATTGCTATCTAGGTGGGCATTCATCGGTTACTCCTAAGTTAAAGTAGTCAACATGTGTAGTTTAATTTCATCGATATATTCTTAGCTCGAATTCATGAATTACAGCATGTTAAAATCTGAATTTTGGAGCATGTCTATAAGTAGTAATTTATACATGTTTGGACTTGAACTTGACTTAGGAGAAAACTACGATTGATCGTCATATGTTACACTACGGTTAGCTCTAGGAGCGTGTTGTGTCGTATCGTCGTCGGGGGAGTGCGACGGATACTCAGAGTAGTGTAGTTTGTTTGACGCTCGCGCTGTGGATGCCGAGCTTAGTTCTGTAGAGTTGTCGGGGACCGTCGGGGGCTGACGGTGGGCCCAGTTTTCTGTTCGGTTACAGTGTGTGTGCCAGGGGCACGTGGTGTGTTAGTGGTTAGACACAGTTACTTGACTATGCCTGTGAGAGCCAGATTGAGCTCGACAGAGATACGCTTGCATACTCGGTTGGTTCGCGCCCACGAGTGCCGCTCCGGAGTCTGGCTTTGTGCTTTTGCGTTGGTGTCGCTGCGCCCTCGTGTGGGTTGCTCTCCGCTAGCTACCTGGGGGTAGTTGTAGTGTTGCTTCGACAGGCGGGACGGGTGCTTCACAGTCCCTGGTGAAATTGGGTCAGATTTTGGTTGGTACTACTAGTTGATAGTGTTCGAGCTTACAGAGTTGTGACTTATAGCTGTAGAGTGGTTCCAACTTCTCTTTCTACTTTCCTGTTTACCCTGTAGACTTAGTGGGTGGACCGATGTTGTTTAGGGCGGCACCCACTGATGACTACTGTTTTCTGATGGTTCTCACGCCCCTTCTCCTCCACCCTTGTTGCGGGGCCTTCGACGTCGAGTGCTTGCTCCTCCGAGGTGGACCGTGGTAAGGCGTCGCGAGTTAGAGCCCTTCCCGATCGGTCTTTGAGTTAGCCGTCCTCCTCTCTGCAGTAGTGACTTTTTGGGTTGTTCTTTTGTACATACACTTGTGAACTCGCTGGAGCGAGTAGTTGTATTTTGGGAACTTGTATGTATATAGATCTTATTTTACTACCTGTTTGTATTTATAGCATTTCCGCTCTATGCTACTTTTGTAGTATTGTATGTTATACAGGTACAGCTACGCTTCGTGCACAGGAAAAATTTCTTGTTCACGGCGGATCTGTCGGCGTGCCCGGGGAATAATGCTACCCGGGGCGTGACAAAGAAATCAAACGAAAATCAAAAGAAACGAAAATTTGGCAAAAGATGCGGCTCTGATACTACATATTGAAACTTTATTAAAAACTATGATCGTACCTTCTGCCATAATTTTGATTTCTGTACCCGATTTGTAAGCTGCGACTTTTGCTCGTGGTTCGTCCTCGATCTACAAGAAAACAAGACGTGTCGAGTCTAGTTCCCTTATCCCCGGAGATGGAGCTGTTACATACAATTGGATTAGGATTAGACCGGGACTCCCGTATGTTATATATTTATATATAACTTGATATAAGGATGTTAAATCACATTCGTCCATCAAGCACATATCCAGATACATCCTAACCGTCAGATCTACCGTATCTTTATAAATCGACTTAAATAGATTAACCATATCTTTATGGATCGCCTTGAATATATCACGTGGGCCACATCCAACAATACGATTTTATATAACAAGATCTAAGATCACAATTACAATCCACACATTCACACCATTATTCACAACAATTCATAGAATGAATAAATCTCACAAGCAACCTATTAGTTGAAAGTGCTTCCTATCCGAACGCTTTGTTTTTAACCTCTAAGTAAAACATCAATCGATTACAATCAAAATCCGTTTTGCAAACTGTTTCCCACACGGAAATGATTTATTTTGAAAACCGACTACCGCAAAGAGTAAAAACCAAAAAATTAGATACACAAAAGTCAAAATACGACAAGCACGGGAAACTCAAAGTACATACGTAAATGAAAAATTAACCAAAACCACATAAGTCCAAGTTATTAATCATGAATAATAATTCTCTAACTGAACAATTTATTATTTAAACTACTAAAGAAGTAAGAGAGATTAAACCAGGGTGAACCACTAATGCAACTAACTGGGCCGTCCTCCCATCGCACCGTGACTCAACCCCTCTTTCGTATCACCTAAAAAAAGAAGGGTGTGAGAAACCACAAAAGAGGTTTCCTAGTGAGTACAATAAACCCACGAAGGCAAGGTGTAATCACTAGAAAACAAAGGAGAACAGGTAATACTAATATATACGTCATGAAATAAGAGAGAACTACCGTAGTAAAGGTAACAAATATAGTAAATAAGCAAGTAACCGGAGTGCAATCAGCGACCAGGAAACCTTAAAATAGCTAGAAAACTTTCCAACAATGTTTGGTTAGTACATTTTGGATCCGGAATGAGAATCGGTTTGATCAAATCTGGCTAATTTTGTTCTGTTCACAGGAATCGGTTTGGGACTTCCATTCCAAATCGGAATGGGAATGATCGATTAGCTTACAAATTGATTCCAGTCTCCAAGTTCGGATTGAAGTTTCAATCCCAAGCCCCCAACATTTCTCTACCTTATCCATCATTTCTCTTCTCTTCCTAATTCTTTTCTTAGCATTAAAAAAAAAATGTGATATATTATTTTTATTATAATTTTATTCAAAAAAATTATGCATTTTTTTTTTGTAAATTAATTTTTGCATTAAAATTTTTAAAATAATTTTTTTTTTTTGCATAGCTCTAACTTGAGAGTAGTATTGATTTTTTTTATATAAATTTTAGATAGTTTTATAAAATTATATTTGAAAGTAAAATTAGTATTATGTTATTTTATTATTTTTTATTTTGTATCAACCAAAGAGTAGTGAAATAGGAATAATTCATTCCAATTTTCAATCCCAAAATGAACCAAACGTCTTGGGGGAATGACGCAATCCAATTACCATTTTAATTCATTCTCATTCTATTATCGATTTCAATTCCACTCTTCAACCAAACAAGCCCTTAAAATAGCATTCCAGCCCAACTCTGTACTGTAATAATTCAAATAGAATATTTATTTAAAAGATATGCCAAATAAAATACTCACGCATTAAACAAAGGCCGCAACGTTTGGCTCACTTCTAGATTCTAGAACATTTTGGGGAAGTAATTTGGTAGGATATATGTACTTCATTAATTACCTCGCTTTTACTTTATTTTGTCCACAGCATCCTCCACCACATCCATTGACCCAACGACCACACAACACGCTTCAGACCAAAAGCTTTCATTTTGATTGCATGAAGTGTCAAACCCAAGGATTTGTCTCGGTCTTTTTTAATGAAAGATTTGCTTAGGTCACATGCATTGTTCGATCTACTTTATATATATATATATATATATATATAGAGTAAATTTCTTATCTTATTATGAGTAGTAGAACCTCTACTCATAAGTTGTTTCGATGATAGAGCTTAGATCGACGATCACTCAATTAAATATGATCTAGAGTATTTAAAACTTCTAGAAAATAAATTTCGTAATTTTTCAAAATCATTTACCTTACGATCAAAAGTTCACAAAATTGACAATTTTTAACGGCCGATATGGAATACTTGGTAGTTTAACGGTGTAAAAGAATTGAAATAGGTTGAATTTTTGATATAAAATTCTATTCCCTACATAGATAAAGATCAATAATTTCGATCTTAAATTGAAGGATCCGATCATCGATTTTTAGGACATCGTCCGATTTTGGCCATTCATTTTATGCCCGTTTGATGGACTTTATTATGATTTTTGAAAAATTCTGAAATTTATTTTCTAGAAGTTTTAAATACTCTAGATCATATTTAACGGAGTGGATCGTCGATTCTAAGCTCTATCATCGAAAACAACTTATGAGTAGTAGGGTTCTACTACTCATAATAGTATAGTAGCCCTATATATATATATATATATATATATATATATATATATATATATATATAGAATTGATCTGGAATACTTTTGGAAGTATTCCCCCAATGATGCTATTAGGTTTTTAGCCATTGGATCTACTCTTTGATTATTAATAGACCTTGGATTAAATACTATTCTACCTACCACCACCTACCACCATCATTTCAAATACTATTCCACCTACCACCATCATCTCAACCTCACATCTCCCCATCCAATGGCTAAAAACTCAATAGCACCACCCCAATGGTGCTATTGAAAGTATTCTAGCTCAACTCTATAAATATATATATAGAGTTGAACTAGAATACTATCGATAACGAGCCGTTTTACTACCGATTTGTTTTTGATGATAGAGCTTCCAAATTGACGATCTCGTTAAATATGATTTAAACCATTTAAACTATCTAGAAATCAAATTTTACGCACTTTCGATATTGTTCTTTTATCCATCAAGTGAACAGAAAAAATGAATGGCTGAAAATGAATACTCTTTAAAAAATGATGATAGAAGTCTTGTAATCAAGATCAAGAGTATAGATCTTGTTTTAAATAGTTTAAAAAATTTTCTAACAAAAATTCAATTGATTTGGATATCTTTACACCGTTAAACGAGAAAACGCTTCTTATCGACCATTAAAATTACAAATTTTGAAACCCTTTGATCATTAAGCAAATGATATTGAAAAGATTTGAAATTTGATTTCTAGACACTTCAAATAGTATAGACCATGTTCAATGGAGCCGATCGTCAATTTGGAAGCTCTATCATCGAAAACAAATCGGTAGTAAAACGGCTCGTTTACTACCGATAGTATTCTAGCAAAACTCTCTCTCTCTCTATATATATATATAGAGTAGGGCTACTATACTATTATGAGTATAGAGCCCTTACTACTCATAAGTTGTTTTCAATGTTGGGGTTTTCAATCGGCGATCCACACCGTTAAAAATGATCTAGAGTATTTGAAACTTATAAAAAATAAATTTCGTAATTTTTCGAAATCATTATAAAGTCCATCAAGCGGGCATAAAATGAGCGGTCAAAATCGAACGACGTCCTAAAAAGAATGATCGGATCCTTCAATTCAAGATCGGAGTTATTGATCTTTATCTATGTAGTGAATAGAATTTTCTATCAAAAATTCAACAAATTTCGATTCTTTTATACCGTTAAACTAGTAAGTATCCCATACCTACTGTTAAAAATTGTCAAATTTGTGACCTCTTGATCGTAAGGTAAATGATATCGAAAAATTATAAAATTTTATTTCTAGAAGTTTTAAATGCTCTAGATAACGTTTAACGGTGTGGATCGTCGATTCGGAAGCTCTATCATCGAAAGCCAACTTATGAGTACGAGGGTGATCGTACTCATAATAGTATAGTATTTGGACTCTATATATATATATATATAGAATATATATATATATATATATATATATATATATAGTTAGTAGGGCTACTATACTATTATGAGTAGTAGAACCCTACTACTCATAAGTTGTTTTCGATGATAGAGCTTAGAATCGACGATCCACTCCGTTAAATATGATCTAGAGTATTTAAAACTTCTAGAAAATAAATTTCGTAATTTTTCAAAATCATAATAATGTCCATCAAATGGGCATAAAATGGACGGAAATCGAACGATGTCCTAAAAATAGATGATCAGATCCTTCAATTTAAGATCGGAGTTATTGATCTTTATCTAGGTAGTGAATAGAATTTTCTATCAAAAATTCAATCTATTTCAATTCTTTTACACCGTTAAACTACCAAGTATCCCATATCTAGTTAAAAATTGTCAATTTTGTGAGCTTTTGATCGTAAGGTAAATGATTTCGAAAAATTACGAAATTTATTTTCAAGAAGTTTTAAATACTCTAGATCATATTTAACGGAGTGGATCGTCGATTCTAAGCTCTATCATTGAAAACAACTTATGAGTAGTAGATAGGCTCTACTACTCATATATATATATATATATATATATATATATATATATATATATATATATATATATATAGAGAGAGAGAGAGAGAGAGAGAGAGAGAGAGAGAGAGAGTATGCTATTAATAGCAAATTTGGTGCTAGTAAGTTTTTTAACCTTGGATTAACCCCTTTGATTAATTTTACCCGTTAGATTATACTATTCAACCAACCACCCACTCAACCCTAGGGGGCCCACATCATCCTAACCGCACATCTTTAATCCAAGGGTAGAAAACTTACTAGCACCAAGTCATTGGTGCTATTAATAGTATTACAGCCTAGTTCTATATATATATATATATAGAGAGAGAGAGAGAGAGAGAGAGAGAGAGAGAGAGAGAGATAGAGAGAGAGAGTAGGGCTACTATACTGTTATGGGTAGTAGACCCTTACTACTCATAAGTTGTTTTTGATTATGTGGCTTAATCGACGATCCACTCCGTTAAATATGATCTAGAGTATTTAAAACTTCTAGAAAATAAATTTCGTAATTTTTCGAAATCATAATAAAGTCCATCAATCGGGCATAAAATGAACGGCCTAAATCGAACGACGTCCTAAAAATAGATGATCGGATCCTTCAATTTAAGATCGGAGTTATTAATCTTTATCTAGGTAGTGAATAGAATTTTCTATCAAAAATTCAACCTATTTCAATTCTTTTACACCGTTAAACTAGCAAGTATCCTATCTTAGTTAAAAATTGTCAATTTTGTGAGCTTTTGATCGTAAGGTAAATAATTTGAAAAATTACGAAATTTTTTTCTAGTAGTTTTAAATACTCTAGATCATATTTAGCAGAGTGGATCGTCGATTCGGAGGCCCCGTCATCAAAAACAACTTATGAGTAGTAAGGATCTACTACTCGTAAGAGTATAGTAGCCCTACCCTAATATATATATATTAGGGTAGGGCTACTATACATATTATGAGTAGTAGACCCTTACTACTCATAAGTTGTTTTCGATGATAGATCTTCCGAATCAACGATCCCACTCCGTTGATCTAGAGTATTTAAAACTTCTAGAAAATAAATTTAAGTAATTTTTCAAAATCATAATAAAGTCCGTCAAATGGACATAAAATGAGCAGAAATCGAACGATGTCCTAAAAATAGATGATCGGATCCTTCAATTTAAGATCGGAGTTATTGATCTTTATCTAGGTAGTGAATAGAATTTTCTATCAAAAATTCAACCTATTTCAATTCTTTTACACCGTTAAACTACCAAGTATCCCATATCTAGTTAAAAATTGTCAATTTTGTGAGCTTTTGATCGTAAGGTAAATGATTTCGAAAAATTACGAAATTTATTTTCTAGAAGTTTTAAATAGTCTAGATCATATTTAACGGAGTGGATCGTCGATTCTAAGCTCTATCATCGAAAACAATTTATGAGTAGTAGGGTTCTACTACTCATAATAGTATAAGCCCTACTCTATATATATAGAGAGAGAGAGAGAGAGAGAGAGAGAGAGAGAGAGAGAGAGAGTAGAGCTACTATATTATTATGAGTATAGAGCCCTTACTACTCATAAATTGTTTTCGATGTTGGGGTTTTCGAATCGGCGATCCACACCGTTAAACATGATCTAGAGTATTTGAAACTTCTAGAAAATAAATTTCGTAATTTTTCGAAATCATTATAAAGTCCATCAAGCGGGTATAAAATGAACGGTCAAAATCGAACGACATCCTAAAAATGGATGATCGAATCTTTCAATTTAAGATCGGAGTTATTGATCTTTATTTAGGTAGTGAATAGAATTTTCTATCAAAAATTCAATCTATTTCGATTCTTTTACACCGTTAAACTAGCAAATATTCCATACCGGCCATTAAAAATTGTTAGTTTTATGAGCTTTAGATCGTAGGGTAAATGATATCGAAAATTTATAAAAAAAATTTTCTAAAAGTTTTAAATGCTCTAGATAATGTTTAACGGTGTGGATCGTCGATTCGGAAGCTCTATCATCGAAAATAACTTATGAGGACGAGGGCTATCGTACTCATAATAGTATAGTAAATTTGGACTTTATATATATATATATATATATATATATATATATATATATATATATATATATATATAGAGAGAGAGAGAGAGAGAGAGAGAGAGAGAGAGTTTTGAGCTAGAATACCATCGATAGCAAACGGGCTCCGTTGCCACCTATTTATTTTCGATGATGGAGCCTCCAAATCGACGATCGGCACCGTTGAACATGATCTATATCATTTGAAGTATTAAGAAATCAAATTTCAAACCTTTTTGACATTATTTGCCTAATGATCAAAGGGTTTCAAAATTTGTAATTTTAATGGTCGATATGAGGCGTTTTCTCGTTTAACGACGTAAAGATATCCAAATCAATTGAATTTTTGTTCAAAAATTCTTTAAACTATTTAAAACTATATCTATACTCTTGATCTTGATTACAAGACTCCTATCAATATTTTTTAAAGAATATTCATTTTCAACTGTTCATTATTATGTCCACTTGATGGATAAGTGAACAATATCAAATGTATGAAATTTGATTTCTAAACACTTCAAGTGGTATAGATCATGTTCAACGGTGCCGATCGTCGATTTGAAGACTCCATCATCGAAAATAAATTGGTGGCAACAGAGCTCGTTTGCTATCGATAGTATTCTAGCTCGATCAACTCTCTCTCTCTCTCTATATATATATATCTATTAAAGAGAAAAAGATAGGTATATCATTATTAGTGGTCTTTTTTAAAATGCATTTTGATTAGTTTGTACATAATTTATTGAAAATGGACAGTTGATTTGAGTCTAATCTAATGAGTTTGTCTTTGCTCGAGTTATAAGCTTGACATATATAATATATTGGCTTAGTGTTATCATGTCTTGTATTATAATGCGTGATCTCTTCTTTTTTTTTCCCGGAAAGTAGTATTATTGTACTTAATTTAATTAATTTATCTTTCATTTATTAAAGTGCCGAAATTAGGCCACGTGTTTAGTAATTAAGTTGTAGGGGTGGAAACGAGCCGAGCTCGAGTGAGCTTACCTCAGATCAAGCTTGCATGATCGAAAAGGCTCAAAATCAACGGCTGAAAATAAAAATTTTACAAAATGTGATGATATTATATTAAAATTTTAGATCAAAGATATTGATATTGTTTTATATCGTGTAAAAATTTTTTTATCAAAATTTTACATGATTTAGATATTTCTATACGATTAAACTTGCAAACGGCTTACCACGCCCATTAAAATTATTGATTTTGAGCCCCTTCGGTCACTAGGCAAATGATATCGATCACAAAATTTATTTTTTAAAATACTTTGGATCGAGCCTAATGGAGCCGATCGTCGATTCGGAAACTCTATCATCAAAAAGATTTAAAATTTAATTTCTAAACAATTTAAGTGATATAGATCATGTTCAACGGTGCCGATCGTCGATTTCGAGGCTCCATCATCGAAAACAAATGGGTGGCAAAAGTGTCGGTTTGTTATCGATAGTATTCTAATTCAACTCTCTCTCTCTCTCTCTCTCTCTCTCTCTCTATATATATATATATATATAGAGTCCTGAATACTATCGATAGCACCGTGCATTTGGTGCTACCAAGTTTTTCGCCAGTTAGATCCACCCCTTTAATGATTTTCACCCGTTAGATCATACTATTCAACTAACCACCCACTTAACCCTAAGGGGCCCACATCATCCTAACCACACATCTCTTAATCCAATGGCCGGCCAAAAACTTGGTAGCACCAATGACTTGGTGCTATTAATAGTATAGTAGCCTATATATATATATGAGTGGTGGTATGCTTATGGAAGCACAGAAGTCTCCGTGCTTCCACTTTGTTTTCGATGTTCGGACTTTCGAATAGACGATCTGCTCCGTTAGAGTTGATCTAGAGTATTTGAAGTACCTAGAAAATAAATTTTGTGATTTTTCGATATCATTTGCCTAGTGATCGAAGGGGCTCAAAATCAATAATTTTAACGGCCGTTGTGAGCCGGTTGCAAGTTTAACGGTGTAGAAATATTCAAATCACGTGAAATTTTGATAGAAAATTCTTTATACCATATATGACAAGATCAATAACTTTGATCTAAAATTTTAATGTCATATCATCATATTTTGTAAAATTTTTATTTTTCGGTAGTTGATTTTGAGCCACTTGATCACTAGGCAAATAATGTCGAAAAATCACAAAATTTATTTTCTAGATACTTCAAATACTCTAGATCAACTCTAATAGAGCCGATCGTCAATTAGAAAGTCGCAACATCAAAAACAACTTGGAAGCACGGAGGCCTCCGTGCATGGAAGCATCCTAGCCGCACTCTCTCTCTCTCTCTCTCTCTCTCTCTCTCTCTATATATATATATATATATATATAGTCCGGCTATGGTGCTTGTAAAAGCACCAAGCACTTGGTGCTTGTGATTTTTTTACCGTTAGATCTACGACTTTGATCATTTTCATCCGTTAGATTATACTATTCAACCAACCACCCAATGGGGCCCACATCATCCTAACCTCACATCTATAAATTCAAGGGCTAAAAACTTACAAGTACAATGATTTGGTATTTTTAAAAGCATAGGAGCTCAATTATATATATATATATATATATATATAGAGAGAGAGAGAGAGAGAGAGAGAGAGAGAGAGAGAGAGAGAGTTGAGCTAGAATACTATTGGTAGTAAACGGCTCGGTTTACTACCGATTTGTTTTCGATGATATAGCTTCCAAATTGATGATCGGCACCGTTAAACGTGAGCTAAACTCTTTAAACTATCTGGAAATTAAATTTCACGCATTTTCGATATTGTTCTCTTGTCCATCAACTGAACAGAAAAATGAATGGCTGAAAATGAATATCCTTCAAAGTGTGATGATATAATTTTTATATTTGAGATCTAGAGTCTAGATCTTATTTTAAATAGTTTAAAAAATTTTCTAACAAAAAATTAGTTAATTTGAACTCTTCTATACCGTTAAACGAGCGAACGCACCATATCGGCCATTAAAGTTGTAGATTTTGTGACCCTTTGATTGTTCAGTTAGTGAAGCCAAAAAATCATGAAATTTGATTTCTAGATAATTTAAATAGTCTAGATCATGTTCGACTGTGCCGATCGTCGATTTGAAAGCTCTATCATAAAAAAACAAATCGGTAGTAAACCGAGCAGTTTACTACCAATAGTAGCAGAGTCAAACTCTCTCTATCTCTCCCCCTCTCTCTCTCTCTCTCTATATATATATATAGAGAGAGAGAGAGTTGGTAGAATCTTATCGATATGGCAGGCTTAGATTACGGCGTTTGTTTTCGATGATGGAGCCTATAAATCGACGATCGGCACCGTTGAATATATGATCTATACCACTTGAAGTATTTAGAAACCAAATTTTAAATCTTTTCGACATCATTAACCTAATGATCAAAGCGTTTCAAAATTTATAATTTTAACGGTAGATACAAGGCGTTTTCTTGTTTAATGGTGTAAAACTATACAAATCAATTGAATTTTCGTTAGAAAGTTCTTTAAACTATATAGAATATGATCTATACTCTCGATCTTGATTATAAAATTCCTATCATCACTTTTTAGAGGATATTCATTTTTAGCCGTTCATTTTTACGCCCTTTTGATGGACAAGAGAATAATATCGAAAAAATATGAAATTTGATTTCTAGATACTTTAAGTAGTGTAGATCATTTTCAACGGTACCGATCGTCGATTTGGAGGCTCCATAATCGAAAACAAATGGGTGGCAACGGAGGGTTTTTGCTATCGATAGCATTTTAGCTCAACTATATATATATATATATATATATATATATATATATATATATATATATATATATATATATATATATATATATATATATATTCTATGGTGCTTGTAAAAGTACCAAGCACTTGGTGCTTGTAAATTTTTTACCGTTAAATCTAGTCTTTGAGTATTTTCAACCGTTAGATTAAACTATTCAACCAACCACCCACTCAACCTTAGGGAGCCTACATCATCCTAACCGCACATCCCTTAATCCAATGGCTAAAAATTTATAAGCACCGATAACTTGGTACTTTTAAAAGCATAAGAGCTCAATTATATATATATATATATATATATATATATATATATATATATATATATATATATATATATATATATATATATATATAAATTAAATATGGTGCTTGTAAAAGCACAAGCAATTGTGAATTTTTACTAGGACTTGGATCATTTCCATCCGTTAGATTATACTATTCAACCAACCACCCACTTAACCCAATGGGGTCCACATCATCCTAACCACATATCTATTAATCCAAGGGCTAAAAATTTACAAGCACCAAAGACTTGGTACTTTTAAAAAGATAGGAGCTCGATTCTATATATATATATATATATATATAGAGTAGGGCTACTATACTATTATGAGTATAGAGCCCTACTACTCATAAGTTGTTTTCGATGTTGGGATTTTCGAATCGGCGATCCACACCGTTAAACATGATCTAGAGTATTTGAAACTTCTAGAAAATAAATTTCGTAATTTTTCGAAACCATTATAAGGTTCATCAAGCGGGTATAAAATGAACGGTCAAAATCGAACGACATCCTAAAAAAGGATGATCGGATCCTTCAATTCAAGATCGGAGTTATTGAACTTTATCTATGAAGTGAATAGAATTTTCTATCAAAAATTCAACAAATTCCGATTCTTTTACACCGTTGAACTAGAAAGTATTCCATACCGGCCATTAAAAATTGTCAATTTTGTGAGCTTTTGATCGTAGGGTAAATGATATCGAAAAATTATAAAATTCTATTTCTCGAAGTTTTAAATGCTCTAGATAACGTTTAACGGTGTGGATCGTCGATTCGGAAGCTCTATCATCGAAAACAACTTATGAGTACGAGGCGATCGTACTCATAATAGTATAGTAATATATATATATATATATATATATATATATATATATATATATATATATATATATATATATATATATATATATATATATATATATATATATATATATATATATATATATAGTTGAGCTAGAATACTCGATCGGAGCATTTTACTATCGAGTTGTTTTCGATGATAGAACTTCCAAATTGACGATCATCGTTAAATATGATCAAAACCATTTAAACTAGCTAGAAATCAAATTTCACGCACTTTCGATATTGTTCTTTTATCCATCTAGTGAACGAGAAAATAAATGGTTGAAAATGAATATTCTTTAAAAAATGATCATAGAGTCTTGTAATCAAGATCACTATATATATATATATATATATATATATATATATATATAGAGAGAGAGAGAGAGAGAGAGAGAGAGAGAGAGAGAGAGAATTGAGCTGCTATGCTTTTAAAAGTATCAAGTTATTGGTGCTGGTAAATTTTTAGCCTTTGGATTAATAGATGTGCGGTTAGGTTAATGTGGGGCCGCTTGAGTTAAGTGGGTGATTGGTTGAATAGTATAATCTAACGGGTGAAAATGATCAAAGATGTAGATCTAACGGTAAAAAATTCTCAAGCACCAAATGCTTGGTGCTTTTACAAAAGACTATATATATAGGATTATATATATATATATATATATATATATATATATAGTCCATGGCTACTATACTATTATGAGTATTGGAGCCCTACTACTCATAAGTTGTTTTTATGATGAAGCTTCCGAATCGACGATCCACTCGTTAAATATAATCTAGAGTATTCGAACTTCTAGATAATAAATGAACGGTCAAAATCGAACGACGTACTAAAAAGGATGATCAGATCCTTCAATTCAAGATCGGAGTTATTGATCTTTATCTATGTAGTGAATAGAATTTTCTATCAAAAATTCAACAAATTCCGATTCTTTTAGACCGTTAAACTTGCAAGTATCCCATACTGCGTTAAAAATTGTCAAATTTGTGACCTCTTGATCGTAGGGTAAATGATGTCAAAAAATTATAAAATTTTATTTCTAGAAGTTTTAAATACTGTAAAGAACGTTTAACGGTTTGGATCGTCGATTCGGAAGCTATATCATCCAAAACAACTTATGAGTACGAGAGCGATCGTACTCATAATAGTACAGTAGACCCATATATATATATATATATACATATATATATATATATATACATATATATATATATATATACATATATATATATATATATATATATATATATAATTGAGCTCCTATGCTTTTAAAAGTACCAAATCATTGGTACTTGTAAGTTTTTAGCTCTTGGATTAATAGATGCACGGTTAGGATGATGTTGGCCCCCTTGGGTTAAGTGGGTGGTTGGTTGAATAGTATAATCGACGGATGAAAATGATTAAAGATGTAGATCTAACGGTAAAAAAATCGCACAAATCTTGGTCTTTTCTAATCTGTCATAATGACCATATATATATATATATATATATATATACCATCACACAATTAACCTACCCCACCTCACCACCCCTAAACCCTGTCATGAAATGAAATAAAAGGGGCCTCCTCCTAATGGCACTGATTTGATTCAGCCACGCAGTAAGAGTACCTTTGGATGAATTCGCATGTTCAGTCTCGGGAGAAAGGATTCAATTCTCACCGATCCCTTTTCTTTTTCCCTCCTACTGCGCCAAACAAAAAACTTAGCCTGTGAAATTGGGCCAGGGCCGTCATCCCATTTGAGCGAAGAGGGCTGCCGCATTTGAATGAGAAGCGTCAGGTCAGAAATAAGCTACTCAGAATAGTTGTTGGAAAGAAAAGTTTGGATCGACCTCACCCCTTACACCTGAACGGAACCTGTACGCCGGCACGCTCCCACTATCACCAACGACCGGAGGGATACTCCCACTGACTGTGGGCATCACATCAAACTCGACCATCTCATAAAATTCACCCTAAAAAAAAAAAAACGACCACTCAACTAAGCTAAGGTAATTACACGAAATTTTCTCTCTTTGTCGTTTGGATAAAGGTACAAGACATTGTTAAAGGCGCTCAACACCTTTGAGAAATATATGGCAAGGGATGAGCAAGTCGCGGAACCCCATGTTCTCGAAGTTATTCAAATCGAGCTTGTGACCGTCCACTCTCAATCAAAGATTGAAGTAAGTTCCCATATGGTGACCAGATAGTAGTAGTTTTGGCTGAGCCCGATCCAGCCGTACCCCCTTATTTAGGAATCGCCAATGCAGCACTTCAAGTTCCATACGTAGATGTAAGGCATTCCGCTGAGGACGTACCCTATCATGGTTTTCAGACCGAAGGAGTAGGATATTGAGTTTAGAACTGGATCCCTCGAACCGTGGAAGTGATGGTAGAATTTCCATGCCTGTTAGATATCAGGGCGACCGGGTCGCCGTTCATGCAGTGGTTGGAGACCTTTTGAACCAAGGCATCACTTTTTTATTCCAAATTTGATATATATATATATATATATATATATATATATATATATATATATATATATATATATATATATATATATATATATATATATATATATATATATATATATATAGAGCTAGAATACTTTTAGAAGCACCAAACTCCTGGTCTTCTAAGTTTCTAGCCTTGAATCTACACCCCAATTACTAACACCCTTTTGATCAAATACTATTCCACCTATCACCACCTACCACCACCTACCACCATCATCTCAACCCCACATCGATCCAATAGTTAAATACTCAAAAGCACCAACTTATTGGTGCGTTTGAAATATTCTAACTCTCTCTCTCTCTCTCTCTCTATATGTATATATATATATATATATATATATATATATATATATATATATATATATATATATATATATATATATATATATATATATAGAATTGTAGAATACTTTTTAAGACCAACTTTTGTTTCTAAGTTTCTAGCCATTGGATCTACTTTTTGACTACTAATAGCCTTTGGATCTAACACTATTCCACCTACCACCACCTATCCCATCAACCACCACCTACCACCATCATCTCAACCTTACATCTTCCCATCCAATGGTTAAAAACTCAAAAGCACCACCTCAATGGTGCTATTGAAAGTATTCTACCTCAACTCTATATATATATATATATATATATATATATATATATATATATATATATATATATATATATATATATTTGAGCTTTTCGAGCTTAATTTGAACAAGCCAAGTAATACTCAAGTTCGGTTTGAAATGAATTTCGAACTTCTTTTTTGTAGATATATTCAAACTTTTCGAGCTTAATTTGAACGAGCCAAGTAATACTCTCGGCTTGAAATGAATTTCGAGCTTCTTTTTTGCTCAAGTTCGGCTTATTTAATTTCGAGCCGAGCTCGAGCGAGCCGAACGCTAGCCGGCTCGCTCATTTGCCGGCCCTAATCACGCGGGTGCCTGCCTTCGTGCGCATACAAACATACAAGAAAGTTTACTATATAACAGTCACACTATATCATTTACAGTTAGTCACTTATAATTTTTTCTTATGTGATAAAAGTATAAAATATCTTTTCATTAAATCATGATAAGATGGATAAAATTCAAAAGTGTTTTTTGATTGGCTAAAGATACCATGTCAATAATGTGATCATTATATTCTAGACTTTTTTTTTCACACGCTTACAAACCTGAATACTTTTCACCAACAAATGAAAAGGATAAGAACGAGTCAATTTAAAAAAAAAAAAAAAGGAAAAAAGAAAAAAAGAGAAAGCATTGAGCAAGTCAAGCTAGTCAACATGGTGGACAAACATTGTTACAACCATGTCAAACGATTGGTGGCCTCTCACATCATTTTATAGCGAAAAGGGCAATATTATAATTTCGGTGTGTTATTGTGTCAATTTGAGTTTGGGTTTCAAAAAAAAAAAAATCTAATAAATTTGATAAATACATAAAATAAACAAAGGGATGTAGAGGATGGGGTTTTAGGGTTATGTTTAAATCCTGTTAGTTTTAGGATCCAGGTTTTAAGATCAAAATATAATAATAAAAAATTCCTAATTAAGAATTTGAATATATTTATGTATAACTAGTGTACAATTAATTTTTTTCTTAAAGGGATAGTATCTACCGTACCCTTCAAACAAGATATTCTATAATCACTTTAAAAATTACTTTTCTGTTAGATTTGGTCAAACGCTCTATAATTTTTAACTTAAAATTAATTTGGCGAAAATTAATTTTTTAAAACTTACGCCAAATTGCTCCAAAATAATAAGAGAAATATATGTATAATATTTGTGACATGTAGGATAAGGAAGGGACACGAAAATCATATTCTTGCGTATATTTTATGGAATCCATTCTTGCCTATGATATAACTCCTTGTCGCTGTCTTTTGCAGTTTCCCCAGCCTTGCAGATTTTTTTTTTTTTTTGATTTTCATATACATACTAAAATTATCATTTAAGTATAACATAAGTAATTGCTGAAAAAGCTTAAAAAATCAAACATCATAAAACTAATAAATTGTGTAATAGCTTCAAAATTTCATTCACATTTCATAAACCTGGTGTATCGATGATAT
Organism: Aechmea fasciata; assembly: GCA_025177825.1. Taxonomy (NCBI): domain Eukaryota; kingdom Viridiplantae; phylum Streptophyta; class Magnoliopsida; order Poales; family Bromeliaceae; genus Aechmea; species Aechmea fasciata. The sequence goes on from CM045935.1 coordinate 2,924,594, forward strand.
TTATATTATTTTATACATGTAAGTATCATTCTTTTTTTGTTTTGTTGATTTTTTTTTTTAGAGATAGGTAACATGCTACCGCTTCGTTTATTTCGGTAAGAAATAAACTTAAATGTAAAATATAAATCAATTGTGATTCGAACTCTATTCTCGGTACCAACCACTGCCCTTTGCCACTTTAAGTATTATATATTATATATATGACAAGCACAATATATATATATATATATATATATATATATATATATATATATATATATATATATATATATATATATATATATATATATATATATATATATATATATATATGAGAGAGAGAGAGAGAGAGAGAGAGATATTGTCTTATTAATAAGCAAGAATTCTCACATTCTAAGTTTTTAACCATCCATCAATTTTAATGGGTGGTTAAGGTGAGAGAGAGAAGAGAAATTGATGAGATATTCAAGGTTCTCAATATCTCATCAATTTCTCTTCTCTCTCACCTTAACCACCAAAATTGATGATTTGTTAAAACTTAGTGTATTAATGGCGATACTATATATATATATATATATATATCTATATATATATATTAGGGATAATTGCTTATATACCTTTCAAAACTTTAGAAATATTTTATTTACCTCTATTTTTTTTTTCCAATATGTCTCTCATATGTTTCTTCGTTATTCCAAAATATCCCTGCAATTACCATCCATTAAGTTTACTTGGTTAAACGTGAGTTAAATATCTACTACAATTAAAAAAAAATCAAAATACATCTTTTGCTCTTAACTGAAAGATAAATAAGAAATGTTGATGATAGTAGAAGGGTATATTTGAAAAGACTAAAAATCAAAATGCTTTTTGTACGCCTAACTTAAGGGCAAATAAGAAAAGTCGGTAATAATAGAAGAATATATTTGAAAGGGTAAAATAGTAATTTTATATAGATATGATTATTGTTAACGGTTTATTAACGTAATTTAACTCTAGGAACATATTTGAAATAGTTGGAATGTATAAAAGGTATTTCCAATATTAGCCTTTTAAAAGAAATAAATCGGAAAAAGTCGAGAATTTTTCAGAAGTACATAAACAAATGCCTCTATATTTTACACGTTTTACAGAAATAGACCATGCAAGAGAAGGGATTAAGACCCCGCAGGTGGAGGATCCTCACGGGACCTACATTAGTAAGAACATATGTAATCTTTATTAGGGATGTTAACACATGGGATTTGGGGAGGATTTTTGAAAACTTGAACCCAAACCCGAACTCGAAATTGATGGATTTTGAAAATTCATATCCAAATTTGAACTTGATAAAAAATTCAAAACCTGAACTCAAAAATCCGAACAAAAAATAATTATTTCTTTTTACCATATTTTAAAATATAAAATTTTTAAAATATAAGTTCAAATATAATATCAAATATTCATATATATATTATGCAATGTAAAATAAATCCGGGTTTGAGTTTGGGTTCCGATCAAATCCAAAACCTGTTGGGTTTTTATTTTTTATACTCGAATTTAAAAACATATCTGTTTAGCTCCAGATAATTCCGTCTCATCCGAATTCAAATTTAGATAAAATTTTAAGTATTATTGTCGGATCGTTGGCGCTAACCATTAATTCCAAAAGCTCGAAATGTTAGAAATACGCAACCAATTCAACGTATAGAAACAAGCGCCACTCTCGATTGTGACTCGCCTCACGCCACTTCGAACATGACTCGGCTTCAATCCACCTCATTCGAATACGACACTATGGTCTCCCGCCAGGCGGGATCTTTGGCCTATTTAAGCCAACATTCATATCCATTGACATCCCTAGTGTTAGGGTATATTTGGTTGGCTGAAAGTGAAGCACTGAAAATAACACTTTTAGAAAGTAATATTTTATCGGTTGTTTGGTGAACAATAGTGAATTTAAAAATCACTTTACAAAAATGAGATGATAAAATGAGTTATAACTAAATATCACTTTCTTGACTACGGCTCAAAAAATACGGAAGTCACTGAAAGTGAAAAACTTATCTAAAAGATTATATTTGTCTTAACTTTAATCTTTGAATTTGTTTTTAAATTTAAATTTTACTTTAAATTTGTATTAAATTCATGATCAGATTGTTAATTTTATTTGTAAAATCAAAATCAACATAAAATTTTTAAATTCAAAATTGTGACTTTATATCTAAATTTAATTTTTTATTTTTTTAATTTTATTTTAATTTAAATTCTAGAATTTAGATTTAAATTAAAATTTACATTAAAATTTTGAAATTTAAATTTAGATTAAAAATTTGAAATTTAAGTTTTAATTAAATTATTTTTAGCTAAGAACTTAAATATGAACTTTAAATTCAAATTGTTCCAACTAGAAATTCAAATTATTGAAATTTAAATTCAAACTTTAAAATTTTAAGCTAAAATTGAAATTGAAATTCAAATTTTTTTATTTACATTTAATTTCAATAATAAGTTTCAGTTTGAACTTTTATGAATTCAAATGTTCAATTTGAATTGTGATTTAAACTCAAATTTTAATATAAATTTCATATTAATTCAAATTGTGAATTCATGTTTGAATTCGTTAAGATCAAAGAGTAATTTTATTATGACATATGATAAGATACATCACACAGATTTTTCCGTGCATCCTCTCCGCCCAAATAACGTTTGGTAGGTTTCGATTTCAAACGGGCTATAATCCTTTTCGGGTCGGGCTCCGGCCCGGCCCGATTAGCCGGGCTAAGCCGGGTTTGAGCAAAATAGATCGCAGTTAAAAAGTCCGGATTGGGCTCGAGCTTTAACCTTATTAAATTGACCCGGCCCGGTTGAACTGGACCGGAGCAATCCGGTTCGATCTTTAGTTTTTAGACCGGACCAGCCCAAGCAGGTTCGGTCCACGCTCCGGTCCAGAACTTATCATTCTCTCTTCTTCTTCCCTTTGTCCTTGTCGCTCTAGTTTTGTATATCGCTTTAAAAATCCGAGCTTTATTTCTTTTTTTATTTTTTATTTTTTTCGGTTGTAATTTTCAAAACTTCGATCGCCATGAGCGGGGGCAACGAGGACCGCTTCTTCCTCTCCTGCGACATCAACCTCCCCGTCACCTTCCGCATCGAGAGATTGGATGGAGTCCTCCCCCAATCCCAATCTCCTCCCCAACGAGGTACGTATCACTCCGAGCCCTAGGGTTTCCTTCTGCATCTCCCACTCCCTTGCCGAATTGGGGTTTCGATATCAATCTCCTTCTAATCTTTCTTTTTATAGCTTCTTCGATCGGGATCGGGCTTAATAGTAGCGGGCTGGGGTTTGCGGAGCTCGTTGCGTGCTCTTTGGGTTGGAATTTAAGCGCTTTTTGAGGATTTGATCTCCCGGATTTGGATCGTTTATTGCATTTGTTGGTTTATCATGAGCCCAGGGTTAGATTTGTTGCCAAAAATAGAAAAAAAAGGAAAAAACTTTTTTTTTCCTGAGTAAAGTGGTGAGATCAATTGATAGATAACGTCGCTTCTTATAGGGTAAATAGTTGAGTATTGTTTGTAGTGGATTAGAGTTTTCTGCGTTACCTAGTGAAATTTGAATTGGTATATAATTTATTTAAAAATATCAGTGATTTTGTTGTTGGACTTTTGGAGACATTAATCCTTTAACTCGTATTTTGGTTCATTTGTTGGTTAATCGTGAATTGCAGGTTTGATTTTGTTCTCAAAGTCTTTTTTTTTTAAATTCTTTTTTTAATTTTTCTGTGAGTACAGTTGCAAATTTACTTCATGAATTTGGGGCAAGAATCAGTTTTGAGAATGTCTGGTGCATAAAAGTTAGGTGTGGTTCAGTGGAGTAGCAAGCTGAACTCGGTTCTTTCACTATCTATACATTACTGAATGCCTTCCCTTACTTATCTTTGGTTTGTAGATATTGATGCATTGAATAAAACCAGAAGTACGGAGCTCTTTGTTGAGTGTGCATTATACATTGATGGGGCGCCCTTCGGATTAATTACAAAGACGAGGTTTCCCTTATCCCCATGAGCATTAAAACTACACCTCTTAGAGTGATTCATTTTAATGCTAATATATTTTGAATGTGTTAATTTTTTTTTTTCTGTTGTCATTTCCTTTAGCTTGTAGTTTGTGGTATAAATTGATGCTCCTTTTTGCTCATTTAAATGCCAGGCTTGAGTCTTCGGGGCCTCCTTATTGCTGGAATGAGCTTATAACTCTGAGTACAAAGTACCGGGACCTAACTTCCAAAGCACAACTTGCATTTACAGTATGTTATTGTGATCTTCATTGGGATTATTGGATCTTAAGCACTTTGTCTTAAGTTGTGATTGTTAGCTTAGAGCGAATTTGTTCCTTTGTATACTTTACTATGGAATGTATGTATCTTGCAAGTATAGGCCAGACAATTGAATGATGCCTTCTAAAAGTAGCTAAGTCAACTCAGCCTAAATTGCACACCAAGGGGGCTGTACTATACGAATCCTCGTAAGAACTTAAACGGGTTGCTATTTGATCCTTTTCTCTTCTAAATCTTTAGGGGTAATCCTTTTCAAATCACCTGTAATCGTGTCATGAAATGGTCTTGCATGCACCCATTTTTCTTTTTCTTTTCTTTCCTCTGCAGCTAATATACGTGATGTGTAATGTTAATGCTGAATTTCCACTCTAGAGGTACATTATTGTTATTATTGCAATCTTTCTTTCTTTTCAGTACCAAAACACTTGTTATGACTTAATGAAGTTTAAGCCGTGAAATATTTTTCTCATACCTAGAAACTCAAAAGGACTTCAGTCGTGAAATATTTTTCTCATACCTAGGAACTCAAAAGGACTAATGTTTTCCTTAGAGCACATCTTATTCTCTCCAAATTGATTTCTTTGATGCTGTATTTCTTATTTGAATTGTCTCACTTAATCACAGAGTTGAGCCTTCTTAATATAATACTTAATCTCCTCTCTACAAATATGGCCAATTTTCTGACATTTATTCTTTTTATATAGAGCTTGTTCTAATTTATGCACTTTGGTTGCATTCTTCAGATATTCTTATTTAGTCATGAAAATTGCTGTTAATCTAACAGCAGTGCCTGCTTCGGTCTATTATCTAACAATGTTAGCTCTTATGATTTTTTAGTCCCCCCCCACTATAAACTTATTCTAGTGGTATCCCCATGGTCTGTTTTCGGCTTGAGAAAATTGGCTGGTGCTCTAGTTACTCATTTTTGGCCGACCTTTGTCAAGGCTTCTAGTTGAGTCCAAGCTTATAGGTTGTGGGAAGAAAATAAGAATAGTTCATTGGCTAGGAAAGAGAATAAGAATAGTTCATTGGTTCTAGTCTCACTTGGTTAATAAGTTTGGTATGCGTTGAGCCCTCTGCCCAGGAATAGATTAGTTTGGCATGATTTCTCTTCGGTCTATGCTTGGGCCTAAAGCTAGAGCTCATTCCTTGATTGGACCTGATTTTGACTTCCAACTCAGTCCATTTACGTTTCTGTAATGTGCACTTTACATGGAGAGCTTTAATCATGACAAAATGCAATACTTGCAATAACTAAAGTGAAGGCATATTTACTTTTCATCTCCTAGCCTGTTTAGTTCTTTGCGGTAAAACTGATTTTTCTTGGGATTACATCTACTTATGTTCTATCTTGGCACGTAGGTTTGGGATGTAAGCAGTAGTAATGAGGATGGGTTAATCGGTGGAGCAACTGTTTTCCTTTTCAATAGCAAAAGCGATTGAAGACAGGGAGGCAAAAGCTTCGGCTTTGGCCACGGAAAAAAGCTGATGGAACTATACCCACTACTACTCCTGGCAAGGTTTTTAGAAGATTTTAACTTTTTTCCTTCTATCATTTCATTGTTGCGATCATCTTTAATGTTTCTTTATTTGTTGTTTATTGGAGTAAAATGTGTGGATAGTCCTTGTACTATCTTGATATTGCAACTTGGTCCTGTCTTTTTACTTAAGTACTGCTGTTTGTAAAATTTCACGTGTCCTTGACTGGTTAAAAAAAAAAAAAAAATCAAGTATGTACTAAATTTTTCTGTAAAACGATCCTTTAACTTTGTCTCAACTAATGTAAGGAAGTCTTTTTACAAGACGTATAGGACATTCAGTCTAAAGAAAAAGTCTATTCTTTTACCGTTAAGAATTGAATTATAATATATGAGAAAGTTAAGCAACGGAAGTGTTTAAGTGGAATGTTTAGGGACCAAGTCGCACTGTAGGGGATAGTACATTGACTATCCATGACGTTTACCCTATTTATTGTCTATTGAAACACCTAGGTTCCTAAGAATGAGAGGGGGAAGATAGAGCGTTTGGAGAGACTTGTGAACAAGTATGAGAGAGGTCAGACACAACGGATTGATTGGCTTGACCGCCTTACTTTCAACTCCGTGGAGAAAATTAAGGAAAAAGAATGTAATAAAAGCGAAAATTCGCTCCTCAGCCTGGTCGTTGACTTTTGCAGTTTTGAACACAGAGTTGTTTTCCAGGTCAGTTCATCTTCGCAAGAATGTGTTTGTTTTCTTTTCAAGTTTCATTTAAAGCTACTATTTACTTCTCAAGAATACATATGGATTAGTCAGGTGTTTTTCCTTTCAGAGCTGTATTTTTTTACTGGTCTGTCATGAAGCTTGTATGCTAATTAGTAAATGGAAATAGTTAGAATTATTAGTTTGCTATGAATAAATGTTGTTTCATATTGGTTCTTAAATTTTTTTTCTTCATTATTTGTGCTGGATATTTCTTAGTAAAGACTATTCCATCATCCACTTTTCAATTGTGGTAATTATTGATACCTACCTGATGCTTGTTTTGTAATGATGATCAAGCCTAGTTTTCTTCCTCTATCCAAATGTATGCTCTTCTTTCCTTAATCCATTTTCGACTACTATACGCCTGTCCTTTGAAACACCGCTTGATTTCCCATGGAAGCCCCTAATTACCAATTACTTCAAGACCGTGAAAGCTTTTGAGCAACAAAAAAAATGACCAAGGGCTTTGGTGCATCTTAGGAAAGATTTACTAATCACCTGTTGTGTGAAGATTGATCATAATTCAATTGTTGATGCATCAACTCACCATAACCAAGAGGAGAACATAAATTGCTAGGAGGGAAGTTTTCCAAATTTAAGTAAATGATTTTCAAAAACATTCGAAAAGTATCCTTGTGCATGTTATTTCCATCCTAAAATAGTGACTCTGATCCAAGATTTAAAGTGCCGTGGCACGGGGGCGTGCCACTGTCTACCCTGCATGATACGGCACCTGCACGCTTTCGTGCAGACACATAGTACGCTTCCGTGCCGATGGATACGCATGACCTTCTATTGGCACACTTAGGCACGAACTTATTTCAGTTTTTTTGCTTCCAATAAGCTCTTATAATATTATTTTGAAAAATTTAATCAAATAATTATGAATATTTGCTATGTATCAATTAACATACTTGTAAGCTTTTTTGTATGTAAAATACTACTATATCTGATGCAGAATATAAATCTTTACAAATTAGAATTTTTAAAATGCAAAGACATCTTTCTTTCTTTTTTCTTTTGATCATATTACAGTCTTTCTTTTATAAAATACAAAAAAATATTTTTAAAAATTATTTGAAAAAATTATTTTAAAAAGCATTTGAAAATATTATTTTTCTAATTAATTTTTTCAAAAAATTAGTAGATTTATCAAAAAAATTAAGCAATAAATTTTATGACAAATAAATTAAATAAATTTAAGTATCAATTGATTTAATTTAGCTTAATTTTATTAGTATTTTTAATCTTTTAGCGCAAAAATAAAATTTTATGTTTGATGTGTCTCAAAATTTGTTTATTGAGTTTGATTTTGTTTTCCTAATTCGCCAAAAATTTTGTGGTGCGATAATTTTTGATAAAATAATTTGTGAAGAAAAAATGGATGTTTTTGGTGGAAACGGATGCTTGGACAAATCTTTTGTCCGTATATTGATAAACAAAAAAAATTAAATTATAATTTTTTTGATTACCTAATAAGTAAATTTTCGATTTGCAATGTCCTTGGGGGGTGTGGGGTACTCAGAATGCTTCGAATAACCCAAAGAACAAAATAAAAAAATAAAAAAACAGGAAAAAAGCAAAAAACAAAAAAAAAAATAGCACAGTGCAGTGGCGGCATTGTGCCGCGACACACTGTGGCATGCCGCGGCACGGGGGGGGGTCTAACACCCCCTTGGGGGCACTGTACGTGCCGCTCGTTGCTGTACGGCACAGGACGGCACTATAAACCCTGCTTTGATCTCATTCAAATAACTTTTTAGGAAGGGCACTGTACGTGCTGCCCGTTGCTGTACGGCACGGGATGGCACTATAAACCCTGCTTTGATCTCATTCAAATAACTTTTTAGGGAAAATAAAAAAGTAGTTCATATCCAAATCGTTCTCTTGGTGGTTTAGTCGCATAAAAAGAGGCCCCTGTCATTTGACTGATTTTAGAGTGCAGTAAGTTAGAAGTATATGTTCTTCTGTTCTAGAATGCTCTATATATACGATGCCAGCAAAGCTTAAGGAGCTCAAGATATATATGATGTGAGCATGATATAATATGGCCGCTTATTTCTCTTGCCTGATGGTGATTGCCATGTCAAGAAAAAATCTGTTTATAGGTTTTTTATTTGCAATTAGTTTTAGATTCCTTTCCATATTAAACTGATACTTGGAAAATATGAAGGTTTTCATTGTGCTTACATATCTATGCAGGAGCCATGGTTTTACATATTTTTCTTGGAAGTCCTCATTTTGGAGTTTCGGGGTGAATTGAATTAGTTTTTTTCTGCACTTTTTTTTTGTAACTTCCCAAATTGAATCAATTGATTTGATTTTTGTTGCTTCATTTGCTTCGAATAACATATTTATTTTCTTTTAGATTCTATTTGAATATTGCAATGCAGAGGATTGGAATATGTTCAAAGCTCTTTATTCTTATGTTTCAGAAAGCGGTCTATGCAGCCGCATATGCAGTTCGGATCATAATCGGCACCGCATATGTAATATGCAGCGCAGTATGCGGTCGGACTGTATATGCGACCACATATGCAGCAGGCGGCCGCATATACATTAAATGTAGTGTTGAATGGGATTGTTTTATTAATGATTATACATATATATATAGGACTATTTTCATACAAAGTTAATTAATAATAATTCATATAAATGCAGTTATCTTTATATAAATATAAGCTAGCTATCTTTCTTTTTATTTTAGTGGGTATTGTTCCATATATATCTAATAATTACATTTATAAATATTGGTGAATAATTTTGTAGTTATTAGATGTTATTATACTAGATATTTTTTTAAGTGTTGGCCTGTCAAATGATGTGAATGAAAATTTATTAAAAAGTTATTATGCTTCATAAAAGTTTAGCATACCACTTTGTAGAACATTTATTTTTGTTTGGCATTTTTTATGATTTTGCGTTGAAATTCTATTTATTTCTCTATTTAATAATTAAGGAAAAATTATTAAATATTAGTTTAGTGATACATGTGTGTATATGAGGTCCTTTACTTGAAATTTATTATTTCAATTTGTAAATTCTTTATTATTTTAGTTATTTAGCTTTGTTAGGAAGTGTTTATGTATTTTTTAACAACTATAAATATTTTTCTAATGTTTTTAATAGCTGGGCTGCATGCGCGTCTGCATATGCGCTATGTGGTGGGTAACTGCATGGATACTGCTAACTATTTCTTCGAACATTGCTTTATTCAAACGATAATTACTTAATAGTACATTATGTAATTAAATTTATATGTTATTGGATTGTTAGAATTTTCTTTGTGCCATGGAGTTTTTGATTTATTCCATGCTGGACCTTATACACTGAAAGTCTAAGATTAACTGCCTCCTAATTAAATGCATATTCAAAATTTCATCTTGCCAAAGTTTATAATCATAATTATATCTGCTTTCATGATGCAGGAGCCGGGAGCAAACTTCTATGCACCATCTCCTGTATCATCGACAAATGAGCTTGTTACTGTGTGGGATCCTGAAGTTGGAAGAACAAATCCATCAGAGCACAAGCAACATAAGCTTGCTAGAAGCTTGACTCGTGGAATAATTGATAGAGATTTGAAACCAAGTACAAATGAAAAGAAGTGAGTGGGAACTACAATTTATTTTGTCTATTATACATTGTTCATCTTTATCTAGAAAGTTATTTTAGGCATGGTTACACCTATGCCCCTGTGAAATTCTCTCTTTACATGTACATTGCTGTCAAATCTAAATTATCATATTATACCCTTTACAAACTTTTACTTCTTAGATTTATGCCTTTGTACTTAACAAAATGCTCATCTTTAAGGGGGTGTTTGGATTGGGTATAAAGGGGGGGGATACCCAAACAACATTTGGGTTGGGTGGGAACAAGTTGTTCCCACCTTTGGGTTGGTAAAGTTGTTCCCACTCTGGGTTGGAACAAAGGTGGGGACAACTTGTTCCCACCCGAGAGAGAGAGATTAGTTTTAAATTAGAATTTAAATTTTAAAAATATTTAATTTATAATTTTAGAATTAAAATTTATAATTTAAAACTCTAAATTTTAACTTTAAATTTTAAATTTTTAAATTTTAAATTTGATATTTTATATTTTTTAATTTTAAAATTGGGCTTAAATTTAAATTTTATAATTTTAAAATTTAAATTTTTACAATTATAAGTTTTTAAATTTAAAATTTGAAATTTTAAAATTTAAAATTGTAATTAAAAATTATAAATATAAAATTTAAAAATTAAATTATAAATATAATATTTGATGTTAATTAATTAAATAATATAATTTTAATTTCCTATAATTCTTATTCCTCTTGTTCCAATCTAACCATCTAAACACACTTTTTCTAGTTCCATCTTATACTCATAATTTCATCCAAACAAAAAAAAATACTCTTGTTCTTATAAAAACCCATACTTGTACCTATCCTCAGTATAACTAGTTCCTACTAATTCCTGAACCAAACGGAGCCGACTTTATCCTAATGTGATATTACCTCCCATAAATTTTCCAGCCTTTAAGGATTTATAACAAGCTGTACTTTGAAGGGTACACACACACACACACACACACACACACATAAGGAGGAGGGATATTTGCGTCCTAAGTTGTTTTTTATGATAGAGATCTTGAATCGATCGGGATGTTAAAGTTGATCTAGACTATTTGAAGTGTCTAGGAACTAGATTTCATAATTTTTAGAAATTTTTTACATAGTGATAAAAGGATCACAAAATCGCTAGTTTTTGACGGTCTATATGAGCTGTTTGCTTGTTTAACTATGTAGAGCAATCCAAACTGCTTGAATTTTTAATAGAAAATTCTGTATACTAAGATAATGTTTGATAAATCCGATAATGAATTGAGAAAGTCTTACCTCTATTTTCAGATGGTTATTCCTTTTTGACTGTTCATTTTACGATTCTTCGATGGACTTGATAATGACTTTTAAAAATTACAAAATTCTGTTTCTAAATAATTTTAATAGTGTCGATCAATTTTAATGGTGCTGATTGTCAATTTGGAGTCCCGTTCATTCAAAATGACTTAATAGGACAAAGACTTCTGTCCTCTTAAGAGGATAGTAGCTTGACTCTCTCTCTCTCTCTATATATATATATATAAAATTATATGAATAGTCAGATGTTAGAAGACTAGGCTAAGGATGATTTTGCAAGGATGGGCATGTTAAAGCTAGGTTTTTTTATTTGTTTGATGCTTCATTTTATTTGTACTCTTTCTTCAGGTGATCATAAGATGGTTATATGTTCTGAGTTATAAATTAAGACATTTATCTACTGCATCGTTTTCCCCTTCCGTAGGATACACATTACCTTGCTAGTTCTAGAATGTATTCATGTTGGCATATGAGTAATGCAACTGTACTTATTTGTCATATGTAGGGCAATACAAAGAATCCTTAAGTACCCTCCAACACGCACATTGAGCGGTGATGAGAGGCAATTACTGTGGAAGTTTCGTTTTTATTTGATGTCAGAGAAGAAGGCTCTCACGAAATTTCTTCGCTGTGTGGAATGGAGTGATGTTCAGGTCAGTAATTTCGTTATAGTCGTAAACTTATCTTGTCAATTGATCGATCCTTCTTTATCTATTTAAATTGAATTTGTGACGCATCCAACTACTAATAACTTTGTGTGCTAAGCCTAATATTTGCATCATAAAATAGGTTCTAGTCTTTCCAGTTTTACCAATCCCTTTGTCAACCACATGATATGTTTTTATTCCTTTGCCCCCAACATATGTGATATGGTTCTATTTTAAGAATTACCCCATCTGTATGCCAGTTTCCTGAATATGAAGATTCATATTTATGTATAAAATTGAATCATTGAAATGCATTCAATCATGTAATCCAAGGATTAAAGTGCCATGACGTGGGGCCGTGTTGATCGATCGCTAGCACGGTACTGTACGGGCATGGCTGTGTGCTGGCATGTAGCATGCTTGCGTGCCGGCGGGCACACAAGGCCTCCTAATGGCATATGCTTTGGCACGCCTTTATTTTAATTTTTTTGATCCCAATAAGATCTTATATTTTTATTTTGGAAGTTTTAGGATAATAATTCTTAATTTTGGTTATTTTAGGATAATAATTCTTAATTTTGGCTATGTACTGATTTTTCTCGACCTATTGGAAACCATAGCTTACTACACTTACTAGTTAATATAGTTATAGATTTCTTTATATGTGAAATAAATTATAACTATAGTTCATAGAGAATAGAAATGAAAATACAATAATCCGATTTACAAGTTAGAAATTTTTAAAATCTCAAAGAAAATTTGAGTTATAATTTTTTTGACTTTCCTAACAAGTAGATCCAAGATTTTGGTATATATTTGTCTTTTCTTTTAAAATAGCAGTGATCAAAGAGGAAAGAGAAAGGATTAAATTAAAAAATAGAGAGAATTATTAGAAGAAAAGGAAGGAGAAAATAGAAAGAAAAAAATAGAGAAAGAAATGTTGGCTATCCAAAAATTTGCAAGTAAATTCTACTTACACTCACATGAGCTGATGGTATGATGAATTGCCCGCAGATTGCCCAATCTACCCGTTTGCTAGGTCTATGTATAATAGCCAATGTTATAAGAATGACATATTGGCAATGGCATAGGGTCCAATCACGCCGATTGATCAGAAAAAGAATAAAGGAAAAATTAGACACGAAAACTAATGAAAAACCAAGAGTTGCTGCGGCACTGGCACAGGGCATCATGGGTGCCATTGGCACAGCATGACACATCGACGCACCGTATGCCAATGATGGCATGAATTGCCATGGGTTTTTCTATCAAATTTCATGGAAAAATAGAATTTTAGAGTGTACTAATGTTTTTAATTGCTACAAAAAAGGCTCAAATGACATAACTCACACAGTTTACTAAGAATGAAATAATAAACATCTTAATAACTGAGGTCTATTATATATATTATGACGTACAAGCATGTGAAGAAAAGTGAAGTAATAAGTGGGTAAAAATTCATGGGAAGACACTCGTATGGGTAAATCCACTAGATTTAAAAGATAAAAGAAACATCGGGGTAAATATTCAAATTTGTATTTTCCAACTAAAATTTAGTCACACTTCGCAATGAAACTTAATAATTTCTCCAAATGTTAGTAAATCTATGAGATATACATATTTTAAGTAAGTGAAAACCTTTCTAAACCTTTTCATCTCAAGAAAATAAAAAAAATGAGCCCAAAAAGTAAGAAAGAAAAACCTTTTAAAACCTTTTCATCTCAAGAAACTCAAAAAAGACCCTACGGAACTTAATTTTTTTTTCTCTGTTTTGTCGATATGGTATCGGCATGACCCCATGCGATATGCCGGCACGGTATGAACATGCTTGGCACAGGGCAATATGGGCTGCAAGGTCAATCCTTGTGAACTAAGATAATTACAATCCTGTTGAATTATTAAATTAAGAATTGCATGAACCGGCCTCATTCTAAGAAAAATTTTGAAATTGCTAACGATGGATGCCATATTGGTTGAAAAATTTTGTGCTTGAAGATAAAGCAGTATGAATGGAGTCAACAATCATTGTGCTTGAAGATTTTGTTACTTGCCATTTATCTGAATGCCTGCCTTGCTATAATCCTTTTATTCTTTTGTGCTCTAGTAGTTTTTTGATTTCCTTTATCTGTCATTTAATTAGTTCAAAGAATATTTTGTGAGTTACTCTGTCTGTTGTCCTATTAGTTCACATGACTTTTTACAGGAAGCAAAACAGGCTGTTGATTTGATGGGAAGGTGGGAAACAATTGATGTCACCGATGCATTGGAGCTTCTTTCTCCTGTGTTTGAGAGTGAAGAAGTGAGCCTAATGAATGCCTTCTTGTTTTCCTTTCCTTTTCCTTTACCCTGTTGATATGCGATCAGATGCTTGCACCTATGTTCGACTTTCTATTTTAGTTACCAGTCAGCGCTCGGTGCTAAAATTTATTTGACGCATGTTTTGGTCAATCGTAATCCCTTATATGCATTCTAAGACAAGGTTCCAATTGTATGGTGTGACTCTCAACATTGAGGTATAAAGTTCCAATGCTTGATTGTGATTTGCGTTTAGAATAGTTTATTGGCAGGATGTATTAAAGGGCTGTTATGTGAACTAATTATGATAAACTAGCTATAAATAACAAATTCGGAAGGCACTGGGAAATAAATCAGGGGTGAGCACGATAGGAAAATTAGTGAACTGATTGTACCCCTGCAAATCATCTATGTATACATATGCCTGCAAAATTTTCTAGTTATATATTCCCCTTGCAAAATGAGTTCCTATGTTTCCGTTGCAGTTCAAAAATGTAATTGTGGCACTTATTTATTGCCTTTTCTTATACAGAACCAAGATAATCACCTTCCTCTTTTGGATTAATCACTTCCCAAAGTGCTCTTTCATGTTTGGCTATTTTTCCTTCTCAGCTTGAACTTTAAATCCGCTAGTTTAGAGTTACCTTGATTATAAGAAGTTTGTTCTACTTTTAAGCTACTTATAATTTTGGTCAAAGTGATAATTCCATATATATAACTAGCTATCAGGATGTTATTATCTATACATTTGAGTTCTTTTAGAATATATTGTGTTGCAATATAGTGAAAATCAAGCATCTGATTTGTACATATAATTCCTATTAATAACATCTTCCTTCATAGGTTCGTGCTTATGCTGTGAGTGTACTTGAAAGGGCTGATGATGAAGAACTTCAATGTTATTTACTTCAGCTGGTGCAAGCTCTTCGGTTTGAGAGATCTGACAAGTCTCGCTTGTCGCTTTTTCTCGTACAACGATGTGTGTTTTCAATTATGACCTAAACTCTTTAGTTACATCTACTTCATTTGATAATTTCTTGTCTTTTTGACTACCTACTTACAAATTTAATGCTAACATTTGGCTTGAATTTCATTTTCATCCTCAGAGTTTAACGTATCATGATTTGGTCCCTGAAATTTGCGGCTAATAGTAATTTTATCCTCAAAGTTTCAATCTAGTCCCTGAAGTGTGACTTAGATTTCCAATTTCGTTCCCGAATCTTGACATCAATTATACTTTCGTCCTCAACCTCCCGGGCACTGAGTTGTTTTTCACAAGAATTTGGAGAGTTTCAATTTCAACAAAGAGAGTCAAAAAATGATGCTGATGTCGTCTTTTGTGGGAGAGTTGATTAATAGAACTGGTTTTGTGCACAAAACTAAATTTAGGTACTATATTGTAACAATTGAAGCTATGTGTCCAAAATTGAAATTATGGTCAAACTTCAAAGGCTGAATTGGTAACTAACACTTTCTTTAGATAATTCGTTAGTGACTGTTGCTATTTGCTCTTAGTAGGAAGAGAATAATTCTTTATTGTCTTATATTCTGAAAATACTGACCCAGCACTAGTATCCATGCTCAGTGTAAATGGTAGACAAGGATGGACAGTTGGAAAAAATCTTGTGTTCTGCAGTATTGAAGTTATCAATAAAAAATATATAGAAGTAAATATGAGGTATCAGCTTGGCAAGTTCTAATATAATTTAGCAGTCCCAGTACCATCCGTCAAGTTCTAATAAAACAGGATTTGATCAGTAACTATTTACTGAAAAACCTTGCATACTCGGACCCAAAGTAAAGCATCACATCGGCTCCTGCTTCTGCAATTCATACATTTCTATAAGTCTTTGTAATTTATATAGGAAAGATGCTGCAGTTTGTTACAATAAATTTGCATTTTTATGTCATTTGTACTGTTTTGAGATACCATATGCTTATTTTGCAACTACTACTTTCTTTATTCATCGACGACGATAATTTTATGCTGTATGTCCATGACTGATTGTTGCTTTCGACTTTTACAAAGTTTGTAAGGATATTGCAATTATTACTTGCATGACCTTGCCTAATGGTATTTTCCCTGAAATTTTCAGCATTGTCAAATATTGAGATAGCTAGTTTCCTTCGCTGGTATGTGGCGGTGGAGCTTTATGATCCTGCCTATGCAAGGCGGTTTTATTGCACATATGATATGCTTGAAGATAGCATGATGAAAGTATGTTTTCTCAACTTTCTATTACCTTTTCTCAGTTAACTATGTAACTACTTTTTGTTGTTAGTTTTGTTTTGTTCTAGTTTAAATATTGTAATGCCTTGCGACAATAAAGCCTATCAGTCACTTTGATACAAATGAATTGACCAAATAAAATCCAGTTGTTTTATTATTATTTCCTTTTCTATTGCAGTTAAGAATTATTCAAGTATTATCTTGTGCCTTGAATTGGTAAACTTTAGTATAGACTAATTTGGTCAGTAAAGTTTATGGTAAGATTTATGGTAAACTTCTTCCTAAGGTGTCACGCCCCGGGGCCGATTTTGAAGGCCTTTTTAAATCGATTACTATTTTTGAAATCAGAGTTATGGAAAACGTGCCCTTTTTTTTTTTTTTTTTTTTTTTTTTTTTTTTTTCAACCTGGCTCACGTGACGTACAGACCCGTCACAAATACAAAGTTCCTCTGTCCCCTTGGACAGAGTCTCCTTTGTATTTGCACGGTGTACCAACCATACATCAGGATCTCAACCACAACTTACATTTACCAATTAACAGTCAAATTATGCCATGCATTTATCCATACAGTTAGCGATCCTTAGAGATGATGCATGCCTCTAAACACTCCTTAGGCGCTGGATGATGTAATGCACAATACAGCAAGCATCCTATTTAAAAGTGCTCCCCACCCGGAAGCTTTGTTTTTTAAACTCTAATTCAATCATCCATAAGACATTCAAAAACTTTTTTAAAACTGTTTTCCACTTGGAAACTCTATTTCTGTTTTCCACTTGGAAACTCTATTTTGAAAACCGACTACCTCGAGAGGTAGAAAACCACCAAGTATGAAAACATAAAACCGAAACCAATTATCCAATCGCATGTATAATAAAAACATCCACAGATCCACTAAAACCAAAACCACAAATCCATAAACTCCAGTCGCATGCAATAGAAAACCAACTCAGCCAGTTCACAATATTCAAACATCAAATATGATCATCTAACTGAACCATTTATTATAATTTACTAAATGCAGAAATGAAAGTAACCCAGGTGACGGTCACTACTGCCGACTAGCTAGATCGTCCTCCCGTCGAGCCCAAAATAAAGCTAAATTAGGTGATTTCGTGGCTCGTTCTCGCTAACCGAGGACTTCCAAGGTCCGCTGAGACACGTACTGCTAGGTCTCGACGTGCCGGAGGCCGTGCTCACAATCCGGAGCACAATGGCTCACTGTGGGAGGAGCGGGAGCAATCCGAAAATTCTGTGAACAACGCGCAGTCGTGGATAACCACGCCGAACAGGACTAACCGGAATTCGTTGATCCAAAATAAGGTGAGCACTGTGATCGGCACTGACCAACAATCACCGTGCTCACCTCCGGAGGCACCAAGACAGCCTCGGATCGCCGAAAAAGTGTGCGCAAACCCGAAACAACAACCAAAAAGGCCTTAAAGGGGCGACACCACCGAAATAGCGGAACGAAGCCTTCTCGACAGAAACTAAGGTGAGTACGATGATCATCAATGAGTCACGATCATCATGTTCCCTTCCGCAGAGATCGGAAAGCCTCAGATTGCTCGGAACAGTAAACCACTCAAGAAAAGCCCTATTTCGGGCTTGGCCAGAGCAAGCTTGCTCCGGCCGGTTTCCGACGGCACGGCGACGCGCGCGCGGGCCAGAGGTGGGTGCGGGGGAGGTGAGGAACACCGTGCTCACCTTCACTGGCGGCGGCGTTGGCGAAGTAAGCCAAGCCCGCATGAGATAGGGCTTGGGTTCCAGGGGAGTTGCGGCAACGGCGGCGGCTGGGGCACCTCGGGGCTACAGCGAGGGGTCGCCTGAGGTCGGAGGGAGGCAGCAAGGGTGGCCTCGGCGGCGGCGGTGCGGGGAAGAGAAGGCGGGGTTAGCTCGGCTCGCCGGCCGCGATCTGGGGCGAGCTGCGGGCTGCCGAGGCGGAGGCGGCGGCGGCGGCAATCGGCGGGGTGGTCGCCTAGTCTCCGGGAAGCGGCGCAGAGGTGGTCCATGTGGCGGGCTGCGCGGAGGAGAGGCCGCGCACAAGCCTCGTCCGAGCTCGGGCTCGGTGGGCAGGCGGACGGGCCGGCGGCGAGCGCTACGGGCGGCGGCGGACCAGCGCCCGAGGTCGGGGGAGGGTGGAGGCGGCCGAGGAAGAAGGGTTGGATTCCTCTTTAAGCTTGGGTTCAAGTTGGTGGAGAGATGGTGGAAAAAAAGAGAGGGAGAGGGAGAAAAGCGGTTGAGGAGGTGGTGGCTGGTCGGAGATCGGTCGGCGGCAGCCGGGAGGCGCGCGGCTAGGGTAGCGGGAACCAAGGGAGGCAGCTAGGTCAGCTGACGCTCAACTAGGGTTAGGGTTCCAAGATAAAACCCTAGAACACATTATATACAAGTTGGCTAAATTGCAAATAAGTCCTCCGAAGATGGTTAAATTCAACCAAGCCCTCCACAGCACGAGTGAAACACGCGAATACACCTCCACAAGCGATTCCACGCAAAACGGTACATAAAATATCACGCTTTTCGCGAAAATACCGTTTTGCCAACTAAGACTCCTCAAACAACGCGCATAATCCGCAGATCCGTCCGTCAGATTTGCAAACGGATCGCACTAGCGCGATCAGCACGACAGAGACAACAACCTACGATTTTGGTTCGCCTCGATCGGTCACGGATTCGCGATGAAACCCATTCTCTCTCCAAAAGGCGAAATGATGCACAAATACATATAATACATGTACTTTCAGAATTCTCAAATTCCGTGATTCAAACCCAAATCCGTCAACGCCATCGATTCCAAAATAGCTGAACTGTTCGAAACGAGTAATTGGATCGCTATGAACGGAGTCCAATACGCGCCAGAAGCTAACTTCATGTATTGGCCTCTCCGGAAAATCGAGTTACTATTCACTTTAAGTGAAAATTGGAGATAGCGTAAAATCTCCGTTCTAACTCGTTTTCTCTCGAAACTTGACGAGTGTTTTTGTAATTAAATTACATAAAAATATCGTCAACAGAGAGTCTAACTATACTGTCAAATTCTCTGTCCTTACATAAGGTTTTAAAAAGGATTGTCTTTGTCCATTATAAATCAATAAATTTTGTCAATAATTTCACATTAAGTTCCACAGCTGCTTCTTTTGGTGAGTCCATGTGTATCTCTCATCTTAATAGTCTTACATTTAGGGTGAAAACCTGGACTGTAATGATGTGGTAAAAATGTTCTGATTGTTTGGCTCTAATCCAAATAGTAATAACAATAGAATTGTCTATATTACATGAAAGCCACATGCATTGCTATTAGTAAGTGATCTGGAAATGGAATTATGCGCTGATTTCATTGGGAATATTGATTGTCATATCATCATGTATCTACCAAAATGTAGTTCTGGAATTTGTTTCCTCTCTGATGTACCGATCGTTTGTATAGAATGACCTTAGGCAATACAGATTTATATATCTAAAATTATCCTCTTTTTCGGAAAAAAAAGATATTTGGCCTCTTGGTATTAACTATCAAAACTCATGTAACTAACTTTTGTTGAACAGTTGGAAGCTGGTGCGAATGGAGATGATGGATTTAAGTTGTGGCAAAGTTTGGTTCGTCAGACGGAGTTGACAGCACAATTGTGTTCAATTATGAGGGATGTAAGGAGTATACGAGGAGGGACTCAAAAGAAAATTGAAAAATTAAGACAGCTTCTTTCTGAACTTCATAGTGAGCTTACCTATTTTGATGAGGTAAATGATTCAGAACATTCAACTTTTCATAATTAATGCCTTTATTAGCTGCAACTTGTGCTTCTAGGTGCCAATTTCAATATCCTACTATCTTTTATATTGGGTTTTCTTTTCTTATTGGGTAAATGCAGGAAAGCTCGTTATGAACTTTGCGATTTTCACATTTCTCTCACTAAATTTTATTACTTGCTTATTTTACCATGTTGGCCTATCAACAAACTGATAGATCTTGCCATATGGAGCATGGTGTGAAAACTTGTAGTTTAAGGTGGTAAAATAAAGGCTTCAATAGTTCAGTTGTGTTCCCTTGCAATTTAGCCTTCTTATATCTCAGTTGACCAATTTTCCATTTATTTCCTTTTTATTTAGCCAATTCGATCACCTTTAGCGCCTGGTGTGCTCATAACTGGGATCGTGCCTTCAGAATCATCTATTTTCAAAAGTGCATTGCATCCTTTGCGCCTAACATTTCGAACAGCAAATGGTGGTACTTGCAAAGTGATTTTCAAGAAGGGAGATGATCTCCGCCAAGATCAGTTGGTATGTGCTGAAAGTGTTACTCTTGAGACTGATTTTTTTTCTTGTTTAACTTAAAACTGTTAGTCTGCCTTTGTTGTCATGATTAGATTAGCAGCTGTTTTTAGCCGTCACCTAATTTTTTTAAAATTTAATTTAGTGTTTTGATCTTCCAAAATTGTAACTATTTTTCTCAAATTTCCACAAAATTATTGTTCTAATATTATTAAATTTTTTAACAAAGTAAAAAAATAATTGTACTTAGGATGTTGATTAGTACAAAGTAATTTTTGTGTTGCACGTACTTGCTGCACCAGCGTAATGAACTTCTCTCTTCTATGACAATTTGATCAAATTACTGCTTATTGTAGGTTATTCAAATGGTTTCTCTTATGGATCGGTTGCTTAAATTGGAGAATCTTGACTTACATTTAACCCCATATAGAGTTCTCGCTACTGGCCAAGATGAAGGGCTGTTAGAATTTATTCCTTCAAGTTCTCTTGCGCAGGTAATGTAGTATTTTACTATTTTTGAAGGAATCCAATGTAGTATCAATTTCATTAATCTTCGTAATCCTACGAAAGTCATTGATGGCAAATGCTATTGGTAGCTGATACTTTGTTCTGTTGGTGTTCAGCTTAGTTTAAACAATGAACTTGGACTTGGAATTTTGAGTACAATATCTTCTTTACAAATGCTTGTTTTTTCAATGGTCACCCGCGCGCACACCCCCTGCCCCGAAAAAAATAGTTTTATAACGGAGCAAAGCATGAGCTGATCAATGGCTCACTTCAGCCAAATCCTTGAATAGTTTTTTGCGGTGCTTTGCCACAGTTGAAACTTGAAAACTTTAAATACATGTTCAGTTATCGATATTGGCAGTTTGATTTTGTGTGCGCGCGCGTCTCTTTCTTTGACTTTCCTTTCTTGTATTTATTTTTACCTTTCGTAGCAACTCTCCTTTTTCGGTGATGTTACTAATCATCTTGTGTTGATCTCAATTTTTTTCTTTCTCAGATTCTATTAGAACATCGTAGTATTATAAGTTATTTGCAGAAGTTTCACCCTGACGAAGATGGACCATTTGGTATAACAGCTCAGTGTCTCGAAACATTTATAAAGAGTTGTGCTGGTTATTCTGTTATCACATACATTCTGGGTATTGGAGATAGGTAGGGCTGCTGTTTTTCTCTAGACTTCCTCTTCTTTTTTTTTTAAAAAATATTCCTTTCCATAGACCTTTGTTGCATATGTTGTCTCTCACTAAAGCACAACATAGAAAGTTTGTTCCATCATCGTGGTCGTGATGAATAATTGCTAAATATTAGATAAGTAAGTTGTTGTTTGGGTTAATTTTTGGCCACAATTAAATTTTCTTTCAATCTTAATAATTTTTTTGAAGTTTGTTCTGTTGTGTAACAATGAAAGTTCTTCTAGTACTCTACCATCTAAGGAAGTGCCATATCAGCACCATTGCTAGGATTTCCTTTTCAAACAACTTTTGAAGATAAAATCAAGGTCAAACTTCAATAATGAAATTAAAATTGAGATCAAACTTTACAGACTATAGCTAAAATCTAAGGATGAAATTTAAATCAGGGTCAAACTTTTGTAACAAGGTCTTATATTTGAACATTTAAGAACAAAATTGAAATTTGAGTTAAATTTTATAGGCATAATTTTGCAATTACTTATTTTTATTTTTCAATTTTCTTCTCTAGTTTTGAGTACTAGGAATTTTTATTTTCCATAATAATAAGATCTATTACCTTGCTATTTTCTAGGAACTGTCACTTTGGGTTATGCCACATGTTGAAATATTTCTGAAAAACATTGAAGCAAAGTGCTATTTATTTTTTAGGCATCTTGATAACCTCCTCCTTAGAGACGATGGGCGCCTCTTTCATGTAGATTTTGCCTTCATCTTGGGTCGAGATCCGAAGCCATTTCCACCTCCTATGAAACTATGCAAAGAAATGGTTGAGGCCATGGGTGGAGCAGAAAGGTATTTCTTCTTCAGTATATTTTATATATAAATGGCTAATATAGCTGGCACACACTTGAAGAAATTTTAAATCAATAATAGCCCGTAGATCTCATTTAGGACATAATCACAATTATCACTAGTCTTATCTGAAAGACCACACATTTTGTTTGATCTTTTTTCTCCACTTTGTAGCAGTTGAAGTTTGGATCCAAAGACAAAAAAGTTACACAACATCTAAGATTAGAAGGATCAAAAAACATGCTTACAAGATTTGTCAAATCTTGTGTATAATTGTCAAAGGTTAATCAAAAAACTTGCAAATGATAATAGCAGTTAAACTGAATTGACGGCTTATACCCAATTTTTACATTTTTTAGAATGCACTAAGAGGCCGTTTGGTTGGATGTAACAGTTACAACTAAATGCATTTTGTTTGGTTGGATGTAGTAAAAAGTGCTGCAATTATAAATAATTTGTTTGGTCGTATGCAATCGAGTAGTGAATTTTCAAAATTTTATCACTTTATATATGTGATGGTGAGATTAGCTCCAATATAGGAAAAAAATTTCTATTCAAAAAATAATTAGGGAGGTAAGCTTACTTT
Organism: Aechmea fasciata; assembly: GCA_025177825.1. NCBI lineage: Eukaryota > Viridiplantae > Streptophyta > Magnoliopsida > Poales > Bromeliaceae > Aechmea > Aechmea fasciata. Next base: position 2,948,050 of record CM045935.1, read on the forward strand.
TTCCTTAACTGTTGTAATTGGAACTGCTTGCAATTTGGGTGTAGTTCCAACTGTTGCAATTGGGCTTCATTTCAACTGTATCAGTTGGATTCACATGCATCAAACCAAACACCGAATTTAGACTTGCATGTAGCTACAATTGCAACTAAACAGCCCCTAAGTGTAAATTCTGTTTTAGATAGAATCCTTGAACTAATTAATGAAATGAAAGAAAGAAACTATGAAACTGGACAGCTCAAGCTATACAAAACTTTGGCAACTTACGCCCAATAATACTAAATTTGATTGCAAACACAAATCCCATTGTGTTGTTGATTAGTTGTAATCTTAAAAATGAAGTGCCAGTGTCTTGCAGTCCACTGCGGACATGGTATATTTCTGTTCAAAATTTGCTTGCACATTTCCCTTTAGATATATACTTTTGAAGTTAATTGTATCTTCCCACTATTGTTTAAGTTTTTGCATTTTCTTTGGCACTACAGTCAATATTATACAAGGTTCAAATCATACTGCTGTGAAGCATACAACATTCTAAGGAAGTCGAGCAACCTTATACTGAACCTCTTTCATTTAATGGCTGGTTCCAACATCCCCGACATAGCTTCTGACCCGGAAAAAGGCATTCTCAAGGTAATAATCTTATTCTTTTGAATTAGCTTTGGCATAGAGAAATATAGCTTTGTGAAAGTTCATTATGATATATTCATGCTAATGCCATGGAAGTTATCTATTTACAATCCCTCCAAAACCTCTTTTTTCATACATGCCCTTCCAAAGCTAATCCATATACTTACAAAATGTTTCTCGTATAGATATTATTTTTTCAGTACAATGTCAGATCTGTCCCATAATTTGGCCGATTCCCATCTTAAGATTGAGAGGTGTTTTTTTTTTTTTTTTTTGTTTTTACAAACTGCACTTTCAAGGGATATAGAGGGGTATATATGTTGATAGATGGTTTTGCAGTAATACACATGTAAATGACCCATCCATTAATAATAACCAGAGTTTTTTTTTTTTCCCTTCATTTAGCTCCAGGAGAAATTCCGGTTAGATTTGCATGATGAGGATTCAATACACTTCTTCCAGGATCTCATCAATGACAGTGTCAGTGCTTTGTTCCCTCAAATGGTTGAAACCATACATCGATGGGCTCAATATTGGCGTTGACTGCAAGTTTCTTACTGGACAGACCACTAACTTTTAGAAATATCCCCATAGAAGTAAGTTATAATTGATTAATTTTCCCGCTTTGCATGTTTTACAATCTGCCATTTTGATGTTTGTCTCCTTATGATGACTTCAGATGATTACTAAGTTGAGATGTTTCAGCAATCAGTTCTGTAAAATGTATCACGTATGCGAGATCTTGCCAGGTAAGTTGAACTGTGTTTCAAGCTTATGAAATAAACTACATCTTTTAGATCCTTAAGAAATAATGCTAAACCCTGTTGATCAAGTGCATTTTTCTTGTTGATTCTTTTTGTAAATTTTGTTTGCTACCTTGTCCTTATAAGTGTTTTTGGGTTCATTGACCATCTCTGCCCATTTGAGACCTAAATCTGGTATGTAGATTTATCAACTTAGACAAAATTGAGGTGATTTATACTTTGCCCTCATATTTCAAATGTTTAAGCTGTTACTCAACTGCTTAGTTTTTCCATTTCAAAGTACCAAGCAGAATTATATTTAGCTGTGAAGCATTTCTCTTCCAAACTGTGCTTTGTTTGTCAGCTTGCTATCGGTATTTGTTAGCAGCTTATTAGTAAGCGAACTGCAAAGTTACTGTCTTGCATCTCTTACTGTGTCTGTCATTGAACGATGGTTTGAAATTTTCGTGTGAGCACCAAAATTGAAATTATTATGATTCGGTTGTGGTGCCAATTCGAAACTAGGGTCTGAAACAAAGGAAGCATTATTTCAGTTAGAACAGCTCTAAAGAAGGCTGGCTGAAGTTAGTTTATATTATAGGGCCTAAATTTTTTCATCTATAATTCTTTTATATGATCTCCTTTATCATGTTTTAATCTCTTCAATCTGTAGTAAAGTTTCAGTCTCCAATATTTAGAATTTAGTAAGAATTGCATAAAGAATCATTTCTATATAAATCAAAATGCTGTGAAATAACATCTATTATTGACTATTCAAATTTTCTAATATTCATTTTCATTTTATGTTTGCTGAGAAGTCTGAAGATATTTCAACCAACATCAAAACTGAAACCCGAAAGTTCTGAAAATGCTGAACTGAACCTCTAGCTGGAATTGAAATGCTCTTAAAAGTAATTTGGTTAATTTTTTGACTGCTTCCATACAAATGTGGACCTTTAACTGGGAAAAGAAACTTGAGGTCAATCTAGATCTCCTCTAGCCTCCGTTGCTTCTGTCTAATGTCAGTTTCAATTGTTTTTTGTTTATTTCTTTGCATCACAGAATTCCTAGTACTTTGATTTTCTTTGTTAGTGAGAAATTAAATTTTTCATTTTTATGTAGACCTCAATTTTTTTTTATTTAAAAGGCGTAACTCTATGGATCAACCCATTTAATTACACAAAAATCTGTGTTTCTATTTTGTCTGCCGTTCTGTATGGAGCTGGGTGATAATGAGACATGAGATGAGCAATAAAAGATTAGTCATACTCATAAAGCTGCATTTCGAAAATTGTCACCCTACAAATCTTTATTTTTTTTACTTTGGTAATTTTAAACAGCCTAACAAATGATAGGAACAGTAGACTATTATTAAAAAGGGTGAAATGCAAGTTATTTGTCTCAAGGAGAGCCTTGATTATAGTACTCAGATGAGTAAAGCTAGAATTCTTCTAGAAGTAAATGGTGCTTCTGCATTATTTCTGATAATGGGACGTCCAAATCAACGATCGGTACAATTTAACTTGATCCTGAATATGCAAACTTTCTAGGCTTCGAATTTGTACTTTTACGACATAATTTGCCTAGCGATCAGGCGGTCTTAATTTCACCTTATATTAGCCTTTAAAAAATTATAAATTTTGATTCTCCACTTGAATTTGAAAAATTGCCAAATTTGAAACCTAGAAAGTTTAAATAATCCAAGTCATGTTTAGTGCGGGTGCCGATTCTCGGGTTGGATGTCCCATCGCTGGAAACAATGTGGAACTAAACAGCTTTGTTTTCTTTTACTATTTTAGTCTTACTCATATGATTATTGTTAGCAATACGCAAGCGTATAATGGCCCAAATTCATAGGAATGACTGCCATTCGGTGTTTTCTTTAAACACACTAATTGTTCTTCGTCAGGACACTTTAGGATGCAATTATGTCTAGCTTGTTTTGTTTTCTATGCGAATCAATTATTGAATTTTGTTACCTATTGAAGGGAATGCATAATAAATTGGTGTTTATTTGTTTTTCAGATCTGGAGTACCCGGACCTGTTGCTTTGAAGAAGGTCGATAAATACTGTATATACCTTTTATTACTGAGATTACGTGAAGGTAGAAAGGAAAAGAAAAATAAAGCAGTGTTGTAATAATTGAGTATATATTATTAAATATTGTAATTTTATTTCGACTATTAGCAAACACATGTTTCTCCTCTCTTCTCCTGAGCAATTTGAATGGCTTTATGCTTGCCTCTTACAAGCTTTCAAAACTCATCAAACCCATAATGTTATACTAGTGTTGGACCCGCGCTTCGCTGCGGACAATTTTAAGACTAATATTTTGATGTAATTTTAATATTTTACTTAGAGAGCTCTTTACAAAGCCGCCAACAATAATACAAAAGCACCTGTTTTGGAGGTAAACTCATCACTTAAGAATTTATGGGCACATGATACGTAAATAAAGTAATAACAGTAACTAATAAATTTCATGCAAAAGACAATTTTACTATTATGAATGACAATAGAATTAAAATACAAATCTGAAATAAGTTGGCATAGTTTTAAAAAGAACAAATGTAAAAGTCACCCTCTTTCACCACAACACAAATAGATATATAGCAGAATATATGAAATTTAAAAGCAAAAAACAGTAGCAGACATCGATCAAAATGAACGTTCAAACAAATTAACCAGCATATAGTTCTAATCCAAAATACAAATCCGACATGAAAATACAAATCCGACATGAAGGAAGGCAAATAGTTTTAAACCAAAATACAAATATGAAATAAGTTGTTATAGTTTTAAACTACAATAATAGTTTGAAACTTAGGGCTTCAAACAAACCAACATATTGTAAATGTAAGTACTCGGCAAATCAATCATCATTTAGCAAATTAATCTTCATTCGATGAATCCTCAACTAACCTGCAAATCAATTAGAGACATTTAAAACAAAGTAACTTATATATAAAGAATGTCATTATATATAAAAGTAAATTAACATTAGACATTACCTAAGGCGACGCCTTTTTGTAGGTTGGATTTCTTCCAAGTCTACAGTAGGTTGTACTGTTTTAACAAAATTATAAACAAATTAGAAAAAATTGTAAAAAATTACAATAACCAAAACTATAAAATATACAGAAGCTATAGTTTTATTACCTTGATGAAACGACAGCTCCCGGTGATGTCTCTTCAAATAAGTCTTGACAGATTTGTTTGTTAGTAGCAGGTGAATCAACTTTCTCTTCACATTCAACAAATAATTTTTTTCTTACAGGGGACTTAGCTTTTGTGTCCAAATTTTGAGTAAAAATTTTTAACACCTTAAAAGAAGGAATACTTGTACTTGACTTAAATTTTGGTGTGTCAGGAACCACTTGAAAAATATGTTTTTCACCAATAATTGTTTTTAGTGCAGGTGGAAGAGTAAATTGATCTGAACCAGGTAAAGTGGCTAGATTTTGAGCCGAAGAACGAACCAAATCTTGTGCATACTTTCCAAAGATAGTAAAATTACACGAACCAGTTTTATCTTCAACAATAGTGTGTAATCTGTACCTATTTTCAACAAATAGATTAAACAATATTAACTTCCCAATATATTTAAAGAAAATAAAAAAATCAAAATATTATTAAGAAAGATAGTTACCATGGTATCGGAGTTTGATCACCTTTACCACAATTGGAGCACCAAAAAGTATCGTCATATGTTTTGAACGATGTTTTGCAATTGTAGCAAGCTTTGTACCACGAGTCAAGTGATGTATCAATTTCGGCAATTTTAGCTTTACACGTAAACCTCATATTCCATTAATACAAAAACAAATAAAGATGTATTACATCTATATTACAAAAAGGGTATAAATGTAAAAACAGTAGTAAACAACAATATTTTTAGAAATCAACTTACCTCTATACTGGATTGATGGATCCGTAACAATTCAGTAATTGTTTTCCTATTCATACACATTTCTTCTTGAGGACTAATAAGTTGATCTTTGCCCATGGTAATTCTTTGAATTGAATCAGCCAATGGTTGTAACCTACACATGAATAGTTTATATAATAACTAAGGGATATTAGTGTAAATCAATATTTAATATATTAAACATGCATATATATATATATATATATATATATATATATATATATATATATATATATATATATATATGCATATATATATATATATATATATATATATATTGTCAAACCTATTTAGAAATTCAGACACTGCTGGAATATTCAAGTTAATGTAAATTTTTGAGGCCGAACACGTCGATAGATGTATCCTTTCTACATTGGCATAAAAGATAGTTAGGAAGGTTAGGTGAGATAAAAAAATTTTTTTTTATTTTGTAGCACATTAGATGCAAACCTCTAAAGGAGCGAACAGTCATTCCAAAGAAGGACTATTATAACTGGCGTATTTCTCTCTTTCTCTAAAATACCGTCGTCATCAAAATCCAAAGCAAATTGATCCCATAATGTAACAGATAAAACATTCTTCCTGTTAAAATAATATATAATTATCAAATTTAAAATTAAAGAAAAGAGTATGAAATAAAGTATTTAACTTACTCCAGATCCTGTATTTCTAAATTTCTAATTGGGGTAAGAGTTTGGCCAACGTATTTATGCGTAACTTCACTAAGAGCTGATATTTGTCCAAAAACATCTAAAAAAATAAAGAAATGTTCATGTAAGTAGCACATTAATATATAAACATTTCATGATAAATTGAAAACATATATATATATATATATATATATATATATATATATATATATATATATATATATATATAGATATTACCCGTCAGAACAGCATCATTGTATCTCTGATTTTCTGCTTCAGGGAAACTCAAGAAATTAAAGCTATATAAGGGAAATGTGTCTATATCTTCGTTAATCCGGGTTACTCTGGTCCATTTATTGATTTGAATCATATAAAGACGATCAACAGCGACGAATTTTTTCTTGTTCGGAATAACATTGAATTTCTCTATTTGATATAAATTACCCTCCGTAAGCTGACTTCGCATTTCCTCTGCATCTTGTTTACGAATTGTTGCTTGCAAGGAGTAGGCCTAATTAATACCCGGGTATACAATACTTGTTTCAAAAGAGCATAAAGAATAAAGGAGATAAAAAAATTACTAAAATCGTGAGGGTCTTTACCTTCTCATCCATGAGTAGACATTCTAAACTAAATATATCTCCTTTCAAAAAAGGAGCAGTCGATTCCCAAATTCGACAGATCCGCACCTTAATTTTGCAGTTTTCACATTGCAAAGCTAATTCCGACAAAAGTGTGTATTCCATTACAATTTTGTTATCCTGCAAAAAGAAATCAGCAAAGAAAATAAGAGAAGATTAAAAAATAAAATAAACAATATGGCATAGCACATTAAGTATTATTATTTATAGGCATACAACATGAACAACATATTTATATAGTAAAAAACGATACTTACTATAGCACGAACAACTAACTATTACAAATCCTGAAATATTTCATTGTAAACAATATTTCTTGTATACCCTTCAGGTTCTCCTTCCTTATTTTTAATGAGAATCCGCAACCCTGCTTTTGAAGTAACTCGAGAAATTGCCACATAAAGTTGCCCATGAGAAAATACAGTATGTAAATAAAGGCCAACTGTTTGTAATGTTTGGCCTTGGCTTTTATTAATTGTCATTGCATAGCTCAAGCGTCTTGGAAATTGTCTTCTTTTCAATATGAATGGCCACTTTGAATCCGTTACATTCATTACTATGCGGGGATGTAAACCTTCTCGCCAATATGGTTGCCTCGTAAAAATTTCTCGCTTCAATAACTCTAGGAGCCGTTGAGTTATCACTAACCGCGTGCCGTTGCAAAGACCAGAACTCTGGTTAATATTGCGAAGCAACATTATAGGAACACCTACTTTCAATGTTAATTCATGATTAGGGACTCCATTGAATTTCAATGAATTTAAGAAATCTACAGGATAGAGTACATCATTATCTTCAACATTCCTTGATGAATTACATATGGAATCTGAGCTGAAATACCGACGCTCTTCTGATGGCACCAAAGTAAGTACATATGAATTAATCTCATCCACCATTTCGTTTATTGGTGTAACAATAGCTCTATCTTTTAAATAGTTAGGATTGTTGTACTTTTCTTCAATATTATCGTATATTTCTGCAACAATACTCTCAATTCCATTATTAACATCTTTAATAAGCATATCATCAGGAATTTTTATCCAGGTGCCTTCTTCTTCCCCATCTAATTTAACAACAGGTATTTTTCCATCACCAACATCGAGCATCCATTTAGCAAACTCTGTTACAGATGAATTTGATGAATCATTAGAAGAGCGTTGTACCAACCTCATATTTGTAGTCAGATGGAACGTTTTACACTCGCTCCATATGTAAGATCTAGTAAGAGATGCATTAAGAATCTCATGTCGTGTACCACCTACGACAACTGGAAGTATCTGTCTAAAATCCCCTCCCAGAAGAACAGTTTTTCCACCAAAAAGTTTTTGGGAAGCAGTTGGACCATCCGACTCCAAAACATCTTTTAATGATTTATCCAAGGCTTCGAAACAATATTTGTGATTCATAGGTGCTTCGTCCCAAATAATTAAGCTAGCATGCGAAATCAATCTTGCAAGCTGTGTACCCTTTTTTATTTCACAAATTGAGCAGTCATCAATTTTGATAGGAATTTTAAATCTTGAGTGGGCTGTTCGTCCACCTGGTAATAATAGCGATGCTATTCCAGAAGAAGCAACAGCCAGCACAACTCTTCCTTCCGAACGTAATTTTGAAATAATAGTCTTCCAAAGATAAGTTTTACCATTCGCCATGTCCATGAACAAATATTACGTCCCCGCATTTTCGTAGATAGAAACTAAAACAAACATTATATATATTCCTTTGCTCATTATTCAATCTATCAAACAACTGTGCATGCTCTCGAGTTAATTCATCTATGTTATAATCCATTTCTTCTCTAGCTTGTTATTCAACTGATCGACAATCAACCTATTAGGTACAGGGAGCTTGAAATTTGCAAGTGAACTACAATTCTTATTGAACAAAATTTCAAGTTCAAATAAAACATAATTTTGTAATTCAATTTGAGGCATTCGAAGATTTTGAACTCCAAGAACATTCTTCAATCAGAAGAATATCATCAGCCATCAACTCCCAATATTCATCCCATAATTTAATTGGATCTCCCACCTCACAAAATATAAGTAAGGTCACAAACAGTTGCCTAAGCTGACTTGGAGAGGACCAAAATGATGCCTCTCTTAATGCTTCTTTCCATTCTTTATCATCACCAAGTAACCCAAGAGCATCACATGCAGATCGAAATGTTTCATGAATAATACCATCCACAGTTCTAATCTCCTTATAATTCCTAGGGCCTTTCACAACATTTAAAAGCATTCTTAAAAAGTAAAGCTCTCCTGCGCTTGGATGGACATATACTATCCTTCCTATGCGATTACCCTGTTTCCGCGGCGACCAAAACTTATCTTTTGGATGCCATACCCATTTAGTAGGAAATTCTGCATAAGTAAGTTGGCGAGCATCCTCACAACCTAAATTGGTTTCCATCCAAGCTGTAAACATTGTTTTATCAATATTAGGACGGTTCAGCACATCTGTCAAGATTTGACCATCACGATATGTAACATTATTCATCATTGGCAAATGAACAGTCAATCTCTCAACAGACGGTTGCCTAAAGTGAATATCAAAATCAAATAACCTCCAAACCGCCTCATATGCAGATAAATATCGACAATCTAGGTATTGTTTGATCTCATCAACTTGCTTATATCGTTGTCCAGAGTTGGAGCTTGCATGGTCGATATTATTCTCTATAATGACATAACTTCGATCCGGACCCTTGTTAACATACTTGAACAAATACTTTATAAGTCTAGACTTGTTGCACCATTCAACATTAATATGTGCTTGATATTTAATAAGCAATGGCAAATTATGGGGTACAACAAATCTATTATCAAGTTCGATTCCATTCTTAAGAACTGTTTGTTCATTATTTCTTCTCCTATATATAGGAAATCCATCGTCACTTATCATTGTCTCAGAGTTGTACTCTTTTGGAAATCGTTTTGAGCAGCGTCCTTTTACCATACAGGGTGCTGCTGGTTTCGCCAACCCACACGGACCATGCATCATAAATTTTGTGACAACTGCATAACCATCTGGATCAGCATCCTTTTGAGGTATCTCAGCAGATATAATTGAATCTATTTCAATATTTGTTAAATACTTATGTTCAGCATCCAACCATACCAAGATGTGTACATGTGGAAGTCCTCTTTTTTGGAATTCCACAGTATATAATTCTGCAATAAGTCGAGGAAGGAAAAAATAGTTGAGGATAATTTATTTTATGTCTGCAGTCTTATTTATGAATTTTATAGAAAGAAATGAAGGCTAATAAATGGTATTAGTACGTACCACCAATTGATCTACCAAAGAAGTTACACTTCTTTATATCGGTCATTAAGGCTTCTAATTTCATCTTGAAAACTCTACTAACAATATCAGGCCTATCCTCTGCTCTTTGACCTGAAATAAATTGTAAGGCATCGCGTATTTCCTGCCACTGTGCATTACACGTAAAAGTGATAAATAAATCTGGAGGACCGCAATGCCTACATATGGCAATAGCATCTTGATAATTTTGGATCATATAGCGAGGGCCCGCCGTAAAACTCGAAGGTAATATAATCCTTTTCCCAATAGCATTTCCATCAACATCACCTTCAACAACAGCATCTTTAATGCCTTTGTATATTTCAGAGCGTAAATTTGTTTGGTTATTCCTAATATAACAAAGTCGTTCTTCTTCGACGCAAGAGAAAGCATCTACTATATATTGTTGGAACAACTTACCTCCTCTTATCAGTGATTTTCCTTCATGCTTCCTATTTTGTATTCTATATGCATAAAACTCACGCATTGTAACACATTGTCTGGAATTTGTTTTTCTCCGTGAGTTTAGACTGCATTTTATGCCTAATCTAAAACCATCTTCACCATATAGAAACAATATAGGATATTGCATAGCCATGAAGGAAGGGTGTAAATCACTAATACGTTTTAAACCTTCTGTCTTATGTTCAACAACAATATCACGCTGTCGATCTGCACTACCCAAATCACCAATTATAAGCCCAGCAATTTCAAAGACATGATGGTGGATTGTATTGCGTTGTACTTCACACGCGAGCCAATCAATCTTAATTTGATAGGTAAGTAATCACTTTCTCTAAAACGGTCCCTCGCCATCCTAAATGCTTTAACAATTTCATTTGTTTCATCAAATAGGAAGATCAATTTTGTCAGAATACCCTTATCAATATCTGGTAAATTACCATTTACCTCAAGTGCCTTGACCCTATTGTCCACCTCATTTTCCGTGTCATAAATATACAACTGAGCAAATTTAGGTCGTTGTCCATCAACCGGAAGAAGGGAACCCATTAAATGATGGTTTTGTCCACTAATCCTAAATATGTATGGACCGGATTTTTTATTAATAGCCGTGTCAACTTTTGCACCTATTGAGGTAAAGGCAAACAAAGAATTGTACAGTCTAATATTTTCTCGAAATTTTGTAGCCTGCCTCGAACCTTGGTAATCTAACAAACCATCCAACATGTTTGGGGTTTGTTGTAGCAATGGCAAAGAAATTCGACCTTCCTGACAACACAAAGAGAACCTTGGAACAACTTCATTTCGAGGCTTATAAATTCTTTCATTATACCATAATAAAGCTCCACATGATTGGCATTCACATTCTGGCAAACCTAGGTATAGTTGCTGAATACTTTGAGACTGCACTTCAGAAGATCCGAAGTTTTCAATATAGGAGAATTCATCAGTCTCTGTATGTGCGGCAACATTTTGGAGAGTATTATTAGAGTGTACCCTCGGAACAATGTTAGTTGTTTGCTCTGTTCTATTTTTTTTAGAACGGTTTCGACGTTGAGCAAGGATACACTTCCTTTTTTTCCTATTTTCTCTACAAATTGATGTTATGTCCATTCAATCCTGAGGAAAGAAATAGGATCAAAATACGGAAATAGTATAAACTAACACCGATTATTTAAAGTGTCATTGATTAATTCAAATATAATAATTTGGGAAAAAAATTGGTTCTAAATATGTTTATATTCATTTGAAAAAAGAAATGTGTTGTGAAATAGCGAGAAAGTATAGACTATATGAAAATTGCTAAATATATATAAAGATGCTATTTGTATGCACAATTATCTAAGCAATTAAAGATCCCCACAAATGCACAAAGTAGATATGAAGAAGTGTAAGAGTAAAAACATATGAAAATAAATAACTGGAAGGACAAACAATACAAAACCCATTAATTGGTCTGAATCTATAAAATCAATAAAATTATCTGCAGAGGAAAGCATTTTGTTTTATCAAATAGGCTAATAACAAATCAACAATAGAGCTGGAAAGGATAAAAATGTAACCAATTAGGAAGCTGTAACTTACGTGTAATGGGATGAGAATAATTGATTCAAGAAAGATTCAAACGTCAGCTGCTTGCAGAGAGTATTACTATTCCCCTTCGATCAAGTGAACATTGGAATGCTCGCTATACATCAGAATATTTTGGGTCAAGGTAATTAGCAAGGCAAAGAGTGGCTGAATTTTGTAAGCAATTAGAAAGCTGTAACTAACCTGTAACCGGGTAAGAAGAATTAAATCAATGAAGAGTTAAACAACAGCTGCTTGTACGGAGTATTACTATTCCCCTTCGATCAAAAAAATATTAAAGTGCTTGCTGTACATGAGAATACTTGGGGTCAAGAGGCGAAGCTGGAACTAAAGAGTAGTGTTCTGTACTTAAATAAGGCAAGCATAAAGCAAGAATTGGGGTAACAATAAACATAAACAAAGTGGGAACTTAAGAGAAGCAGGGATATAACAATAACAATCCTTCAAAATATAACAAATGTTGGAAACTCGTTGCCTATACCAGTTTCTGTTTATAACAAACACCCACACAGTACAATTATAACAAACCCAGGCAACATGCACACAGATACAATTATAACAAACATTAGAAACTGGTTGCCTACGAAGCAGGCCGTCCGAGCTCTAAGTTTGTTTTCCTTATTTGCAAGCTTATTACCTTACCTAACATGTAAAAAAGATGATGTAAGTTCCTATAAGGATAACCAGAGTTCGAAGCTATGTGTGTCCTTTCATTTTGGATTTGTATTTTGGTTTAAAACTATATGTTGTTTCAAATACAGAGCTTCAATATTGATAATAGAAATTGGAAATAGAAGAGATAAGAAGAGTTAAAAGAAAGGAAAATCTCCAATATCGATAATAGAGTTTGAAAAATAATAAAGTAAAGAAGAAAGGATCTAGATTAGGACAAAGTAATTGAGATGAAAGTAAGAAAGTAACAATAGTATCAAATATCATATCTTGTCAAATAAAAGAGAAACGTTGAGGCAAGAATATCCGCAAGGCTCAGGTTATAATGTATGCAAATAATTTTTGCAATGAAAAAACGCATGCACCAGAATTGATTCATCAGTGAAGGAAGCACCGGAAGCCAAACAATTTCAAAATAGTAAGTGGTTGCCTATGGCGAGGCCATCCAAACTTCTATTTGTTCATGGCTGCATATCGCCATTGGCCGGAAGAGCAGCAAGGAATGGGCAAACCTGCCATGCAAATTTAGGGATATTTTGGGCATCGGTGTAATTTGCCGGAAAAAACCTGCCAACATAGGCTGCAGGGAGCACCATAAGAATGGGCAAACCTGCCATGCCTTATTGCATTCCATGGCACATGAAAGACTTGTGAACATAAATATGGCCAAACCTGAGCAGTATAAGAGACAAAGCACAACGTATTGCCCGGAAAACCTGCCAACGTAGGCTGCAGGGAGCACCATAAGAATGGGCAAATCTGCCATGCCTTATTGCATTTTATGGCACATGAAAGACCCGCGAACATAAATATGGCCAAACCTGAGCAGTATAAGAGACAAAGCACAACGTGCAAATTTAGGGGTACCTAAAAACATCAGAGTAACTTATACGAAAAACCTGCCAACGTAGGCTGCAGAGAACACCATAAGAATGGCCAAACCTGCCATGCCTTATTACATGCCATGGCACACGAAAGACTTGCGAACATAAATATGGCCAAACCCTCCATGCCTTTGTGTGAAATCATGCCGTCATTATAGAGAAGCCCAATATCATGAAGAGAGAGGTTGAGAATTCTCTTCCATATTTCCCCCACTCATTTCCATTACACTTTGCTTTTCAGGTTAAACTGAAGTTTGCTCAAGAACCTTGTTTGATGTATTCCTTATTAATAGATACAAAAGCAGGTATAAGTAAGAACAAATAAGCAATAATAAAACTTACGAATAAAACAAAGTAAACTTATAATTAAGCGGAATGCATTGTATCTTCCTACATACTAAAGTAAAAAAATTAATGTCATACCTGCTTTTATAATAATCATTCCTAATTAAACAAAAAACTAACAGCAAAAAGTAGATCTTGAAGTAAGAAAAGGGATTGCATACAATTAAGTGACGCACAAAGCACAAATACATAATTTGATGGTTGTGACAATAGACGTGGCATAATTTTAGGCCTCCATGTCTGTATTTTTGTTTCTCTTTCTTCCCTATCCAATGGTATCAGGAAATAATCTGCTAGGCTCAGGTATTATAGGCAAGTCATTTATGCAATGAAAGAAGACATGCAGGAGGAATAGTAAGCGGTTGCCATGATAAGGCCATCCAAACTTCTATTTCATCCTGCATGCATATCATGAGTTCTGTAAAAGATGGGCAAGAGACGCAAATAGTAAGCAGTTGCCTATGATTAGGCCGTCCAAACTTCTATTTTATATTTTGCATTCTTTATGCCTCACTATCATCATTGCCTAGCAGAAGGGCAAGAAATAAAACAGCAATGGAAAGAAAAGGAAGTCGTAAATCATTGGCGAAGTAAACAACAACAAAAAGCTCAATAGAGTTTAAAAAAAATAAAACAGTGAAAACCAATAAAGATCAGCAAAGATTACCAATAAAGTGAAGTCAAAGGGGAGTAGACCAATGCATAATTTTAGACTGAAAACGGTTATAAAGAGCTGACTTTGTAAAAAAATAATAAAAAAAAAAATACCAAAAAAGTTGGGCAAATACATACTTTAAACAAATGAGAGAAGTGCAGCGAACTAAAAGTAGAAGAGAGGAATGTATCATTTTAAATTGGATGGAAACCAATTTAGGCAGGATGAAAGAAGCACCGGAAGCCAAACAATTTCAAAAGTAGTAAGTGGTTGCCTATGGTTAGGCCGTCCAAACTTCCATTTGTTAAGGGCTGCATATGACTAAACTGAAATTCTCTTGTAATTTTCATCCTGTCCGACTCTCTAAAGATCTCCTTAGAGTTTCAAAAGTAGTGAGTAAAAAATAAAAAAAAAAAAAAAAAAAAAACAGACGTGGCGGCCTAAAATTATGCCACATGTATTGTCACGACCATCAAATTATGTATTTGTATGAATATGAATGTACGGAGATGTATGGATTTGTATGGATGATAATAGTATAGCAGTAATACTTTATACTTTAAACATAAATGTAAACAAAGTTGGAACTAAAGAGCAGTAGTGTTCTGTACTGTATACTTTAAACACAAAGCAAGATCCGAGGTAACAATAAATAAGCAATAATAAATACAGAAAGATTACGGAAGCAAAAGTAGACCTTGAAGAAAGGAAAGAGACTGCATACTATCAAGTAACACACGAAGCACAAAATTACATTGAACTGATTATAAATATTATAAAAAGTAGATTTTTTAAGCAAGGAAATAGGTTACATACCATCAAGTCACACTCCAAGCACAAATTCAAGCTAAATTGATCTTAAACTTGAGAACTAATAAGTAAATGTAA
Organism: Aechmea fasciata; assembly: GCA_025177825.1. Taxonomy (NCBI): domain Eukaryota; kingdom Viridiplantae; phylum Streptophyta; class Magnoliopsida; order Poales; family Bromeliaceae; genus Aechmea; species Aechmea fasciata. Next base: position 2,963,442 of record CM045935.1, read on the forward strand.
AGAGAAAAAATAAACACTGACGAAGTAAACAACAAAGTGTGTTCCTTTCTCCATCAATCTCCAAAAAAAAAAATTTGCCGCTGCTTCATATAGAATTCTCTTATTACATACAGATTTGTGCAGCCTCATAGATTTCACCGTTTTAAGTTACACTCTGGTTTTCAGTAGTAGAAAGCAAAGTGTGTTCAAAAGAATACTTAACTGAGCTACATGCCATGCAATCCTATTTAGATATCATATTTCACTTGTAGTCAAAAGGTGGAATATGGCTCTGTTAAAAGACAATGACATTTGGAAGGTGTTTGGACACATGTTTATTTAGTAACCCATCTTTGACTTTGGATAACACCTAAAAAGGAATCCCCTTGAATCCTATTCCAGGAATATAGTTATTAGTATTGGCCATTGATTGGTCACCAAGTTTAAATATGCCCAACATACTTTTTAAACTAATCAGAAATAAGAGAAGTGCAGTAGATGAAGAAAGCAATTTGACTAAGCAAAATGGCTTCTTTTCAATAAAGGATTCATCTTAGTAAGGAGAATTTGAGGTTGCCGAAGTTTCATCTTAGTTGGAAAGAAGCCATTTTTTTTTCAGTAAAGAGAATTCTGAAAAGCTAAGCTATTGTTGAAAACTGGAATAAAGAGAAGACTATGTAAAAATCATAACTCCTATATTAACTATAGAAAACAGACGAATCCACAAAGAGACCATAACTGTAAGTACAAATTTAAGCCTAATGAATTTGTAAACTAAACAGGAATAAGAGAAGTGTAGTAGACACAACTATCAAAATACATATTTTAAGTAGACCAGTGCATAACTTCAGACTAAACAACACACAATTCATGGGCACATGCATGGCTATCAGGACCAAAATAAGCAGCAGCAGCAAGACAAAAAACCATCAGTTAGTAACAAAAAAACCACATGCTCAAGCTTTCTAGAATTTAACATCACGCAACCCACAAAATTCAGCATAATGCATAGCTTTAATAATCTTAAAACAAAAGAGAGAAGTGCAGCAAACTAAAAAAACAAAAGAGAGTCATGGTGTAAATAAATACATTATAAGAGGAGTCATGGTGTAAATGCATATAGTAGGAAAAGTTGAGAGGTACATTTTAGAATGGTCAAGCTTTCTAGAATTTAACATCACACAACCCACAGAATTCAGCATAATGCACAGCTCCAATAATCTCAGAACAAAAGAGGAAGTGCAGCAAACTAAAAACAAAAGAGACCAATGCACCAATTTAAGTCAAAAGAGATAAGTAGAGAATTGGCGAATCCACTAAGTGATCATAACTTTTAAGTACAAATTTAAGCCCAACATGCTTTTTAAACTAATCAGAAATAAGAGAAGTGCAGTAGATGAAGAAAGCAATTTGGCTCAGCTAAACTCAGAGAAAGAAAGCTTTTTTGGCTTAAGTCAGTTTGTCAAAGCTATTTCTTAAAGCAATGGTATCAGGAAATAATCTGCTAGGCCCAGGTATTATAGGCAAGTCATTTACGCAATGAAAGAAGACATGCAGGAGGAATAGTAAGCGGTTGCCATGATAAGGCCATCCAAACTTCTATTTCATCCTGCATGCATATCATGAGTTCTGTAAAAGATGGGCAAGAGACACAAATAGTAAGTAGTTGCCTATGATTAGGCCGTCCAAACTTCTATTTTTTATTTCGCATTCTTTATGCCTGACTATCATCATTGCCTAGCAGAAGGGCAAGAAATAAAACAGCAATACAAAGAAAAGGAAGTCGTAAATCATGGGCACATACATGGCTATCAGGACCAAAATAAGAAGCAGCAGCAAGATAAAAACCATCAGATCGTAACAAAAAGAGAGAAGTGCAGCAAACTAAAAACAAAAGAGACCAATGCACCAATTTAAGTCCAAAGAGATAAGTAGAAAACAGACGAATCCACAAAGAGACCATAACTTCAAGTACAAATTTAAGTCCAACCTACTTTTAAACTAATCAAAAATAAGAGAAGTGCAGCAGACACAACTATCAAAATACATATTTTAAGTAGACCAGTTCATGGGGGCAAGCATGGCGATCAGGACCAAAGTAAGCAGCGGCAGCAAGACAGAAACCATCAGTTCATAACCAAAATGGGCAGCAGCAAGACACAACCAGCAGTCATAAAACGAAATCATCATAACCAAAATGGGCAGCAGCAAGACACAACCAGCAATTACAAAACGAAATTGAAACCTGCAAAATTAATAATTTAATTAAAAAGAAATTAAGTAGCAGCAACTATTGTTAAAAACTGCTGTAAAGAGAACTCTTGTAAAACTACTGATAAAAACTGCTATAAAGAGAACTCATGTATAGCTTAAATGTTGCATATGAAAGTTTAAGTGATAAAGGGAAGGCTATGTTAAAAAATCATAAGTCCTATATTAGGCAACACAAATATTACATTACACATGAGAAGTAGCAAGGTATGACACTTGTAATTGATACATTTGAGGTTGCCGAAGTTTCATCTTAGTTGGAAAGAAGTCATTTTTTTTTTCAGTAAAGAGAATTCTGAAAAGCTAAGCTATTGTTGAAAACTGGAATAAAGAGAAGGACTATGTAAAAACCATAACTCCTATATCAACTATAGAAAACAGACGAATCCACAAAGAGACCACAACTCTAAGTACAAATTTAAGCCTAATGGATTTGTAAACTAAACAGGAATAAGAGAAGTGTAGTAGACACAACTATCAAAATACATATTTTAAGTAGACCACTGCGTAACTTCAGACTAAACAACACACAATTCATGGGCACATGCATGGCTATCAGGACCAAAATAAGCAGCAGCAGCAAGACAAAAACCATCAGTTAGTAACAAAAAAACCACACGCTCAAGCTTTCTAGAATTTAACATCACACAACCCACAAAATTCAGCATAATGCATAGCTTTAATAATCTTAAAACAAAAGAGAGAAGTGCAGCAAACTAAAAAACAAAAGAGAGGCATGGTGTAAATAAATACATTATAAGAGGAGTCATGGTGTAAATACATATAGTAGGAAAAGTTGAGAGGTACATTTTAGAATGGTCAAGCTTTCTAGAATTTAACATCACACAACCCACAGAATTCAGCATAATGCACAGCTTCAATAATCTCAAAACAAAAGAGGAAGTGCAGCAAACTAAAAACAAAAGAGACCAATGCACCAATTTAAGTCAAAAGAGATAAGTAGAGAATTGGCGAATCCACAAAGTGATCATAACTTTTAAGTACAAATTTAAGCCCAACATACTTTTTAAACTAATCAGAAATAAGAGAAGTGTAGTAGATGAAGAAAGCAATTTGGCTCAGCTAAACTCAGAGAAAGAAAGCCTTTTTGGCTTAAGTCAGTTTGTCAAGGCTATTTCTTAAAGCAATGGTATCAGGAAATAATCTGCTAGGCTCAGGTATTATTTGGCCATGTTTTTTTCAGTAAAGAGAATTCTGAAAAGCCAAGCTATTGTTGAAAACTGGAATAAAGAGAAGACTATGTAAACAGGAATAAGAGAAGTGTAGTAGACACAACTATCAAAATACATATTTTAAGTAGACCACTGCATAACTTTAGACTAAACAACACACAATTCATGGGCACATGCATGGCTATCAGGACCAAAATAAGCAGCAGCAGCAAGACAAAAACCATCAGTTAGTAACAAAAAAAACCACATGCTCAAGCTTTCTAGAATTTAACATCACACAACCCACAAAATTCAGCATAATGCATAGTTTTAATAATCTTAAAACAAAAGAGAGAAGTGCAGCAAACCAAAAAACAAAAGAGAGTCATGGTGTAAATAAATACATTATAAGAGGAGTCATGGTGTAACTCCTATATTAACTGCAGGTGATAAAGGGAAGGCTATGTTAAAAAATCGTAAGTCCTATATTAGGCAACGCAAATATTACATTACACATGAGAAGTAGCAAGGTATGACACTTGTAATTGAACTTTGGACAACCAACCTAAGGGAGCGGATGTACCATCCGATGGTTCACTTTCTGAAGTAGGTGGAGGAGGAACCAAACGGTTAATCACGGCATGGCACTCTTCAATGGCACGATGTATTTGGATCCGCTCGGTTACAAACTCATTCGTTTGCATAAGAGCGGCCACATAACAATCCTTGACAAAGTTAAACTCACGAAGCAAGTTGTTGTACTGCGTAGACAACACAGTATACTTTGTCGATAGACAGTTGTATAAATTTTGATAGAAGATACTATCATCGTAATTCACGTCTTTAACTTGTAGACCCAACTCCTCGACCATCCTCTTAATAGTAACGCGAGCAGCATCCTGCTCAGCTGCAACAGACGTGGAACATTGCAACCCCCAGCAGCGTACAATTTCAAATGCAGATTCATTTCGCGAAATAGGGAGATCTATATATGCGAGGTAATCCCCATTTGTAGTGGGAGAGACAACAATTTCTGGTATTTCCACATTCAGCTTATCACAAATTTCACGAAACAATCTAGAGTAAGAAAGCTCAACTGTCGACATAGTAGAAGCTGCAAAAAAATGAAGCCCGAAGAAAAACAGAGGAAAAGAGAAGGTAAAGAAAAAAATTGGGTAAGTTAGGGCTAAAAATTTTAAATATCAATAATAGGGAGTGTAAGAAATCAGGAAGTAGAAAAAAAGGAAAAGGATTCAACTTTGTAAGCAACATCGAAACTGTAACAGTAAATTGTAAAGCCAATGGGTAAGAAAAGAGAAGAGCTAAATTCGGAAAAACTACTGCTGAAAAATCGTACAAACAAAAGCCCAAAAAACGTCGAAAAATGCGGCAGCTAGGCTCAGGTATTACAGGCAAGTAGTTTATGCAACGAAAGAAGATATGCAGGAGGATTGGTCCATTAGCTAAAGAAGCATCCCGCGAGTTAACCGGTCTAAAAATAGTAAGTAGTTGCCATGATAAGGCCATCCAAACCTCTATTTCATCCTGCCTGCTTATCATTGTGTAGAAAAGGGAGAAGAGATGCAAATAGTAAGTAGTTGCCTATAATTAGGCCGTCCAAACTTCTATTTTATATTTTGCATACTTTGTGCCTGACTATCATCATTGCCTAGCAGAAGTGCAAGAAATACAACAGCAATGCCAAAAAGGGGAGGCTAAAATCATTGGCGAAGTAAACAAAGACAGAAAGGCAACAGAGTTTAAGCATAACAAAACAGTAAAAACCAATAAAAATAAACAAAGATCGCAAGAAGAGTGGAGACAAAAGGGGGTAGGTAGAAGTAAGCAAAGAATATCAACCTTTGTTGCTGTCAGTAGAATGAAGAGATAGTAACTGCAGATGGTAAACGCGCACAACTCAAGAAAATACCCTTTTCTTGTTTTTTAGGAGATAGGAGAAGACCGTAGCATGCAGCATGTAAAAAAGAGACCCTTTGTGCTGTTACGTGCACAAATAAAGACAATACCCTTTTTTGTTTTGGGGGGACAGGAGCAGGCTGCAGTGTGCAGCAAGTAATGAAGAGGCCAATTTATAATACTTCTAACTCAAGCTTTGCACTCTCACAGGAGTGAAAAGTGTACTGTGCAGAGTGAGACAGCACATAAAATCCAAGAGGATTACAGTGTAATCTGCTTAAACTAATGAGAAGATCTTCTTTACAGAGTTGGAACTCTGAGAAGATCTCGTTTACAGAGCAAGACAGGGAGAAAAGTCCAAGAGAATTTCAGTTTAATCTAAGAAACAAAATAGAAGGGTAATGATTAAAAATCTTTTTGAAAAATTGGTGGGAATCTGTTTTTTTTTTTTTTGAAACTGTAAAAGATCTGTTAAAACAAAGGTAAGAGATCTGTTAAAATCTTAGAGAGATCTGTTAAAGTCCAAGAGAATATCAAAGGAGATTTTTTAGTTTATTTAATCTTAAAAACAAAATAGAAGGGTAATGATTAAAAATCTTTTGAAAAATAGGTGGGAATCTGTTTTTTTTTTTCGAAACTGTAAAAAATCTGTTAAAACAAAGGTAAGAAATCTGTTAAAATCTTAGAGAGATCTGTTAAAGTCCAAGAGAATATCTAAGGAGTTTTTTTTTCAAGATCTAAGGAGATTTACACAGAGCACATGCAGAAAAATCCAAGAGACAAAATGGAAGAAAAAATGAGTAAAAATCTGTTGAAATGAGTGGGGATCTGTTAAAATCTTAGAGAGGCAAGCTCTTCCCAAACCGCGGTCCAATGGAGGGGCAGAGACCTCCACAAACTTCGATGGCCGCTGTCCAATAGAGGGAGATCGGAGAGAGAGATCGGAGATCTTACCTCCATAGGTAGGAAGATAGGGTAGAGAAGGGTGTACTCATGGCATCCGCGGTCGGTCCAACGTAATGGGCACAGGTGTAACACGATGGACGGGTCCATCCCGTATGTGACCGGCGGAGATCCGGAGAGGCCGCGATAGGTAAGGTGATAGGGCACTCATGAGCGAGAGGAGAGAGGTAGAGGGCGTGGAAAAGATGCGTCGGAGCATACAGGGCCGGCGAGAGAGAGGGCGCGGAGGAGAGAGAGAAAGGGTGGAGAGACGCCTGGAAGAGGCGTACAGAACCGGCGAGAGGAGAGAGGGAGGGTGTGGAGAGAGGCCTCGGAAACCGGCGAGAAGGAGAGGGATGGTGTGGAGAGGCGGTTCGAAGAGGCGGCGTGTGGGGAGGAGAGAAAATAAAAATTAGGTTTTAGGTTTTAGGCTAGCCATATAAAAAAATTAAAAAAGAGTTAGGAAGTAAAAAAAAAAAATTTTTTGAGGGCAGACAGAAAAGACAAACAAAAGGACCGAACAGAAAAAAAACAAAAAAAAGGACCCAGAACAAAAAGAAGAACCCAGACAGAAAAGACAAACAAAAGGACCCAGACAGAAAAGACAAAAAGAAGGATTGAGAAAACAGTAAAAGCAAAGGGGAGGCCTAAAATGATGCCACGTCCATTGTAACAAACCATCAAATTATGTATTTGTATGGATTGTAGTGTTTCTGCTCTTTATATTCTTTGGATTCGCTTAGGGTGTGTTTGGTTGTATGTAAATTGGCTGCGAAAGCAGTTGTTGGGCTGAAAAAAGAAAAAGAGTGCTTTTAAAATCAGGTGAGGTTTACGCATTTTTTTGGAAAACGCCTGGTTTTATTTTGCATTTTTTGGCTGGAAAATCTAGATTGATAAGACTAGGGGCGGCAATCCAGCTCGCTGTTCGCGAGCCAGCTCGTGTTTGGCTCGAAATGAGCTCGAGATCGGCTCGCTCATTTAGTAAACGAGCCGAACACGAGAATTTTTCATTCGTTTAATAAACGAGCCAAATACGGTGGGTCACTCGCTCGTGTTCGGCTCGATAACCGCTCGAATATATATATTTTATATTTATATCATTTATTTAATTTATATTTTTATATATAAATAAATAATTATATATAATATATATTTTTATTATTTATTTTTAGTAAAATAAAAATATAAATGCGAGTTTAATTATAAAAAGACTTATTTGTATATAAAATTTTAACTATTAGATCAAAGTCTAATGAATAAGATTTTATAAATTTATTTTTTTAATATATTTAATCTATTTTTTTTTTTGTTATTGTTCGTTGGTCCGCTCGTGAGTCGGCTCGTTATTAAACGTGCCGAACATGAGAATTGAATTTTGGCTCGATATTTTAATGAGCGTGTTCGGCTCGTTACAAGCAGAAATTTCGCTCGTGTTCGGCTCGTTTACACCCGTAGATAAGACGTCTCTTCACTCTCTTGTTGTTGTTGTTGTTATTGTTGTTGTTGTTGTTTTAATCGTTTGTATTTAAAACCAAAGATGTGTGTCTCGGTGCGTACATTTATATTTTTATTTTGAAATTTTATTCATGGCACCTATTTAATTTAGGAAGTGATAAAGGAGCAAATGATTTGTTTGGGAAGAGGACTCACTGTGGAGCGATCAATACCTTTTATTGCACTCCAAATCAAACTTTCATGTTTAAAAAAATTATTTTCAGTGGTTTTACGTGAAACTAGAGGTCAACTTTAGCGAGCCGAAAGACCCAAGCCCATTAGGGTAAGAAATGTGTGGTCGAGAGTATTTTATGCAGGTGAATAATTAGTAGTAGAACGGGCAAATATGTGGGCAATTTGAGTTTCTTTCAAAATTATTTAGCCCCGCAGCAAACTCTTAAGTAAGAATTTAAGTGCCGTGACATGGGATCGTGTCAAAAATTTGCCGGTACGGTACAACATGGTACGTGCTGAGCAGTGCCGATGTGTGCCGGTCACAAGAAATATATGTGTGCCGACACATGTTGGTATGAAATATTTATTTTCTTTAGCAATAAATTATGTTAATTATTTATTATGTATTTTTATCAAATTTTTTGAACTTTATTAAAAAAAATTACTTACTAATTTTAAGAATAGAGGGTTTTGAATTGTGCCATCGGCACTGGAGCTATATCGCGCCGATAACTTTCTGGCATAATACGGTACGGTAGATACGGTAACATGCATTTTAATCCTTACTCTTAAGCTTATAAAGAAATTGTCTTTCCATAAAAATTATGGGAGAAACTTCCCTTCCACGGCTTCCTACTGCAGGAAGAAAAGTTTCGAAATAGAGTTTTTGATCTTGGTGCCCAAAACCTCAATTCAACATACCACTGCAGATTTTTTTTCGAAAATAATCCTATGAAATTTCGTATTTGGAAAAATAATCCTCTAAACAATAAATTTGGCAAACTAACCTTCTCTTTACCACGTTGGAGCCACATCAGATTGTTCCTCTGAAAACGGTGAATCGTTCACTTCTTCTAGGGAAGGTAGTGAATGATTCACTATTTTTGTAATAAGTCTTACAAAGGCGGTGAATAATTCACTGCCTTATGAAAGTGGTGAACTATTCACCGCCTTTAGTACTACTAGTTAGTTGACGGATAGGTGTGCGAAAGGGTAACTACTGATTCACCATTTTATGAAGGCGGTGAATCATTCACCACCTTTAGTATTGCCACAGAGCCCTGGTACTTAAGTGGTTAGTTTAGGGATGAGTGTGTGGATTAAGTATACATAACACGGTGAATGATTCACCGTCTTTAGTGCAACCTCCCTTCCAGCACATTTTTATAAGTATTTAACAGTAATTTTTACAAATTAGGAATAACAATTTTCACGACAACAACAATTTCGACAATAAAATTTGAAAAACAATGAGATACAATCAATTTGGTAAGCATATCAACAAAAATTTAGAAAGTTTGTAAAAATATCAACTAAATAAAGAGGTATATAATATTGTATATGTTATACAACATGTTCGATATAAATCATATGAATGCCTCGACATCTTCCTCAGCTTCCTCGACGTCCTCAACCATGTCCGCATGCACGCCCACGTTCACGTCTACTGTCATGATCAATATCAAGCTCAACAGGAGATACGTCATCAAGTGGTTCGATATTTGTCATCTGATTGAGATTCTCGATAATGATGCCCTAATGATGCTTCGGAATCGCTTGAGTCTCTTCTAGCACTGGTCGATCACCCTCGCTAGCGGCCGGTGTAGATCCTAGTAGGTGCTGTGATGATGATGGCCCACAACAACGAGAATACATGGATCTAAAATTCGTACGCGACATTGGTTGCAGAAGTAGTCAAATGTCAAAGGAAATGTCGAAAAGGCGTCGGACATAGCTCCAATGTCAGTGGCATATGAGACAGTGATACTTGATGGCCCGATGTTGAATAAGATTGAATAGTAGATGGAGACCGTTGCATCTGATAACCCAATGTCAAGGTGTGAGTATAATCTCGACCCCGTGAATCTCTAACAAGGACGGACTGAGAGAGATTTGGTACAATCATTCCTATATTAATTACTATTTAATCTTATAATTAATATAAATAGAAAAAAAAAGTTTTTATCTATAATACAGGTGAATGCATTGCAACAGACTTAGCTAGTTGATGATTCCCCTGCGACCCATACGATATTAGAGACTCGACGGTATCTCGTGCCTATACCGATATGATAATCTTTGGAGCATGTTCTGCTAAATTTAAATTTTTATTTTTAAAATATAAAAGTTTATATTTTAAATTTTAAAATATAAATATAAAATATAAAAATTCAAATTATAATATAAAAAAATATAATATTATTATTTTTTATTTATAACACTCCACTTTAATTCTTATTCCATCATACCTAACCAAACATTAATTTTCTTATTTTCAGGAATAACCTAATTTTCATCCAAACGCAAAATTAATCTAATTCTCGCTTATACCCCAATTTATACCTATCCCCGGAATACCCACTTTTTACTTATCATTGAACCAAACGATACCTAATTAGAGGATTTTGTCCTATAATTGTTGTTTATTAGTCTGATTTTTGGTTGAATAAATGGGCGCATTTGTTTCAAACTAGAAATCAAAATCAGAAAAAGAATGAAAATAGATAAGAATAAAAAACGGAATGATGAAGCTTCAAACTTGTTTGATTCGTAACAGAAATCAAAATCAAAATTATATTTTAAATTAAAATACAAAAGCATTAAATTTTAATTACAACTTAAGTTTACTATATATCCAAACTCGTAATCAACATCTGAATCCACTCACAATTTTAACTTGAAATTTAAAATCATAATAGAAATTCAAGTTCAAAGTGAAAATTTAAATTTAGAATAAAATTCAAATATCAGAGATGTTTTAGAATTTAAATTCGAACGTAAGAAATTAAATATTATATTCTAAATCCATTACTCAAAGTCAAATTCAAAGTAAAAAATAGACTAATATTAATTTGAATTCAAATAATTGTTAGTAAAACAAGAGAGTTCTCTCTCTCTCTCTCTCTCTCTCTCTCTCTCTCTCTCAAATAATTCAAATAATTGTTAGTAAAAAATAGACTAATATTCATGAGTTCGATTATTTTATTATGTAGATGTGTAGGTTTAGGAACTATTTCTTTCATCTTTCCTTTCTCATGCAGGCAACGAAGCTAGGATTCAATCACGAGGGGGCCAAAACATGTACGAATAAAAATTTAGCAGATAAATGAAATTTTAACTACTATAATTTTTAATAAAAAATTTAGTGTTTAGATAATTAATGTAAAAAAATATTAAATTTATTTCTTTAATTTACACTCGCTTAACTTCTGATTATTTTATTTGCATTATTCCATTCAAATAACTTAAGAATTTTACTAAATCTAATAGTAATTGATTTAGTTTGGTTTTAATTTTTTTTATTTTTTGTTAATAAAATAATAACAACCGATGACTAATATCTAACAGAGCTATTAAATTTAGCATACTGTTTTATTTCGTTAAATAAATTAGCTCACAAAAAATAATTAGAAAGTTAAGAATATATAAATAAAATATTTAAAGTTGAAAGAACTTATTTCAAAATGCACTATAATTAAGAGGTTCTTAATATATTTTCACCTATAAAATACATAACTAGCACTAAAAACTTTTTACAAGATAGTCCCATATATTTTAAAAATTAATTAAAATTAATAAGCTACCAAAGGATTATAAAGTAAATATTAAAAAGTTGATAAGGGTCATGGCCCCTTTTGGGTCATGGCCCCTGTTCTCATGTATTGTTAGGTTTGGGAACTGACTTTCATATCTTATTCATTAGCAGGTTTGGAGTCTTATTTAATCCTTATGAAACGGAGTGAGGTGGTTATCTTTTTTCATGTTCTTGGACTTGTAATCAATCTCCACTTTTAATCAAATGCATATGGCATTTTTCTTAAAAAAAGGTCCTTACGTACAATCTACTTTATAGAACAACGCATTCACCAATTTAGTAATTTGCTATCCGTTTTATTCATTGAATTGATGAGATATACTATACGGGTGAGACAGCAAGAGTCTCTGGTGAAAAAAAAAAAAAAATCAACTACATGCACTACATGCACCGGTTTGCTGGGAGGAGATAACCATAATTCATCATCAACTATTTGAGCTTGTGAACTACTTGCACCGGGTCTGGTTCAATCTTTCTAAAAATCGTATCATTTCTGGCTTTCCAAATAACCAACCAGCAGCCTAGCTACTAATTCGGTTAGGCTGTTTCTTGAAAAGTAGATTCGTTTCCTACCCATTCTCCTGTCCCAGACGGAGGTCACGTCATTCCCCAGGTCCTTAGCCTGAACGCCCTCTAGACCCACCACTAAAATGAATTTGTTGAAAACACACCTTATGAATAGGTGATCCACTGTTTTCTCTTCCGCCTCACATATCATACAGATTGTGTCACCTGTCCACCCTCTCTTCACTAGATTTCAGTTGTAAAAGATCTCTTCTTGAGGACTAGCCAACAGAACACTTTTATCTTTGCTAAATTAAAAAATAAAAAAGAGCTAGAGAAGGCTATTTCACATTGCAATTGCTCAATCACGCGCGCGCGCACACACGCCCGCATGCACGTGCACACAAACACACCCAAAGAAACGTTAAACAAGATGCCCATCAATCCGAATATAGGAGGCCCTTACCTAGAGTAACATAATCTTCTTACACAAAATTATAACCTATTTCATTGTGCCCGTAACTTATTACGAGTTCTCTTCATTCTAAACTTTTAGTTTGCACTTCTAAAATAAAACACGACTAACATAATAAAACCATAATTCCTGGAATCCTAAATTATTCGAGCAAGAGTCTCATGGTAAGTTTTACTTTCATTTTTTTTTTTTTTTTTAAACAAAATTTTCTGTAGGTTTTGTTTTCGAAATGGTCACTTTAATGTCTATGATAATCTAATACTTATAAATTAAACTTGTAGTTCAAATCTGAATTTTAATTAAGACACAAAAGTAAAACTCATATTCCTGACCTATAAAACAGTAATATGAATAACAACCATTAAGCTAGCAAGGATTTCAAAGTAGAGAACTATGTGCGCGCACACACCCACACACCCATAAACAAATATATATATATATATATATATAGGCCACGGCTACTATACTATTATAAGTATTGGAGCCATCGTACTCATAACTTTTTGGCCGTTGAGATGAAAATATGTGAGGCTAGGATGAGAGTGATTACAGTTAGATTGATAGTGGGCCCCCTAGGGTTGAGTAGGTGGTTGGTTGAATAGTATAATCTAATGGGTAAAAATGATTAAAGGGTGGATCAAATGGCCAAAAAGTTATGAGTACAAGAGCCTCTATACTCATAAAAGTATAGTAGCCGGACTCTATATATATATATACAAACTTGAAAAAACGAAATTATGGTTGCCAAGTTAAGGTCTATATGATAATAGAGCAGGCATATAGAATGCAAGAAATTAACAGATATACATTTCAACAAAGATTTGCATACAGATGAATCCTCTGAAGTATATATATACTACAGAAACCAACCCCAATTTTATCAGATGGTTAAGTTTTTAGATCGTAAGTTTTTTAACTTTTGTTCACTGGTTACAGTAATAATGCTTTCTTTTTCAGTGGAAATTGCGATCCTTCATTCCTGTACTCTTTTTGCCCATCCCCTTTTCCCTGTTAATCACCACCTTCGGCGCCGCCCACCATACCAGTAAGCAAAAGCTGCAATCGAAACAGCTACGATGACACCTGCTGCTGCCTGCCAAGCATAAACCGGTCTTTCCAAAATAAGCCCGGTTTCTGGCCCGCGCTCCTTGCTTTCAGGAAAAGCAAAATCAAGTCCCTTCCTCCCCAACTCACCCAAATCCTTCACCACCGCCTTATTCCTCACAGCCTTCGTGATCGTCTCGTAATCCTCTCTTCCCCCGCCTTCGAGAAATGCCCCTACAACCCTCCCCTTATCGACCCAATACGCACCGAATTTCCCGCTTGAGAAGTCCCCAAAGTGAACGGCTTCCCCAACATTGTCCCCGTAGAATTGCCAAGAGAGACTGAAGACTCTCGAGTAGAAGAAGGGTAAGTAATCGAGATTTGTGGCTTTTGCCGGGGCCAGTATCGCGCCACGGCGTGTCGGGCAGTTTTACGGGCGGAGTCGACATGTTCAAGACGGCGGATGTCGTTGTCGAAGAGCTTTACTGGGAAGGCTGCCACGTCACCGACAGCATAAACTGAGCTATTGCTCGTTTGCATTCGCCCATTCACCTTTACCAAAAGAAAATTTTCGGTCACATAAGAGAATATACTTTATTAGGTTATGAACAAAAGTCAATGACTTGAGTTCTGAATAAGAAGAATTTAAATCAGACAGCATACGATTAATTACCCGATATCAAAAATAATGCTCACCTTTATCCCTCCTTTCTCGAGGGTCAGTTGGCCTTCGAAGAGGGCAGTGTTTGCACGGATTCCAATGCCCACCACAACCATGTCAGTGGGGAGACGGGTCCCATCTCTTAGGGTCACTGCCGTCACCTGTAAACACGAATTAGAGTGAAAAAGGAAAAGAAGTAATAAATTTGTCGAGAGAAAGGTAGCAAGCTAACCACTCTGTTCATTTATTAGAAACGAACTCAATCAGAAATGTGAAACAATTAGGCTTCAAAATTGGGACCCTGGGTACCAACCATCAAGTCCTCAGACAACTGCGTTAGGTACAGTTTTCACTACTTCAATTCCGAAGTAGTAAATTGATTCTAAAATAACATATCAAATTTAGCAAATTTTCCACATCCGAATGTTTTCACCAATTGAGTTTAGCGTCTAACAATAAGAGCTGATCTCTAAACATCTATTTTAACAGACTCCAAAAAGAAGAGAAATTATTAGTTGAAATTTGACCCAAGTTATTTTTGTTTCAGCTAAATTCCAAGGAAGTGAAGTATGGATCTCTATTTGTAATCTTTATGATGCAGGTAAATGATTTCTCGATTAATACAAAGCTCTGCATTCAGTCTTTTCAGTCACCCAATATTGACATCCATACATCCTAGATCAATGATGAATCCCCCTATGAAAACCTCGAGTTAGAAAAGAAAATCTAAGCCCTTGTTTGGTGTTGTTGCCGTTTTTATATTTGTTTACACCAATTTTATGAAATGAAGTGTGAGCCGCATGTCTGAGTGCTTGCAGTCTATGCCATGGACAAGTTGCATTGCAAAGCTTAAGAATAGGGAAGTCCACCCACCAGCACATCCAACCACACAGATTATTTTTTTATATAAAAATAAAAGAAGATAAAATACCAAACAAGGACTCAGATTTTTCTTTTGGTTTTCTTCATCTTATATCTTAAGCATATATCAACAATAGTACAGGTTCACCATAAGTTAGGCCTGACATCTTACAAAAACATCATTGCTAAATAAAAAAAGAAAACCACTGTGTGCTATTTAGGGATCTACAAGAACATAACCAGTAAAATTAGGACGATTTTTTTTTTTTTTGTTGAATACGACATTACCTTCCCAGTTGAGTCATTCTCAAAGGATGACAGCACAGTTCCTTTTATAAAGTTGACTCCCTTGGACTTGTAATAGTTCTCATAAAACTCGGCAATTTTTGGTGTAAACAGACGAAACACTGAAGAAAACATTAAACATTAATAAGGTACTATCTTAAAGATACAATTATCATGTAATTTTTAAAAGATTTTGCATTGTTTATGCAAAAATGCTCGTTTTGCTTGGCTTCTAGAACAGATTCTCTATTGCAAGAAGTAACAAATAGGTTGTTGGCAATGAAAAACAAGTTGAGCTTTTGCTGCAGTGGGAAGACGAAATCAGCTTCCTGACATGAAAGGTCGAAGCTCAAGTGAGAAAATTACTTCTGAATTGGCAGACAGTTGTTTGATTACTCAAAAGTACTTCTGCTGAAGTTACTAGCCAGGCCAAACAGGCACTGAGAAAGAAAGAAATCAATAACTGAACCCTCAAGTTGATCTACTGAGTCAACCATGGATGGGCCTACTACCGAGGAACAAAGGTAACAACGTTTGCTGATGCCCACCACTGAGTTTCAGACTTTTCGAGATTTTTAAATTGTTTTTATTTGAAACTGGCAGGCATTGAAACAATGCGGTGGACCTATTCCAGGCACTGATTTCTCTTATAAAAAGATGCATTACATATTAATACTTACTGCAATGTTTCTCAGGGAAGACCATGGTCACTTTGATTCGATTTGTAACAAGAGCTGCTGTACATTCCATACCAATGTAACCACCACCAATTACAACAGCATTTCCACCAGCACAAGATTGCATTACATTCACCAGCCTATTTGCATCATCTAAATTCCGTAGATAACAAACAGTCTCAGCATCTGATCCTTTCACTCCGAATTCTTCAAGTTTCAAAGCCTACAATCAAAGAATTTATGCTAATAGAAGTAATATTGGCTTTCCCAGTAATTCACAATCTGATTTAAGAAAAATAAAATGAATCTGATCTTGAACTACCGCACTTTTATAGGTGGCCACTCCAAATTCTAGAAAGTTAACAAATGAAAGAGAAAATCTGCCTGCTTCAATCAAATACCTATCATCCAATGCTAATAATCATCAAAAATGGCCATTAGCATATGATTATCACATGATCCTCAAAAAGTTCAGGTCTTATCACATTTCTTTGGGATGCCTAGATGAGTAAAGGAGCACTTGAATCATGTCATTCATGTGATTAACGACTTACAAGAATAAATGATGTATACGATTGACTAAAATAGGCAGATTGTTCAGATAATTCAACATTTTAACTTTTCAAAGTTTGGACGGTCATCTGTAAAAGCATGATAGGTCATTGGGATGGCATGCAGATTCTTCTCTGCGTACAACATACTGATTTCTATTGTTTTAAAATATAAGAAGCCTAGCTATGGGGAATTTAGATTCAATACCCGAGCACCTGTTGCAATGATTAGGATCTTATAGCTGATAGTTTCTCCGGTCGCTGTAATCAATGTCTTCCTCCTCACATCAGCAGATGTTACCTTTGTTCCAAGAACTAGTTCAATGCCTGTAAAAGCAAAAGAGATCACTTCTAAGTACCAGAAATAACAATATAGTAGTGTTATGTTTAAAATTAGAATATCTCTACAGGTCATATTATAAAGATTTTGCAATATCTGTTGTCCATAGAAATTTAATATGAAAAATAGTCCACAGGAAGCGAGGAACACCGAGCATGATTTTTTTATTTTATTGAAAGATAGTCAATATAGTGCGCCAAGATCACAACATCTCAAGCAAATTATATTTGTCCTTCATACTGGTTTTCAACAGACGCTTTTTTTGAGAATTGATAAAACAGGAGATAAATAAGCATGATTTGCTGCTTTTCCACTAATATTGGTGTGCTTTTTCCACTTGTTTAAATAGTTTAGGTGATGGCTAAAATATAGAAAACTCCCTTATAAATATCCATTTTTGCACTTTACCCCCTATCTGTTAGAAACCTCTATTTTACCCCCATGAAATTTCAAATTGTAGCACTCAACCTTGCACTATTACTGTTTTGTTACCTCTCGATGTATTTATTGTATAGTAAAACTGAGCAACTATTGATATACCTCTTTTACGCCTATAAATGACGGAAAAAGAAAGTTAATTAGCAAATAGGAGGATATCTCTTTCATTAATTTACCTAATTTGAAAAAAAAAAAAGATTCTTATGCATTCCCACCATTTCTGAGGATATAGTGGTTACTTCAGTAAGTTACTTGACTGTACCAGACAATTTATGCACGGAATAGTAATGGGATAATAACAGTAAGGGGTTAAGTGCGACAACATTAATTTTTAAGGAACAAAATAGAGGTTTTGTAAAAGATGCGCGTGCCTAGGGCGGGGAAAGCGGATATATATAGGGAGGCTTACTACATTTTAGCCTTAGCAGATCTTCCAAGGATAACGTATTTAAGGTATTACTTGTACTAGAGGATGAAGCGTAACATAGTGAAAGATGAAAGTAAAGTTATAAGCTCGATAAAGGTTCTGATTGAACACACCTACAATTTATACAATAGATTTAGTACAACAAAGATATGATTTAAATAACTGCAATGCAGTGTGGTCAATTATTACTGTGATCAAATTTCAATGATTAATTTCAAACAAACTGTTTAATAGATAACTGTTCCACAAAATAGCTTACATTTCCTTCTATTTTAGGAGGTTCTCATCATCCTCATGAAGGGCAGAGAAAGCAGTTGGGAGAGAAGACATACGATAACAAGAATTACAGAAAAAAAGTGCCAAGCAACCAAAATAACTGGGCTCTGCTTAGCTAAGATAGAAACTTTGAGAACTAAAGTGAAATCGGTGTCAAACTCAAGAGATTAAATTGTGAAATTAAAATTCTGAAAATGAATGGGGTTAAGCTTCAGAAACAAGATTTCTACAATTGAAAGCCCATGAAGTTTGATCTAAATTTGGATCAACTTTAGGGCTAACGTGGAAAACACCCTATTTTTCATGGCTAACAGGTCAGCGAATCTGCATTTAATGAAACAAGAATTCAAATGTGGAGAAAAGTACACATATTCTACCTGTGCAGAGAAAGACAAAATAGGACTTTTCTTAAACTCTTCTCTTCCTTGTCCAATTAGAATGGATCAAGACCTATTCTTTTGCATTTCTTTAGTTTATAAACAGATTCCTTGGAACTGAGCTACAACTGATTTACCGATAAGGTAACAAGAAGATATTCTTACCATGCTCCTTGTACCATTTTGGTGTTAACCTCTCATCATTAGCACCCACACAAGTATGAAAAAAGGGAAGCCGTGCAGGAGCTGCAAGAAAAACCGAAAATTAGTATTGTGAAGGCAAGAAAAGAGGCAACAATGGCATGTGAATGTTGTGTAATTTTCTTTAGAGCCAGGTTACGCTAGCTATTTGTTATATGTAACAACAATACGAATAGATACTAAAATTTCTACAAATTATCTCAAGGATTATCATGCACGACGTAATACAATTCGTCGAAGGCAAAACATGCTGTGCAGTATTTGAATTCTTGAATACACATTCAATGCAGTCGACAATTGTTCTTCACTATTTAAATTATTAAGTATGATATAACTTTGAAAATTTGCAAAATCTGCTGAATACTAGAGTGAAGCAATTTTTTTCTTCTTTTTCTCTTCGGACGATGCATCAAAAATCAAGTTCTCAAGGAGAAAATAGATCACGAGGTAGAAACTAGAAAGCAATGTAGAGATACTACATAAACAGTTAAACACCTGACATACAATTATAATTTAGATGAAAATTAATTAACAATATCAAACAATGAATTCTCCCATATGTATTTAGAGGATTACCTATTACATAATTTCACCGACTGATGGAGTTTCCAGATAATAGTTTGGTCTTCCAGAATGTCAAGCAATAAAGGATGTTGAGAAAGTTCAGTTCAAGAAACTTTGAAACAACTAGATAAATAATGGTGATCTTCTTGGAAGGATAGAAATGCTGATTTACCACAATTTCTAAATATTAAATTGCAAAATCTTTGGTCATGAATGAAAAACTGACCTAAGAAGTCAAACTAGATTCACATAAAAAGGTAATTATAAGACAGTAAACTCGTTCAATATTTTAATTATGCAGCAAAGCTTCAATAGAAGAGATGTAGGAAAGTAGATATTAATATAGAAGAATACAGATAGAAACTACCACCAATTAAATGAATTTCCAACATTATAACATTAAGAGAAAGTGATAAAAAAAGAAGATAAAATTAGAATCAGAGGAAGCATTTATTTAAGAGAGATGTTATAAACTTAAATTCTAGGTAAGAGGAACAGTACCATCCGGAAGCAAATAGCCTTTGCTTAATGCAGGCCGTTCATATGGAGCAACCTGCAACAAAATACTTTAAATTTCATTAAAGATGATCACTATAATAGCAAATGCACAACTTAAATAAAGCCTTGGTGAGAAGTAGAAGGCCAACTAAATATTCTGCCACATGATGATTCAGAAACATAAGTACAGGCAAAATCGATAATCTATTAACATCCAAATTACTAAATTTTGCAGACTGATACAGTGAAATTACTCGGGAGTAGTTCACTGATTAACTACATGAATGCAAATAGAAATGTGGATCCATTTTTCATATCTGCATATTTCACTGTGTGCTTTAGTCAATAATGAAAATAGAACAAGGGTCTCAAATACAGAAGAACTGTTCCACCTTTTAGTCAATTACAACTCTGGAATGAATAAAGAAAAAGCAGAAAATAGCCAAATATAGCATTCAACAAGGGTCCAAATAGTAAATCCCTATGTTATGCAAAGAGAGAACTAGCTAATTTACTTGGTAAATGTAGCTGCATCAGTTTAAGCAAGAGAAACTTCCATTTAATTCAACCTCTGCTTAGCATCAAGAAGGAGAGGAAAAATTAAAATCGCATCCCAAAAATTTAATAGAAATGCACTTTTTGATGACTCAGCCAAAATGTGCTTGCAGAAAGGGCAGCTATAGTTTACAACGTATGAAACTTAATATCAAGTATATATTTGGTAGAGGCATTTGCAGGTGAGTATGTTGATTGCATCTGCACGTGCGTATGTTGATTGTATGACAAACTTGATTTACTGGCACATATATAACAGTCCTTTTTTTAAAAAGGAGCAATTGCTTATATACCCCTGAAAAGTACCCGACTTTCTGATTTACCCCTCTTAGAAAGCTAATATTGAAAATACCCTTTTTACGTTCCAACATATTTCCAATATACCTACCCCTAGAGTTAAATTTTGTTAATGAACTGTTAGCAATAGCTGTTATCTTTATAAAATTACTATTTTACCCTTTTAAATATACCCTTATGTCATCACCAACTTTTCTTATTTGCCTTTAAGTCAGGGGCATAAAAAGCATTTTAATTTTTGGCCTTTTCAAATTTGTCATTCTACCATCACCAACATTTCTTATTTACCCCTAAGTTAAGGGCAAAAGAGACATTATGATTTTTTTTAACTCTGCTAAATATTTAACTCACGTTTAACCTAAGTTAACTTAACGGGTGGTAACTGCAGAAGTATTTTGGAATAACGGAGGATTGTATGAGTGGTATATTTAAAAAAAAAAAAAAAAGTAGGGGTAAATGAGATATTTTTGAAGTTTTGAGGGTTATATAAGTAATTATCCCTATTAAAATACTATATTAAACTTAGAAGATGGAAACAACAAAAAAGAAAAAAGAAAAATAGAAAAGAAAATAGCAAATGCAACACAGGATTTATGCTAGTATAGTATGAGAGTGAAACCGCAGATAGATGATACTAAATTAGGCTAAATTTTTCGGAGACCTATAGGGATGTGTGAATCCAGTTATATGAAAAAATGAGCTATAAAACTATAGTCTAGATAAATAAACTAGACATGATCTTAAAAACCGCCATCCAAAGATTTAAGCGCCATGGCACGGGGTCATGCCGGGCCATGCCAATGCGTGCCGGCCACAAAAAATTCATGTGTGCCGACACATAATTGCATGAAATATTTATTTTCTTTAACAACAAGATATTCTAACTGTTTATTATGTGATTTTGTTAAATCTTTTAAACTTTATTAAGAAAATTACTTACTATTTTAAAGAATAGAGGGTTTTGAGCTGTGTCATCAACATGGAATCTGCATCGTGCCGATATTTTATTGGCATGATATGGCACAGTAGATTCTGTCGTGCCAATGGGCACTCAAATCCTTGCCGTCATCAACAAAAAAAATATAGATAATCATAAATAAGAAAGATAATAACTAATAACATAAGCTTGGTGTCAACAACTCCTTCCAAGCGTCTAGATCTAAAGTCTTTTGGATTTTTTTTTATAATGCTCACTCAAACTAGCTTAACTTATGTTTCAAACTTTCCAATGTATTTCAGAGAATGCTTCTCTATGCATCATGAACAAAAAGGAGTTGCATATATGCCACATACATGTATATGGCCTGAAATGCGAGCACACATACTCCATTTTGGACCCTGTTAGCTTCATCTGAATTACTGAATCAGATGGAATCATGGAAGTCCAATTTCATTTTCCTTAACTGCTAGTTTGGAAATTTATCAGGTCATGGTTTGAATTACTTTTCCCGATTTGTGTGATAGTTGACAAGTGAAAGTGAATCAAACACTTCGAGGTTGGTTTAGCCACGCTTTGAGAATTCAAACATTAAAAACATGTGTTTTTTCACTGATATCCTCTCTGATTCTCATTTGACCATTTTCAATGCACCATGGCCTCTTAACGCGACTAACAGCAAATACAAAATAGTATACAATGTTATTCACCCGAATCGCATCGCATTTCATTCTGAACCAAAAAATTCAGCCCTATACCTATTCACTTTGAACTCCCTGAATCGCTACCCTATTGAAGTCTAAGCTCATACGGGCTCAGAAGCATGCAAGTCAGCTGAATTTCTCTCAGCAACTCTTCCTACCAAAATCGGACACTAATCCACTACCTGGAAACACAATGGTCAGTTCAACCTAGTAATTGCCAAATTTGGGGGAGAAAAACAGATATACTTGACCTCTCAAATAGCAACAGGATTCACCATGAAAATTTTCAGTCCAGAAATGCTAGCCTCTACTAGCATGTGGCTCGAATCCAGCGTGAATCTGGCTCAAAACAGAAAGAGATGTGAACTAAGATTTGGTACCACCTCCAAAGGACTCAAACCAACCCAAATCTTAAGCTGATAGGGGGAGAAATCCTTGCACATATATACAGATCATGATTCTTATTTATTTCTGTTCGACAGGGGTTTAGCATTCCTAAAAGCAATAACACATCAGCACACATAAGAAATGGATCTGAAGATAATTGCTCCCCAATTCTAGCAAAAAAAAAAAAAAAAAAAAAGAAAAAAAAAAAAAAAATCAAAAAAAAAAAAAGATTCCCAAACTAGTATTAATCTCCACATCAAAATTTCCCCTCTTATTCACACTCCATCTTTTGATACTCCACAAACAAATTTCATCAAATCAACATAAAAAATAAAAAATAAAAAAAGTTCCCTCTTGAAGTTATGGTGGGAATTGTTCCAGATTCATCAGTCTTTGTGTTCAAATAAGTTTTGGCAATCGAATTCAACAAAAAAAACTGAGACAAAACCAAAGAAGGCTCACGGATTCGTCGGAGATGATGCAGAGCTCGCCGGCGGCGACCCCGCGGCGCGAGAACTCGAGCGCGGCGTACCCCGCAGCCACGCCGCCGCCGAGGATCACGTACGCGAAGGCTCTTCCCATCCCAAAAACCCCTCGCGCCCGCCCTTCTCTCTCCCTATCTTTTATCTCTCTCTCTCTCTCTCTCTCTCTCTCTCTCTCTCGTCTCGGAGAATGCGGAATGGATAGGGTAAACTATGATACGAGTGTATACTAACGAAGGAATTTGTATGACGCTTGAGGTGCACTCAACGCATAGCTTGTTTGAAGCTGTTGATAGAATAACCGGATGGGGAGTGCTATGCTGCCTTTCGTTCCGACATAAGTATGAACCGTTTATTTTAAGAATAAATAAAAAAGGGGCGATTGCTTATATATTCCTGAAAAGTTTTCGATTTTTCGATTTACCCCTCTTAGAAAGTTAATATTAAAAATAGCCCTCCTACGTTCAAACCTATTTCTAATATACCTCTAGAGTTAAAATCTGTTAATTAACTATGTTATCTCTGTAAAATTATTATTTTACCCTTTCAAATATACTGTTCCATCATTACTATCTTTCTTATTTGCCCTTAAAGTCAGGGGCACAAAAAGTATTGTGACTTTTAGACTTTTCCAATATACCCCTCTACCGTCGCCAACCTTTCTTATTTGCCCATAAGTTAAGAGCATTTTTGGTATTTTAATTTTTTTAATTGTGGTAGATATTTAACTTACATTTAACCCAGGTTAACTTAACAAAAGATAACTGTGGAGTATTTTGCAATAACGGTAGAACATATGAAGGGTATTTCAAAAAGAAAAAAAAAAAGTAGGAATAAATCGGATATTTCCAAACGTATAAGGGATATATAGATAATTATCCCAATAAAAAATATAGGTATAAGCAAAAAATTAGATAAATTTTATGTTTACAAAAAAATTAAATTATTTCTGAAAAATAAGATAAATAGTGTTTAAATAGTTAGATTGGAACATAAGGAATAAGAGTTATAATTTTAAATTAAAAATATTTTATCTAATTAATTAGCATCAAAATATTAATTAAACCTAACTTAATAAATTAATAAATTTATTAGTTAAGAATAAAAATTATAATTTTAAATTAAAAATATTTTTTCTAATTAATTAACATCAAAATATTAATAAATTTATAATAAATCTTCACTACAGAGTTTTAGTAGAGTAAACAAAATTAGAAGTGCAGATAAATTAGGCCACGGCTACTATACTATTATGAGTATTGGAGACCTACTACTCATAAGTTGTTTTCGATGATGGAGCTTTTGAATCAACAATCCATTCCGTTAAATATGATCTAGAGTATTTGAAACTTCTAGAAAATAAATTTCGTAAATTTTCGAAATCATAATAAAGTTCATCAAGCGGGCATAAAATGAACGGTCGAAATCGAACGACGTCCTAAAAAAGGATGATCGGATCCTTCAATTCGAGATCGGAGTTATTAATCTTTATCTATGTAGTGAATAGAATTTTCTTTCAAAAATTCAACAAATTTAGATTCTTTTACACCGTTAAACTAGCAAGTATCCCATACCGGCCGTTAAAAATTGTCAAATTTGTGACCTCTGGATCGTAAGGTAAATGACATCGAAAAATTATAAAATTTTATTTCTAGAAGTTTTAAATGCTGTAAGTAACGTTTAACGGTATGGATCGTCGATTCGGAAGCTCTATCATCGAAAACAACTTATAAGTACGAGGGCGATCGTACTCATAATAGTATAGTAGCTGGACCGATAAATTAAATAAACTTGTATAGGGAATAAATCTAGACTATTTGTAAGAAACAATGAAATATCTGTTGACAGAGAGAAAATGGAAACAAAGAAAAAAAGAGAGATTTTGGTAATATAGTGGAGATAAAATTACTTAATTATTCACAAGTTAATACCCACTACTGACAGATTGCTGATTCGTGGATTGATAGTGCACCAGCATGGTGTATTCTGCGCCTCTCCCACGAAAAACTGCTACCACCTTTCCTCTAACTGTGTCTTCATCTGTTTCCTTTTACTTTCCTCAGTGGGCGGGATCATCTAGTCAGACACCAGCAGGGACGTCCGTGATCTTTGGACCGAAACCGCCGAAATCACCGACGTAGCGTCGCGAACTAAAGGACTAACCTGCCTAGCAGGAACTTGGTGGGTCGTTTGGACGGAAAGGAACCACATCATTTTTCGGAAAAAGTTACACAATGCTATACAGTCTTCAGTAAGGCTAGAACTCTTGTTACGTGACTGGTCCGAGCACCTCTGATTCGCCTGGGTTCTATGTTTCCACGCCCGACTCTCACGTCTTCTCTACTAATGTTCTAATGTTCTAGTTTTCTTTCTCTTTCTCGTTCTCCTTGTTGTTTTTCTTTTTTCCTACTTTCTTCGGAATTCCCAGCTGTTTTTATCTTTTACCACTTAGTTCATTTATTTAATGAATGAGGCGAGTAGCTTGCTACCTAATTCTCAAAAAATTATTCACAAGTTAAAAGACCAAAATATCCCTCTTTGGGATATTTGGTAACCGTTACCTCCCTTAATGTAACCTGCTATTGCAGGTCACAAGTCAAAAAATATTAAATCTGGGTTGTAGAATATGAATGAATTAACAGTATCGAAAAGTAACAAATATAGAAGCATTATTTTTCTTCTTTTTTTTTTGCTTAATTACTTTATTTTGTAGCTCTCTATTTTTATATTTTTAAGAATTATAACTATTTATACTAGTAGCAAAAATCCAGAGGCAAAAGTTTAATTTAATATCCGAATTTTTTATTTCAAATTTTTAATTGGTGAACATATAATTAACATATAAATATATCGCGTGCCCAAATAATTGGCAAATCTATTTTTTAAGTCATATTTTTCAATAAATTTAAAAATTAAGATACGAATTTTATTCATATTATACACGAATCAATTTTTTGCCGAATAAGATTTTACTAACTATGATTGACAATATATATATATATATATATAGAGTTGAGCTAGAATACTTTCAAAAGCACCATGGGAGTGGTCTTTATTGAGTTTAGTTATTATTTGGAGAGATGTGAGGTTGAGATGATGGTGGTAGGTGGTGGTAGGTGGTGATAGGTGGAATAGTGTTTGATCCATAGGCTATTAGTAATTAAGGAGTAGATCCAATGGCTAAAAACCTAATAGCACCATGGAGGAGATACTTCTAAAAGTATTCTAACTCAATTATATATATATATATATATATATATATATATATATATATATATATATATATATATATATATATATATATATATGTAATCCAGCTACTATACTACGCACAAAGCACTGCCCACGGCCATGCACAGCCACACGGATTAAGAGCAGGACGTGAGCCATGTCGCGTAGGGCCCCCCTCCCAAATTTTTATAATTTGCATAATAGTCTTTTTTTTTATATAGAAAATTTTTTAAAAAATATTTTTATTTAATTTTAAAAGTATGATGAGTAATTTATTTTTTAAATTTTTTTTGTGTCAATATAATGTTCTCTCAACTCTGAGTTTATTTATTTATTTTTTATTTACTACCTTCATTACTTCTAATTAATTTAAATAATTTTTTTATTTAATTAAATTAAAGGTTATATTAAAGTTAATAGATCTGTCAACTAATAATCATTTATTATCACAATTATATTTAATAAAAATTTAAAAATTAAATCATTTACTGAATTACTATTAGATTTAGTAAATTTCAAAATTATTTGAGTGAAATAATATAAATAAAATAACTAAAAGTTAAGTAAGTATAAATAAAAAAGGGGTAATATTTTTTTACACTAATTATTTAGTTAATATATTTTTCATCAAAAATTTGACTAGGTATATTTTGTTTATTTGATAAAATTTTAATTTGTATGTATTTTTGGCTCCCCTCATAATCGAGTGTCAGCTTTGAGTCCTCGATTAAGAGATGTGTGGTTAGGATGATGTGAGGAGGGTTAAGTGGGTGGTTGGTTGAATAGTATGATGTAACGGATGAAAATGATCAAAATGGTAGATCTAACTAGAAAACTTGATAGCACCAAATGCTTCGTGCTATTAATAGTATAGCATCGAACTCTCTCTCTCTCTCTCTCTCTCTCTCTCTCTCTCTCTCTCTCTCTCTCTCTCTATATATATATATATATATATATATATATATATATATATATATATATATAGAGAGAGAGAGAGAGAGAGAGAGTCCTACGCTATGCTATTAATAGCACGAAGCACTCGGTGTTACCAAGTTTTCCACCGTTAGATCCACCCCTTTGATGATTTTCATCCGTTAGATATACTATTCAACCAACCACCTACTTAACCCTAGGAGGCCCATATAATCCTAACCGCACATCTTGCAATCCAATGGCTAAAAACTTGGTAGCACCAATGACTTACTATTAATAGCATAGTAGCCTAGTTCTCTCTCTCTCTCTCTCTCTATATATATATATATATATATATATATATATATATATATATATATATATATCACATTTAAAACTATCAATAAGAAAACATTTCTATTCCTTGTAAATTTCTTTTCTGAAGTTAGATCCACCCCTTTGATGATTTTCACCCGTTAGATCATACTATTCAACCAACCACCCACTTAACCCTAGGGGGCCCACATTATCCTAACCGCACATCTCTCAATCCAACGGCCAAAAACCTGGTACCACCAATGACTTGGTGCTATTAATAGCATAGTAGCCTCGTTCGATAGAGTCCGCTATGCTATCAATAGCACGAAGCACTCGGTGCTATCAAGTTTTCTACCGTTAGATCCACCACTTTGATGATTTTCACCCGTTAGATCATACTATTCAACCAACCACCCACTTAACCCTAGGGGGCCACATCATCCTAATCACACATCTCTCAGTCCAACGGTCAAAAACTTGGTAGCACCAATGACTTGGTGCTATTAATAGCATAGTAGCCTAGTTCTATAGAGTCCGGCTGCTATGCTATCAATAGCACGAAGCACTCGGTGCTACCAAGTTTTCCACCGTTAGATCCACCCCTTTGATGATTTTCACCCGTTAGATCATACTATTCAACCAACCACCCACTTAACCCTATGGGGCCCACATCATCCTAACCGCACATCACTCAATCCAACGGCCAAAAACTTGGTAGCACCAATGACTTGTTGCTATTAATAGCATAGTAGCCTAGTTCTATAGAGTCCGGCTGCTATGCTATCAATAGCACGAAGCACTCGGTGCTATCAAGTTTTCTACCGTTAGATCCACCCCTTTGATGATTTTCACCCGTTAGATCATACTATTCAACCAACCACCCACTTAACCCTACGGGGCCCACATCATCCTAACCGCACATCTCTCAATCCAACGGCCAAAAACTTGGTGTGTGTATATATATATATATATATATATATATATAATTTTGGAAGCATGGTTTTCAGAGTAAACCACAAGCCGCCATATGGCGCATTTTCATGAGAAGTTTTAGCATAACTTGATAATAGTATAGCTTATTGTGTTCCAATATAATAATATATAAAGCAGTTATGAGAAGTTATAATATAACTTGATAATAGTATAGTTTATTGTGTTCCAATATTATATATATAAAGCAGTTTCATGAAAAGTTTCAATATGACTTTGATAATAAATTACTCAAAAATTTAAATTTAAAGTCGGTAACAACACTTCCATGCATTGCATGGGTCAATTGCTAGTATTTATCTATACAAATACATTATTTTCTATCAACTTTTGCCACATGGCAGCACCATATCAACTTTTGCTACGTGGCGCCACCATATCAACTTTTGCCACCAACTTTTGGCACGTGGCGACACCATAATCTCTTCTCAAAATTCTACTCTTCAATCATTGCGACTGATCGCCTTCTTCGTAATGTTTGCCTCTTCGGCTTTCCGTCTCATTAATTCTTTTTCTGTAACATCTGCTTTTTCGACTTTTCATCATCTCATTAATTTTTTCTCCTAACATATGTCTCTTTGGCTTTCTGTCATATTAATTTCTTCTCTGTAATGTTGCTACTTCGATTTTCGCCTCATTAGTTTTTATTTTCTAAGAGGCATTGCCTGAGGAGCCCGTGGGCACGACATACGACGTCCTCGACAACGACCTTGCCTACTACGTCAGCTACAACCTCAAGCCCGCAGGCGTGCTGCCCTCGCCCTCGCGATCAACGTCAAGTTAGTCGAAACCCTAGCTCCCAACCCTCCTCTCTCGATCTCGATCACTTAAATTTGTAATGCATAGTTATGCAAAGGGTGTGTATCCCTCTCCTCTAATAGCCTCGAGGACGAGAAGTATCGGCTAAGATATAAACTTGCCGAAAAGGGGTTGAGGCACTGTGGTACTTTACGAAATCGTCGATGTCAGTAGAGAATGTCTTAAATAAGAATATAAAGGGGTCTAATTTTTATATAACAAATTTTTTTCTTCTATAAATTTTTTTATTTTTCGTTGTTTTTTATTGAATTGAAATTCGATTCTAAAATTTTTATAGTATTTTTATATTATTAAATTTAATCAAATATGATTATATCCGCCGCATCGCGTGGGTTCCTACACTAGTATAAAATAATAGGCAAATAATAACGGCTAATTAAGACAAATCACGCATACACAGGTGGTTTTCAAGCTTTGAGGCGAAAAGGAAAAATTTAATCGACAATATGTCAATAAAATTATCTTGTTTTGTTTGAAAGGAACCCACCAAATAGCTAGCATGAATGATCGATTTCTTGCGGTCAATGCTTCCCGTGACATCTAAAAATATATGTAAATTTTATATTTTATTTATCCAACGCCCAAAGGTCATATTTATCGTACTAGTCATCTTATAATTTTATTTTTGGGACAATTGTTTATATATCTTGAAAAATTTTCGACTTTCTGATTTGTCCATTTTTTAAATTCTGTTAATAAATTATTAGCAGTAGATGATATTTTTATAAAATTACTATTTTGACATTTCAAAAATATTTTCGAAGTTTTGAAGGGTGTATAAGCAATTATCACATTTAACCAAGTTAACTTGAAAAAGTATATTGAAAAGAAAAAAAAAAGGAGCAGTAAATAAGATATTATCTGAAAATGTGAATCACATAGAATTTGAATTTAAGACATACCAACCAACCATCAAATTCTTTACCACTTGCGCTAGAAACAATTAGTATATATATTATTTTTTTATTTTTGAGAAAAAGATAACACGCTACCCACTTTATTTATTGAAAAAATAAATTAGGCTACAGGGATGAGACAATCTGGGCCTCTAGAGAACACAGAAAACTCGAGCAAGCGAGCGGAAAAAAGTAAAACGCACACACACGCACGCACTAATGGTTCTGTTTCCGATGTGTTGGGAGGAGGAAGTGCCACTCCGATTACAGCAACTTAAGCTTGTGGACAACTCGCACAAGGTCCAGTTGGATCTTCCCAAAGATCGAATCGTTTCTAACCTTCCAAAGAGTCCATCGATTGCTTGCTAGCTAATTCGATCAGTTAGACCGTTCCTCATCGAGTGCGTTCCTTTCCTTTCTGTCCATTTGTCCCATACTGCGATGACATCGTCTCCCAGATTCCGAGATTGCACTCCGCCCACACCCATCACTATAAGACGGGTGAACAAATGGTCTACGCCTCTTCACTCGATCCGCATAACACACAAGTTGTACGTGTCTATATATATTAATAGTTAACGAAGTAAAAACAAGTTAAGAACCATACTGTCATGAGAGTTTTTTTCTCTTTCAAAATACGTAACTTATTCTCAAGATGTGAGTACAATGATTTCTCTTTTTGAAAGCAACCTTTCAAATTAAACAATGGAATCACTGGCCTATTGTAGGTTACTGTTTTGCCCCAACAAAATTAATTAATTATAAATGCTTTTTGTATGCCCAAATAAGGGTGTATATCTTGCACCTTTGAATCCAAAAGTTTATAAATCTCTTTGCATTTTTGGTTTTTAAAAAAGAATTGAAAAGACAAGTGAGTGAACATTGGCTGCAAAGAATCTAGGATGTAACTTATACACATATATAGTATGTGTGTATAAATAGCTAGCATTGTTCATGTCAATACTCAGAATTGAGATAATTTCACATGGCTCTGTGTAAACATGTCAAATAATAAATAAACTCATACAAAATAAAAGTTATCAAATTTATTCTTTTAAAAATGCTAATGATTTCAAATGTACCCCTATGATTAGTACTGTTTGTTAGAAAAATTTTTTAGTTAATCATAAATAAAGTACTTAATCTTAGTTAGTAAGAAAAGTAAATTGACTTTTTTATTTCTCTTATATTATAATCTCATTACCTAATTAATTAGTTGAAGATGAACGAACGTTAATTGTCGCTCAGGAGAAGAGCCTCCATGTTGTCCTTCTGCGAAGCCAACGAAGTAACGAAATCGACAATTAATAGAGTTTTATAAGCAATGAAGGTGGCGATGAGGTTTGACGGTGGAAAAAAAGTGAAAAAGCGAAGTAGTAAATGGATAATAAAAAATAAAAAAAAAAATAAAAAAAAAACACGGAGTGAGAAAAGAGAGAGGTTTAATAGAAGAAGAAGATGATCGTTGGGAATGTTTGTGGAAGGGTATTTTCTCACGTTTCTAGCGCTGTTGGGCTTTATGAAGAGACATATTTATAATGACTTTATATTCACTTACCTCTCTTTCTAATTTTTTTTTAAAATAAAATATCAAAAGATTTTATAGATTTTTTGAATTCAAAGGTATAAGACATAAACTTATATATGAAGGATTGTGACACCCGAATAGTCCCACATCCGATGGGAATTAAATTATTATTGTTTTTATAAGAGACTTATACATTAGTAATAATAACTAGAATTAAGTATTTTGGGCCGGTGATTGGGCCAACGAGTTATTATTGCTAGTGTACTGTATCGTTACATTTGGTATCAGAACTGGTTCACCAACTGAATATGTGTGGCAAGTCTCGGTTGAGATTTTTCTATTAGTATACGTCTTTTGTACTTTTCTTCTTCCATATCTACAAAAGTGGACCTGCATGATTACTCAATATATACTCCTTTATTTTCTGACAAATTTTGAATTTGAATATATGCCTGTTTAGTACATCGAAAGTTAACATTAGGAATATTTAGGTCTTTGGTAATGTTGATTTATAAATTATTGATTAGGACAATATTTTTTTTTCGAGAAAAGGTAGCAAGCTATCCGCTTCATTCAATAAGCGATAGTGAATTAGGCATGAAGCAGAATGAGCTCCGGGAAAGAGAAAGGCAACAAGGTGGGAAAGAAGACAGGAGTACAAACAAACGAAACGAACAGAAGGAGAGAAGAGAGGAAGAAAAGAAAAGAAAAATAAAAAGGACAGTAGTAAAAAAAGAAAATTAGTGCGGTGTAGGACCTCAGGCGATCAGAGGTGAGCGGACCACTCCGCCAACAGGAGTCTCAGCCTCTCAAAAGAGTGAAGGACGTTGTGGGGTTTAGCTTGGAAGATGAAGTTGTTTCTTTCCGTCCACACGATCCACCAGATTCCCGCTAGGCAGCGTAAGCGCTTTGATCTCAGAGCAGCGTCAGTGGTGTTGCCTGATAGGGTCCAAAGGTCGCGGACGTCCCCAAGAGCGTCGGTCGGTAAGAACTGCCCTTCTGAAGTAAGTATGAGGAAGCGGGTGAAGATACAGTCGGAGAATAAATGGTCGCAACTTTCCATGTTGAAAGCGCAGAAGACGCAGTGTTGATCCACCCTTAGTCCGCGGATTAGGAGTCTGTCAGCGGTGAGTAATCTTTTCCTAAGCATAACCAAGTGAAGATTTTGATCTTGGGAATTTTCACGAGATGAGCCGGCAAGTTGGGTCTACGATTCCGAGTCCGACGAAAGATGTAGGTGGATTTCACAAGAATTGTCGGTTTGTAGTCCATCGCCGCTTACCCTATCGGAGTTCGCTTTGTGCACTACTGCTTGTGAGTATATCTTTGAGGAGGGAAATTTGTCTACGGCTTTCGGCCGAGGTTGCTGGCGAGAAGCCTAGGCAAATGAAGCGCCATCTCCAGCCATTGGTGGTCCAGCATTGGGACATTCGGACGTTCTTGTGTCTAATAAGGGTGAACATTGCAGGGAAGAGGGTGCTCAGGGGGGTTTCGCCAACCCAAATATCAGTCCAGAGCCTGATGTTTCTCCCGTCTCCCAACTTGTGTGTTATACTTCTTTTGAATACTTCGCCGCAGCGTACCACGCCTTTCCACCATTGTGAAAAAGGAGCGAAAGCATGACCCTCGTGGAGTGGTATTCGCCTGACGTAGTAAAGGGTTTTGATGAGTATGCACCAAGGCAGATGAGGTTCGATGAAGAAGCGCCACCACCATTTGGTGAGGAGTGCGACGTTCATGGTTTCCATGTCTAATATCCCTAGGCACCCTTCCTTTTTACTTTTGCAGACAGATTTTCAGTTGACTAGGCATGCTCCCCGAGAGATTTTTGAGCAACCTTTCCAGAAGAAAGCTCTACGAAGGGATTCTATCCGGCGCAATACCCATTGAGGTGCTCGGAAGATGGAAAAATAAAATAACGGAAGATTAGTGAGAACCGAGTTGACAAGGGTTAGCCTTCCTCCGTAGGAGAGTAATTTAGCTTTCCATCCGTCAATCCTTGAGTCAATGCGGTTAATGATCAAATCCCAATCCTTCTTGCGTAGTCGTTTGGTATAGAGAGGTAGGCCGAGGTAGCGGAAAGGGAAGGTGCCGACTTTGCATCCGATGACATGCGCAAGTCTAGAAGCTCTGTGAGGGTTCTGCCCTAGATAGAAAAGCTCCGATTTGGAATTGTTGATCTTCAGTCCAGAAGCCCACTTGAAAGTTTTCAGGATGAACTATAGGTTGCACATGGATTTTTTTTTTGGCTCGCAGAAAAAGAGTGTCGTCAGCAAATTGGATTATAGTGGTTTGACTATCTTCAGAAGGTTCGATGCCGTGGAGTAGGTTGTTTGACCGTGCAGATTCCGTGAGTTCGTAATTCCGTGAGTTCGTAATATCTATAATATATGTATAAGATTTGCATCTTACGTATATGTAGTTAGGATTTGTCTACAGGCTTACTCGTTATTTTTTATGACTAAAATCTAAAAAGCAACTATTTAGACACTTTTTTATATTGCAGCGATATACGGAATGTACAGATAATGTTTTTTTAGTTAAATCACAATTTTAGTCCATAGTGAGTCGCGTAATATTTTATTTTTCAAACTTTATTTTATTATAATTTTTGTTTCGAATTTTATGGTGTATGACACTTTAACCCTAAAATTTGAATTATCTGTAATTTTTGACCGAAAATATAAGCCATGTGCCATTTTATTTTTCGAACTTTCTAAAACGATTGAAATTAAATTTCCAAACCAATTTTTTTAAAAATAATTACTTAACAAAAATTTAATATTAAAATAAATATAATATTTTAATTATTACAGTATCATCAAGTAAAATATTGATATAATTCAACCTCTAAAGTCTGAACCGGATACTAATAAGTTTGGAAAAGAAATAAAAAGAAAACAAAAAAATCTCCCAAATGGCACTTAAAATTTAAAAGAGAAAATAGCATTCCTGAATTCGTGACAGCTAAAACAGATTACATTCGCCAAAATATGGCGACCGGTGCAGGATCGTGGCGGAGAGACACACAAAATTAACCACGATTTGAACGCAGAAAACAACATCCATAAATATCGAAACAAACCCCAAAGAAAGAGCATTGCAAATTTGCAATACTACATTTGTACGAAATTTTACGTTCCCCGTCCAAGTGTGAGGAGTCCTATTTTTATACTTGGAAGGATCCAAATATTTTTAAAAGCATTTTTTAATTTTTATTCCTTTTATACTATAAAATTATATATGTCGACATCTAAGATTAGAAAACTATGTGATTCAAGCACTTGGATCACTTGAATCACATACTTCTAATGTGACCGGTCGATACAATAATTTTATAGCACGAAAAATAGAAATTGAAAAAACATATTTAAAATCTTTGGAAGCCTCCAAAATATATATATATATATATATATAGAGTTGGTAGAATGCTATCGATAAAGAAACCCAAGACTTTTGCCATCCATTTATTTTCGATAATGGAGCCTCCAAATTGACGATCGGCACCGTTGAACATGATCTATACCACTTGAAGTATTTAGAAATTAAATTTTAAATCTTTTCGATGCCATTTGCCTAATGATCAAACGGTTTCAAAATTTGTAATTTTAATGATCGATATGAGGCGCTTTCTTGTTTAACGGCGTAAAGATATCCAAACCAATTGAATTTTTGATAGAAAATTCTTTAAACTATTTCAAACAAGATCTATACTCTTGATCTTGATTACAAAACTCCTATCATCATTTTTTTAAGAATATTCATTTTCAGCCGTTCATTTTTGTGTCCACTCGATGGATAAGAGAACAATATCGAAAATATATAAAATTTAATTTCTAAATACTTCAAATGGTATAGATCATGTTCAATCTGCCAATCATCAATTTGGAGGCTCCATCATCGAAAACAAATGGATGGCAAAAGTGGGTTGCTATCGATAGCATTCTAGCTCAACTCTCTCTATATATATATATAGAGTCCTATCTTATGCTATCAATAAAGCTCTCCTGCTACCAAGTTTTCCACGATTAGATTCACCCCTTTGATAATTTTCACCCGTTAAATCATATTATTCAATCAACCACTCACTTAATCCTAGGGGACCCACATCATCCTAACCACATATCTCTCAATCCAACGGTCAAAAATTTGGTAGCACCAATGACTTGGTGCTATTAATAGCATAGTAGCCTAGTTCTATATATATATATATAGAACTAGGCTGGAATACTATTAATAGCACCAATGACTTGGTGCTAGTAAGTTTTCTACCATTGGATTAAAAGATGTGCGGCTAGGATGATGTGGGCCCCCTAGGGTTGAGTGGGTGGTTGGTTGAATAGTATAATCTAACGGATAAAATTAATCAAAGGGGTTAATCCAAGGGTAGAAAACTTACTAAAGACCAAAATTTATTCTTATTAATAAGATACCAAATTTGGATATATATATATATATATATATATATATATATATATATATATATATATATATATATATATAAATAAAGAGAAAAAAACGAGATTTATTTTGGATGGCTAGCTAATAAGCTACTACTACATATATTACCACCACCATATATCATGGAGCTAATTAAGAGAGCCATTTGGAGCGTTTTTGATCTGCACCAGCTCGTGGATGAGCCTGGAGAGGTCGTCGTACGACGATCCGCCCTCGGCGACGGCCCGCTCCGCCTCCCGGCCAAGCTCCGCAGCCCTCGTCCGCCGCGCCTCCGCCGCGTCGCCGCCGCCCATGAGGGCCTCCACCGCCGCGGCCACCTCCTCCGCCGGCACCTCGGGCCTGGCGGCTTCGTCGTCGGTCCACGCCCTCTTCTTGTCGCCGGCGACCCTGACCCCGACGCCGGCCACGTCCACCACGAACCTCTCGTTGAAGAACTGCTCCGCGTGCAGCGGCCACGTCGCGAGCGGCTTCCCCGCGGCCACGGCCTCCATGAGCGAGTTCCAGCCGCAGTGCGTGACGAAGCCGCCGACGGCCGCGTGCCGCAGGATGGCCCGCTGCGGCGCCCACCCGTTCACGATTCTGCCCCGCTCCCCGACCCTCCCCTCGAACCCCGCGGGCAGGCACTCGCACTCGGGCGAGGCGACGTCGATCTCCTTCTTGACGACCCACACGAAGGGGCGCCCCGCGGCCTCCAGCCCCAGCGCGATGGCGCGGAGCTGGGCCGGCGTGAAGCGGCCGAGGCTGCCGAAGCAGACGTAGACGGCGGAGCCGGGCGGGCGGGCGTCGAGCCAGGAGACGACGTCGGAGTGGGGCTGGGGCTGAAGGGGGAGGTGGACGGGGCCGAGGGTCCAGCAGCGGACGAAGCGGGACGTGAGGTCGAGGTAGGGGGCCTCGAGGGAGCGGAAGGAGTTCATGACCATGCCGTGGGCGAGGGCGTGGGCTTCGGACATGCGGCGGACGAGGTCGGTGGGGTTGGCGACGTGGCCGGGGATCTCGGCGCGGGTGAGGCGGACGGGGGGGTCGGGGAGCCACGGGAGGAGGAAGGAGGCGTCGGGGTCGAGGTGGGGTTTGGCGTGGGAGAGGACGGCGGCGACGGCGGTGGAGAAGTGGGAGGTGCCGTGGAAGGAGAGGAGGGGGATGGGGAGGGAGAGGGCGGCGGCGTGGTGGGCGGCCCAGGGGAAGTGGACGTCGGCGACGAGGGCGTGGGGGCGGTGGAGGCGGAGGAGGGAGAGGAAGGGGGAGGAGAACTCGTCGCAGGCGGCGATGAAGGCCGGGGAGATGAGGGCGGACGGCAGGGCCGAGGTCGACTCGGCGCCGTCGGGCAGGCCGGCCGTCGCGGAGGAGAGGGGGGGCAGCAGGACGGGGCGGAGGGACGGGTACGAGGAGGCCAACAGCCCCGCGGCCGTCGACGGCGTCACGGCCACGGAGACCCGCACGCCGCGCTCCGCGAACAGCTTCGCCATGTCCAGCATCGGCAGCATGTGCCCCGCCGCTAGGAACGGCAGGAACATCACGTGCAGCTTCTCCTCCATTTCTTCCTCCTCCGCCATTTCTTCCGGCACTTTCCTCTTCTTCTTCTTCTTCTTCTTCTTCAAAGGAAAGTGAGCGAGAGCAGATCAGTGGGGCGAGAATGCGGCTGTCGCTTGTTACTTGTTAGGAGGAAGTGAGAGGAGGGGGTTTTAGGGTGGTCGTGATAGGGGAGTAGGGGCGGTAACCCTGCTCCTGATCCCCCATTTGATTTGGTAGTGGTCCCTAAAATTGAGTAGTGGTGGGTTGAATAACATGATTCGCCCGAGTGAAAATGATGCAAGAGGTAGATCTAACTAGAAAAAATTTATGAGCACAACAATGTATATTTATAAGAGTATAGAAATCAGACTATATATATATATATATATATATATATATAGTCCTACTGATATGCTTATTAATAGTTAATAAGACGACGAACTTTAACTTGCTAGTAAGTTTTCACTCTTGGATTAACCCTTTGATTAATTCTACCCGTTAGATTATACTATTCAACCAACCACCCACTCAACCCTAGGGGCCCACATCATCCTAGCACATCTTTTAATCCAAGAGTAAAAACTTACTAAAGACCATCAAGTATTAATAGTATTATAGTTATATATATATATATATATATATATATATATATATATATATATATATATATATATATATATATATAGTAGGGCTACTATACTATTATGAGTAGTAGAGCCCTACTATTCATAAGTTGTTTTCGATGATAGAGTTTCCGAATCGACGATCCACTCCGTTAAATATGATCTAGAGTATTTAAAAATTCTAGAAAATAAATTTCGTAATTTATATATATATGAGTTGAGTTAGAACACTCTCGTGTGCGCCAAGAAGTTTGTGCTTTTGAGTTTTTAACCCTTAGATGGAAAATATAAAATTGGAATTATGGTGGTAGGTAGAATAAATAAAGTTAACTCAAACTATATTAAGAATCAAGAAATAAATCAACTTGCTTTTTAAAAATCTAAGACAAAAAAACAAATATTTAAAAGATTTACTAATATATATATATATATATATATAGAACACTCTCAAAAGTACCAAGAAGTTTGTGCTTTTGAGTTTTTAACCCTTAGATGGAAAAATATAAAATTGGAATTATGGTGGTAGGTAGAATAGTGTTTAATTCAAACGATATTAGTAATCAAGAAATAAATCCAACGGTTAAAAATCTAGAAAAAAAAAAAAAGTGCTCTAAAAGTATTCTAATTAATATATATATATATATATATATATATATATATATATATATATATATATATATATATATATATATATATATAAAGAGAGAGAGTCCTACGGGATACTATCGATAACACCATGCATTTTGTGCTACCAAGTTTTCTCGCCGTTAGATCCACCTCTTTGATGATTTTCACCCGTTAGATCATACAATTCAACCAACCACCCACTTAACCCTAAGGGGCCCACATCATCCTAACCATACATCTCGGTAAAAGAAAACTTGTGGCATGATGACTTATTATTAATAGCATAGTAGCCTATAGTTATATATATATATATATATATATATATATATATATATATATATATATATATATATATATATATATATATATATATATATATATATATATATATATATATATATATATATATATATAGAGTCCATTACTATACTATTACGAGTACGATCGCCTCGTACTCATAAGTTGTTTTCAATGATAGAGCTTCCGTATCGACGATCCACACCGTTAAACGTTATTTACAAGATTTAAAACTTCTAGAAATCAAATTTTATAATTTTTCGACATCATTTACCTTACGATCAAGATGTCACAAATTTGACAATTTTTAACTACTTAGGTATGGGATACTTGCTAGTTTAACGGTGTAAAAGAATCGAAATTTGTTGAATTTTTAATAGAAAATTCTATTCACTACATAGATAAAGATCAATAACTCCGATCTTGAATTGAAGGATCCGATCATTCTTTTTTAGGACGTCGTTCGATTTTGACCGTTCATTTTATGCCCACTGATGGACTTTATTATGATTTCGAAAATTTACGAAATTTATTTTCTAAAAGTTTCAAATACTCTAGATCATATTTTAACGGAGTGGATCGTCGATTCAAGCTCCATCATCGAAAACAACTTATGAGTAGTAGGGTCCACTACTCATAATAGTATAGTATGGCCTATATATATATATGTATATATATATATATATATATATATATATATATATATATATATATATATATATATATATATATATATATATATATATGCTAGTCGTTATCATATTAATAGGATAAGAGACTTGTCCTATCAAGTTTTTAACCCTTGGATGAGAAATTGTAGGGTTAGGATAATATTAGGTTAGAGTTGAATGGTCCCTCTAGAGTTGAGTGGTCCCCACTGGGTTATAGTATTTAATTCAATGGTTAAAAATGATGAAAAGAATTGATCCAAAGGTTAAAAAACTGATAGAACAAGTGCTCCTATCCTATTAAAAGGATAGTAATCGGACTCTCTCTCTCTCTCTCTCTCTCTCTCTCTATATATATATATATAGCTACTATCTTATTAATAAGATTGGGACCATTATCCTATCAAGTCGTTTTGCATAATCGAAACTTCAAATTGATAGTAGCCCTAACCTATATATATATATATATATATATATATATATATATATATATATATATATATATATATATATATATATATATATATATATACTATACTATTACGAGTATAGAGCCCTTACTACTCATAAGTTGTTTTCAATGTTGGGGTTTTCGAATCGGCAATCCACACCGTTAAACATGATCTAGAGTATTTGAAACTACTAGAAAATAAATTTCGTAATTTTTCGAAATCATTATAAAGTCCATCAAGTGCATAAAACGAATCTGTCAAAATCGAACGACGTCCTAAAAAAGGATGATCGGATCCTTCAATTCAAGATCGGAGTTATTGATCTTTATCTATGCAGTGAATAGAATTTTCTATCAAAAATTCAACAAATTTCGATTCTTTTACACCGTTAAACTAGCCGTATCCCATACCTACTGTTAAAAATTGTCAAATTTGTGACCTCTTGATCGTAAGGTAAATGATATCGAAAAATTATAAAATTTTATTTCTAGAAGTTTTAAATGCTCTAGATAATGTTTAATGCGTATCGTCGATTCTAAGCTCTATCATCGAAAAATGGACCAAGCAAATAGCCTATGCGACTCATTCTCATAATAAGATAAGAAATTTGACTTATATATATATATATATATATATATATATATATATATATATATAGAGAGAGAGAGAGAGAGAGAGAGAGAGAGAGAGTTGAGCTATAATACTATCAATAGCAAACCGATACTTTTGCCACCCATTTGTTTTCGATGATGGAGCCTCCAAATTGATGATCGCACCGTTGAATATGATCTATACCATTTAAAGTATTTAGAAAATCAAATTTCATATATTTTCGATATTGTTCTCTTATCCATCGAGTGGACACAAAAATGAATCAGTGAAAATGAATATTGTTAAAAAATGATGATAGGAGTCTTGTAATCAAGATCAAGAGTATAGATCTTGTTTTAAATAATTTAAAGAATTTTCTAACAAAAATTCAATTGATTTGGATATTTTTACGCCGTTAATCGAGAAAACGCCTCATATCGACCATTAAAATTACAAATTTTGATACCTTTGATCATTAGGCAAATGATATAAAAAAGATTTGAAATTTTATTTCTACATACTTCAAGTGCTATAGATCATATTCAACGGTGACGATCGTCGATTTGGAGGCTCCATCATCGAAACAAAATGGGTGGCAAAAATGCCATTGCTATTGATAGCATTCTAGCTCACTATATATATATATATATACATATATATATATATATATACATACATATATATATATATACATACATATATATATATATACATACATATATATATATATATATATACATATATATATATATATATATATATATACTACTATGCTATTAATAAATTTAGTCTATTAAGTTTTTGGCCGTTGGATTGAGAGGTGTGCGGTTAGGATGATGTGGGCCTCTAGGATTAAGTGGGTAGTTGGTTGAATAGTATAATCTAACGGGTTAAAATCATCAAAGGGGTGAATCTAACGGTAAAAAACTTGGTAGCGTCTTTGTCTTATTGATAAGATAATGGACTATATATATATATATATATATATATATATATATATATATATATATATATATATATATATATATATATATATATATATATATATATATATATATATATATATTATTATTTGTAAAAGCACCAAGTTCTTTGTGCTTGTAATTTTTTTCTATTAGATCTACCACCTTTGATTATTTTCACCCGTTAAATTATACTATTCAACCAACCACCCACTCAACCCAATGGGACCCACATCATCCTAACCACACATCTATTAATCCAAAGGTTAAAACTTACAAGCACCAATGACTTGCATTTTTTAAAAACATAGAGCTCAATTATATATATATATATATATATATATATATATATATATATATATATATATAAAATTTTGAAGAATATATATTAGATATTATCTCTTAATTGTATTTTACCGGGAACTACAATGGCGGATCGAGGTCAAGATTGGTAACGTTGTGGTCAGAATTGTTTTTTATATTAGAAAATTTTAAATACATGGTTAGAAGCAGCTACAGTGGATCAAGTAGTATATTATAATCAACAAAGGGGGCAGTGAATTGTGGACTCACGTGTATATTGTGCTCGGAGTTTTCACCTCCTACTATGTGAGATCTATGGGGAATCACATCTTTGTAAAACTAATTTATTTTAGTCAATTCCATGAAACAAGATTAATTCTTTTTTTTTTAAGTAAAAGCTCCAGATCTATATGCTGCGTGGTTTGTCCATTATTTTACTTTATTACACTATCACTGAAACTACATTATTTAAATGCTTTATGATTTTTATTTTCGTTTTTCCTTCTTGCACATTTCGTTAATTTCTCCTGTAAAGTAGTAACGTGCCGTAAACGTGCATCATGAATCATTTCCTCTTTCTTTCTTTCTTTTAATATCCAAGAACTATCAGAATTAAGTTCTAAGTTGCATGCCTTTTTGAAGAAGTCTCATATTTTTTTACGCAAGACTTTTTACTTTTTATCGTATACCCCGGTATGTTAAGCGTATTGGTTGCAGATGAGATCCGAAATCCAAGTTCTAATTCTAGTTGATTCACATTTCTAGCTAAGTTTATTTCTAAATAAAATAACGAAGGTGAGCGCGCTACCTATCTCTTAAAAAAAAAAAAACTTCTACTACATATATATATATATATATATATATATATATATATATATATATATATATATATATATATATATATATATATATATATATATATATATATATATATATATATATATATATATATATATATATATATATATATATTTTGAGAGAGATAAGTAGCACGCTACCCGCTTCGTCTATTTCGTTAAGAAATAAACTTAGCTAGAAATGTGAATCAACTAGGATTCAAACTCGAGTTTCGGGTACCAACCATTAAGTCTTTTCGCCACTCGTTTCGAAACGGTTGGTTCTATCGCATATATTTGACGGACGTGTGTGTCACGTGACGGTTTAATAAAAAAGTTAACAGAAGAAGAAACAGAAAACAAAAATAAAACCGCACGGTATTTAAGTGAAACGATTAACGGAGGACGAATTTTCACACTAGTCTCATCATTTTTTTTAAATAATAAAAATTTTAAACGGTTGTCTAAAGGTCGCATTTGGTTCAAAATAAAAAATAAAATTGGAATAAGAATCGATTGAAATGAACAGAAATCGAAAGAGGAGATAATAAAACCTTCAATATATTTAGTTCAGAAATAACAAACGGGATCCATATAGCTGAATCATTCTTTCAATATGTACGGAATGTGTGTTGATCTAGATGTACCCCGTACAAAATAAAAACTAAAATGCAAAATAGAAAAATAATTTAAAATTGAGTACGCACCTCAAAACATAAAATTAAATTAATAATTTAAATTCAAAGTAAATTTTAAATATTAAAAATTTACATCAAAATATTGAAATGATAAGCCAAAATTTTAAGCATAATTTTTAAAAATTTAAAATTTAAAATTGACTGGACAATTCAAAATATAGAACTAATTTTTGATTTGATTCAAATTCAAACTTACAATTAAATTTAAATTTATAGATCAAATTCAAAATACTTGAATGACTTTATATTTTAATATAATTAATAAACCAAAGTTTAGAATTAAATATTTAATTTCTAAATAACTTAATTAAAAATTAAAGTAGAAAAAATAAATTTAATTTTAAATAAAAATATAAAATATATTAATAGTATTCGAGCATAACTCATATATACATATAGTTGAAATTTGAATGCTATCAATAACAAGCGGCTCCATTGTTACCCATTTGTCTTCGTGACGAGCCTCCACTTGAAGTATTTAAAACTAAATTTCGAATTTTTTCGATATTATTTACCTAATGATCAAAGGTTTTAAATTTTATAATTTTAATAGTAGATATGAAGCATTTTCTCATTTAACAAGATAAAGTTATTCAAATCAATTGAATTTTGGTTAAAAAATTTTTTAAACTATTTAAAACAAGATATATACTCTCTTTCTTAATTACAAAATTCCTATTATCACGTGATGTCGAAAAAATCTAAAATTTTGTTT
Source organism: Aechmea fasciata (assembly GCA_025177825.1). Taxonomy (NCBI): domain Eukaryota; kingdom Viridiplantae; phylum Streptophyta; class Magnoliopsida; order Poales; family Bromeliaceae; genus Aechmea; species Aechmea fasciata. The sequence continues at coordinate 3,007,963 of CM045935.1, forward strand.
CCAAATACATTCAATAGTGTATATCAAATCTAATCTAACCGATCGTCGATTTGAAAACCGCATCATCAAAAACAACTCGAGCACGGAGCGCTCCGTGCTACCAATAGTATAGTAGCCGGACTAATATATATATATATATATATATATATATATATATATATATATATATATATATATATATATATATATATATATATATATATATATATACTCATATGAGTATTGGACCCTTACTACTCATAAGTTGTTTTTGATCATGGGGCTTCCGAATCGACGATCCACTCCGTTAAATATGATCCGGAGTATTTAAAACTTCTAGAAAATAAATTTCGTAATTTTTCGAAATCATAATAAAGTCCATCAAAAGTGGTATAAAATGAACGGCCGAAATCGAACGACATCCTAAAAATAGATGATCGGATCCTTCAATTTAAGATCGGAGTTATTGATCATTATCTAGTGAGTGAATAGAATTTTCTATCAAAAATTCAACATATTTCAATTCTTTTACACCGTTAAACTAGTAAGTATCCCATATCGGACATTAAAAATTGTCAATTTTGTGAGCTTTTGATCGTAAGGTAAACGATGTCGAAAAATTATGAAATTTATTTTCTAGAAGTTTTAAATACTCTAGATCATATTTAACGGAGTGGATGGTCGATTCGGAAGACCCATGATCAAAAACAACTTATGAGTAGTAAGGGTCCAATACTCATACGAGTATAGTACTCTATATATATATATATATATATATATATATATATATATATATATATATATATATATATATATAGAGAGAGAGAGAGAGAGAGAGAGAGAGCTAGGCTCCTATGCTTTCGAATGTACGAGACCTCCATACTTGTAAGTTGTTTTCGATGATGAGATATTCGATTCGACGATCGCCCGCTAGACATGATCTACGTTATTAGAACTACATAGAAATCAAATTTCATAATTTTTTGACTTCATTTGTCTAGTGAACGAGCAAAATTTCAAAATAAACGGCCAAAAATGAAAATTTCATTAAAAACAAAGATAAATGACTCAAATTTCAAATCGGAAGTATTGAGCTTGCTATTGATGTTAAGTAGAATTTTCTATTAAATTTTCATCTAATTTGGATACTTCTACACCGTTGAACTTAAAAACATGCCACATCTAGTTAAAATAGTTATTTTTGAGACATTTTGATCGCTTGGTAAATGATGTCAAAAAATTATAAAATTTGGTTTGAATAGTTCCAATATGATAGATTATACTTAACGAAGGCGATCGTCAAATCGGATGTCTTATCATCAAAAACAACTTACAAAGACGGAGGTCTCCGTACTTTCGAAAGTACAGAGACTTACTATATATATATATATATATATATATATATATATATATATATATATATATATATATATATATATATATATATAGTTCAGCAATTGAGGCTTGTCGACACGTCGGGAGAGTGTCGGGACAAGTTCGAGTCGCGTTGGCGCGAAAGAGACGCAAAACGGACTCAGTATAACGCGAGAGCAGGAAGTTAATTAGCACTGAAATCTGTAGATTTCAAATTCTTAGCATTTATACCGGTACAACGCAGGGGAGTACCGGTACCCTGTATATTTTCTGCGCAGACTGCTCTTGAGTTGCCAATTCTGCTGCGTGGTACCGGTACAACATCAGCGTAATACCGGTACTCCAAGGTAGGTGAGGGGTTGTTTGGTCTTTTAGCCACCTCGTTGTTTTCACCCTACCTACTCCCTCTATATACGTGTATAGAGGGAGAGAGATAGGGTTTTGCTGGGATTCTTCTCCTCTTTCACTGTGAAGCTGGACTTTAGCACCTTGGTCCCTCCAATTATTCTAATTTTCACAATTCCAAGCTTGAGGAGTGCTGATTCTGCAGATTTCCAATAGCGACCTTCGGCGTTTTGGATCGTGTGCGACCTAGAAAGGTCGGATTGCGGTGAAACTTGGTTTGTTGGATTCTAGACTTCAAAAGGAATTAGTGGCGCCCAATTTTATAGAATTTGATTGAGGTTAGCCTGGTCAATTTCGTGTTTCTCTTTGCTACTGATGGTTTGGACCTGATTTTGAGTTTTCTTGAACTTTCATGATGCAATCTTTAGAGGCATTGGGTTTTTGGACCTAAAATTGATACTCCTGTATACTCATCTGATTTTGAGACCTTACTCATCTGATTTGGAAGTGATTAGGTGAGTTTTGATTTTGGATTTGAGGGAATTTAAGCTTTAGTGCTGAATTTTTGGGTTATAATGCAATTGTTGGGGTTTTGATGTTCAGATCTTTGAGGAGGTTTATTACTGGTCCAGTGGTGATTATAGCAGAGTTCACCTGTGTTTTCGAGACCTTCTTGCTACTGTGGAGTGCGCGAGAGGTGGGTTAATCATCAGTTTTGCCTCCTAAGCATACGCATAGTCGACATGTATAGATTCAGCCGTTGTATATATTATTCTAGCTCTAATTCATCGATTAATATGTTTAATGAAATCTGAATTTGAAGTATGATATAGTAAGTTGGATAAATTCTACATATTAGACTTGGACTTTGATTTAGGAGAAAATCAGCGATTTTAACCCGGCATATGGTTAAACTACCTGATTTAGCGCTAGGAGCTGTGGTTTGTTTGTATTTTCGCAGTTCTAGAGTGGTGGTGTCTGCGACCACGAATGACGTACCTCGCACGGTGAATTTTATCTTGATTTCCCGTCAGGTAGTATTCATGATTCAGATTAATATTTAAATATGTATGGTTATCAAGTATTGTGGATCCATGGCTTCCAATAAATGCAAGCATCTATTGTTAATTACCCCTATAAAATATTAGGGTGCCTTCGATTAAGGAACCTCTGTAATGCCGAAATAGACTGAAAAAAGATGAATTTTATAACATAGTTCATTGTACAATTACATAATTTAACCAGGGGCATACCTCCAGTGTACATGAATATGATATAAAAGAGAAAATGACGGTCGATTGAACTTGACTTGGATTACACCTACAATTTTTTAAGGGTTAATCTAATTAGATTTAACTAAATCCTAGTTACATATATTAGGATTTAGTTGGGTTTGAATCAATTAGACTCTAATTGTATATATCAAAGTCCAATCAGATTTGAGTTCACCATAAGGTGCAGGATGGCTAAATCTACATGTATTAGAATTAGTCGATTTGATTTAGATTAACTCTAATTATACATATTAGAAGTTATTAATTTAATTGAACTCTAAATAGATATATTAGAGTCAAATCATATTTGAGTTCACTCTAAGGTGAAGGATGGCTATATGTATTAGAATTAGCCGAATTTGATTTAGATCAACTCTAATGTTACATATTAGAGTCTAATTGATTTAGTTGAGCTCTATGTATGTGTATTAGAGCCCAATCATATTTGAGTTCACCCTAAGGTGGAGGATTGCTAAATCCTAAATATATGTATTAGTATTACCCAAAATTGATTTAAATTAAACTCTAATTATACATGTTAGAGTCTAATTTGGTTTAGTTGAACTCTAAATATGTGTATTAGAGCCCAACCATTTTTGAGTTCACCCTAAGGTGGAGGATTGCTAAATCCTAAATATATGTATTAGGATTAGCTAAATTTGATTTAAATTAAACCCTAATTATATATATTAGAGTCTAATTTGGTTTAATTTATTATTTTTACCTTAGTCACATGTACTAAAATAAAAAGACGGTTTAATCAATTCTAAATATATATTTAGAATTTGATTGGGTTTGAATATGGTTGTGATTTGACTCTAGTTTTATATGCTAGAGAATTGGATGATTTGGATTAGAATTTAACTGGAATTTTGATTTGATTTGGGTTAGGTTTGGGCTCAATGTGGGTTAAGGTTTAATTTTGATGTCAACTTAGACAAATTGGCTCAATGTGGGTTAAGATTTAATTTTGATGTGGACTTAGGCAAATGGGCTCAATGTGGGCTAAGGTTTAATTTTGATGTGGACTTAGGCAAATTGATGGATTCGAGTATGGGCTCAATTCAGGTCCATATGGATGGATTCGGGTATGGGCTCAATGCAGGCCCATATGGATGGATTCGGGAATGGGCTCAATTCAGGCCCATATGACTTAGATCCATATCTTCTTTGGACTCAGATTCAGATTTGGGCCGGTCCAAATGAGATTCTTCTTTATTTTGAAGTGGTTAATTTGAAATTAAAATGTGCATGCATTCTTTAATTCGCGGATGTAGGTTCAATTCATTTCAATCTCATGCCTTAAATTAATTTGGAGTATAAAGAGTCCAATATGATCAAATCTCAATTTGGTCTAATTTGACCAAATTGAGAGATTCGATTTTGAATAGAATTGAGGGGTTCGATTATCTTTCGAACATCCCGTTGTTTTTCTAATAGAACAAAGCTCCATCTCTCTTTGATTAGAGGAGTAATCTCTCTCTTCTGGCGACATTCTATAACGACCTAGCCCACTAGCAACAATAACTCGTTGGGCCCAACAACCGACCCAAAATGCTTAAGCCCAGTTATTATTACTAGTGTCTAAGTCTATTATAAATCCAATAACAATCTCATTCTCATCCAATGTGGGACTATTGGGGTGTCGCACTTCGTTAAGGCCCGACGTCCTCGTCACCCAATCACACACACACACCCCACGATCACTGTGCTATGTGAGACTCGTCTCGCTAGCTCGTCATCCGCACTCGGCTCACGAGACTCGCCACACATGTCCAAATTTGGTGAACCGCTCTAATACCAAATGTAACGACCCACTGGCAATAATAACTCGTTGGGCCCAACCACCGGCCCAAAATGCTTAAGCCCAGTTATTATTACTAGTGTCTAAGTTTCATATAAACCCAATGACAACCCCATTCCCATCGGATGTGGGACTATTGGGGTGTCACAGACTCCCCCCGTTAAGGTCCTGACGTCCTCGTCAGTCCAATCACACACACAGCCTAAGATCACTAGGCTATGTGAGACTCGTCTCGCTAGCCCGTCATCCAGACCCTGACTCAGCCGAGACTCGCCACACATGTCTAGCTGGTGAACCGGCTCTGATACTAAATGTAACGACCCGGTCCACTAGCAAAAATAACTCGTTGGGCCCAACAACCGACCCAAAATGCTTAAGCCCAGTTATTATTACTAGTGTCTAAGTCTATTATAAACCCAATAACAATCCCATTCCCATCCGATGTGTGACTATTGGGGTGTCACACATTCTTTACAAAGAAAAGAGCACCGCTCTCTCTTTTGATGATATTAATTTTTACAAAGAAAAGAGCACCGTTCTCCCCCTTTTTTGACGACGAATTCCTTTTTAAAGAGAAGAGCACCGCTCTCTCTCTCTTTATATACCGATTAGGTTCGCCGTAAAAATTTGCGTCTTTGGCATTTCGTCAAATAAATTGTCTTTGTCATTTCATCGAACAGTTGGTGGACGTGTTGCTTTGTGAAATACCGACTTTCTTAAAGAGAATAGCACCGCTCTCTCTTTACATGTAGATTAGATTCACCGTCAAAAACTATCTTAGGTATTTTATCGAACAGTTGGTGGGAGTGTTGTGTGGCGCAACACCGACTTTACAATTGCATTGTTGGCGTCGAATTTTGACTCCTCCGACCGCTGTAGCCGCACGTTGTCGTTTTCGTCGTGGGGGATTCGCTAGTAATGCGTGAGATGCAGCGGCTGCTGTCGAAGCTGGCCGTGACGGAGACGAGGCCGATGACGCCGATCAGATCGACGTGCTGCGCGCTACTGCCGACATCAAAGTCGACGACGTGGAGCTTCGGGTGGCGGAGCGGGGGCGCCACTCGGCGACAACGAGGATCAGATCAGCGTGCTGCGCACCGCTGCCGACGTCTAAGTCGAAGACGTGGATCTTCGAGTGACCGCGCGAGGGCGCCGCTCGTCGATGGCGCGGATGAGATCGGCGCGCCACGCGCCGCCGCCGACGTCGGTTAACGACGTGGATCTTCGGGTGACCGCGCGAGGGCGCCGCTCGTCGATGGCGCAGATCGGATCGGCGCACTGCGCGCCCGACGATGCCGACGTCGAAGTCAACGACGTGGAACTCCCCATCGCCGCACGGGCTCGCCGCGAGCCGCACGGGATGATGAAGCAACCGAGGGACTCGTCACGGTCGGGGCGGAGAGCGACGGCGGGGTCTTGTAGGCGGGATGGAGGAGTGGGGAGTCCCACGACGGGCGGGTGCGATAGAGGAGTTGGGCGCCGGGAGCTTCGGACGGCGGGGCCGCGGTCGGGGAACCTCGCGACGACGGAGCCGCGACGGGGAGAGGTGCGGGTGCGGGAGCTTCGCGAAGGCAAAGCCGCGACGCGGGGTCGCGACGGAGGAGCCTGCGACGGTGGGGGCCGCGACAGAGGAGGTGAGCACCGGGAGCTCGGTGATAGCGGAGCCGCGATGGAGGAGTTGGGCGCCGAGGACCTTCGCGATAGCGGAGCCGCGACGCGAGGAGCGGGCGCGAGGACCTTCGCGATAGCGGAGCCGCGACGGAGGAGACGGGAGCCGGGGGAGTTCTGCGACGACGGAGCCGCGACGGAGGAAGTGGGCGACGAGGAGTTCCGCAACGGCGGAGCCGCGACGGAGGAGGCGGCGCCGGGGAGCTTCGCGATAGCGGAGCCGTGACCGAGGAGTTGGGCGCCGGGAGTTCCGCGATGATGGAGCCGCGACGGAGGCGGGGCGCCGAGGAGTTCCGCGACGGTGGAGCTCGCGACGGAGGAGGCGGGCGCCGAGGAGCTCGCGATAGCGGAGCCGCGACCGAGGAGGTGGGCACCGGGGAGCTTCGGGACAACCCGGAGCCGCGGCCGGGGAACCTCGCGACGGCGGAGCCGTGACGGAGAGGTGCGGTCGCCGGGGAGCTTCACGACGGCGGAGCCGCGACGAGCTTCGTGACGCAGGGTCGCGACGGAGGAGCCCTGCGACGCGGGGGCCGCGACATAGAAGGTGGGCACCGGGGAGCTCCGTGATAGCGAAGCCGCGATGGAGGAGTTGGGCGCCGGGAGCTTCGGAGACGCGGGGCCGCGGTCGGGGAACCTCGTGACGGCGGAGGAGCTCTGCGACGGTGTGGGGTCGCGATGGAGGAGCTCCGCGACGGTGGGGTCGCAACGAAGGAACTCCGTGACGGTGGGGGCCGCGACGGAGAAGGCGCGCGGCTCATCGGCGGTGAGGGAGGCGGCGCTCCCAGTAGCTTGGGCTCACCAAAAGGAGAGAGAGAGAGAGAGAGAGAGAGAGAGTGCTTTGATTTTCCCTTTCTTCTTTTTTTTGTGTGAGAAAGAGCTTTGATGCTAAAGGAACAATAAAAATATTATATTACCTTTTTTCTTCTTGCGTGAACAGGGAACGAGATTTCTTTTGTGGAAAGTTTTAAAGTTCAAAAAGAAAATCGTGTCCCTTCCAAGTTGGTCTAAATGGGTATTTATGGACTTAGGTAATTTTTCTCTTTTGATCGTGTCGATGATAGGGTAGTGGGATGAGTGGGTGCAGATCGTGCGAATAATGGGGTAATGGGATGTGTGGGTGCAGATCCTGCAAGCAATAGGATAACATTTGCAACTTAATCCCTCTAATTTATTTATATTATGTTTATATGCTTGAAGTGGAGCATTTTACAAATATATGAAAGGAGAATGACTGATTGCTAAATGGTACATATGTAATATCCATGCACCTAGTGCATGGATCGACCTGTGCACCATTTTTTTCAAAATTTGGATTCGATTTTTCAAAAAATTGGCTAGGTCCTGGTATTAGTATTAGACACGGTGAACCATTCACTATATCCAATACAACTACCAGGCCTTAGCCATATTTGGCCATGTCTAAGGGGCTAAGTTCTAATCTCCCAATCAACATACTATTTATTTTCTTCTTCAGTTTGTCGTTGTTTGAACTTCTTTACTGATACTTTCGAGCAATCTTTGAGGTGGAGAACGATCTTTTTCCACTCTTTGCTGTGCTTTCGCTCTCCACGAAATGACTGAAGCACCTTTTCGAGCCATGGATGAAATATTTTATAATGGCAGTAAAATATTATCCTGTAATTACCGCAACTCCACATTTGTAAATATATGTGTTATTAAACATATCTTCATGCATATGCATAATAATACCGCCCTTAGCAGGAAAAATGTCTAAGTGCTGGTATTAGTATTGGACACGGTGAACCATTCACCGTGTCCAATACAACTATCAGGACTTAGCCATTTTTGGCTAGGTTCTAATATTAGTATTAGACACGGTGAATAGTTCACCGTGTCTAATACTAATGTATTAGACACGATTAATAGTTCACCGTGTCCAATACAAATTCCAGACCACGGTAGAACACATTGAACACGGTAAACCATTCACCGTGTTTAAACACGGTAAATGGTTCACCGTATTCAACTTAAACACCTGGCCCCAGCCCGGCCCGCGTGGCGCTGACATGGCGCTGGCATGGCAGAGCCATTCTTGCAAATAAATTTTCACTAGGGCTATTTTTAAAAATAAAATTGTTCAGGGGGCTATTTGCAAAAAAAAGCCATTTCTAATAGTTCACTAACAAAATTTAATTTTAAGAGTATTTAAAATAACTTAAAACAATAAAAGAATATTTTTATTTTTAAGATTAACTTTCTAAATGGGATAAATAAAAAATTTGGGCTGAGGAGTATATAAACAATTGCTTTACAATTTAGAGCGAATACAAAATGCTATATTTTAATTAGTTATTTCCACAAACGAATTGATTCCTCATTTTGCATTGTTATGATGGAAGTTGAAAAGGTATTTACTCGTCAAGATGGAGTGTTATTACAGTCAAAAAGTTGAAACAAAAAAACCTTCTCGCTCACAAAATCCTAACCATCGAAAACACACACAACACTCTTTTTCATATAAAAAATCTATAGAATAAAAAAAAAAAATAATATACATAAAAGGTTATATCAGAATAAAAATAGTAATAATTTATCTATAACTAGATTATATACCAGCCAAAATAGTAATTATTTATGCTAACAATTCACTAACATAATTCAACTCTACAAATATATTTAAAATAATTTAGAATGTTCAAAGAGTATTTTTAATATTAGCCATTCTTATCGAAGCAACTGCCTCGATTAAGAAAGGCCTAAGGAAACATTCTCAACCAAGAAAATAAAAGGGAAATTAACTCAAAAGAAGTGCAATTTCTGGGAAATTAACCAGAAAGTGGTGCAATTTCAAAATAAATAAATAAATAAATACAACATAGAAATTCATTGAAGGGTTTTACATTATCGCCGAATTTAACCTAACCGCGAAACAAGAATAAAAAGGATGAAAATTACTTACATTTATGATGTCAAGAGCGCCGAATAAAGCTCAGGAAACCCGCAACTGCAGCTACTGTGAAGATCACTCCAGCATACAAGAAGCAATTTCCCTCGCAATCACTGTTTGAAAATATCACAACAAGTGAGGCGAATATTCGAGCAGTAAAAATGCACAATGACCCCCGTAAACTAGAGGCCACTTCAAAACATACAGCCCAAACTACTATCTTTCCTTTTTTAACTGACTCCCAGCATTCGATTCTTTTGGCTTATAGGTTTTCTCTTTTTTTCCCATCAATTAAATTGCGGGGAGTTTGATAACTCCCCCAAAAATTCTGTAAAATTTAAATGTTTTGAGCTTTTACAGTTGATGCAACTGCAGATTCATTGAATTTTTAACAGACAATAACTGATAAAGCGTTAAGCAACACAGACGTTCGGTTCAATTTAAATAGATAGCTCGAATTTGAAGAATTAAAAGTCGAGAGCGTCAGTCAAAAACAGTTAAGTTGGAGAGTCTACTTGAAAATCACCTGTAGATGAGGGGGTCATCACAAGTATTTGTCTAAAAATCTGTTCTCATAGTAGCTCCAAATACACGGAAAATAGCATTCGGAAAGATGCTATACAGGATGCTGTAGCTGATGGCAGCCTTAGTGGGCCATATTTCTGGAACTCGCACCCGCAGTTATCTGCAGATACAACATATATCAGCTGAAACACACAATATTTGAGGGTTTGTTTGCGCCATAATATTTTCTCCCCAGCTCATCAGACCAACGATGATGACTCGGAATGAAGTCAATGTTAAGTTTGTTTTTAGATAATCCCAACATGCGATGATCATGGAGATAAGTACAAAAATTACTAACTGAACTCTTTCAATCAAACATTTTAGTCCCTGAACTTATCTACATTTTGCAAATGCATCCACGGCCGTGTCTCAACATTCGTCAAGCCACATTCTCTATGCACATGCACATTGAAATGAGCGTTTCAACCCCGTACCAAAATAAAGTTGGAGGTAAAATCATTTCATGGAACGGGTACTGTGCAAAGCACATGACTTGATGGATGTTGGATGGCAGACTGAGAGCAGGATGCAATCGCAAAATTTTTGAAAATTCAAGGACTAAAATGTTCAAGTGAAAATTTGACAGACAAAGTTGCAATGTCACGGAAATATAGGCTTGCCTATTTATGCATTCAATAAATAAGGGGTCGATAGTTTCAAAAAATGTAACATTTCGGAATGCCATACAATTTATATGTGGATTGCTGAAATTGTTCCCATGGCACTTGGGTCTGGAGGGAGCAAGGGACTCTGTATATTCTTGTTGATGGAATACACATTTCTATCAGCTATGGGAATGACAAAACCCCTCCTCCACTCATGGTATTGTACTATGCCCACTAGTTGGAAACCTAGGATGATTCCACCACTCCACCAAAATCTCTTACATCTTCCCAACTTGAATTGAATGGTGACATTTTGAGTTTCTTAAATAAAAACATGTGTAGGACTCCTTAAATATTACAAATCGGTGAAACGAATGTCCCTCAAATATTAGTGATAGAGGATAATTAATATAATTATCAGGATAACTACGGATAAAGTGAGGGATAGCATGCTTCCTAAATGAGGGATACATTTTTTTTTTTTTAATCCCTTTTGGCCCCTAAGTTAATCAGAGGTGAGAAATATATACCCAAAGGCCACACTTGCCGATTCTTGAGCCACTGACTAATGCAGTGAAAGTGAAAGGCATGATTACATACACCTATTTATTAAAGCATGCAAGGCATGACAGAAAAGATCACATACTAGATAATAGAGCTAATCAGCATTTGGCTTTTCTAGCAGAACCATATATAAAGACGACTGCCAATATGCAAACTCTGAAGCTGCCATCTTTATCTCTTATCTAATTATCCAGCATTTCCTTAGCAGAAAGCAGAGACCCTTATCTAGCACTAACTTATATTGCAATCCAGCCAGATTGAGAATGCAAAGGTATTCCTCCCCTAAAGATGCATAAGATAAAATAAAAAATGTTGTAGATTGAAAAAAAAAAAAAAAAAAAATAGCGCTCCAGTAAACTATTTTAGCCCCTTGGCCCCCTCCCATTTTTAAATTTACTGGGCATTTATTCAGTGTTCCAATGTACTACAGATTAATAATCAAAAGAAACCACTAACAACGGTAAATTTATAATTCTTTTTTCTGTTTATTCCTCTGGTTTCAGATCATAGCAACAAATTTAAAGTGAAACAAATCAAGTACTAGTTGCATGTTGAACTGAAAACAAAGGTCATCTCATGCTATAAAGAGACACATGAGTGGCTAGTTAAGATAAACAGCAGAAGACATGCATAACAAAATGCACTTAATAGCTGAGATTGCTAATGCACCAAGCAAACCAAGTTCACTTGAAATTAGAAATGCCTTTGATTGCAACCTTTATAGTAAATGACTAAAACTAGAGATGATTGATTCTCAGTAAGTTTGGTGAGTTTGGTATTACAGAGGTCTTTATAGGTTTGGCACTTTTGGTAGTATGATGTCAATCTGGAGGGTTCCAAAGAAAGGTTCAAAAATATGAGATAATGAGTCTAAATATGTTATTAGAGAACACAAATACAATCTGTCTATAGAGTTGGAGACAACCATTATCGTTTGGCCACCGAATTGGACAGCTCCACTGTTTAGATATTGATATATCCATTATTGTTGGCTTAGCTAATGAAATCTATAAAAAGAAACCAAAAACAAGTTTAGCTTCTTAGGCCTGATTTGGTATAGTTTCTGTTTCGTTCTTTTTAAACACAATAGTTTGCAATAAATTGTGCAGGTCAAGAAAACACTGTTGGCTGCCAACCACTCAATTAAAAGGTTGGTCTGGTTGGATACACCATCTGTTTTGGATGGTGAAGTGATGCACTGCATACATTTATCAGATTTGTTTTTGCAACATAGAACAAAAACTTAGCATTAACTGTTTTCCTTTTCTTTTATTTCCTTTTTTGGAAAAAAGATGCCTTGTAACATCCAACCATGTTGCATTGCAAACTAGCCAATAATGACAAGAGTAGGGAAGTCGCTGCCATGCATACAACAACACAGAATTAGTGTTAATGAAAACAAAAAAAAAAGGCAACAATACCAAACTAGGTTCTAGATTTTGATTTCTGGTTACCAAAAGAAACTTAGGTATGTAGATAGTAAACAATCTTACATCTGCCAGTCCACGCAATGGCACAAAATTTGTTTTTTTTTTTTTTTTCTTGAGGTGGAGGGGGGGATCAATCGATGCAGTGAAAGGATCGGTTGTGGATGTCCCCAGCGTGCGCGTACTAAGTACCTAACATACAAGCAATGAGCATCTTTATTAATCTTTTATTTTTATCTTTATTTTAAATGATTTAAACTTATTTATATCTATCATTTTAACCATTATGTCCTATTCTCAAAAGAACAAGTTTCAATTTCGGGAGCTCATAACTCGCCGAAAATGCAAAGAAACTTCAAAAATAACTCATTCTAATCCTATACAAGGGTTTGGGGTACTTAATTTTGACAAACGATACCTTATTGAGATGTTTATGCCCTCTGAAAACTACCTGAAAAGTTCCAATCCGAGAATAACATAAATCGATCAGAACATTACGAAATTAAGTTTAGATTGATCAAAAAACTTGTCCAAATCATGGATTCATGCTTAGCACACTTTAACACGATTAACACAACCATTTAGAGAGTTCTCGGCTCTCAAAACTAATTCCAACAGATTAATCTCGTAGTGTTAAAAACCCCCCATTTTGGAACATTCAAATAACTCATCAAAACTCCTTAAAAACATAGTCAATCCATATAGCTATGTATTGGCCCTCAAATTCAAATAGGAACCAAAAAATAACAATTAAAGCCATCACTTTGAGGTCCTAAGGTCCTAAACCCGAAAATGACAACCTATCTCGTAATAGGGCAAAAATCCTCAATTTGAGACATTAGTGTTTGAGAATAAGGCTACAAAATCTCCAAACACTATAGCCAAACCATAAAAGGAGGCTTGGGACCTTCAAAGAGAGAAGAAAAGCATACACACAACATCAAAAACTCTTCTTTTGATATTCATAAGAGAGGGAAAAGGAAAATAAACAGGTTTTCTCTTCTCTCGCTCAACCAGCCCCCGCTTCCCCCTTCGGGGTATATCTGTCATTTTATACAGAATTTAGTGTGCAAATTTAGATTTGAACCAATGGATGATCAGCCCCCATTGAATTTATTACATTGTTAATCAGTAAATTTACTAAACTGCCCATGACAATTGGTGAAATCCCTCGCAACTCAGGACCGCATCAATGACTGATAGTAAAATTGTGATAACTCTTTCATTCGAGGTAGTTTAAGGTGATCAAAGTTGCATTGGATAGGTAACTAGGAGATCTTTCCGACTAGACCAATCTCACATAAATCGGATTACAAAAACCCTGTCAAAAGTTCTCTCAAAGAGGCTAAATGTGTAATGGCAGCACAAGCTTCACTATTTTGGACATTTTCATCCTAAAACCTTTCAATTTGCTTCAATTGGAGTTTAAATCAAATGAAACTTCGCCAAAACCTCTTTAAAATAATGTTGAAACCTTTCAAAGACTTTTGAATTTGTTTGGTTAAAGTTCGATTCATATTAAATCAAATTGGCATTTAACTCACTTAATTGGCTTTTAGTGCATTCGAAGTGCCAATTTAACTCGATTTGTTCAAATTGACCCCAAATCTTGTTCAGAGGCTCAAAAACCTTTGGAAATATTTTCTTACCTTTTGATACAAAACACTATTTTCAATGGTGCGATTTGAGTGGTGTATGACCATTTCTACTGTTTTGTTTGCAACTAATAAGAACAGTCAGTTTACATGAACAAAAAACAGCAACTATAGTCTAAAATTCAGTGATGCCCTCTTACAGTACAAATTGTTAACAACAAAAGAGGGAACTTGCATCAGGTTTTAAGGCAAAAGAATCTATGTTCACAAAAAGCAGTCCATTAGTTACATTTCTCCTTTCTTTTGTTTCTCCTCAACTGCCATGGTCACATAACAGTCCTAAGGATCTCTAACCTATCTTGTGTTCTAAGAGTGAGTAGGCCTGATCAACTTTCCGAGATAGACTAAAGGACTTCAATTTTTAACTGCTAAATTCAACACTTTGGGTTTCACTTCAAAGAATGATAACATTAATAGGACAGAATGTTCCACCCATTCCCCACACTTGACAATCAATATAGTCAAGGCTGCTTTTTTTAAGCATGTCCAATACATTTTTCTTCCATACAACATTATTTCTTTTTCCCAAAGGAACTTTTGTCAAGGGAACTCAAGATAGTTTATCATAATGTTCTTTCTGGAAAGCAAATAAGTCGAGCAACCCAAACTGGAATAAGCCTTGGGTCAATTCTTTGGATTGGATTAGGCCAAGTTAAAATTTGGAGCAAACTTTATTCCAAAACAGGTTGGTATTTGGGTCCACCTCAACTTGCACCAAACTTGGGACTAACTAAAATTTTGCATGTATTACCTAGAGTTCTATATAAATAGACTATTGGCATTCTAACTTTCTTAATAAAATCATACATCATTGGTATAGTGTGATAATTTTACCTACGTATGCAATTGAATAGGCATTAATTGACCCAAGTATACCATTGAATGGCCAGTACAATATTTGCTTTTCCATTTTCAGTATAGCAGTTAAATCCCCTCAATGACTCCGATCTCTACCAAATAGAACCAAGAATTTCAACTTGTTTTACTTTCTATTCCATATCAGAGGATGTGAGACTGCTGAAAGAATGGCAAGAAACAACTCAAGCCCCTAAAGACAATAGAGGTCAGGACCTGAAGGGGTTGTCATATGCCTGTGCCTTCTTGGCCCACATCCTATAGCCCTGTATTAGAGTTTTGGAAGTTTTTGTCAGGTAAAGCCTGCAAGTATATCCTTAACTTTGACAACTTGGGCTCAATTTGACCTCAAAATGAACTTGAGCCAACCCATTTGCACCCTATGCTCCTTACTTGTCCTTTTCCTTCTAGGAAACTCTTTCTTTTTGTTGATTTTAGATCTTTCAAACATCCACCAAATTTTTAGTATTCATTTCTTTTTTTGAAAAGATTTTATATGTTGTTTATTGAAGTGCATCTGCATTTCATCTTTTTTATTTTACTGCTTCCAACATGTAAAACCACCACCAAAAGCTAACTTTTTCTAGCACAATCATTGTCTAGTCACTAACAGGCTTAACACTAACTGGTTAACACGCAAGCTGAAGTTACGCATGGGATGACCAGTAAACTCCAAGGCATTATGCAAAAGCTGCACGACAACTGGGTTGAAGATGTTTTACTATTAGCGTGCCTACAAGAAGTACGCGGACTACAAGAGAGGTAAATTCCCTGCAATCCTAGGTAAACAAATTTCCTACACCCTGGACACATGACGGCAATCCGGTGACAGCCCTAAAATGTGGACGACATCTAATGTACTAGGCCCACTTGATGTGGGAATTCACCAGTTTTACCGATATGTCGTCAAGAGTTTAATACAGCTGTCAGATCGCTGCCACACCTCCAAGGTGCAAGAAAATTCTTGCATCCAGGATTGAACAAAAATTGCCCCCAATTATCGGCCTAAAAATAAAGTACGGTTGCTTAAATAGCCAGTCTGCTACAGACTAACAAATTTGAAACTTAAATGAATCTATCAAAAAGTCTTCATTTTATAGCTTTATAAGCAACTATGAGTGAATAACCGTCAGAACACTTACGCAAGGACATGAGAGATGCTAAAGTAGTACTTTGTAAATACATATAAATTTCCAGATCTATTTTGAAAAGATTGGCAAGATTAATCTTTTTTTTAAAAAAAAATGTCAATCAGCTTTTTTCCTAATCCACAGAGCAATCGAATATATTGCACGAAGAAGTTCAGAATTTTAGATCCACAAGAACAAACACTATCAGCCTTCTAACAATCACATAACCAGATAATCATATTAAAACTCAAATTAAAGTAAAGGCGAGCGAAATAAACAAAACAAGGCATACCCCAATCTACGGTGCATTCTTCACCTGTCACAAATCAAGCTCACAGAGATCCATTATGTGGTTACGGCATACAGCGCAACTGTCCACGACCATATCTGCATATATGTGCAACTGCATCAAAATCGACCGTTAAAAATTCAGTGCGAAGAAGCGCGAGGTGATATAGGCGACGAGCGAATCAAAAACTTAACCCTAACTCCAACCCTAACCCTAACCATGGAGCTAAAGGCTAAAGCACCTAAGGGGTTGTAGGGATTAGGTTTTGTACCCCAGGCCCGGAGAGCGACGGCGCTCCCCTTCTTGATCTCGAAGCGCTTCGGCTTCTTCAACGAGGAGGAGGACGAAGAAGGCCTCGCGATGGCGGCGCTCGTGCCCTTGCCCGGGGTTGCCATGTTGATGTCGGCGCCCATCGCCGCCATGGATGAGATGAAGAGCTCGGACAGAGAGAGCAGCGGTCAATACAAAAGCAAGCGGATCAAATATGTCTACAACCGGGGAAACTGTTAAGCCCAACGCAAGTTGGCAGGTAAAAAATATCGAGTTTAAAAAATTAAGCACACTATTCGAATTTTTTTTATAAATAATCTTATCCATTTTTATAATTATAAAAATAATCTTCTGAAAAAAATAATTATAAAAATAGGCTTTAAATGCGGTGAATGATTCACATTCATAACTACTTATAGGTAGTAGAAAAAAATAAAAGCGGTGAACCATTCACCGCTTTTATCAATATAAAAATATAAAAATAAATAAAAACAAAGAAAGCGGTGAATGATTCATCGTTTTTAAAGCGATGAATCATTCACCGCTTTTATAGACTATATTTATAAATAAAAATTTAATACTATTTTTAAAATAAAAGTTTTAGAAGAGTCTATTGTAATAAAAAAACCCACACTATTCAGCATTTATTTATTTATTTATATAAAAACTTCTAATTTGCGACTGAACGCAGCTTTCTCCGCATAGCACGAAAATGAAAATTCTAGAATGCAACCGATATATCGATGACGTGGCGTAACAAATCAATCAAAAAAAAATTAAAATATATATATTCCATCATGATTATAAAAAAATATTTTTATTATATTTTTGTTTAAAAATAAGAAAAATGATTGGCTTGTTATTGATGACGTGGTATAAGTGGGATAGTGTAGAATCTCTCCCCGAAAATAGTGGGGCGTACACAGTAGATATGAAATTGAAACTCGGGCCTTTTTTTTTTTTTCATTTAGCTTTCCGAAAAAATTTTATTTTAAAAGTAGTCTGGTCAAATTTTAATTTACAAAAATAGTCTTGACCCTGCCACGTCAGCGCCACGCAAACAGAGCTAGGGCCAGTGTGTTAAGTTGAACACGATGAATCATTCACCGTATTCAAACATAGTGAATGCTAAACACGGTGAACTGTTCACCGTGTCCAATGTGTTATTTACCCGATTTGGACTTGGTTTGTACTTGCAGCAAGTCCAAACCAGAAGGAGAGAGTCCGGGGGTAATATATGAGACACGGAAAACCATTCACCATTTTTATATTATTAAAAAGCTTGTTTTAATTTTTGATATTCTGTTGTGATGATCAGGTATTGATGCTTTATTAATATTCTGTTGAATTTGGTGTTGTATTGTTAATATCGAATTACTTGTATTGTTGTATTGAATTTGTTATTGCGTTGTGATATTGTATTATGTGATTTTTTACGCTAAAATATTTTCTAAGTTATGATAGTGCTACCCAATCATGATACCGAATGGTACACCGTGTCTCATGTATTACTTCCGGGTTCTCTCCCTCTAGCCAAGTCCAAGTTGGGTGCATAGCACATTGGACACGGTGAACAGTTAACCGTGTTCAACTTAACCCACCGGCCCCCACCCTGCCCGTATGGCGCTTACGTGGCAGGGCCTAGGCTATTTTTGCAAATTAAAATTTGACGGGGCTATTTTAAAAAAAAAAATTCTAGAGGGCTAAATGCAAAAAAAAAAAAATCCTTGAAACTCTTACTATGCTCTAGAGCCTACCTAGAGCCTACCTCCTCTATATCTCTCTTTTTCTTCCATTGCTGTCATGTCCACACATTGAAAAGTGAGTATTAAAGCCACTAAGTAGAAAATTGAAGGACTTCAAGTGTGAACTTACAGGAAAACATATGATAGATAATTACATAGAGCAAGAAGTTGCGAGTAATGTGCCAAGTGGATTTACATTCCAACAATGAATTGACCTTATTCGTTATTGGTTCTCAGAGAAAAGCAAGGTTCTACCCCTATTAATGTCAATTATTTTTAATATTCTTGTTATTTCAATTGCTTTTATAATATAAGTTAATCATATTTTTTAAATTTGATTAATAGTTTTGTTTTATTTGTCATACTCTCAAATTGGGAAGCTAGTACGTGCCAAACATATTACTCCTCATACAACTGGTTCTACGAGTTTTGCTTAGAAAAGACATCAATTTTCATGCCCATTTTTTTCTTAATTTGTCGTATAGATAGTTTTTATGATTATTTTATTTGTAATATATATTCTTATTAAAATTTTTGTTTGTACAATTAATAACACGAAAAAGAAAATGGAAAAGAATCGGGATGTGTCGAGTTTTTTGCATTAACCCACAAACGTAACGATACAACATATGCTGAGAGTTCTCAAAAGATCTTGGTATGTACACACCAAATAAATATGTAAACTTATTTTTTAGAGTAAAAGTTAACTTTACTAATTACTTTTGTTAGATTTGTTCATAAAATGTTTTACTCTCTTTTATGAATGTGACAGTGTATGTTCAATAGCCAAAAAGTTTAGAATCTTTACTCCAATTGAAACTTATTAAATTTGTGTGTAGTTTCACATTATATAAGAAAATAATGTAGGATAAAAATAAAAAGTTAATAGAAAAAAAAAGTAAAAACTGAAAAATGAAGCGTTTATCGAGGTCATTGAAAAAAATCAGTATGGCTGAGTAAAGGAATATGGAACTGGTGTCACCCCAATTCAACTATTCGAAGTACAATCTCAAATTAAGAATATGGAGTATGAAGGAGTAGATCCTTCGGAATAAATGTGAAGCTACAAGCACAAGTACAAAACATGCAAAATAACTATGACTCTAAATTGCTAGAGATGTAACAAAATTATAAGCTGAAATTACAAGGGATGCAAAAGAATTATAAATTATAGTTGAAAGATATGAAGCATCTATTAGTTTAAATCGCCTCAAAACTGCAATGAGGTAATGAAGTTTTATTGAACAAAGCTAAAATTTGATTAAATATTTTAAGATTTTCTTTTCTAATTAAAGGGACTCTTGGATACTACTTCTCTACTGTCTATTGTAAATGGTATGTGTTTTCTTTATTTGGTGTGATTACCTAATTTGGTATTTCTTAATTACTTATCTTTTTGCACTCCACTTATACCTTAATATCCATTTTTTCTGCATCACATATTAATCAATTCTCGAACACAATTTTCTTAACACTTATTATTAACATTACAACATATAATATTATTATTCAATACAAAAACAAATTAGCAATTTTGAACTATAAATTCAAAATATATAGAATTTATCTGGAGACTATGTTGCGCTTGATCGATCCGACTAACTATTTAATTCTTTTGACATAAGTAATTTAATGGCTATTTTGTTCTAAAATTTGGGCATTCTTTGCATTTTAATTTAAAAGCACTATCAAATGACTTAAATTGAATGAATTAACTCAAATTGAAAGATTTTTAAATGTTACATATATTGTTGATGGCTCAAACTGAATCATATATAGTTTTGATAAGTTACGCATTTACATATTTACTATTTCAAGCTAGCTCAACCCAATGTTTAAGTATTCTTAAAAGAAAATGTTGTTAAAGGTCATAACATTATTACAAAAAAGATGATTGAATTGATGGCCATCCGCGACAGCCTTGCTTGTGGTTTCCGGCAACATCTTGCTCGTTGACGCGGCGGCCTGCAGGAACTTGAGGTTCTCACTCTCCACATTCAAGCTTTCACTCTCTCTATCTGTCATATAAAACCCTATTGGGTTTTTAAATCTCTCTCTTTTTCTTCTCTCTTTTTCTTTTAAAATACCATGGGCCTAGAAGTTTAGGGTTTAACTTTTGTTTTTCTTTTTTTTTTTTTTTAATTGGCCAATAATGCTACTAACCTGCAAAGATTGTACAAAATAATATAATAGTATCTTTTTCCCCTCTATCTTTTTAAATGTTAGTATAATTTTCTTTGATAAAATCTTAAAGATTTATATTTTACATACTAGAAGTCTAGAACCTTATGTAGCTATACTATTTAATAGGCAAAAGATGATTAAATGATTATTGATTAGTTATTTTAGTAATGAATCTTTAGTTGCATTGTATTTTAGAAACGAATCTTTAGGAATAATTGAATGAAATTACTATATTTCTTTTGCTGCTTTTACTCATTTGTTTATTTTTTATATTTTAATATGTCATAACATATTATCAACGTCAATTTATTTATTCATATTAAATTAATATTTTATTTAAATACTCCCGGCGTATCGTATCCTAGAATTTTGGGACAATGTCGTATCGCCGTGTCTGTATCGTGTCGTATCCGTATCCCCGTATTCGTATTCATGCAACATAGATATTATTGATTGAAGTTTACTAATGTGGAAACATTTAATTTTTTTTTGTTCATTACTGTAAAGTTTTCGTATTAATATGTTTGTTTAGTATTTCACAATTACTAATTCTTTGGAGTGTCAGCATTTGTTTAGATTAACAACTTTCTTTAAAGCCTTTAATAATTTACTGATACTTTGGAGTATCGACAATTGTTTAAATTAACAACTATTTTTATAGTCAGCAACTAATATATTACCAATTCTAAAAAGAGTCGGAAAAAAGTTTTTTGACACTATGTTAAAGTGCCGGTATATTTATCCCAATATAGTTATTTAACGACTCTTCACCCAACGCTTTTAAAAACATCGGGATTATTCTTGCCGATGCTTTGAAGCATTGCTAACTATTGTTTAAAGCGTCGTTAAGTGCAAAATTTGTTGTAGCGTAAATAACACACATGCCTCCTCGATTCCCACGAATAGTTAGGATGATACAACAATATAACTCTATCTTATCTCTAAACATGAAATTATACTGCTAATTGTCAATTATGGAATTTAAGTTTCAAGTTCTTTTCTTGCTAGAAGCATTTAGAGGAGCACCACTATCAGTTGTTAACTATTAGATTCTAATTTAGGAATATAAATGAAATTTTGTCGGATTAGTTCTCTTTTTATTTTGCATCTTTTTACTTATTCTTGACTTTCTTCTTTTCTTTGTTCTTAATTAATTTTTTATTGTGCTATTCTTAAGATATTGTGCAATCATTTATGAATTTAAAAATTATTAAAAGATGATTTGACTGTCCAAAAAAGAAATAGATAGTACTTGGCTCGCATTGATTCATTTCTTGATTTTACATTTAGAAACCCAATATATAGCAAAATTTGATGCCCTTGTGTGAAGTGTGTCAATGGAAGTTGAGTCAGAAAGATGTCTAGGAATATTTGGTGTGCAATCAAATTTTTCATGGTTGTTGATAGTCAACTTTTCATGGTGAGTCAAACAGTACAAAGTGAATCGAATCCTAAATTATAAAAGATAATTATAACATGCATGTAGATACGAATTAGTTACTAAATGAGGTATTTGGATGTGGAGCAAATGATAATTCAATGCCTTCTCCATCAGATTCCATGGATATACCTACGCACGGTCTAAATGTGGAAGCTGACAATTTTATTACTTACTTAAAGATATAGATCAAGAGTTGTGGTCAGGATGTGAATTGACAAAACTTTTATTTCTTGTCTTTCTGTTTTACACGAAATGTATAAATAAAGGAACAACAAATCTTTTATCGACTTGCTTGATATTTTACTTGCAATATCTAATGGTAAAAGTTTACCCAAATTATTTAATGAAGTGAAGAAGATTATTAAGAAACTAGGTCTTGAATACGAAGATATCCATACTTGCTCAAATAATTGTCAACTGTATTAGAAAGATAAGACCAACGATGACACTTGCTCTATTTGTGGTGCTTCAAGGTGGAAGAAGTTTAGCAATTGAGCTACTTTAGTTGGAAAAAAAATGAATGGTAGATCTAGCTAAAGTCTTACGCTACTTTTCTTTGAAATATAGATTTAAAAGGTTTTATATCGAAGCATACATCAACTTTGATGGAATAGCATGAAATAGACTACATGAAAGATGATGCATTGAGACATCTTGCGAGCTCTCACGCTTGAAAAAGTTTTGATTTTAATCACCTTTGAGTTTTATTTTGGCTCACGTAATATTAGGCTTGGATTAGCTATTGATGGTTTTAATACATTAGGGAAGTTATGTTAAGGTTACAAATATTGTTGGCCTGTTATTCTAATACTGTATAACTTGCCTCCTTAGATGTGCATAAAGGCAACATTTTTTATCCTTTCTTTACTTATTCTTGAGCCAAGTGAGCCCGAAAATCATATTGATGTCTATTTGTAACCTCTTGTCGAAGAATTGATGGAATTATGGAAGGTTAGAACAGATACTTATGACTTCTCTTGTGATGAACTTTTCAACATAGGATGACGCTTCTATGAATAAGTAATAATTTTTTTGTATACAAAAATTTGTCGGGATGGAATGTACATGGATCGTTCACCTACCCTTGTTGTAATACATGATAGTAAATATTGCTTCATGGGTCATCGCCATTTTCTAGAACCAAACTACAAATTTCGTTATAATAGAGAATCTTTACACCTACTAGGACTATGATATAGCGTCAACTAGAGAAGATTACTGATTTTGATAATTCACAAACATGGAAGAAGAATAAGATTAATATATTTTTCATGTTGCCTTATTAGAAATCTAACTTATTGAAGTAAATCTTGATGTCATACATGTAGAGAAGAATGTGCCTAAAAATGTCTATGGTATATTGTTAAATATAGAAGGCAAGTCGAATGACAATTTAAATGCTCATCTTGATTTGCAAGAATTGAATATTAGAGTAGATGATAGGTCGAAACAAGTTATATTTGCCAGTTGGTTGTTACATAATATCTCGAAATAAAAGGCAAATATTTTAGAATTTACTCCTCAATATCAAAGTTCTTGATAGGTAAATAGGAAACAAATCAAGATGTAAAAGTTCTGCATATTGTAAAAATTTTTGAGCTCAAAAGTTATGATTGTCACATATTAATACAACAATTTCCATATGTTGCATTATGATGACTTTTTCCGATGAATGTAATGTTGTCATTGTTTAATCTAAATGGTTATTTTAGAGAATTATGTTCAAAGATTCTTCACGTTTATGAAATAAAGCAACTTGAGAATCAAAGTAGATTAACAATGTGCCACCTAAAAATAATTTTTTCTCCAAAATTTTTCACTATTATGATGCATTTATTGGATTTTGTTGGGTTTGTTATGATTTAAAACTTATTAAGGCCTCTTGAGAGCCCAATAATTGTTAATGGGTCGCTTAGGGAGCCCAACTAAAATTTTTATGTGTAATGTTTAGTCTCACATTGAAAACCAAAAGGGTGCTTGTAGTTTTTATATATTCATTTATTCTCAAGCTAGTCGCTTGGAAGAAAAATGAGATTATGCTCTTGTTTAAATACACGCACGGCACGCTCGAGCCGAGCTGCAAGATTCTCGCCTTGATTATAAATATGTAGCGAGGTTGCACGAGTTAATTAATAACCCGAGCATTATAAATATGGGGCGAGGTTGCACGAGTTAATTAATAACCCGAGCATACCTAAAGCCTCTGGTCTTGCTGGGAAGCCTCACACGTGGAGGGGCTATTTCACTTCTAGGACAGTGCTCTTCATGCCTCGATCCACGGGCCTTATCTAAACCTTTTCTTTACCGTATTTGTTATTTAATTTCGTTTTGGGATTTTATTTAATTTCGTTTTGGGATTTTTCTAAACTTGTAATTAAATCCTTTTCGAATTGGGTTTTAAAGAATATTGTAATAAAATATCATAAAGATTTTCCAACAGCATTTAGTCATCTATTTGGGTATAGAGACAAAGATTGCCAGTCTGGTTCAGTATTGATGGATGTATCTTATTGAAAACGGTATGTCCAAGTATAGAGTCGTCATTTATGACGATGTGCAATAGGGCTCGTCTAAGAGGGTTCTATTGTTAACGAATGAATACATGACTTTTTATTCTCAATACATATAAGACAAGATTCAATCGGCCTTCAAGAAATGATGAAAGGGTGAATATAGTAGAACATTCAAATTTGGTAATAGACTCAATTTTATTTCCACGTGTAGGGCGACCTATAGGAATGACTAATTATTACAAAATAATTTGGAAAAAGTATAGAAATATTGCTATATACTTTTCAATTGCCCAATTGCCCTAAATAATATATTGTTATTTTTTAAAAAAAAAAATTAATTAATATGATTATCCAACTTACAGAGAACATACAGCAGAGATTCGAAAAAAAATTTGACCACGTCGTCTCTCATTGAGAGACGTAGAGCGTGTCCCTAACGGAAGCTTTCATGAATGGTTTACTAAACATGTAAAAATTATATGTTTATAAAAATGAATAGCTAATCTAAACTTGCATATTTAAAAATAAGTATCAAATATTTGAAATTTCAGTAGCTAATTTGTCAAATTCTTAATCAAAAAAAAAAAAAACCTATTCACTATTTTAATTATGATTGTTGGTTTTGAAATTAGAGAGAAATAAAGGAACTCAACATTGCAAAGAAGAGATTAGATGGCTAGCTCGTGCACCAAATCAAGTAGTAAGAAAGTTTCAAGGGTTTAATATTCATGGTTATAGATTCTGACCAACACGTTATGATAAGAAAATTCAAAATAGTGTAGTTTGTAATAGCAAAGACATCGACTTATGCACAGGTTAGAGATAACAATCCAATTTTTGGATATATCACTTACTATGGTAAAGTTTTGGAGTTTATTGAATTCAATTACTAGAAAAAAAAAATTAACTTGTATTGTTTAAGTGTAAGTGGCTTAATGTCACTCATGAAAAGGGATTAAAGAGAGATGAGTTCGGTTTTACGCTTGTAAATTTTTCAAACTTGATATACATAGGTAAAAAATTGGACTTACGAATGTGGTGTTCTTACTTGCTCGTCATGAGAACTATTCATGGCATTTTACTCCACGTGAGTTGTATTAAGTGGAGCCTATATGGATTGGGGCCTAATGTGTCCCATATAGGTTTGGGGCTAATGTCTAAGTAATTAAATGCACGACAACGCGCTAAACTGTGTAACTTCTTTGTTGGCTTAAAGGCTTGCTTGCAACGGAACCGACTTATGATAAAAACTTTTCATAGGGTAATGAAAAAGTTTTACTTAGAGCCCTATATAAAAGGAATGCTAAACATTATTGTTGGGGAGCAAATGTTGGCGAGAGCGCCATGTTGGGCTAGAAAATAATGCAATAAATAGGACAAAAAGTCGTACTGTTTAAGGTAGACTTTAAATGAATCAAATTAATGAATAAGCAAGTGGAAGGACATATATATATATATATATATATATATATATATATATATATATATATATATATATATATATATATATATATATATATATAACTATATAACTAAGTTACGATATTAATAAGACTGCTCATCGCGCTATCGCTAATCGTCGATCGGGGAGACAACATTGTACGTACCACGCCCCTGTGGTGGCTAAGAGCGACGATAACAAGACACCAACCGAGATGATTGTAGTTCCTCATAAGTAGCGCCATTAATAGTATGGTTTACAACGATCATCTAATCCAGTGAAGAATCATCAAGCGTGAGGATCTAACGTGCACGCTCGAATAAAGACCTAACTGGCGGAAATGCTGCCGCCATGTTTCGCTATCGATAAAGATAAGAATGACCTCTATATATATAGTAACAAGCACTTGGGCCAGAGATTTAGTCAAGCCGTTAGATCAAGACCGTCTGACTATTTATACACCGTGCTAGATTATATTATTCAACCAACCACCCACTCAACCCTAGGTTTTTAGCCGTTAGATTAGCCGTGTGGTGTTACATTAATAGTTTGAGCAATTTGATATTTGGTGAGTGTAGGCGCGCTGACATGACGACATACTCTCATATCAAGTCTATTGGAAACTCGAGGGCATCACACGAAAGCGTTATCATCATCTATTTGAGAGTCAACTCAAGTTCCCAAACAAAGTTTGCAAAAACATTTCGCAAATGTTTTTGTGCGAAAGAAAAATTTGCAAAAAATTTTCTCCAAGCAATATTTATAAAGTCCAAAATCCAGAGTTTTCTAGTAGGATAAAAAGGAAGAAATTAAATTCAACTAAATCTTTCCTTAATTACTAAATACTAACCAAATTACAAGTAAAATTTCAGAAATATACTGACCGCCCCTAGCATAAGTGATAAAAGGCATGTTGGTTGATATCTAAGATTTCAAGTTTGAAGCTATATTGCTTTATAATTTCAGAAGTGTTTATTTCTAAAATAAATAAATAACGCAATAGCATGCTACATTTCTCTCTCAAAAAAAAAAAAAAAAATCCAAAAATAAGATTAAATAAACAAAATTTTCCAAAAAATACAATTACTAACTAAAACTTTTCTAATTTACTAAATATTGCCGTAGTCAATTCCGACTCAACTCGAACTTGAGTCCAAGTGTCCAACGAACCATTGTCCACCAAATAGAATGTGCTTGACTTAAATCCAATCGCCGACACGAATCATATCTACAACCTCGTGATTCACATCTTTCTATCAAATATATAGCACAGCGTAAACATGTTTGCAAAATGTTGTAGTATTTACTTGTAATCATAAGCATCACTCAAAACTATTAAAAGGAGGTTCCTAAGCATCAGTCGGTCCCCCACCCTATGCAGGATAATACATACAACACCCACACGAAGGATCTTATCGAAATATTTGCTACCACTTAAAAATTACACGCTATATAATATAGCTGAATAGTCCAACCTTTAGCAAACTGCCTATTCATATTTCCTATATATAGACAATTATCGGTAAAGTATTCCGCCTTAAGCTTACGCATATTTGTCGACATAATAGATAACTGTTCTATATGCCGCTCGGTTCTCCCATGTTTTCTCATCCATCATATCAACCAGAAAATGTACAATGAGAACAAGTGGGAATTAGAGCTATTATTATCACTTATTCCATCTTTTCAAGATGCGTAAGTGGATCACCCGTAGTAGATCTTAATTCACCTCAATCGCATCTGACCGTTCTTCTTCGATCTCACCGCGACTCGCATCGACGGCCGCACTGGTGGAGGCTCCAGCTCCCGCCTCCACTGAGGATTCAGCCGCCTTTCGCACTCCCTCCTCTCCGTCAGAAGAGCTCCCGACAGAACGCTCGTCAACAGACCGCTGCTTTAGAACGGACGACTTGGGTTGCCTAATCGCTGCCGCAGCCTCCGGCATGACAACAGATGGGGGCTGAGGCGGGACCCACCCTCTCCCGGCCCTCTCGTTGGTGGCCTTTACTGTTTCGGGTTCTATTTCAGTGACTTTTCCTGTGCTCTTTTTCAACCAAGGCTCCGAGTAAAAATCATGGGTATAGTTACTCCCATTTAGCTGAGATGAAGAACTATGACTCTCTTGCGCAAAGCTGGGCGGCCTTTGCTGTGTATATTGTGTTGCATCCCATGTCTGTTCAACAAAGGAAATCAAATGCGGAAGCAAAATGTCAGTTACTGAAGATAGGAAATTCTGCATTTTTTAGCTTAGTTTCAATCCCACTTATAAAGTTTGAATTATTGCCCAAAGTTTGTTCTAAGTAACAATTGAGTCCTTTTCATCTGCTATAAGAAAAGGTGCCACCATCTGCACTGCAGCAAACTTTGTACAGTTAAGTATGGAACTCTGAAAATGAAAATAAAACTGGGCTCAAACTTTAGGAATGAAAAATTTAAATTGTAATCAAGATCAAACTTCATGTTTAAAATAGAAATTGTGATGAAATTGAAATTAAGGTCAAACTTTGCAGCAAGGATTTAAGTGTCCATCGTACGGGCCGTATCTACCGTGCCGTATCGTGCCAAAAAGATATCGGCACAATACAACCCCTGTGCCGATGAAACAGCTCAAAACCCTCTATTCTTTAAATTAGTAAATAATTTTCTCAATAAAGTTCAAAAAAATAATAAAAGTACATAATAAACAGTTAGAATAGTTTGTTGCTAAAGAAAATAAATATTTCATGATATTATGTGTTGGCACACATGAATATTTTGTGACCGACAAGTACCGTGCCAGCAAGTTTCCAACACGACTCCGTGTCACGGCACTTAAATCCTTGCTTTGCAGACTAAATTATTACAATTGAAACACTTGAGGACAATATTGAAAGCTGCATCAAACTTCAGAAAAATTACTGCTATGCAATTTTCCTAGCTTTCTCTATACCAAACTGTTTTTAGTCAAGCGTTGTAATTTTTCCTTGCTTTCTCTGATATCAGTTAAAAAAGAACGCAGGAGGACGAAAGCCTCTAGAATGACAAGATGAATTGGCAAAACCCCTCAACTATTGGTCGTTTTGATACTAGTTACTTTTTTTATCAACATACCCATGGCCCCTAAACCTCTTCTGATACGAGTATTTCAATCTAAGTACATTCACTTCGAGGAATAAAAGGAAAATTCACATATGCCATTGCATCATAATTTTTAATAATGCAATTACTACTTGTGTTGACAGCAGAATTCACTGAAACAGAAAAAATCCATCAAATTATAAAAAAACAAGTTGATGGGGGTTGCTAAAAAAAAATCCGAAGGTAAATTTAAAAAAAAAAAAAAAAAAAAAAAAGATATGCAGTTGGAAGAGTCCTTTCAATTTTCTACCCAGGGAAAGTAATGTAATCCACAGATGTAGAGATTTTGCTTTAACACTAAAATCTTACAAATTGAATGCATTTCTCCAAATGGTTAAAAAGGTTTGGCTGGATATTAACAGGAACGAGAACCATGTCACAATGATGAAAGCAACTTTCATTGTTCGGGAGGAGTAAAATTCAAACAAAGAAAAACTGTATATACCTTATATCCAGGAGGCTTCTCCCCTCTTTGTCCCGTAGTCATGATCTGCATAGCACAAAGATATGACTTATCTATAACTTGATTCTAATTGCTCATTATTTACAAAGCCTAGCTTTTTATGCTCTAATGGAAACATAGTTTATACATTTAGTTTGTTAACATGCTCAGCAACTAAACAACAAAGGAACACGGATGTGACTGTAGGCTTAGGTACTAGCTTTACTTAATTAATCACTTGCTTGTTTAAGGCAGTATTTGGTTAGGAGGGTTAAATTCTGGCAAAAGTGATAGATAATTTCCATGTGTTTAATCCCAAACCAAACAGAACCAAGAGAGGTAGAAATTAGCATGTCTAGCATCAGTTAGTCTCCTCTTTCGTCATTTATATTTCAAGATGGGAGAGGCTACGAAAGTTCCCAAAATCTAGTGGCCCCTCCAAATAGTTTAAGCAGCTGGAAATCCATGGATGATTTACAATAATATTTTTATTTGAAAAGTTTACAGTTTCAAGTCTAAAAGCATCTTACAAATCATGTAACTCTAAAGATATGAATTTCAGCAACAAACAAAATGAAAGTTTTCTAAACTACTAGATAATATCATATTCATAGCATCTACAGACTGATAAATCACCCTACTTCCCTTTGAATTTTTAGACATGCTTACTAAATAAAAACGCAAGACATCACTGAAGCAAATGGAAGTAAACATTAGATAACAAACGAGTTAATTAATACACCTATAGATTCGGAAAAAAAAAAGTTGCAGTTTGAGATATTCATAAATAGAGAATATTGACAAGGTGGATGGTATTAGAATTTATTTGCACAATCAAATAGACTAACAGGATGCATCACAAAGCTCCACAAGAAGGGCATGAATATGCTGTTGTCTAAATTACATGTATTAAGCAAACTTCCTCCACAACTATAATAGTTTACAAGGAAAAACCCTAGCCCAATAAAATTATAAAGTTTATAAGGAATAGTTCCATCTAAAGTTAAATATATCCATCTAATCCACATGACCTTGATTACATAGGTTAGCTCTACCCTAGCCCAGCCAAAACCAACCTAATGCAACCCCTGATAGTGTATCGGCTTTTTGATTTTGCCATTTTTCACTAAGGGTTACTTACATGCCATCATTATGTTCTTGAATGTTCTGCAGATATTTATCTTATTAATACTGGTGTAAATGAAGATGAGAAAGGTAAATGGTAATATAAATCTTTAACTAGCTGGTAAAAACTGGAACATAAGATGGAAACGGTGAGCCGAAGTCGTTAGTTTACAAGTCATACAAATAAGCTTTGCTGAAAGGAATAAAGCAAATGAAAAAAACTGGAATCTTCTACAGTACAGATGTACCTTGCTATCAGAAAAGACCAGGATCAAATTTGGTTACCTGGGAGTTTCCCCATAAATTGCTTACAGGCCCTGAATAATGCACAAAAACATGAAGAATGGTTGTCAGAGAAATAAATCTAATTCTCAGTAATATCAACTACAATACTAAAGCCTAATTTCCTAAACTACTAGAGAACTTAAACTACATTTCATGAAGCTAAAAGACTTAGATAGCTACATCTAAGATGGAGTCAATGTGCAGCTAATTACTAACCATTCCTTGTGGTCGATTGCATATACTCTTCCGTTAGCTTTTCTCGAGAGAAGCTGTCCTCTTTTCTACTCTCCAACTTACGTAGAGCCTCACTCATCGACTTCATCTCCTTCACTTGGACATCAAGGGCTCCCATAAAGGCCTCAAAATACTTCCTCTCTAATAATGACAAGATGGGAAATTCTCAGAG
Source organism: Aechmea fasciata (assembly GCA_025177825.1). Taxonomy (NCBI): domain Eukaryota; kingdom Viridiplantae; phylum Streptophyta; class Magnoliopsida; order Poales; family Bromeliaceae; genus Aechmea; species Aechmea fasciata. The sequence continues at coordinate 3,039,376 of CM045935.1, forward strand.
GAAAGGAACCCAAATCAAATTCACAGAAAGGGATTAAAAGAAAAAATATATATAGAACAGGTAAAGACATTGTCCGAGCTATTGACATTGCGAAATAGATTGTGAACTTATATTTTGATTTTAATTCCTACCCTTTAATTTTGTTCAATATATGTATCTTACAGTCAGAAAAGTATACTATTTGATACAATATGCCACAACTTTGTAATGGAAATTGTTAAGTTTCACAGAACTTAAAAGAATTCTCCAGCATCAATATAACTTCTGAAAAGAATCGTAGTAAAAATTAAACTTATTAAGCATCAGGTACCAATTCCTAAATGTGTTATGGTTAATGTAAGGCCCGAACTCTTTTATCAAATACAATTGGCAGGAAAAGTAGGCGAATTAGGAGACCTTCATTTTTGCTGCTTAGCAATTCCTGACTTGCTTTAGCAACAACTGCAGCAGCTGAGGCAGCTGATTTTGCAGCTTCTGCCGCTTCTTCGGCGAGCTTGGAACTATGTTTATCTTCCTTTTCAGATTCATCTCCTTCAGCTACAGTTTTACGGATCCAAGCTTTCAGCCTGGGAACAACAATATTCTGAACAAAATACAAACACAGTTAGGACCAATGAGTGATCTCCAAACAAAAAACAGAGTACAAAAACTCAATACCAGAAAGACTTAATCCACATACAACTATGTGCCTATTTGGCTTGGCTGCTAAAACAGCTTCTATACTGTAAATTGGCTTGGCTGCTAAAACAGCTTCTATACTGTAAAAAGCAGAAGATTACAGAGATTACAGAAACCAGGCTGTTGGCTAAGAAAAAAGTCTCGGCCATATGCTGTAGAAGGAAGCCAAAATAAGCTTTTCATCCCCAAAAGTAGAAGCATAATTTGAAGCCTCCTCTATAGAAAGAAGCTGCTAAAGAGAATTTGTTTGGTCCAGCTGCCATGTTTAGTACTTCTTATAAAGTGTTGTTCAGAGATGCACTAACAACTTTTTCATCAAAATTTTCCAACATAACTTTCCTAACCTCAAACTTCCCACCACAACAGAAGGTCCAGCTTGTTCTATTTGCCAAATGCTCTGCTAAAAGTAGTTGACTTGTTGCAACAAAAGCAGAAGCAGCTAGACCATGCAAGCGCTCTGTGCTTCTTCGAAAGCTCTAACTGAGCAAAATTTCCGCAGAACCCTACCAATTAAGTTAAGCATATAAAGCTAAAGAAAGAAATAAAGGTACCTTGAAAAGGATCACAGAACCAACTCCTGAAGAAGCAAGAACCCCTACAGCAATAAGTGCATGGTACCAGCGAAACCTTGAAAGAGTTGTCTGCTGAGCGATTTGAGCACCATTGACAAGACCAGCTGCCGATTGTGGTGCTTGCCCTGTCCTCTGAGGTTGCATGACAGTAGAAGGTTTTGTCTGGGCAGCTAAATAAAATTAAAATTAATTAGCCAGTAAAATGAAGGAAGAGGACAGAGAAAATCCTTCAAGCTTGTTGCAATTATGATTATATTAAGAATTTACTGCGGAAACTAATGTTGGTGAGCACTTCAGAGAAATGGAGCTGGTTGAGTGACATTCTATATGGAAAACTAAAGAGTATTGCCACCAGTAGACAATACTAGGAAATCAATTTTTTCTAAAAGAAAATTAAAAAAAATTGAAGGAAAAACAAAAGATCTAGAAGGAATTTCTCCGCAGGCTTGATAATTCCAAGCTTTACTATACAATTTTGGTAAATAATCTTATACCAACAAAGTAACCAGCTTTGAACAATATTCAGGGACGTCAACATAAATTGATGCACATATAGTGATTACTTTATGGCAGGATGATTTATGTTTTCCGTTCTAATTGCCATCCCGATATGCAATGAAATTAAACATATTACAAGCGAATAACAAGAATAATTTTTTCAAGATCTCATACTTGAAGCTCTTTTTTCAACATCTCATACTTGAAGCTCTTTCCTAGCAATACAAAATTACCGTTTGTATTTGATGCAAGCCAGGAGCATTCTATGAAGCTCCCTGTCTTGAAACAAAAGAATAAGAAACGTATCAAATAACAACCAACAATGGGTATGATGTACAGCGAGATAGCCCAACATTCATAATTTTTTGTGATAGCAGGTACTATTAATAATTCTGAATATTTATTGGCTTCTGTATATTTGTTAGCTCTTAGGTTTAAACACCAATAAAAGAAAAAAACAAAATTACCTGTGGTAGCAGTAGTAGCCTCAACACTTGAAGCATTTGATGATGGATCCTTTAAGAAATAAAAGAAAATCAAATATAAAGAGTGAAAAAATATACATTGTGAGCTAAATTCCAAGAAGAACATAAGAAGTCCAGATTTAAAATTAAGGGGTTTTCGTATGTATATTTGTGCGTAATCATTTATTAGACATATACATAACCCTGTAAAACCTTAATTTTCATATACAGCCCTCAAAAGTGCAAATTCTCAGAAATTATGTATCTTCAATTGAGAAATTAGCCAATTAATGAGAGGAAGTTCGTTTTGTGTTAGAAAAAGTCTTTCTAAATAGGAGCACTTCTGAAGTACTTGCACTAAGATATAAAGGTTTTAAGGGCGAGAAATCTAATTTTGTAGGGATACATATGTAGTCAGATTATTCTGCGGCTATATATATGTGGATATCTCTACAATGGATGCCATTTGAGGTATGTTGAGAAAATCTTACAGGCACACGGCGAAAGGCTTCATCAATTTCCTCCTTTGTGAGGCCTTTCTGTTCTAGGAAAGAACGACGGTGAACTACTGGAGAACCCCTCACTTTTGGATGAGAGAGAAACTTAACAGCATTCTCTATTTGGTCCTCCCTAATTGGCTGCGGAATCGCAAATGCTGATTTTTCTAATGATTCATTGTAGGCATCCTTTGCATCCCCATTCGGTTGCTTAGATAACTCAGCATCTGTCATTACATCAAACAAATAATAAATTTACGGACTGATTAGTTTGAAACACTTAGAAGACTAAACAAATACTTAGTGAAATCAATGTAGATTTCACTAAGTATTTGTTTATCTAATTATCTAATTACATAAAAAAAACGCCATATGAAGCACCATTGTACTCAATAAGAGTTTCATAAAAGCATTTGATTCTTTCAGATGGTCACATGCAATAGCTACAATAAGAAAACCTTATTGTTATTAGTAGAATTATTACAGGATCATAATTCCAAATAGTTGGGGAAAAAAAGACCTCCAAAGCAACAGTTAAAGAGTCTATCATCATCACCTTTGAATGCATAATGTTCTTTATCATGAATGACAAAATACAAGTTGAAAAAAGGCCAGATCAATAATAATAAGATAAAATTCATAATACACTGTATCAAGAGTATTAATAAATTAGTTTAAACAAAATTCCTCTAAGATTTCGGAAAAGAAAAGGAGTTCTGATAAAATAGAAACTCATCCATCTCAAAGGATCAGAGTGCATTTCATATCAGATGGTTATCGTGGATCAATAGCCAAGAAAATGGGTTGGAAAAGATGTTGTTACTCCAGATAGAATCAAGATATTTAATTCAGCCACCATATACAGTGTCCTTTTCAGCAAGTAAACATTGCTTATAAACTGTTTTGTTGGATTTTACAGTTAATTTGTAATCAAACAATGCTTACACCAACTCATAAAATTACTCTTTCTTTTCTCATTAGTTAATTGCATATAGACTTTACAAATTAATATCAATACAAGTAAATGTCACGAGGCATCCTCAACCAGATATACACCAAAAAGATGTTATTATACCAAAAAGATGTTTTATATGCTCACAGATTTCAATTTGAGAAAATTAATATGTACACATGGTTTCCTCGGACATGGGGTTAATAACATATAACAAAGGAAACAGAATTTCCTGGAGCATTAAAATGTAACAATAGAACTTCAGCTATGGATGAATTGATGCATAAACAGAAGTTATCTTCTAAACACAACAATTGCATATAATCGTTAGCAACACTAGTACATTCGCTACATTGTAGGATAGATTTCACGAACAAGGATCATATTATATCAGATAATGCCTAGCAGGACTGGGTATTTATTTTCATTCCACACAATATAACTTGAGTTAAAAAAATAAAAATAAAAAATAAAAGGGGCAATTGCTTATATACCCCTGAAAAGTTCCCGATTTTCCGATTTACCCCTCTTAGAAGGCTAATATTGAAAATACCCCTCCTACGTTCGAACCTATTTCTAATATACCCTTAGAGTTAAAATCGTTAAGTAACTCGTTATCTCCGTAAAATTACTATTTTGCCCTTTTCAAATATACCCTTCTACCATCACTGTCTTTCTTATTTGCCCTTAAAGTCAAGGGCACAAAAGTATTTCGACTTTTGATTTTTTTCAATATACCCCTCTACCGTCACCAACCTTTCTTATTTACCCTTAAGTTAAGGGAAAAATTGGTATTTTAATTTTTTTTAACTGTGGTAGATATTTAACTCGTCAAGGGGGTATTGTGCAATAACGGTGGAACGTATGAGGGGGATTTTAGAAAGAAAAAAAAAGTAGGGGTAGATCGGATATTTTCAGACGCATGAGGGGTATATAGGCAATTATCCCAAAATAAAAATAAAAATCCAAAGACTAAGGCCTTGTTTGGTAACATTGTCAATTTTTTTTTTTAACACTATAATTTGCCGTATTGAAAGAAAGATTTCTTTTGTTGTTATAGTTGTTTAGCATATAATGCATCCAGTCAACTGGTAGATGACAACTTCAAAAAAAAAAAAAAAAAAAAAAAAAATTGAAGCAAAAAAAGAAGTTGTTTTCAAGTTTCTGGTTTTTGTAGTCGAGTAAACACTTTGGATGAAAAGATTACAAGCAATCCACTGTCCACTCCAATACCTTTTGATATCACAATTCTATTTAAAAATAAAATAAAAAACAAACACGATATAAGACGAGGCCTAAGGGGTTAACATTTTTTTAAAATATTAAACAAAAACCATCTATAGTTTTTGTCCCCTGCATTTTATTTCCTTTTTAACTCAAAGTTCATTTTTAGCGGATCCAACGAAATTAATACCATAGTTAGTTAATTCGGATTCGGCAAAAATTCGCACGGATATAATTCGGATAAAACTCTTTTTTTAATTTTTAAATTCGTTGAAAAATACAGCTAGAAAACGGATTCGCCAATTATTCGGATACGTGATTTATACGGATATTACACGTTCACCAATTAAAAATTCGGGATCAAAAATTCGGCTATTAAATTAAGTTTTTTTTTCCTCTCAAGATTATGCTATTAGTATAAATAAATACTCATAATTCTTAAGAATATAAGAATAAAGAGCTACAAAATTAAGTTAATACCTCCATATTGCTATTTCTCCAAATTCATCGGAAATTCACAGTATATTGCCAGTTAACACCCATGTTTTTAATCAATGCATATGCTTGTGACTTTAAAACCTTACTCACAACCTGCTGGGCATATCAAACCTTTTGAGGTCTTAATTCTTAAAACCTTATTTGCTGATTATTGTTGTATGCTGGACATATTCATGTATGCTGTAGAGATTAAAGATTTAAAAAAAGAAGAAGTAATGAATCTTACTAAATGCATGTTCACAAAGATGCTACATTTTGTAGTTCATGGTCTTGTTACTCAAAACCATACAGGCAAGCAATTAAGAGAAGATGAAATAAAGGAGAGAGAGAGAGAGAGAGAGAGAGAGAGAGAGAGAGAGAGAGAGAGAGAGAGAAACTAAAGAATAAAATTGTTGTGAAAACCCACCCGATTTCTGATCCATCCGTTGGAGAGCGGAAACGGAAGCGGAAGAGGAAGAGGCGACAGAGGAGGGTTCTGATTTCTGGAGAGTGAAGAAGAACCCGATCGATCTTCGATGTGGCCCCGCGGGGGCTTCCGATGGCGTTCGGCGAGCCGGCCGGAAGGGAAGGGATGGGGGGCTGGGGTCGGCAGCACGGGTCGAAAGGAGTTAGGGCAAAACCTTTTTGATCGACCGATTTTTCTTTTTTTTCCTTTTTTGTGTGTGTGTGGGGGGGGACCCGCGCGAGCGACCGCGCAACCCCTTTTTTTTCTTTTTTTTTTTTCTTTTTTTTTTATTTTTTATTTTTTGGAAAAAATACAAATTTTACTGTTTAATTCATTTCTTCAAAAATTCATGCATAGTTCGCGAATTATTCACGAATTAACTTACACATATGTCACAACCCTTCTGTATCTGGTGGTGCTGTGTCCTGCCCTCTCATCCCACCCATCACAACAAAAATAAAAATCAAGCATATGTATATATGATCTTTTTTATTTTTTTTTTTAAAATTCGGAACTCCAATCCCGTATTGCACACATATTAGCCAAGCATATCCATGTCCAATACGTATCCGACAGAAAAATGTCATACAAGTATCTATATTTCGTAGCATCTAAGAAGGCTGCTTCTATAAAGCCAAAGCACATAATATAACGCCAACTAATTTTTGGAATCAATTTTGTAATAGTTCTTCCTTTTCTTATTTATAAATTTTCTTTCTTTTGTATTTGTAATCAACAAATAAGAGTTATCTGAGTTAGCATCTGATTGTCAACACACTAAATCCACAACATAGAGATACCGAGAAATAAGCACGAAAGACCCAAGAAAAACGCAACCAAAAAAATAGGTTTTTTGCCTAGATCATTGCAGATGAGTATGAGAAAGTATAAGTCGAATATTTCAGTCATAACAAATTGTTCTTTCTTTTAAATTTATAGTTTTTAACCTCGTTCCTATCCATTAATCTACAAAAAAAGACGGTAAAAGCATAAATCTAGCACCTGATTGAAGCAAAAGTAAACCCAATATGCACAAAACAAATAATTTGGTTGAGTCAAAAATCATGAAAAATTAATCAAAAAATTAAAAATTCGAAGAAATAGCTAGTACAATCTAGGGTTCGATATAGACAATTATTTTCCTTTTCTTTTCTCCTTTCCTAGTTTTTCATCTTCTTTTTATTCTAATTGATCAAATCTAAAATAAAAGTGAAAATGGTCTGTTTGGCTCTGAAATTCTCCCGATCCCAGAACCGGTACTAGATCTTCCTCGGGAAGCGCGTCGGGATAGAAAGCGGTTCAGATTGATGACCCTCGAGAAATGCGCCCTTCTGATCTTCAAACGATTCGATCGGCGAGGGATCAAACCGATCGGGTTCGAAAGCTCTATTCTCACTTCGGTTCGGCTGAAAGAGCCGAATAGCCAGCACAAGTAAAAGATCAAGCAAAGTAAGAGCCGAATGGCTAGAAAAAGTCTTAAACAGTCGGCCCGGATCAGCCGAGTAATGATTTATATTGAGAAAATACACTGGGGAATACAAAGGATAGACTGTAATCCTCAAAAGTGATGCCCAAAGGGCAGACAGACTCTAAGAACTACAACAAAGAGCGGAGTGATGCCACTGAAGGCAGACAGACTCCAGGAGTGATGCCCGAAGGGCAGACAGACTCCAAAATTCTAGGTTACATGCTACTCCTAGGAAAGCAGTAAATGCAGGAAAGAAAGATGCGGTAGAATAAGGGTGGTCTTTTGTGCGCAGGGGCAAAGACCTCTATTGCAGGCTTCAAAGTTCCTATTTATAGCCTGCATTATTGGTTGGTTGAAGGGAGGAAGTGGTTGTAACCATCATCGTGGAAGTTACACTAACTTCTCATGGAAGTTACACCGTGTGGAAGTTACACTAACTCCCGTGGAAGTTACATTAACTTCTCATGGAAGTTACGCTCCAATCTTCAACCGTTCCCGCCTTCTTGTCCTTCAGTCGCCTTATTGCCGACTCCTGGTGTACCACGTGTTCTTATTATCTCATACGTGGTTTAGGTCGGCTCAATTTTGGTATCAACAATGCCCCCCAAATAGTCTTTCGAATGAACATTCGGATGACTATTGTAAATCGATCATTGCTCGTGAGACCCAAACTTTATTTTAGTCTTGGTGGCTTAAAGAACACGGCCCTTTATCATCTCTGCCGCATATATCTCGGCTTTAGCAACCGATTTTTTTTTATTCGATCGGTTCGACTCTTCTTGAACCGAATGTTCTCCTCTCAAGAATTTTCTCCTTGAAGAAAGTGGCTATACCTCGCTTCATCAGATTCTTCACTTTCATTGACTAACGCTCTTTTTGAACCGACTGTTCTTCTAGCAAGGATTTCTCCTTTCCTTTACTTTGATTTTTATATCGGCTCCATTGCAGCCGATCATCCTCACTTTTCTTTTGGAATTGCTCATATTGGGCAACTCGAACACCTAAATCAAATAGGTTAGCAAAATGCTTATCTTCAAAATGGTCTTTTATCTTAAAATGTAGACCATTTAACGCCATTTTGGCGAACTCTGATTCCGGCATTCTCGTAAAGCACTGGATTTTGGCTATTTTGAAACGATTCAAATACTCTTCGACCGTTTCACCTGACTTTTGTCGGTATAAAGCCAAATCGGCTATCGATATTTGTGACTCCGACCTATAAAATTGCTCATGAAATTTTCTTTCCAATTCGTCCCAATCTTGGACGGAATTGGCTGATAAACTTGTATACCAAATAAACGCCGTCTTAGTTAACGACGTGTGAAATAATCGAAATTTTAAAAATGAGTCAGCGGCCGCTTCTCTACATTGGGCCGTGAACCGGGCTATATGCTCGATAGTATTCTCGGTCTCATCGCCTGAGAACTTGTCGAATTTCGGCATTTTCCAATTTGCCGGATACGGATGCTCCACGTCGATGTTCGCGGGATATGGAGATCTAAATACGGGCACGGCTTTGCGCGAACTTCGAAAGCATTTCGGATGACTTGTTCGATCTGTGCGTATATTTCATTATTGTTTCCCTGCAAGGGAATATGTGCTTGTACTACATTCGGTCCTTGCGGTAGACCGAAATTCGGTGTAATAGGGTTAACTCCTTGCATATTGGGAGCACCGACTCTAGCCCCTATATTTTGGGGTTGGTACGCTGGTAAAGGAGGTAAACCCGATGTAATCCTCGACTGCGGGTCGGCGTTTATATTCGCTGACCTATAAACAGTTTGAGCCGCCGGCGTGACTGGATTTTGTTGCACCGGCGCATTTAGGGGCCCTTGTTGCCCTTCATAAGGTTGCTCGTTTCGGATAAATAATTGTCTAATTCGAACAATATTTTCATTATAGGCCGTGATGGCGGCCAGCACCGCGTCTAGTCGAGCGGTACTTTGATGGATATTTTGATCTAAAGTTTGCAGAACTCGGCTCATCTGGCCGAGTGCCTGAGTTAGACTCGGCTTTTGATAAGCCGACTGCCCACTAGTCTCGCCTCCAACAGGTAGCACCGCCTGATTCTCATTCATATTTTCGGCGCTACTAGCTTGGTCATTCCCTGAAGGCCTGGGAATGACTCTATTCCGGAGGTTCATAGCAGTATCGTCAGCCATATGAAAAAGTTTAGATTAGGAAAACCTGAGTGTGTCCCACCGGGCGTGCCAAAATTGTTTGTCTCTGAAATTCTCCCGATCCCGTAACCGTACTAGATCCTCCTGACGCGTCGGGATAGAAAGCGGTTCAGATTGATGACCCTCGAGAAATGCGCCCTTCTGATCTTCAAACGATTCGATCGGCGAGGGATCAAACCGATCGGGTTCGAAATCCTATTCTCACTTCTGTTCGCTGAAAGAGCCGAATAGCCAAGACAAGTAAAAGATCACAAAATAAGAGCCGAACGGCTAGAAAAGTCTTAAACAATACCTGATCACTCGAGTAATGATTTATATTGAGAAAATACACCTGAATACAAAGGATAGACGTAATCCTCAAAAGTGATGCCCAAAGGCGGAGACAGGACTCTAAGAACTACAACAAAGAGCGGAGTGATGCCACGAAGCGAGACGGACTCCGGGAGTGATGCCGAAGGCAGACGGACTCAAAATTCTAGGTTACATGCTACTCCTAGGAAACGATAAATACAGGAAAGAAAGATGCGGTAGAATAAGGGTGGTCTTTTGTGCGCAGGGGCAAAGACCTCTATTGCAGGCTTCAAAGTTCCTATTTATAGCCTGCATTAAAAGTTGGTTGAAAGTAGTGGGGGAGTGGTTGTAACCATGTGAAAGTTACACTAACTCCTCATGGAAGTTATGCTAACTCCTTATGGAAGTTATGCCAACTCCTCATGGTAGTTACGCCCCAATCTTCAACCGTTCCCGCCTTCTTGTCGCGCCTTATTGCCGACTCTTGGTGTACCACGTGTCCTTGCTGGCTCGTACGTGGGTTAGGTCGGCACAATTTTGGTATCAACATGGTCTATCACGCAAGCATCTATATCTATATCTATCTATAATCTATAATTTATAATCTATAATCTATAACTCTATATGAATTTTCAATAAAAATGATGACATAGCAAGCTCTCAATTTTTTAGACTTTTTATATTTTTTAATAGTGATTAAAAATATATATATATATATATATATGTTTGTCTCTGAAATTCTCCCGATCCCAGAACCGGTACTAGATCCTCCTCGGGATGCGCGTCGGGATAGAAGCGGTTCGATTGATGACCTCGAGAAATGCGCCCTTCGATCTTCAAACGATTCGATCGGCGAGGATCAAACCGATCGGGTTCGAAAGCTCTATTCTCACTTCGGTTCGGTGAAAGAGCGAATAGCCAAAGACAAGTAAAAGATCAAGCAAAATAAGAGCCGAATGGCTAGAAAAAGTCTTAAACGGTCGGCCGGATCGGTAGAGTAATGATTTATATTGAGAAAATACAGGGAATACAAAGGATAGACCGTAATCCTCAAAAGTGATGCCCAAAGGCGAGACGGACTCTAAAGATTACAACAAAGAGCGGAGTGATGCCACCGAAAGCGAGACGGACTCCGGGAGTGATGCCGAAGAGCGAGACGGACTCAAAATTCTAGGTTACATGCTACTCCTAGGAAACGATAAATGCGGGGAAAGAAAGATGCGGTAGAATAAGGGTGGTCTTTTGTGCGCGGGGGCAAAGACCTCATTGCGAGCTTCAAAGTTCCTATTTATAGCTGCATTATTGGTTGGTTGAAGGGAGGAAGTGGTTGTAACCATCATCGTGGAAGTTACACTAACTTCTCATGGAAGTTACGCCCTGTGGAAGTTACACTAACTCCCGTGGAAGTTACATTAACTTCTCATGGAAGTTACGCTCCAATCTTCAACCGTTCCCGCCTTCTTGTCCTTCAGGCGCCTTATTGCCGACTCCTGGTGTACCACGTGTTCTTATTATCTCATACGTGGGTTAGGTCGGCTCAATTTTGGTATCAACAATGCCCCCAAATAGTCTTTCGAATGAACATTCGGAATCATTGCTCTCGGTAGAGACCCAAACTTTATTTTCATTTGGTCTTGGTGGGCTTAAAGAAACGACTCTTTATAATCTCTCGCATATATCTCGGCTTTATCGACCGATTTGTTTTTTTTATTCGATCGGTTCGACTCTTCTTGAACCGAATGTTCTTCTATCACGAATTTTCTCCTTGAAGAAAGTGGCTATACCTCGCTTCAGTAGATTCTTCACTTTCATCCCGATTGACTCTCTTTTTGAACCGATCGTTCTTCTAGCAAAGGATTTCTCCTTTCCTTTACTTTGATTTTTATATCGGCTCCATTGCGATCATCCTCACTTTTCTTTTGGAATTGCTCATATTGGGCAACTCGAACACCTAAATCAAATAGGTTAGCAAAATGCTTATCTTCAAAATGGTCTTTTATCTTAAAATGTAGACCATTTAACGCCATTTTGGCGAACTCTGATTCCGGCATTCTCGTAAAGCACTGGATTTTGGCTATTTTGAAACGATTCAAATACTCTTCGACCGTTTCACCTGACTTTTGTCGGTATAAAGCCAAATCGGCTATCGATATTTGTGACTCCGACCTATAAAATTGCTCATGAAATTTTCTTTCCAATTCGTCCCAATCTTGGACGGAATTGGCTGATAAACTTGTATACCAAATAAACGCCGTCTTAGTTAACGACGTGTGAAATAATCGAAATTTTAAAAATGAGTCAGCGGCCGCTTCTCTACATTGGGCCGTGAACCGGGCTATATGCTCGATAGTATTCTCGGTCTCATCGCCTGAGAACTTGTCGAATTTCGGCATTTTCCAATTTGCCGGATACGGATGCTCCACGTCGATGTTCGCGGGATATGGAGATCTAAATACGGGCCGCACTGCCGGCCTTGCGCCAACTTCGAAAGTATTTCGGATGACTTCTTCAATACGTGCGTATATTTCATTATTGTTTCCTGCAAGAGAATATGTGCTGTACTACATTCGGTCCTTGCGGTAGGCAAAATTCGGTGTAATAGGGTTAACTGCACTTTGACTCTAGCCCCTATATTTTGGGGTTGGTAAGCTGGTAAAGGAGGTAAACCCGATGTAATCCCCGACTGCGGGTCGGCGTTTATATTCGCTGACCTATAAACAGTTTGAGCCGCCGGCGTGACTGGATTTTGTTGCACCGGCGCATTTAGGGGCCCTTGTTGCCCTTCATAAGGTTGCTCGTTTCGGATAAATAATTGTCTAATTCGAACAATATTTTCATTATAGGCCGTGATGGCGGCCAGCACCGCGTCTAGTCGAGCGGTACTTTGATGGATATTTTGATCTAAAGTTTGCAGAACTCGGCTCATCTGGCCGAGTGCCTGAGTTAGACTCGGCTCTTGATAAGCCGACTGCCCACTAGTCTCGCCTCCAACAGGTAGCACCGCCTGATTCTCATTCATATTTTCGGCGCTACTAGCTTGGTCATTCCCTGAAGGCCTGGGAATGACTCTATTCCGGAGGTTCATAGCAGTATCGTCAGCCATATGAAAAAGTTTAGATTAGGAAAACCTGAGTGTGTCCCACCGGGCGTGCCAAAATTGTTAGTCTCCGAAATTCTCCCGATCCCAGAACCGGTACTAGATCCTCCTCGGGATGCGCGTCGGGATAGAAAGCGGTTCAGATTGATGACCCTCGAGAAATGCGCCTTCGATCTTCAAACGATTCGATCGGCGAGGATCAAACCGATCGGGTTCGAAAGCTCTGTTCACTCGGTTGGTGAAAGAGATCAAAAAGACAAGTAAAAGATCAAGCAAAATAAGAGCGAATGGCTAGAAAAAGTCTTAAACATCGGCCGGATCGGTAGAGTAATGATTTATATTGAGAAAATACAGGGAATACAAAGGATAGGCGTAATCCTCAAAAGTGATGCCCAAAGGCGGACGGACTCTAAAGATTACAACAAAGAGCGGAGTGATGCCACCGAAGGCAGACAGACGCCAGGAGTGATGCCCGAAGGGCAGACAGACTCCAAAATTCTAGGTTACATGCTACTCCTAGGAAACGATAAATGCGGGAAAGAAAGATGCGGTAGAATAAGGGTGGTCTTTTGTGCGCGAGGGCAAAGACCTCTATTGCGAGCTTCAAAGTTCCTATTTATAGCTGCATTATTGGTTGGTTGAAGGAGGAAGTGGTTGTAACCATCATCGTGGAAGTTACACTAACTTCTCATGGAAGTTACGCCTGTGGAAGTTACACTAACTCCGTGGAAGTTACATTAACCTGCATGGAAGTTACGCTCAATCTTCAACCGTTCACTTCTTGTCCTTCGAGCGCCTTATTGCAGGCTCACGGTGTACCACGTGTTCTTATTATCTCATACGTGGGTTAGGTCGGCTCAATTTTGGTATCAACAATATATATATATATATATATATATATATATATATATATATATATATATATATATATATATATATATATATATATATACACACACTACTTTCTCTATCTAAATATCAAATAAACAAAATAATTAACTCTCTCTATTTACTTGCTAATTAATTTTATTGCTAATAAATTCATTCCGTATGGATAATGTAGATTCATTGAACCACTAAGCAATAGTGACATTAATCTCCAAAAATTAACCCTATCTAAGTCGTAAATCAAGGAACCAAACCTAAAGATCTAATCCTTTACCTTCCTTATGCATATAACGCCTAATTAATGTGTTCACCCAACCATAAAAACTCTATATGAATTTCCAATAAAAATGATGACATGGCAAGCTCCCAATTTTTTAGACTTTTTATATTTTTTAATGGTGATTAAAAAAATATATATATACACTACTTCCTCTATCTAAATATCAAATAAACAAAATAATTAACTCTCTCTATTTACTTGCTAATTAATTTTATTGCTAATAAATTCATTCCGTATGGATAATGTAGATTCATTGAATCACTAAGCAATAGTGACATTAATCCCCAAAAATTAACCCTATCTAAGTCGTAAATCTAGAAACCAATCCAAAAGATCTAATCCTTTACCTTCCCTCATGCATATAACGCCTAATTAATGTGTTCGCCCAATCATAAAAACTAACGCAAAAGCTCCATCCCTCCTATGAGAGTTAAAGACCATAACTGATTAGAGATTTCAATCATCTTTTCTCAAATACAAATCCAATTAGAACTTAAGTCGGACAAAATAATTAAAGTTCCTTCATGGTATGGAAACAGATCCATTATCTATTACTTTCCTCGGATTAGTATTTTGCATAATTTTTAAATTTATTTTTGTTAGAGTAACATTAACATAAATATTTGAACTTATTTGAAGGACACAGGGGATAGGTAGCTGCAGTACCTGGGAGTTTATCATAATAATAATTTATTTATTTATTAGTACATGGTCCAGTATATATATATATATATATATAAAGAGCCTAAAATTGTCTGGGCCTAAATTTCCTCTTGGGCCTAAGGCGGGCCGCAAACTAATATCACCGAGCAAACAAAGTTTGCATTTGGGCCCAATGATTGGTTGATTAAGAGCGTGTTCGTTTCCGAAAAAGCCTCGACCATACAACAAAACTTGTGCCTCCCATTTCATGATTCAGTAGTTAAGGGGCCCGCCGCTGTGCGGTGAAAATACAATATAACAGTAAATTATTATAACTATTAACATTATTTTTTTTTCTATTTTGTAGTATTATTTTTAAATATTATTAATCCCAAATAAAATGAAAATACATTTTCTTCTAAAAATATTTAAACTTAATAAATAAAATGAATATATCAGTTTAAAATAAAACAAAAGGCTTATTATAATATTAAGAAAGATAAATAATAATTTTTTTATTATCATCAAAATAGAATATACAAATAACATACAACTAATGAAGTATTTGATTCCTAAATTTTAAATTAGTGAAAAAATAAATAGGTAATTATCGAAGCACAAAAAATTAAACCAATCAAAAGGCATTTGAAATCAAAATAGATATTTTTTATCTTGCAAAAATATTCAACTACCAAATATTCTATTATTATATAAATTAATGCTTAAAAAAATTGTGTACGCCCCACAATCCTCCGAAATAATGAGAGGCCTTCTTTGGGGTTATCAATTTGTATATGTTTTGGAAAGTAAAGTGAAAAAGTTACAAAATTTAGGAATTAAAATTGACATGCAAAAGAAAGTTAAATAGGCGATGACATGATAATTTTATTAACTCTAAACTATTTTTTGAACAATTGCTATTTTATCACAATAAAATTAAGAGGTCTAAAAATTTAATTGCAAAAAAAAAAAGAAAAAGAAACCAAAATAAAAATGATAGAAAGTTTGGAGAGCACTATGCAATTAATTATAGAAAAAATTTTAAAAAATTTGTGGGCCTGACAACGCTCCAAAATAGAGTGCTTTCAAGGGATTCCCAATTAGTGTATTTACAAGTGAAGTTACCCGCGCATTGCGGCTGGTTGATGCTATAGAAGACAAAAGATTCACAAAGTAAACATTTTAAATTTTTTAAATTGTCATAAGACATTAATTAATAAATAAAGATAATATATATTAACATTATACGTACAAATATAACAAAATTTATAATTTCAGTAAATAAATTATAAAAAATAATAATGAAAAAAGCAATAATAAAATTATTACTCCATACGCATCTTGATCGCACTACGACATCGGGAGACGAATCCCCAGTCTCCACATTACCTTTGACGCCATTATCAACGTCGAGCTCTTTTTCGTCACAACCACATTGATTCCCTACCGATCTCTCCAAACCTACCACTTCTTTCTTCTCATTGATTCCAAATCTATCTTCGCTTTTCCCAGCGATCTTTGCACTACAATCCATGAAATCCTAATTTTAGTACACATATAATTTAAAAACAAAATGATAAAAAAAATTAAAAGAATTACAAAATATGAACCATTCTTATGCGCCAAAAAAAATTTTAAAAAAAAAAAGAGTACGAAGAAATCTTATTTTACTTATTTTTTCTTATGAAAGCAATTTGTATATATGAAATTGGACCATAAAAAAAATACACCTCTTAGGGGCCGTTTGGTTGTATGTAGTTGCAGAAACAGTGTAGTTGAAAATACATGCGATTTGCAAATCTTTGCGATTGTAACTACACCTAGAAATTTGTTTGGTTGCACGCATTTGCAAGCGCCTTTGTTTGCAAGCTGCGTGCGATTTACAAATGCGTGCGGCCTCATTCCTTTGTTTGGTTTAGTGTAGTTGAGCTCAAGCTGCTGAGTTCAAGCGCACAAGAAGGCCCAAATCTTTGCGATTGGAACTACATCCAAATTGGCGTAATTCCAAATGTTGGTGAGGGATATAATCACCCACAAATTAACAATAATAAATAAATAAATAATATATGAATATAGGTAAATAAAAATATTTGTAAATAAATTCATACAAATAAAATTTTTTAGACAATATAAGCTTTGTGCAAAAAATTAATTTTTTAAATTTATTTTATTTAAAATATAAATATAGTTTTTTTCTAAATTTTTATAGAGTGTGATCATATATGTTAATTTAATAAGTTTTAATTAATTATAATTATTAAATTTGATAAAAAAAATAAGAGAATCATTTAAAATTTCAAAGTTTGATTTACATATTAAAATTAAATAAATTAAAAAATTTAAATGTGTCGATTAATAAGTTGAAGAATTGTTGAAAAATATAAAAATATTATATATATCTACTTATTTATTTATAAATAGTAAATTTAAATGATTAATAAACTTATATAATTATTTTATGTTTAGTGAAGGTAATTTCACCACTCTATCTGAAGAGGTGACAAAATTCACAAATACAACTATCAACTTCATATTACCAAACAGAAGAAATGTAACTGCAGCAGTTGCAACTGCGTAAAACCAAACAGACTAGGTGTAGTTACAACTGCAGCATTTGCAACTGCATGTATTTCCAACTACACTGTTTCTGCAACTACATCCAACCAAACGGCCCCCTAGTCTGTTTGGTTTGATGCGATTGCAACTCTCTGATTATATTTTTATTTGATACTTTTGGAGTATTTATAAATCTTGTTACCTTTTAGAGAGGAATGTGAGATTACCCATTCTTAAGATAAGAAAATTATGGAATTATATAATTATTAATTAAGACATATATATATATATATATATATATATATATATATATATATATATATATATATATAATTGAGTAGAATACTTTTAGAAGCACCAATCTTTGGTGCTTCTAAATTTTTAGCCATTGGATCTACTTTTTTTTATTACTAATAGTCTTTGGATCTAACACTATTCCACCTATCACCACCTACCCCACCAACCACCACCTACCACCATCATCTCAACCTCACATCTCTCAATCCAATGACTAAAAACTCAAAAGCACCACCTTTATGGTGCTTTTGAGAGTATTCTAGCTCTACTATATATATATATATATATATATATATAATCATTCTTATACTTTTATGAGTATTAGCCTCCTTATACTCATAAGTTTTTAGCCATCGATTTATTCCATTGATCATTTTCATCCATTAGATCATACTATTCAACCAACTACCGACTCAACCCTAAGGGACCACTATCATTCTAAGCGGGGACCACCATCATCCTAACCACACATCCCATCAATCAACGGTTAAAAATGTATGAGTATAAAGGGGTCTATACTCATAATAGTATAGTAGCCGTGGCTATATATATATATATATAGAGTCTTACTATCTATTATGAATCGATCACCTTACTCATAAGTTGTTTCGATGATAGAGCTTAGAATCGACGATCCACACCGTTAACGTTATCAACGGCACATTTAAAACTTCTAGAAATAAAATTTTATAATTTTTCGATATCATTTACCTTACGATCAAGAGGTCACAAATTTGACAATTTTTAACTAGGTATGGAATACTTGCTAGTTTAACGGTGTAAAAGAATCGAAATTTCTGAATTTTTGATAGAAAATTCTATTCACTACATAGATAAAGATCAATAACTCCGATCTTGAATTGAAGGATCCGATCATCCTTTTTTAGGATGTCGTTCGATTTTGATTCATTTTATGCCCGCTTGATGGACTTTATAATGATTTCGAAAAATTACGAAATTTATTTTCTAGAAGTTTCAAATACTCTAGATCATGTTTAACGGGGTGGATCGCCGATTCGAAAACCCCAACATTGAAAACAACTTATGAGTAGTAAGGGCTCTATACTCATAATAGTATAGTAGACCTACTCTATATATATATATATATAGTCCGGCTGTTATGCTATGATGATTTTCACCCGTTAGATCATACTATTCAACCAACCACCCACTTAACCCTAGGGGGCCCACATCATCATAACCGCACATCTCTCAATCCAACGGTTAAAAACTTGATAGACTAATGACTTGGTGCTATTAATAAGATAGTAGCCTAGTTATATATATATATATATATATATATATATATATATATATATATATATATATATATATATATATATATATAGAGTAGAGCTAGAATACTCTCAACCCTTAGATCTAATTCTTAATTACTTATAACCTTTGGATTAAATACTATTTCACCTACCACTACCTACCACCACCTACCATCATCATCTCAACCCTACATCTCTCCAACCAATGCTACAGACTCAAAAGTACCAAGCCCTTAGTGCTTTTGAGAGTATTCTAGCTCAACTCTCTCTCTCTCTCTCTCTCTCTCTCTCTCTCTATATATATATATATATATATATATATATATATATATATAATTTACATATTATAAAATTATATATAGCATCAATGTATGCAACATCAAACCACATAGCATTAAATATAAAATACCATATATATTAAAAAAATAATGTATGATAAATTAACTAAATCAATTATCATCATCACAGGACTAGAGAGAGAAAGAGAGAGAGAATAATGAGTGCTATCTGAGAGAGAGAGAGAGAGAGAGAGAGAGAGAGACGCACCACCCTAGCTAGGACCTATTGTTGAAGAAGCACGAGAGTTGAACAGCGGCCGCAAACCCTATACCTATAAGCACCGTTTGGTTAGGGGATAGGAATAGGAATATGCCCTTACCATCCCCCCTTCTTTATACCCAAACGCTAATTTTTTACCCGAGAATAGTAGTTCTCGGTTATCCCCACCAACACCTTTATTTTTTATATAAAACTACCTAATATTTTTCTTATCCTCGGGAACAACCCAATTTTCATCCAAACACTATTTTTCATATCCACATACTTGTACCTATCCCTGTAATAGCTAGTTCTTGCTTATACTCGAACCCTCTCTCTCTCTCTCTCTCTATATATATATATATATATATATATATATATATATATAATTTACATATTATAAAATTATATATAGCATCAATGTATGCAACATCAAAACCACATAGCATTAAAATATAAAATACCATATATATTAAAAATAATGTATGTGATAAATTAACTAAATCAATTATCATCATCACAGGACTAGGAGAGAGACAGAGAGAATAATTGATGCATTTCCATTTGCCATGCGAGGTTGGAAAAACATGAAACCAAACGACCCCTTACTTTTGTAACGAGGACTATTAGCGTGTAGGAGAGCCCACAAAGCGAAGCGAGAGCTTTGGTGACGTTCACGGGTACGCCTAGCCTCGCCCCTTCTCGTATGGCCTTACAGAAGCACGTGACGCTCCGGCTCAGCACGTGACCGAGCCCGGAGCAGCAACCCTGATTCAGCCCATTCACCCCACCCTCCACAAACTTCAAGCATTCGCTGAATCCAAACAACGCGCCCAAACAATTATGGCTCGACCCGAATAGCGTTGACGGGTTCGTACTCGTGTTCGAGAATAATAATAATAAGAATAATAGAAAGAATAGTTGGTTTGTAACATAAGACATGATTGGAGTGTGGTATTTGGTTTCGGAGAAGAGATGATGATGATGGATATTTAGTAATTATTGAAGTTAATAATGCATTAGTAACTCCTTGGTGGGGAGATAAAGAGTGTGGATTTAGGATCGTAATTATTAAAGTTAATGATGATTCGTTAGTAACTTATTGGTTGGGAAATGAAAAGTGTGAGTTGTTATTAGAGAAGAGAAGAGAATGTAAGGATAAATGAGGGACCGCCACGTGACAAGACTTATGGAAAATAATGTATAGGTATATAGGTATAGATAAATGAGCCAGTGAAACAGTTAAGCCCCTTGGCAGGATGTGCATGCAATATATCCATCTAGGCTTGTTTGGTTTATAATTAGAATAAAAATGTAAAATCAAATTTAATTGATTTAGAATGAAAAATTGAATGACTTATTATCCAAAAATATTTAGTTTATTGTTGAAATGAAAATCTAAAAGTTTGAGAGAGAATTTTAATTAAGAGAGAAGAGAGAAACGAAGGTTTCGAATCAAATTGGACTATAAATGAATTTAAACCTTCCGATTCCAGAGCGAAATAACAATTAAAATTCGATTTCTGTAAACCAAATAACAACTATCAAAATCAATGAATAAGTGTGCCCCTAATGTTTTACGTAGGGATCTATTTTCATATTGATTTTCTGCTGGAACATGTGTTCTCTTACTATTCCTACCCTACATCAATATATATATATATATATATATATATATATATATATATATATATATATATATATATATATATAATTGAGCTCCTATGCTTTTAAAAGTATCAAGACATTGGTGCTTGTAAGATTTTAGCCCTTGGATTAATAGATGTGGGGTTAGGATGATGTGGGCCCCTTTGGGTTAAGTGGGTGGTTGGTTGAATAGTATAATCTAACGGGTGAAAATGATCAAAGACGTAGATCTAACAGTAAAAAATCACAAGCACTAAGGGCTTTGTGCTTTTACAACAATCAAGCACCATAGGACTATATATATATATATATATATATATATATATATATATATATATATATATATATATATATATATATATATATCTACTTATAACGACCCAGCCCACTAGCAATAATAACTCGTTGGCCCAACCACCGGCCCAAAATGCTTAAGCCCAATTACTATTACTAGTGTCCAAGTCTCATATAAATCTAATGACAAACTCATTCCCATCCGATGTGGGACTATTGGGGTGTCACAGACTCCCGATTAAGGCACGACGTCTCGTCGATCCAATCACACACACACAGCCCAATCACACACACACAGCCCAAGAACACCAGGCGATGTGAGACTCGTCTCGTTAGCCTTGTCATCCAGACCCTAGCTCAGCCGAGACTCGCCACACATGTCCAGCTGGTGAACCGGCTCTGATACCAAATGTAACGACCCAGCCCACTAGCAATAATAACTCGTTGGGCCCAACCACCGGCCCAAAATGCTTAAGCCCAGTTATTATTACTAGTGTCCAAGTCTCATATAAACCCAATGACAAACCCATTCCCATCCGATGTGGGACTATTGGGGTGTCACACTACTATACTTATATGAGTATAGAGCCCTTTGTACTCATAACTTTTTTTACCGTTGAGATGAAAAAATGTGTGGTTAGGATGAGAGTGATTACGGTTAAGTTGATAGGGGCCCCCCTAGGGTTAAGTAGGTGGTTGGTTGAATAGTATAATCTAAACGGGTAAAAATAATTAAAGGGTCGATCAAACGGTGAAAAACATTTATGTACAAGAGGCTCTATACTCATAAGAGTATAGTAGCGGGTCTATATATATATATATATATATATGGCCACGGCTAATATACTATTATGAGTATTTGAGCCCTACTACTCATAAGTTGTTTTCGATGATGGAGCTTCCGAATCGACGATCTAAGTACTTCGTTAAATATGATCTAGAGTATTTGAAATTTGTAGAAAATAAATTTCGTAAATTTTCGAAATCATAATAAAGTCCATCAAGTGAGCATAAAATGAACAGTTGAAATCGAACGACGTCCTAAAAAAGGATGATAGGATCCTTCAATTCAAGATCCTAGTTATTAATCTTTATCTATGTAGTGAATAGAATATTTTACCGTTACTATATAGTCTGGCTATGGTGCTTGTAAAAGCACCAAGTACTTGGCTTTGTGAATTGTTTGAGATTAGATCTACGACTTTGATCATTTTCATCCGTTAGATTATACTATTCAACCAACCACCCACTTAACTCAAGTCATCCTAACCTCATATCTATAAATCCAAGGGGCTAAAAACTTACAAGCACCAAATGACTTGAGTACTTTTAAAAGCATAGGAGCTCAATTTTATATATATATATATATATATATATATATATATATATATATATATATATATATATATATATATATATATATATATATATATAACTAGAATTTACTATATTATTAATAGCATAAAGTCAGTACTACCAAATTTTTGGACCGTTGGATTGAGAGATGTGTGATTAGGATGATGTGGGCCCACAGGGTTAAGTTGGTGTTTGGTTTAATAGTATGATCTAACGGGTGAAAATCATCAAAGGAGTGGATCTAACGGTGGAAAACTTGGTAGCACCAAATACTTCGTGCTATTGATAGCATAGTAGCCGGACTATATATATATATATATATATATATATATAGGTCATGGCTACTATACTATTATGAGTATTGGACCCTACTACTCATAAGTTGTTTTCAATGATGGAGCTTAGATCGACGATCCACTTCGTTAAATATGATCTAGAGTATTTGAAACTTGTAGAAAATAAATTTTGTAAATTTTCGAAATCATAATAAAGTCAATCAAGTGGGCATAAAATGAACGGTCAAAATTGAACGACATCCTAAAAAAGGATAATAGGATCCTTCAGTTCAAGATCGGAGTTATTGATCGTTATCTATGTAGTGAATAGAATTTTCTATCAAAAATTTAACAAATTTCGATTCTTTCACACTGTTAAACTAGCAAGTATCCCATACCGGCCGTTAAAAATTGTCAATTTTGTGACCTCTTGATCGTAAGGTAAATGATGTCGAAAAATTATAAAATTTGATTTCTAGAAGTTTTAAATGCTGTAAATAATGTTTAACGGTGTGGATCGTCGATTCGGAAGCTATCATCGAAAACAACTTATGAGTACGAAGGCGATCGGATTCATGTTGACGGATCTGATCAAAATCGTATCCGAATTTATATCCATCGAATTTTTGTTTTCGCTATTTACATACAAAATTATATTCATTTAGTGTTGAATAAATATGCAATATTCGAATTTGAATAAAATTTTGAGTATCCTTGCTCATTGACTTCCCTGTCCTAGCTAGGGTAGTGGTCCCAACAAGATCACTCGCTTCTGGTGAGCGCGGGAAAGTCCATCCGCGTGAGGCAGACATCAAACGATTCTCACTCGCTTTCTTCGCCTTTTTTTTTCTTTTCTTTTCTTTTCCAGAAAAATTTGGTCCAAGAGGAAGGCAGCCGTGCCGTTTTGAAAAACCCAAGGGCTTTTTTTAAAAATAACCCCCGCACTTTTTATATTTTGCCAAAAATTTTACTGTAAAATAAATTGCAAAAATGGCCCTCATCTGCGCCGGTATGGCATCGGCTTCACGGGCGGGGTTAGGCGAGTGGTTAAGTTGAACAGGTGAATGATTCATAGTGTTCAATTGTATTGGACACGCGATGACGTTCCGTGTCCAATACTAATGTATTGACACGGTGAATGGGTCGCGTGTCCAATACTAATATCTTAATGTATTGAACACGGTGAATGGTTCACCGTGTCCAATAGTATTGAACACGGTGAACCATTCACCGTGTTCAACTTAAACTTTCTGCCCACGCCCGTAGCGTGACGACGTGGCGTGGCATGGGTAGAATTTTTTGCAATGTATTTTACAGTATGACTATTTTGCAAAATATAAAAAATCAGAGGGTTATTTTCCAAAAAAGCCCAAAACCCAACCAATCTCAACACCCACCGAATCCACATGGAAAACATTAATACTTAAACTGGAAGTATTGCTATGGGTACCCCAAATCACACCAGGAGACATGATGGTCCTCAATATCCTTGTGATGCTGTAAAATTATTTTCTTAACCATTGAACCTGAAAAGTTACTTGTTTGGGCCAACTTGTTTCACCAAAGATGAAGCTTAGATTGAAATAGATTTTTGAGTGAATTAGAGTTCGGATAAAATTTACTCTTTTTTTGCTATTTGTTTGTATAGTTGTGGAATTGAAGTTTTTTTAATTTTACTGTTTGTTTTCTAGGAAGTTAATGACGCGCAAATGCTGAAAGTGGAAAAGACATGAGTTGATAAATTTTTATTTTTTCTTACTATTTTTTTTGTCTATTATTGACATAGGTCTGGGATGGACTAAAGTCATTTATGATATTTTTGGACAATTTTAATTTCGAACTAAAATGAAGTTATGATAAACAAAACAATTGAATTTAGCATTTACCGCCTAAAACCAATTCACCTCTCTTTATTTTTAGTGAAACAAACACACCGGGGCTAAGTGATTTTCTAGGTGATAATGACTTTAATATTTTTTTTCCATGATCGTTTATTTGACATAAATTTAATAGTTTTGGTTGTAATTTTTTTGTTTTTTAACTTGTTTTACTAAAAATTTCTACACTAATAGCAGAAAAAACATACAATGGTTAACTTTTTTTTTACTTCTTTTATATCTCTCTCTCTCATAATTGGCTCAGGCACCTCTAAGGTGAAGTCAATTAATTATAATATTTTGGAAAAATAAAGTTGTTGGCAAATTTAACTTACAGCGAACCAAAAAAAATATATGACTGAAAAACAACTCCGTTCTCACCACCTTCGATCAAGAAAATATACTCTTTAGACTGCGTTTGATACCGAGAATATTCCAGAAGAGGAACGAGTTGTTTTGGTCAAAATGGTTTGTTTTGGGTTGTTCTGGAACAATCCGTTAAAAATTATTCCTAGGAAAACTAAGAACAACTTTGTTCTTCTCTTTATTTTATTAGATAAATAAATATATTAATATAAATATTATTTTTATGATAATATATTTAGACTTAAAGTTTATTATATAATATAAATTAATTAAATTTGATATATTATTTATTTTATTAAGTTTTATTATTTATATATTAATATTTAATTATTTTATTTTATATTAAGTATTATATATATAATTATTTTTTCATGCATTATATATATATTTTTAATTTGTATTGAAATTTATACTATTATTAATTAAAATTATAAGGATATCGTTACATATATTATGAATAAATTATATAATATAAAGTATTATTATATATAGTAAAATAAATATACTATTTTAAATTAAATTGTTACATAAAATATTATATTATAAATTACTATAAAAAATAATTTTATATAAAATATACTAATATAACTTAACTATTTTATTTTTAAAAATATATTTAGATACTGTTCTAAGCTTTTATCCAAACGCTACTAAGGATATCCTTTAGAATATCCCTAAATGCATCAAAACATAAGTTTACAATTATTCTATCTTGTAATGAAATATCTCCAATTTTTTGGAACAACAAAAATATATTATTCTCCAAAATTTAGTTCTCCAACCAAACATAGTCTTAAAATTTTTAGATCTGATTGATTATAAAATATGAAACATATATAAAAAGGAGGAAAAATTAACTTTGCAGCAAAATTAAAGTGCTAAATTATAATTTCAACCTTAATTCAACATATGGACTCTCATTTTTACTTTTAAACTATAATAGAAGCTTCAAATTTCTATGCCAAAACTCTATTTGGATTTGTACTAAAAACAAAAATAGAGCAAATTGTGCACTTAAGGTGATCATGAATCTTAGATAAGATTTTATTCTTAATGTAGAAATATGTATTGTAGGTTGATTTAGAGGCCGATTTAATTAATGCTATAATTAATTTAACTTAAAAACTTATGAATACCTTTTTATGATTACCAGAGATGCGGTAGAGTTTTAAAATATATATATTTGGTAGAAATATATGAGACACTCTACCAATCATATTTTTAGCCAAATGTCCAACCAAGAATTTCATAATCAATTTTATATCTTTTCCTACGAGGAGCCAGATGTTCAATATCGATGTGTGTAGAAAATCAAATTTCCGACCTCTTAGTGGTGAGATTGTCGTCACATTATAGTTTGATCAAACATATCAATTATACTATACCATTGTAGGTGCCCTTCTATATTGATATATAGTTTACCGCGCCAAGGTCTAAGAACTCTTCCTCCCCTGGTTCTAGTGCGGACTTTAGCAGTCAATCCCCATGCTGTCTAACAGCAAGATTTTATTCAATTTGGGGGCAGTTCTCTTATCAGTAAATCCCATAATAGCGGTATTCAGGCACCTACCCCAAAAGCAGTTTAATCCAGACTTTTTTATCGACTCATGTACAAAGTAATCAACATATTCTAAATACAAATCCATCAATACAAAATATAGTAACCCCCTAGCGTCTATGTCTACTATTTAGGCAGAATGCCGTCGCCTATTGTCACTAAGAAACTGAAAGAAACCTCAGAGGTGAGAAGCGAAGTAATTAACGTGGTGACGTGGGATTAGATTAAGGTAAACATGACACGTGGCAAATAAATACGGGGATTAATAGAGGTTAATAGATAGATATGTTTATGTGACGCGGATTGTTGCTATTTTTTTTACATCCTAGATATTGCTACCATTATTAATTATTAATACAATAAGATTAGATTCATTGAATGTGGACAAATTTATTTCGTAAGTAATGACCACATTCAAAGTTGGGGGAAATTATGGGGTACGTTCACATGTACCCATACTTTGACCTATAAAAGCAAATGTGGGGCAACTTTTTTTTTGAATGTGGGGACTTAATTCAACTGGGCATGATGCGACTGGGTGCGTCTTCTTAGAAGATGTGGCGCCTCGAATCGCGAGGAAATTTCCTCTCCTTTCTTTTTTTTTCTTTTCTTTTTTTTTTTTTTTTTGAGTTTTGGGTGAAAATGTACAAAAGAGACCCAAACTATAGGCCTTTTTTGAAATTGCTCCCTAACCTATGATTTTTTTTTTTTTTGATTAAACAGGGGTATACCCTATTTGAGGGGGGAGGTTACAGAAAGAAGCAAAGCAAAGCAAAGAGAGGGTCCGGGGTCGATAAAGGAGAACCAGCAGAGTGAACCAAAGCACCACAGCGCATTTGAGCGGTAGGATGGGCAGGGAACGGGGCTCGACATCTCAGCATATGGCGAGGACTCTGCGGCCGAAGCAGCAGCAGATGCGGCCTCGAAAGAGGCTTCTTTTATGTCTCCAGCGCGCCCAAAGCCACGTTCCACAGTTGTACTGTCGCTAGAATGTTCTGTCCCAAGACGCTAAGGTGTGTGAGCTGGTTTTCGAAGAGCCGCCTGTTCCGCTCGTTCCAAAGTTCCCAGCAGCATGCCGAGAAAGTCACGTCAAAGAATGTCCGATGCTGCCCTGATAGGCTTCCTCTGGCTCTTTTCCAACGGTCCCCCAGGTGCCCGGATGCGCTGCCCGAGACCTGCTGCAACCGCGTGCTTGGTCCGAGCAGAAGCTCCAGAGGTCTCTAGCCCTCGGACAGAGAAAGAGGAGGTGGTCAATCGTTTCCACTTCGGAGTAGCAAAGGATGCAGATGGAGGGACCGTGCCATCCCCGCTTGGCAAGGAAGCCGGCAGTGGGAAGGTTGTTCCGCGCCGCAAGCCACAAGAAGATCTTAATTCTAAGAGGGATCTTAAGCTTCCAGAGGAAGGTGATTTTGGAGGGACCTATGATTTTTTTTTCATTTAGGCCCCTTATCTCTTAAATTTTTAAATTAAATATTTTAGCCAAGCACATTAAAAAACTTACCAAATCGGTTGCATGATAGTTTCTTTAAATCTGCGCGTTTAAACTACACTGTAGTGAATAAAACAGACTAATAGCTAATTGACCATAAAATGTAATAAAATTTTTAACATAATGAATTGTAAAAGCTTAAAAACTAGAATTTAAAAGGTTGATAATAAAAAGTTTAGCAATCTATTTCAGAATTACCTATAATTGAGAGGTTTTACATAAGAAATGCTATGTTTACAATCCAGGAAAACTCTACCTGTACAATCGGGTGGGGTTGTATATCCTACAACCCCACCATCTAACGGCCCCGCTTAATTCATTGCACAGTAACAAAATATTCTCACCCCTCAAAATTTTCACCTACTACTCTCTCTCTCTCTCTCGGTTAACAGCCTCCCCACAATCTCTCCCTCTCTCGCTCTCTCTCTCTCTCTCTCTCTCTCTCTGTTTCTCTCCTCTCTTTCCCTCTCTCTCTCTCGCTCTCTCTCGATCTCTCTCACTCCCTCGGTTCCGCTCCCCTCCGGCTCGCCGCTCGCTCCTTCGCCGCTCTCGCTCCCTACTCCATCTCTCTCTCCCTCTCACCTTTTCTCTCTCTCTCCCTCTCTCGCTCTCTCTCTTTTTCTCTCTCTGTTTCTCGCACCCTTCTCTCACCCGAAGCCTTCTCGCACCCGAAGCTATATAGGTGTTCCTTTTAATATTACAGCTGTACCGTGGAGTAGTATAACTGTTCCATATCGTATCACACTCAGTCGTAGCCCTATATAGCAATGGCCATTCATTTGAGACAGCTATATAGGTGTTCCTTATAACATTACAGCTGTACCGTAGAGTGGTATAACTGTTCAATATCAGGCTACAGCTGCAAAAACTGTAGCCCTATTAGCAATGGTCATTCATTTGAGGCAGCTATATTGGTGTTCCTTTTAATATTACAATTTGCAGTGGAGTTGTATAATCGTCTCATATCAAACATGAAATAGCCCTATATAGCAATGACCATTCATTTGATGCAGCTATATAGGTCTTCCTTTTAACATTACAAAATCTTAGTGGAGTGGTATAACTGTTTCCATATCAAAGCACGCAGTGTAGCCCTATATAGCAATGGCCAGTCATTTGAGGCAGCTATATAGGTGTTCCTTTTAACATTACAGCTGTACCGTGGAGGGGTATAACTGTTCCATATCAAAGCAAACAAAAGCTTTGAAATTTATTTTAAAGTTTTAGAATATATTTGTTGTTAAAATTATAAAATTCAAATTACATATTTTGCATTTAACATTAGACTTTTAAAATTTAAATATACTATGTTAATTTTAAAAATATAAAATTTCCATTACAAAATTCCCGTTACAACTAGGGATTCGAGAAACCCTAACAACCACAATCCGTGGCGAAGAAGAGAGGTGACGGGGGTGAAAGACAAGAGGGTTTTCACCGTCGAAGAAGAGGGCGAGGCGAATCCATCGGCGGCGGCGTGAGCAAGAGGGTGTTGGGAGAGGCCGAGGGAGTCACGGAGGTCGAGTATGGCGTCGAAGAGGACCTCGCCGGAGGCGACCCGGCTCACGTCGGCCGAGGGCTAGGAATTTGAGGGACTCGAGCGCTCTCGGTGGCCAAAATAGGACCAAGGAGGAGGAGGGGCAATGGAAAGGAAATGAGAGGAGAGAGATGAAAAAGGAGGGAAATGGTAAAAATAATGTAATGTGAGTGAGGATATCAATGCCTTTTTGAGCTGTGGAATATCAGCCGTTGGATTAAAATGTGTAAGATGTACAACTCCTTTGAGTTGTACCTGTAGCACTACTCTTACAATCCATGAGAAGTTGTAAGATTACAACCTTGATCCAAATTTTATTTTTTGGTTTTTAGTAATAGAAAAAAAAATGATCGATAGGACTAGTGAAAAAGTAGAAGTCTATTATTAGAAATGTTACAACCAAAAGTAATTACAGGGCTAGGGCTAGTATTTTAGTGTGTATAAGGACCTCAGAAATTATAACTCTTTTATATTATATAAATATTACAACCAAAAATAATTACAGGACTAATATTTTAGTGTGTAAAAAGACCTCAGAAATTATAGCTCTTTTATTAATAGTCACTTAAACCTTTTATTATAGCAAAAAAAAAAGTTCTAAACTAACCTTTCTCAAATAATTTAATAGTAGCTTGAATTATAGCTCTTTTCTTCCTACTCCAATTATTAATTATGCAGCTGCTTCGATTATATGTCTTGCATAGTTATATATAATTTTGTCGGACTTTAAAATATAAAAAAGTTTTTATTCCTTCTAATTTTAATAACTGAGCATGAGATTTTGAAAAAAATAGATGAACTTATCTTCAATATTTATTATATTTTATTAATATATTACAGTGAAAAAATAAAATTTTGTTCGTAGTTTAAAGCTTTGTAAGATTATATATAAGATATACAAAAATACTGAGAAACTAGTAACTTTAGTTTAGGACCTGACTATTCTATAAAGTTAATACTTTTTACACCCCGAAAAAAGTGTATATCTTACTACCCCAATTTTAAGATCAATAAAAATTAAATTTATGTTTAGAAAAATTTTAAAATATTGACGTGATAAGAATGATTTTAGAATGGAACGAATATAAGATTTACAACCTATTTTAGTATTTTCGGGTAGCATTGTGGTTTTTTTTTTTTTATTCTCTCTCTTGTTCTGAAATATTATTATATTCTTATTCTTAGTTTGCTTTGTTGAAAACCGATCTCATAGATTTCTACTACAAGAGAAAATATAGGAAGATATTTGACCCTTTGCTTTTCTTGGCTCTCTCTTCCTCTCTCGCGTTTTTTCGTTCTTCTTTTTTTGGGATTAATTGAGAGTTGATACGACGTTGGTTGATCCTTCTCCATATTTTCTCATTCGATTCAAGGAGGATTCAGGGCGCCCAAAAACGTGAGCTTTTTTATTTTTATTTTTATTTTTTTCTGGCCTCTTTTCTTTTTGGTATTTTTGTGTTCTTGGTTTCGCACATGAGTTGTTTGATCAAATGTTTGATTGAGATTTCCTTGTTGGGTTTCTTTCCCTTGCGTGACAATGAAGAGGTTTCTGTGATAAAGGTCTGAATTTTCCATTCAATTTTGGTTTTTTAAATCAATAATTTCTCTTTTTCTAGATGAAGGCTCTTAGCTTTTTCTCTATTTTGCTTGTTTGATTTGCATATTGTGAAAATACATCTGTTAATTTGCCCTTAATTCATCATTTCATAGCATGGAGTACAGCACGGAAAGGTACCCTGTTCTGGGTTCTAATCAATAGTTTATACCTTTGCTATTGTTTATCCCATCATTTCTATGCTTCTTAATGCTGGGTTTGTTCTAATTTTTGGAATTTGTTGATTTTAGTTGAAGTTTGCTTTAAATTAATTAAACAAGAATAGTTTTCTTTTATCCTACGAAATCTGTTATAAATTTGTATTGTAGCTATTCATAAGGGAGATTTATGCTTTTTTTAGTTCGATCAAATGCGCGTCGATTAATGTTTATAAGTAAAACAGTTAATACAGGGGTTATATGGCCACATTCTCTATCATTTCTTCTGTTGGGAATTTTGTTTACATGTTGGTATTTTTATTTTTACTGTTATTTCTGCAGAAACTTAGAAACTTGGAACGATGACGAGCCTTTTGTATGGGTGTGCTAATTTTCAGTGCCGAGGAGCGGTATCTATCGAGAAAGCCCATCTCCAAGCTTCAAGAGTGACTGCTCTTTCTTTCAAGAGATGCGTGCAACTAGATATTTCGAGGTATAACTATCAAATTATGATTACTTTTTTTTTTCTACAGTTAACAATAACTAAACTTGAAAATTTGTTAGTACTTGTCTCATACTCAGAAATTTAATTAGCTAGATATTTCCATATGATTGCATCCTTTAATTCTAGAGAAAGGGGGAATCTTGTGTTTTGAAATTCTGTAAAATTGTAATCATTCTATTTTTTTCTCGTTGTTTGATATTCTCTAGCATCCTTCATGGCATGAATTTGAAGGATTAATTTCTAATGTATGCACATTAATGTAATTGGGTACTTTCTTAATTATGAATATAATGCGATATGACTAACCTCTATGGATCATTAGTAGTAAAATCGAATAGTGTCTAACTGCACTTTTCTCCTAAGTGCCTCTCTATCAAATTTGGTTGCATTTATCAACTTGACTGAAGTAAGAGTTTACAATCTTATCTAATTAGTTCTTTCCTCTAGCAGGTTCTCTACAGTGCCTAGTCTTTTATGCACAAAGACTAACACTTTCTCCCGAGCCCCTTCAACCAATAAAGCCAATTCTATCCGAAATGTTACTATCTCACGCTTAAAGGAAAGCACTGCAAATACAAAGTATTTTGACTTTGTAGTTATAGGAAGTGGTGTTGCAGGCCTTAGATATGCCCTAGAAGTTGCCAAACAAGGAAAGGTCGCTGTTATTACGAAAGCGGAGCCTCACGAGAGCAACACAAATTATGCACAAGGCGGTGTAAGTGCTGTTTTGTGCCCTTCAGATTCCGTGGAGAGCCACATGCAAGATACAATTGTTGCAGGGGCTTATCTGTGTGATGAGGAAACGGTTAGGGTGAGTTTCTCTAATTACCTATCTTTGTTTGTTTTTTCTTTTCAATATTTGGTTATTAAGAAATGTAGCCATGTAAAATGTTATTGCTTTTTGAGTTATTTGGCTTTTGGCAGATTTTTAAAAGGGTTTGGAAAGGTCATGCTATTGAGGATATGATGGTTTACAATGCAGTGCAGATTACTGCACAGTTGTAAAGATGCACAATTAATCGCTAAATGTTTTGTATGTTTATTGGTTTATTGGTTTATTGGTTCATTGAATTCTTCCTTTTCTATACCTTCTCATAAAAACTTGATCCTCTGTGTGGGCTCACCTATTTTTCGTTATTTGTGAGCATATCAACTTATTAAGTTTTATGAAGAATTATATTGCAAGTCTAGAATAGCTGTTTGGGTTACCTTGTCGTGTCTTATGGATGTCATTGGGCTGAATCCTTGGGAATTAGTTATGTAGATATAGTGTTGCATATGCTCTGATATAACAATAACATTCCCTGATGCTTTTAACATTTCCTTCATGCACAGATTTGCAAGTCAGTTTATACTTCTCTTACTAAGCAAAACACCTTCAACGAATAAAGTAGAATGTTGGTACTTCTAACCATTAATACCTAGTTTTGCACATTGCCATCAGGATAGGCTTAAGTTACTTCCAATTAAGTGGTTTTACATAACTCTCAACTTGTTAATTCATCGCATATGCTCTCGGGAATTTCATTTTGTAATACATGTTTTTAATTCTTTTCTTGTGCCCTCCTATTAGCTTATTTTCTTTTAGTTGTGCAATTTTTGTTTTGAGAACATTTATCGATTTTCCTTTTTAAGCTTTCATGATAGGTTTTGGATTCGCGCTCCTTGCTGCCCTTCTGGTTTACTTACTGTAACGGAATAATTGTTTCATTTCAGCAACTTGACATTTTATTTCAATTTGAACTTCTACAAGATATTTGGTTACTTGCGTTTTCCTTATTATGCCAAATATCAAATTTGTAGTTCTGAGAGCTATATAATATGCTAGATTTGACTCTTGAGTTAGGCCATCTTGTGATATAATATCATTGATATTATATGAGAGTGATATTATATCATTCACTTCTATGAAACATAAATGAGTCCTCTTCTTGTTGTGGTTGGGAATGGACATTGTTGTCATGCTTCTTTGTTCTAACGTGTATCGATCAAAAAATTTGAGGCTTGAACCTCTAAAATTCTCCACATTAATATGTCTTAATTCTGTTGGCCCATACTCTGAATCTTTTTGAAGGATTAGCAAATTATTCTATCACTATTGGTGTGATTCCAACTTTTAGTATTGCAACAGATGAATCAGTCCATCACTTATTTGAAGAGCCTTTTGTGAGACAATTAATGTAATTTTATTGTTTAAAAAAAGAAAAAAAAATGTAAATCTGGACAACAATGTTAAGAGTTATATTTTTGATTTGGAAATGTTTCTTTTAACCTCTTTCTAGATAGAAAAAGCTTTGCTTTTCTGCTATCATTTCTTGGGAATTGATTTTCAATACCTTGAACCATAAAGTTATAATAACTGCTAAATATATATATATATATATATATATATATATATATATATATATATATATATATATATATATATATATATATATATATATATTTGTGAGAGAGAGATATATAACTGCTATATTTTTGTGTACTACTTTGCTAACTTGTCTAAATGCTTTCTCATTTTGTCAACACTGAAAAGGAATGAAATCTAGCATCAGTGTGATATGAAATAATAGTTTCCATTAAGAAAAGATATAATCTGTATTTGCTGAGTACCCACTTTTACTAATTCACAAATTCTCATTTGGCGTCAATCCAAAATTGTGTGTGCATTACGGGACAACTAAATTTTGTAGTGTCTGTATATATCTTTGTTCCATAAACATCTTTTCGTCGCACTTTTGTCATATCTTCGTTGGGACAGTTTGCAAAGTGGAAATGAAGTGGGAACAGTTGAGTTCTTTTGAAATATAGAGATGGTATTCATCTGCACAAAACATACTATCCTTTGGTTTTGTTGGGTCTCACACATAAAGTGAGACGGGTAGGATAGAGAGGCATGTTTTATGAGTCCTGTTATAAGTTATAACACACCAGAATAATAGGGATGTAAGTCAAATTTCTTGTTTATGTTTATGTGAGATGAGAAGAAAGAGATTTCGAAATGAAATGAAAGTTTTTTAAAGTTTGTATATGTCTCTGTAAAATCTTAATGTTTATATATGCTCAGAAAAAAAAAAAAAGATGCTCAGAAAACTTTCGTATATGTATACTTAATACTCTTATTATGGCTACAAAAATGAACCTCTTTGAAAACTTCTAATATAATACCGACTTCCACCACAGAAATTGGATAACTACCAAAAAAAGATGAGGGTGTTTATGTAAGAAACTACATTTCTGAAGGCTACAAGACAAATATGAAAATTCAGATTTTATGGTGGTTTATGTGCAAATAGATGAGTTTTCACATAAAGGCCAATAAGTTAATTTAATCTTGCACCTTTGCTCGTTTCAATCATGCCAAAACTAACTTGCTTGCTCTCTACTCGGTTCAGGTTGTGTGCACAGAAGGCCCAGATCGTGTGAAGGAATTGATTGCAATGGGTGCATCTTTCGATCATGGAGAGGATGGAAGGTTACATCTCGCAAGAGAAGGAGGGCATTCCCACAATAGAATTGTTCATGCTGCTGATATGACTGGCAGAGAGATTGAACGGGCATTGCTACAAGCTGTTGATAATGATCCTAACATAGTTTTGTTTGGTCACCATTTTGCCATCGATTTATTGACTTCTCAGGTTATTTTCCTTTTCATTTACTACATAATGAAATTGATCATTTGCGATTTTATGTAGTTTGCACGCCAATTTTACTGTAATTTATTTGTCTGAGTTTTGTGGATAGAGAGCCTATCTAAATTGAAAACCCTAAAGCCTTAATCCTAAACAAATCTAAACCAGCAACTGAATTGCTCATACTACTGATATGATTGATTGAGAGATTGAGCGCATGAAGCTGTGGGCTGTTGATAACGACTGAAACATAGTTTTGTTCTGTCACCATTTCACCATTGACTTATTGACTTTTGAGGTTATTTTTACTTCATTTTCTGTTTAATCATTTACATTCTTTACAAATTTATATGTGCTATCCCGACAATGTGTTTTAGTCCATTAACTTTTAACTTAAACATTTGTCCTTGAACTTTCTCATATGTTGCAATCTCACGTCTGGCTGCTAAAAAGATCTGATATGTGACTTTTCCCGAATAAATCGACCTTTCCAACTTTGTTCAAGTACCCTAAAAAAACAAATAAGTCATTTGAAGAAAGGATAAAATGGTCATTTTATAATGAACTTCGATTTCTTGACAATCATGGACAGATTTACCATATATGAGAAATTCAGGGACTAAAGTGTTTATGTCAAAAAACTAGGGTCTAAGTTGCAATGTTGAGATAGTCATGGGCTATCTATACATCCTAATCCAAATATTTCATATAGTGAGGCTCTTAGTGTAATTATTCTTTGGTTAGTTGCATCGCCATCTTATCATACATTGACAGATTTTACATTTCTTTACTAATTTTCATCAACCTTGAGAAGTTTCATGGAAGGGATGTTAATCTCAAAAGGAAAAGATTGTCTAGGTAGTGTGTGTGTGTGTGTGTGTGTGTGTGTGTGTACAGAGTAGAGCTACTATGCTATCGGAAGCATAGAGGATCTGGTGCTTCCAACTTTTTCGTCCTTAGATCTGCCTTTTTAATCATTTCTAACCTTTGGATTAATACTATTATCCTGTGGGGACCACTCAACCCTGGGGGTACTACTCAACTCTAGGGAGAACCGCAATCATCCTTACCATACAATTCTTGATCCAAGGGTCAAAAAATCGGAAGCATCAAATTATCTATACTTACGATAGAATAGTAGCTCTATATATATATATATATATATATATATATATATATATATATATATATATATATATATATATATATATATATATATATATATATATATATATATGTAGTAAGTCTTGTGTGCTATTAGGAGCACGGAGGCCTCCGTGCTTCTAAGTTATTTTCGATAATAGAGCTTCCGAATAGACGATTGGTTTCGTTTGACTTGATCTAACGTATTTGAAGTTTCTAGAAAATAATTTTTGCGATTTTTTGATATCATTTACCTAGCAATCGAAAGGATTCAAAATCAATAATTTTTAACGGCTGAAAATAAAAATCCTATAAAAAGTGGTGATATAGCACTAAAATTTTCGATCAGAAATATTGATCTTGTTGTAGATAGTATAAAGAATTTTGTATCAAAATTTCATCTGATTTGAATGCTTCTACAGTTAAACTTGAAAACGGCATATATCAACCATCAAAAATTATTAATTTTGAATCCTTTTGATCAGTAGGTAAATGATATCAAAAAATCGCAAAAATTATTTTCTAGAAACTTTAAATATGCTAGATCAAGTTTAACGGAACCGATCGTCGATTCGGAAGCTCCATCATCGAAAAAGCTTAGGAGCATGGAGGCCTCCGTGCTCCTAAAAGCACACAAGACCTACTATATATATATATATATATATATAGTTGAGCTAGAATACTCTTAAGAGTACCGAGCCCATTTTACTCTCGAGTTGTTTTCGATGATAGAGCTTTCAAATTGACGATCGGCTCGTTAAATATGATCTAAACCAGTTAAACTACCTAGAAATCAAATTTCACGCACTTTCGATATTGCTCTTTTATCCATCTAGAGAACAGAAAATGAATGGTTGAAAATGAATATTCTTTAAAAAATGATGATAGGAGTCTTGTAATCAAGATCAAGAGTATAGATCTTGTTTTAAATAGTTTAAAGAATTTTCTAACAAAAATTCAATTGATTTGGATATCTTTACACCGTTAAACGAGAAAACGTCTCTTATCCACCATTAAAATTACAAATTTTGAAACCCTTTGATCATTAGGCAAATGATGTCGAAAATATTTGAAATTTGATTTCTAAACACTTTAAGTGGTATAGATCATGTTCAACGGAGCCGATCATCAATTTGGAAGCTCTATCATCGAAAACAACTCGAGAGTAAACTGGGCTGGTACTCTTGGAGTATTCTAGCTCAACTCTCTCTCTCTCTATATATATATATATATATATATATGCATGTATGTATGTATGTGTATGGCTACTATACTATCGATAGCACCAAGTGCTTCGTACTATCGAGTTTTCCGCCGTTAGATCTACCGTTTTAACCATTTCACCCGTCAGACCTATTCAACCAACCACTCACTCAATCGTAGGGAACCACTATCATCCTAACCGCACATCCCTTCATTCAAGGGATGGAAACCTAATAGCACCAGTGACTTGGTGCTATTAATAGTATAGCGGCCTATATATATATATATATATATATATATATATATATAGAGAGAGAGAGAGAGAGAGAGAGAGAGAGAGAGAGAGAGAGAGAGAGAGAGAGAGAGAGAAATACTATAGATGTGGCAGACTCAGTTGCCTTGTTTGTTTTACGATGATGGAGCCTCCAAATCGACGATCGGCACAATTGAACATGATTTATACCACTTAAAATATTTAGAAATCAAATTTCATATATTTTCGATATTGTTCTCTTATCGATCAAATGGACACAAAAATGACCGGCTGAAAATAAATATTCTTTAAAAAATGATGATAGGAGTCTTGTAATCAAGATCAAGAGTATAGATCTTGTTTTAAATAGTTTAAAGAATTTTCTAACAAAAAGCTAATTTATTTGGATATCTTTACACCGTTAAACGAGAAAATGCCTCAAATCGACCATTAAATTACAAAATTTGAAACCCTTTGATCATTAGGCAAATGATGTCGAAAAGATTTGAAATTTAATTTCTAAACACTTCAAGTGGTATAGATCATGTTCAGCAGTGCTGATCGTCGATTTGGAGGCTCTATTATCGAAAACAAATGGGTGGCAACGAAGCCCGCTTGCTATCGATAGTATTCTAGCTCAACTCTCTCTCTCTCTCTCTCTCTCTATATATATATATATATATATATATTCTTGTTTTACATGTGATCATTTCTGTAGGAAACTCACACATGGAGCCGTATTCCCACTAGAGCTGGATTTGAATTGGGTCTCCCATGCCCTTGATTAGTGATACCTACTAACCGCTCTAGCAGTTGGTGCTATTATGGAATTTAGACATACATAACACACATACCTAACACAGTTAAATATGGATTACTTTGCTGACTAGCATGTTTGCCACATGACTATCATGCTGTTTCCATGCGATAAGTTGCACCACTTTGCAGGCATATGGAAGGGATTTTGTACGTAGTTACAGCAATTTAATCCTTGCAATTAACTAGGGGAACTGTGTATCTATGCGAGTGTTAATATTTCTGTTTGCTGAATCTGATCCATTTTCAAGTCTATTCTGATTTTTCACTTTGCAATTGTGTAGTTTATCTCTGCATCACGTTAGTTTTCAAACAAATGTTAAGTAGTTTTCATCGTATGACTAAGATGTATAAGCTCATTGTCTTGCAGGATAATGACGGAATACATTGCCATGGTGTTGATACACTGAATCTGGAAACCCAACAGGTTCTGTGTCTGATCTTGTACACAATCTATCATTTTCATTTTCTCTTTCAATTGTTTAGTTTTATAGTTTATACTATGGGATGTCATTTTACTTATGTAGGTCATTTTGAGAATTTTGGATTTGAGAATTTTGGATTTGTGGAAATCTAGGTTGTTCGATTCATCTCAAAAGTGATGCTTCTTGCCTCTGGAGGAGCTGGACATATTTACCCTACAACCACTAATCCCCTGGTATTCTTATTTCTTATAATTTTGATAGTTATATTTATTCCCTGATAAACACAATTCACTAACAATCATCGATCTTTCTAGAATTAGGTTGTATAACATTTCTTTTCCTTCTGAAGTGTCTCTTTTGTCATTTAAAAAATATTTTTTTGAAATCATGCACTTAGCATACCAAAAGAAACCTATAATTGTGATTCTACCGAAAAGTGTCCTATCTTTCTTTAATTAACATAATAACAGCCATGCTTGTTTTGTTCATTTTCTCACCCCTTTAATTCATTATGTTTTCTTAATAGGTTGCCACCGGAGATGGAATTGCAATGGCACATCGTGCTCAGGCTGTAATATCCAACATGGAGTGAGTCTCTCTCTCTCTCTCTCTCTCTCTCTCTCTTTCTCTCTCTCAATGACAACATTATAATCTTTGTACCTTCTAAATCAACGCCTTAGTTGGTTTTTCGTCCTAATGTTCTCTTTTATTCATATTATCCAATTTTGCATGAATCTATGTTTACTAATATCTTGAACATCATGTTTCGTTTCTTCTTGTACAAATGCAGATTCGTGCAGTTCCACCCAACAGCATTAGCTGATGAAGGCCTCCCCTTAAAGCCAATTAAGAGAAGGGAGAATGCATTTCTTATAACCGAAGCAGTTAGAGGAGACGGAGGACTACTTTATAACCAATCAATGCAGAGATTCATGCCGTTATATGACGAAAGAGCCGAACTGGCTCCAAGAGATGTAGTTGCACGGAGCATAGATGATCAATTGAAAAAACGAGGAGAAAAATATGTCTTACTTGACATAAGCCACAAACCAAGAGAGCAAATCCTCTCCCATTTCCCCAATATCACCGCAGAGTGCCTTAAATACGGGTTAGATATCACCAGCGACCCGATACCTGTAGTCCCCGCAGCGCATTACATGTGCGGTGGGGTCCGTGCCGGTTTGCTGGGGGAGACAAATGTCAAAGGCTTATTTGTGGCTGGTGAGGTTGCTTGCACTGGCTTGCACGGTGCAAATCGTCTTGCGAGCAATTCATTGCTTGAAGCCCTGGTCTTTGCTAGGCGAGCAGTCCAGCCATCAATAGACCACATGGTGGAAATGCATGCGAACAACCGTTCCTCGACCAGGTGGGCTCTTCCAGTGCCCCCAGTGTCCTTGAGGGATAGTGTGGTTTGTGATATTACAGAGCGGACGAAGGAGATCAGAGCCGAGCTACAATCCGTTATGTGGGAGTATGTCGGAATAGTGCGGTCGACAAGTAGGTTAAAGACTGCGGAGTGGAAAATCGGGGATTTGGAGGAGGAATGGGAAGAATACTTGTTTAGGAAAGGGTGGAAGCCCACAATGGTTGGAGTTGAATTGTGCGAGATGAGGAATCTCTTTTGTTGTGCTAAGTTGGTCGTGGAGAGTGCACTCTTAAGAAGAGAGAGCCGCGGCTTGCACTTCACAGAGGACTTTCCTTATTTGGAGGAGAGTAAGAGAAAGCCGACGATAATCTTTCCTACCTCGATGCGGATGACGTGGAGCTCACAGCAGCTGCATAAGCAGCTGCATTGTTGAAGGCAACACGATATATTCATTGATTTCTATTCTTTTTACTGAAATATGTAATATTATTTTTGTTGTAGAGTCCGAAGATGTTTTTTTTTTTTTTTTTTTTCATGCACGTATACCCCTGCAAATGTGCAAATTATGCGAATATCCCTGTGAACTTGTTGTTCTGCGTGAACCACTTAAAAGTCTCGATTATTTCTTCTCATGTGTACCTTTGAGGGTACACAGGTGAAAATGGTTTTTGCATGTGCACCCCCGAAAGTGACACAAAGGTGAAAACGGCTATTACAGACGCGCAGACGGCTGCGAACTTAGCAGGGATATTTATGCAATTTCACATATTTGCAAGTGTACATATGCAGAAAAAAAAAGGGAAAAAAAAATGAAAGGATTGTTTGTCTGGCAGATGTGAATGCCATACATTTTTGGTCAATTAGGCTTAAGCGGCCGAATTAGCATGGTCAGTCTTTTATTTTCTACAGAGATGCTACTGTCTCTGATTGTAACTCTGATTCTTCGTCGATCTGGGCGTAGATATCAGTGATTTCCTCCTATTTTCTCTATGAGTTGAAGTTGCTTAATGGAACTCAATTATAATCCATGGATATTAGTGGGATCACCTGAGTGATTCTGAATTTGATTAGCAGCAGTTTCTTCGTGTGGAAAGTTGAAAGATTCAGAGTGGAAGATTCAAAATGAAAACTCCTTCGATGATTCAAAAGCCCAGTATTTGCTGCTGTGGTGCTGAAAATGTATGTCCTGCTAATGCTATATATATATATAATAACTTTACAGTTCGTTGGTGTCCATTGTTTTGCTCGGTTGTATTAGAATCAGTATCAAACCCCCTGCTGTATATTGCCACTTTTTGAAATGATATATATCAACTCTGTGTTTCATGCATATGCTTCAAACATGTTGAGATTTGATTACATTTTACCCTTATATGCTATTATTGTTCATCGAAATGTACGCTCAAGCTTAAGCTTCAAATATATTACAAAAGTTCTTTTTCCAATACGCTCCACCCTACTTTTGGATACCATTATGCAATGCTTTAATTTATTTTCATAATAGATCTTTTTATTTTATTATTTATTAATATAATTAATTTATTAGTGTAAATTATATTTTTGTAAAAAATAATATTCAAATGACCACAACAAGGATAATTTTAGAAAAATAATACTTTTATGTCAGAATTACTAAATTTTATAAACTGAACCAAACGTAGTAATACTATAAACACTGCAATCCAGTATTATATTGCTGTATTAAACTAAACGCGCAAATGCAGTATCAGTAGTAATCTCACGCCGAAATCTAAGATACCTGGGTATGTCGAGATACTCTATAATATTCAATAACTCGAACCAAACACGCCCTAATATTCATGCAGAGTAATATGCAACGGTAAAGAGAGGTGCATCCGGAAAGGACGCTGACTATAATAACAGTTTTACTTAGATTAACTGATTGAGGGATGGTAAAAGATGCATGCACACTTCTCAACTACAGGTCATTTCAGAATAATTTCTTTCTTCCTTGTCTTTTTGACAAAGATCATTGAATTTTTGCATTTTCCTTCAATTCTTCAATTAATGAGTTGTTTGAATTGAGAAAATTTGTTCTGGTACTCAATCATCTCCTTTTGGACCGAATATTATTAAACTCAATCAAATATTCCTTAGGACGCCACCTAAAGTAATTAATTAATTTATTATTTATAATTAATTATTAATAAATTAATGTGTTTATCCATTAACTAATATTTATATTATCAACCATTAAGATTTTTTTTTATTAATCTAATTAATTTTTTTACTAGTTATCTAGCTAAAATAATTTACTAACTAATTAAAAATTAAAATTTTTTATATTTAATTAATTAATTAATATATTTTTATAATCTTATACAATATTCATAGCTTATAAATTTATAAATTTATTAAATTATTTTTAGTTAATATTTTTATGCCAATTAATTAGATAAAATATTTTTAATTTAAAATGAGAATTCTTATTTCTCTTATTCCAATCTAACCATCCAAATATTATTTATCTTATTTTTAAGGAACAACCCAATTTTTTTCCAAACATAAAATTTGTCTTGTTCCTACTTATATTGAACTTGTATCTCTCCCTAAAATAAGTAGTTCTTACTTATAAGTACTATGCATTCAAATT
The DNA here is from genome assembly GCA_025177825.1 of Aechmea fasciata. Lineage (NCBI taxonomy): Eukaryota > Viridiplantae > Streptophyta > Magnoliopsida > Poales > Bromeliaceae > Aechmea > Aechmea fasciata. The sequence continues at coordinate 3,082,825 of CM045935.1, forward strand.
TAATTATGAATTAAAAAGGAGTAAATACTAAGGAGAGATGAGGAGTTTGAAGGAAGTAAATACCAAATAATAATAGTTAGCAATAAATAATCAATATAAAATGTATTATGCTATAATTTAGGAGTAAGTTATGATTAAGGGGAGGTGAATTAAGAGTTAAAAGAAAGTAAATACTAAGTAATAGAAGTTGAAATTGTTGAGAAGTTATGGTAGAATGAAGGATTTAAATGTAATTAAAGCCTACATTTAACTTTCATTTCTTATTTAGTTATGCTAGAGGACCGAAATGTCTTTATTGAGTTTCAAAATCTCTAAAAATATTCTAAGACTTTTATGATTTATTAAGTAATAGGGATTGGAGTTTAGAAAAATATTTTAATAATTTAAGGTACGTTTGAAAATTTTGAATAAGCGTAACCAACATCATGTGTGGAAAGCCATCCCTCGCAAAGCTCTTGGAAGATTAGAAGGATATCGGTCTTAATGACATCCCAAAATGTCTGATAGAAGCTCAAGGGGAACCTCCCCCCTCCCCCCAGGCCCAAAGTTGAAACACAACTGTCTTGATTTCCTCCATAACAAAGGGGAAAGCTAGAAGATCAGGGTTAGTAACCCGTTTAGTTTGGAAAAGTCCGCTCCAGTCCCCAACAGAGCTAGGTGCGTGAGATTTCAGGGCGTAAAGTTTCTTAAATTTATGCCAGAAGTATTGTCTCTTATCTTCTTCCTTGGTAAAACTTTTTTCCATCATCTACAATCGTCTCGATTTCATTCGAGCGTCTCCTGTTATTAGCTATAGCATGAAAGAACTTCGTGTTACCATCTCCTGTCCTGTAGCCATTGTTGTTTGGCACGTGTTTTCCATAACCCTTCTTTGTCTTTAAGAATTATAGAGAGACGAGCCTTGAGGGTCTCTCTTCTCTCTTATAGTTCCAACGTCAATAGGGTTTTCTCCTCTAGTTAGTCAATCTTCCATACCTCTTGCATAATGTTAGCTTTAGTTTTAAGAATGCTATAGAAGTTTGATGCGTACCATCTTTTAATATGCTTTCGACAGTGTCGAAGTTTAGCGTTAAAAGAGAGAAGCGCTGAATCAATTTGCTGTATTTCCCTCCACCACACAAGTATATTCTTGATGAAGTCTTCATTACGTAACCAGACCTCTTCGAATCTGAATAGCTTATGCTTGATTTTGCATCCAGTTGAGAGCAGAATGGGACAGTGGTCGAAAGTAATTATAGGAACTGCCTCCACTTCAGAAAAGGGAAAATGTTGATCCCATTCGGTCGAAATAAGGAACCGATCAAGTTTGGCAAGGGTTGGGTGATTCTGCATATTCAACCAAGTGAAAGCTTGGTTCTTCATTGGCATGTCCATAACCTCAAGAAATCGAATCAGGTCGTTAAACATGTTCGATGCTTTCACACTCCAAGTTTTACCCTTGCGTTCCGTTTGGCTTCTAGTGAAATTGAAATCCCCACAGATGACCCAACAACCTTTACAAATGTCTTTTAGTTAGGCCAGTTCAGCACAGAACTCTTCTTTACCCTCCCAAGTTGGAGGACTGTAAATGTTGGTAACATAAAAACAAGCACCGCTTTGAGGATGCGAGAATATGATAGTAATGGAAAAAAGCTTCAAATAAACTTCACTATAGGAAAACACCTAGGAGTTCCAACACGTCAAGAGGCCGCCAATGCCCTTATTGTTAAAACTTTAATAAGAAACTAGAATCGTACCTTTTGCCATGATTTCGATTTCAAAACCTGAATTGTTGACGGTGATCCTTGCTCGTCGTTCGTCCTCGTTCGCGATCCTTGCTTGTCGTTCGTCCTCGTTCGCGATCTGCAAGAAGACGGGACGTTTCGAGTCTAATTCCCTTATCCCCGGAGATGGAGCCGTCATAGACAATTGGGATTAGGGTTAGACCGGAACTCCCGTATGTTACATATTTATATATAACTTGATATAAGGATGTTAAATCACGTCCGTCCATCGAGGACGTGTCCAGATACATCCTAACCGTAGGATCTTATTATATCTTTATAGATCGACTTAATTAGATTGACTGTATCTTTATGGATCGCCTTGAATATATTACGTAGGCCCTGAGTATTGCACAACGCTAAGTCTGTAAGGTCCAAGTATGTCACGCCCCGGGACCGGTGGAGGCTTTCCCGGTAGCGCGCCCAGACCGCCATATGTCAGCACATACAAAACGTCTACAATAAATGCCGAAGCAAAACAAGAGATAATCTACAGCTAGAGATATCAGAGCAATATAAGCTAAGTTCTATCAACAAGTATAAAGGAAAGAGAGCTAAATAATAAAGATAAAACATAAGGTTATACAATAACAGCCTCAAGTCCAAAATAGGGTGGACTCTATACACAGGTACTCTCAAAACCTCTCCAAAAAAAAAAAAACAAAGAGAGGTAGACAACCTATCAAAAGGTCCCTCGCCCAAAAGTCGCTAGTCCGAGGCAATCCCCTTTCCTCGGTCCCTGGCCTCCCCGGCGCGGAAGGCTCTGAAAGAAACAGAAAATAGGGGGCATGAGAACAATAATTTATAGTTCCCAGTGGACAATTACTGACCTGAGAAAAATGCACTACTAGGTCCAAAAGACATAAGCATGAAAGAGTACGATAAATAATTGCTGGTATGAAAGCATATATGAAATGCTATACAACTATTCCACATAAGATTTTAAGTGCTCGTCGGCACAGGCCGTATCCACCATGCCGTACCGTGCCAATAAGATACCGGCACGGTACAGGCCCCGTGCCGATGGCACAGTTTAAAACCCTCTATTTTTTAAATTAGTGAGTAATTTTCTCAATAAAGTTTAAAAGATGTGATAAAAAGACATAATAAATAGTTAGAATATTTTGTTGCTAAAGAAAATAAATATTTCATGCTATTATGTGTCGGCACACATGAATTTTTTTGACTGGTACGCATCGGCACGGCTCGGCACGCACCGTGCCGGCAAGTTTCCGGCACTACCCCGTGCCACGACACTTAAATCCTTGCCACAAGTACATGATATATATGAATGCTATCATGATCAAATATGTCAACATATGATAAATATGCTCTATCATGGCAACCAAGTATATTATGATGCAATGCGTAAACTATCAAATATACTATATGTTCAAAGCTATGCTATAAGCATATCAAAGTAATCCAACTACTATAACCTATCTAGTAGTGATTGTCATTTGCTAATTAATGTCATTGTTCAATCTTGTTATAGGATCTACACAAGTGTAGTCTGGCTTGTGCCACCTAAGTGCCGTGGTAGTCCAAACATCTCCCGTAAGAAATGAGTCTATCCCACTCGGCCCCGTAAGTTTCTCGATACCGCACAAGCGAACATAGGTCACAAAGGCTAACTCCAAATTACCGACTTGTAGGGAGCAACCCTCACAAGCATGTGTGAATGAGCACAAATGGCAAGCAAGCATGGTTAGTATCTCAACTATCCAATTATCATGTCTCTAACATGGTAATGATCACTAGTAACCCTAAAGGTCTAGTGTAATGTCCCTTTATTACATTACATTTCATTATGTCTAAGTCCGATTTCAACACTAATACTGCTTTATGACATTATGTTTACAAATTCTATACATAATCAAAGTCTAATGCCGCTTTATGATATTAGCTTACTATTTTCCACATAAATGCCAAGCCTAATGCCTCTTTATGACATTAGCTTTCTCTATACATACACCACTCTATACTAATGCCACTTTATGACATTATGTTTACTCCTAGGCTACGCATGAGTTCTAAGTCCAAGAGTGCATGATATATGTCATTTCACTATATGAAACATAATCACAAGTCAAGAATAAAAATGCTAAACATATGCATGAGTCTCATATGCAACTCTCTCTCTACTACATAAAGCGCAAAATGCATTATACATAACATAGGTCTTTTAAGTATTCTAAAATTCACAAATAAAGCATCTAATATGAAAATGTATGAATTTTCATTTTACAAGACTTAAATTAACACAAATGAGATTTTCTCATTGTTTTTTGTGAGGTCAAACCCACCGATCTCCTCGAAACGCATCGTAAGCGCAAACGAAGTTGCCCACTAGCTTTCTAGCTCCCTAGAAGATATTCTAAAAGGGTTAGCCACCTAAACGAACTTCGAAGTCGATCGAACATTAACTATACAAGCAAAATGGCCAAAATCTCACCTATAGTGTAGAAATTTTTCTTAAAACCTCAAATGAAAGTTAAAGTCCTTCCAAAGCAACCTAAACCAAGATTCTAAATCAATTAGATAAGCTCTAAAAGCCTATAATCAAAATGCCCCAAATAAATCCTAAATTTTCATTTTCTTGGGTTTCATCTCATAGAAACCATCAAAACTTAAATCTAGAGAAAAGAATATGTTGCTTATCTTCTATAAGCTCCAAAATAAGGATCAAAATTCTTTAGAAGTGATGATCTTCCTCTAAACAAGCTCCAAGTCCAAGCTCTAAGCTCCTGCCATGGTGGAGATTGCCCAAAAAGCAAAAAGAGAGGGTTACAATCCTAAATCCCAAGCAAAATGAGAAGAATAGATCAATGGAGAGGTGTGGGAGGAAGCCCTACCTTCTTCTCCTGTGTCCACAGCACAAAGAAAGACCTAGGGGGCGTAGGGTGATGATATAGAAGTGCTACAATGCAAAAACACCCATACAGTTCAACCTGTTCAGATTCTGCCAAAGTGTACCGGTATAAATTTCACGAAAATGTCAAATCCGAGCCTCACATTTGAGAGAAACTGCCATGTGTACTGGTAGCTTCTTTCCCGCCTATTCATAAGTTTATAAATGGGAATTGGAGTTTAGAAAATTATTTTAATAATTTAAGGTGCATTTGAAAATTTTGAATAATACTAAGGATAAATAGAGTCCGACTGCTATACTATCGGTAGCACGAACGAGCCATTTAAAAATAAATGACTAAAAATAAAAATTATACTGAAAACTATTGAAATTAAAAAAATTTCACATCATTTACCTATCAAATGAGCATTCTAAAAATAAACGGCTAAAAATAAAAATTTTGTAAAAAAAATTATAAAAGACTTGAATTTAATATCCGATGTACTAAGCATACTCTAAATAGTAAAAAAATTAATTCAATAAAAATTTCATTAGATATAAATTATTTTATACCGTTAAATTTATAAATGTATCACATCGATCATTAAAATTATCAATTTTGAAACATTTTGATTACTAACTAAACAATGCGGAAAAATTATAAAATTTAACTTGTAAATATTTTTAATAACAATGTAAATCAAGTATAACGAAATAGATCGGTGATTTGAAAGATCCTCTTGTAAGTAAGCAAAACAATCTTCAACAAAAGTTTAACCGGCCACCCGGTGAAGGGGGATTTCGGTTGGGGTTGGTCGAGCGAGGCCGCAGCCGACGGATGGCCACCGCTCAGCTCCTCCGCCGCTCCGGGCCTTCGCCGCTCCAGGCGCTGCGCTCCGCCGTGAGCTCCTCCTCCTCCTCCTCCTCGTCGTCGTCGGCGTCGGCGTCGTGTTCTCCTGCTCCTCCTCCGCCGCCCGCGCCGCACGAGTTCGCGAAGGCGTGCTGGTACCTGGGGAGCTGGAAGCCCGCGACGGCTGCGGCGGGACTACGCGCGGAGGGTGAAGCAGCTGCGGAGCGAGTACGCGTACGAGGTGGAGCTGCAGCGCGTCGAGAGGGAGCGCAGGGACGAGGCCCGCCGCCAGGCTCGCCAACGAGCAGCGGAAGGCCGCCAAGGCCGCCGCCGCCCAGACCCGCGCCGCCCAGCGCAGGGCCTTCGAGGAGGACTTCCGCCAAACCCTCGTAATCCGCCTCACCCTAAAGCTGCCGAAGTTGCTCTTCTTTCTTCCTCCTCCTTTCACTGATATTGATGATCCAATCTACGAATGATCAAAACTTTTATGAATCTTTGTTTGAGAGGGTTTCGAATGGTACAAGTCATAATGATCTATGTTGAGTCAAAAAATTTGAAGAGCAATGGTTTTTAGATCACTCGCAATGAGTTTGGAAAGGTTCGCGGCGTCATGACGGTCCCCGATTTCTACAACCGAAGCAATAATCTCCTACGTATAGAACAATCTTCTCATGATCTAATAATTACAATCCAAATTATAAAGAAATTGTTTTGATATGAGTTGTAGATGCTCGTGATGTTGCGTTGAATTTCACTTGATATTCTCTGATTTACACAATCGTCTGCCACAGTTAAAAGAAAGAGCTGAGAAACTGGAAAGCTGGAGGGCTAAAGAGAAATCAAGGCAAGGAAAAAAGGCTGCACGGAAAGAGCTTTTACGCCAACAGAGTTCCATGTGGGTTTCCGAGGAAAACTTGGAGAAGAGAATATTAGAGGCTATTGTTGACGCAACACCTCTTTAATTTGATACAAAAGTTAATAAGATGCCGAGCAAGTTTGCTGCTTTTGTCAAATTTGGAAGCACAATGCTCTTCTTAGTACCTAGATCTTGTAACAAACAGAACCTTCTCTCAGCATGTTATGTTGCTCTTCTTAGTACCTAGATCTTGTAACAAACAGAACCTTCTCTCAGCATGTTATGTTGTTTAATTTTTAGTATACCTGACTGTTAGAATCTTTATTTGATAGTTGTGATAAGATTTGTGTTTCAGTTTGTGATCTTATGGAAAGTATGTTTGCGGAAAGTGAAACAGTATGAAGTTATTATCTTTATTGCTTTGTTTATGCTATCCTCTATCTCATACTTTTTGTGACTACTTGCTCTTACAAGTATGTAAGAGGTCAGATAATTCGTGTTTAGTATTTGGGTTTGAGTTGCAAGTTCTTCTTAGCTTGGAGACGACACTTTTATTTCTCTTCTTCGTCCCCTTTTCTATTGCCTTCTTTTTCTTCTTCACCTTCTTATAATTCATACTTTATTATGTTTGCCTTCTTTAGGCTGTATTGATCTTGCCCTTTGCACAAGAAGATTCCTAATTAGGAACAAAGAATTGGTTAAGTTGTTGAGATCTGCATCTATGGTTTTAATTGTTATTTTCGGAATAATCCTCAATTCCCTTCTCTTCTTTCTACTGAGGTCATAGAATAATATATGGGTGGGCAAAGTTTAGACACAGCCATTTGTTGCTATTTGTTAGGCTTGCGCCGGTTATATTCTAGTTGAGCTATTTTGTGTTGATATATGGATTAGGTTTTGATACTCTATCCAGGTACTAGAGTTGTTTATGAGCTTTTGTCTAATTTTGAATAACTATTTGACATCTTTGACAATAATAATTATAAATGGCTCAATCTGATCCTAGATTTTATTTGCTTTTTCTTCTGCATGATATTTCTTTCTGTTGGAAAATCTGTCTTTTGTTCTAGTGGAAACATTACTTTTTAAATATTTTATTTTGCAAATTTATGAAGAACTCCTCTAAAAGAGTGTATGCAAGAATCAATGGCAAATGTATAGAGATAAAAAGTTTAAATGAGACCCGTGGATCAAGGCATGTTATGCATTGTTCTAAAAATAAAATTGTTCTTTCACGTACGAGGCTCTGACGATCAATTTTAATGATACACCAATGATCATGAGCTACCTCGTCAGCACGTTTCTAAGATAGCGCAGAGAGTAAACCAGGTAGGCTCTTAGAGATCCAACAAGAAGAGTAAAAAATGTAAAGAAAATTGAAGTACGGAGTGGTATATTGAAACTCAACAATATATAGAATTTTGGAGAAGTTTCTATCAGGATGAGATGAGATACCCATCCTGTTCACTTCTCTCTATATGGACTTGGTTGCTGCTGCGGGTGGCCACTAGGCACAGCCGCTAAGTGAAGGTTAGTTGAACCAGGTAGCCATGACCGTGCGCGCGGCCTGGCCCGGACTGGCCAGGCTCTGCTCGGCTTGTGCTCGTGCACGCATGCGTGTGTTTAGTTGGAATATATAAAACACTACTACATGCCTTGAGTTTTTTTATATAGGACTAAATTCACATGCAGAAAGTTAAGCAAGGCCCCTAGGCCAAAATAAAGTTTTAAATCACACTTTCAAAATAAATAAATACCATTACTTTCTACTTATGGTAAGCTTCTCTTTTAGCACCTATTTATAGGTGAAGATATAAATGATCTTGAATAATATTCATCTTTTTGGATGCTTTTCTTTTAGCACTACAAGTTCCAGCTCCTATATGGCACGTAACACGGTTACAAGATACAAAACTGCCTCTTTGATAAGTTGCCAAAAAAAAATAAAAATTAACTTAATATTAATATATTAATGTAATATACAAATGACGTAATAGTGTTGTGATTGATTGATGTTATGCAAATAATTAAGATATTACATCATTTTTACATCAAAGATATTCTAACTTTAGCCAACTAAATTAGATTGTGAGATTTGACTGTAACAATTTTAAGAGTTCCTAAAAAATTTACAAAAGAATAAAGTTTAGGAACTAAAGTATCATCATGTACCCCATAGTTTTAGGACCGAACGTGCAATTTATCCAAAAAAAATGCAAATGTTTCTTTTTTCCCTCTTTATTTGCGAAAAAATCGGTAGTCATGCATTTTAGTAGAGCTTGATTACAACAGCAGAGGAGGATGTGGAGAAAATTTTCAACACGAACTCCTGTAACAATTACAAAGGAAGAGAGCAATACTCCAATCCCAATAATAGAGAAAATATTAAAGATATTTTCCAAACCTAAATAATACAACAAAATAGAAATATAAAATATATGTTTTCCAAACTCACACATCTAAAATAACAAAGTAATCAAGCTCATCTATATCTATCTATATCTATCTATACCTTCTATCTATACCTATCTATACCTATAAATTATTTCTCTTAAAGTTTGCCACGTGGCAATTCCTCCTTCACCCCTCCTTTTCACTCCAAATTTCTACTCTCCAATCATTCCTTTCATGCAACGTCTGCCTCTTCGGTTTTCGTCTCATTAATTCCTTCATGTAACGTCTGCCTTTTTGGCTTTCCGTCTTATTAATTTATTTTCTGTAACGTATGTCTCTTCGGCTTCCCATCTCATTAGTTCATTCTCTGGCTTTCTCTTCATGAGTTTCTATTTTCTAAAAGGCGTTGCCCAAGAGCCCGTGAGCATGGCATATGACGTCCTCGACAACGATCTCGCCTACTATGTTTGCTCCAACATTAAGCCCCATAGGCGCGCCGCCCTCGCTCTCGCCGTCAACGTCGAGTGAGTCGAACTCTAACCCTAGCCTTGAACCTTCCTTCCTTGATTTCGACCACTTAAATTTGTAATGTACAGTTATGCAAAGGATGTGTATCCCTCTCCTCTAATGGTCTCGGAGGACGCAAAGTATCGGCAAATACATGGAGAAGAAAGAGCAAAATACAAAAAACTATTATACGAGGAAAAAGATGAGAAAAATTTGGTACTATTAACCGGATTTTCGGCATTCGGCCAATTGTCCAGAGGGAGTGAGGTTGGTGGAAGAGTCCAAGAGAGAGAGGGAGGGAATGGAGAAGGGAAAAGGGCGGTCACCATTTAGTTATTAATAATTTTCCCAAACGAAAATATTGGTATAGTAGGTGAAAGAATTTCAAGGACTATTACTATATCTATATTTCACCTTCAAGGTTCCGATGTATAGGAGAGTTTGTCTATGAGTTATCCTGAATAAGAACTTAAAACTGACCTACTTTTTGGAACCCAACATATTTTTCACTAATGACAAGAACGAAGCCGGCATTACTACATCAACAGAACCAGAAAAACACATATTTTATGCACCATTTCACCAAAAAAGAAAAAAAGACTACTTTGTAAACATAAAAAATACAAATCTTTTGCGTTCTAGGGTTTGATTCACTAATACCAATTACCATATGCAATAGACAGGGACAAGAAACAAAGATGGCAAAACACAATTGATGGGCAAAACACAATAGACAGGACTAAACCGAAGTTTCTGTAACAACAATTGCATCAAAAGCGTTCGATAAGAATTGTATTGCGAACAGGTCATCAGATGTACAAAAGTATATGTGTAATGCACCTCAGGAGAAGCTATAGGTCCGGGCTGAAGAGATTGTAGGCAGAGATGAGGGAGCTGAGAGCAAACGCCAGGAACGCGAGAAAGGAGACAGCGATCGAGCCATTTGCCATGCTGGGGAAGGGGTCAGTTCCCCAGTTGGAGACCCAGTCCCCAACACGGGCTGTTGCCGACGATGATGCAGAGATCAAAAGGTATGCCAAAACCTGCAAAAATTAAACGAAATAGAAAATTTTTGAGACACAGAGGAATTTGGGCCTCACATACTACGGACTTGCTTAGCTTGGCTGAAGTGAAGTGCTGTTTGAATAGAAGTTGTTCAAAAATAAAGCTACGTAGAGTTTAATACTTTTTAGAGTCAGGAAGCTCATGTCAGCTTCCTTCGGCAGCAAAAGATACATAGTAGAGAAGCTTCTTTCCATCTAGAGCGTAATAGCAATGAGGCTTTTTGGTCAGTTCATTAAAAATTTGGATGAATCGGTGAAAGTCGGCGTACTTCATGCGATAAAACTTTCATAGATTGTAATAGAAAGGGCATCCTCTTACATATATGGTTGATATTAAACAAAAAAAAAAAAACATAGCGCATAATGTAAACAGTGATGATGAATATGGCATTAGTTTATTTTATATGCTTAAAGAAATTCAAAATGTTTGACTTCTTATCCAAAGAAAAACTCCAGTAAAATTGATCAGAGTTGCACGTTATTACGTTACGCCCTAAAGTTGCCATGCTGGATTGCCTAGTTCAAATCTCCCAATCAAACAAAATGTCCAACCAAAAGCACACAAATAATAACATGAACAATTTAGTAGCCCTGGAGTATGAACGCTGAATACATACCTTGTAGTTCTGCACATGAACCAAGAAATTCATAGATAGGTAAAATAGGAATCATTGGCACCAAATAATACCGGCTAGAAAAGATGCGTTGCTACTTGAACACTGCATCAAGAATTATCACATGATCTTCTAAGATAACTGTACGAAGATGCTAACTTGGATACTTTTTCTATTCATGTTAGTTATAAACTAAAAATATCATACTAGTCTTAAGTAGGTTTCTCAATAAAAATGAAAGTGCTTATGGCTTCTTTTTATTGATTAAGTTTCAACAACAACTATAGATTCTTGATGTCCACCAAAGAGCAGATTGCCTAATGAGTAGACACCCAAAAAAAAAACCCCAAAAAAAAGAGGCAAAAAGTAAATTGTTACCAGCAATTCCAAATTGACAAAAAGATAATGAAGGTAGGCGATAGAGTTGGAACCGAGGGAAAGCTAACAGGGAGAATGTCCCCCATAAATAACAACTACTTTAGCTTAACTTTCCCAAAATAATAACAATAACAATAATAATAATAATAATAATAATAATAATAATATAATAATAATAATAATGATCTTTAAACTTGCTTTATTAGTCCAGCAAAAAACATGCCCTCTTAGCAAAAACCTTTTCTAAGTGCCTCTCATTCATTTATTTCTATTCAAATTCCTAACTTCTTATGATATAGATTTAAGCAAATAAGTTCTGGTCATTGGGACGATTTGAAGTTGCACTCCAAAAACACCAACTTGCAAATGAGTTTTCCCTGACACTGTTTAGCCAAGTTCTTATCTAAAAAATGTGATATTATTCAAGTTATATCATCAGAATCGTACAATAAGAACACTTATATACTATCATATAAAAAATTGATTAAAGAAATTTAAAAAATTTGCTAAAATGTTTTTTTATTTATTCATGCTTATATTCATAATATTGAATAATACATAAAAAAAAATGAAAATGAGAAATATTACAGTTCAACCTTGAGGAGTTTGTAGTTATTCCCTTGCTGGTCAATAGAGATGCAAAAATTATCAAAACAGGTAAAAGAAAAGGTGATTAACGACAAGGAAATTAAATACTGCTATTGGAAGCTCGCAATAAGGTCATAAGATGTGTATTGTTGGTGCATAAAACTGGCAGAGGCGACCTTATAACCCTAAAAAGTGACTTGTCTTAATTTAATTGTATAATCAAGAACTCGATAAGTGGGGAGGATTATATGAAGAGAGAGGCTGTACTGTCATCTAACATTGAAATTGCCACGTTTTGGAAAGCCACATTTTGCTTTATTAGGACCATTTATTAAGGTGTGAAGAAGAAAAATAGAGGCCATCACAATAGGCGCCTAGGCAAGTAATGCCAACTGAAATAATCAATCAAACAAACAAATCCAACTGGACCTATCCCAAATGTCTAACTGATGACCAATATTTTGAAGTCGACCTCCTAAACAATGATCTTAGGCATCAGATTAGTGCCTAACACAATTACTACTCAATTGATTAAGTGGTGGAGGCTACAGCATATCCTTCCTATAATCTACTCCAGAGAGTATAAAAGCAATTTTATTCCTTTTTCTACCTCACTAGAAGTAGATACCCAGATGTTAGAGAGAATATGGATGGCACACGAAACGAGAACATGTTTAACCAGAACAACTCGCCTCATCATGGAGAAGTAAGCTTTTAAGGTGACTCTAGATCTTATCCATCAACCTATTCGGGGCATTAAATTTTTGCCGCCTCTGATATATGGGAAACCTGAGAAATATATCCCTGTTTTATTTCACCTGCCCCTTTGAGTAAGCAATCAGCATATTGAGATGCTTCATATTCTTGCCCACATTAGATCTAACAACCACAAAAAATGAGGCAAGCACTGTCCTCGTCCTCATTGTGATACTTGATCACATCAGAAAATACGATGCATTGTCCCTAGTTGCTCTCACTATGACTAAGCAATCGTCCGTGCAAAATTAGATTATTAACTGTTAATGAGCTTGCCTCAAAACAAAAACCAGAAGCTCTGTTCAAATAGATGTCCATGATTCAGGTGAGGGGTGTTATATCACAAGCACAAAATAAAGATGATAAGGAAGAAGTGCCTGCCTCAATGCATCCCCGAACGGATATGCCTTACTACCAAAAAATGGACAAAAAGAGCACATTAAGATTTTAATAGCTTAATAATTGAGAGCATTTCAAATAACACTGTGCCAGAAATTAAACATCAATATCAGGCCAATCAATGAATGCTTCCAAACTTTTTGGTTTAACTTAGTATGAAAGTTTATTATATAATAGTACATCTCAAATTTTGATATCCAGTCAACCAAACAGGTGGAGAAACAATTTTAAAGGTGTGTATGCCACAAAGCTTGTCAGAGTTGAAACTTCACCTTCAGTAAAACTGGAATATTCCACTGAACTTGAATAAAGTTGGCTAATTTTGTTCGTTTTCAGATATTTTTGAGGAAAACAAAGATTATGCCAAATAAACTAGCTTGGTCATCCTACTGTACGAGGTTCTCATCAGTGTGGGCTTTACGAAGAATAAGTACACAATCTTACCATCTTTCTTCTGTAGTAACAACCCATGCCACTACAAAACAGGACAGCTCTTAAACTGTGCACTAGAAAAAGAAGTTGATTTCTTTAAACTCTTTTGGCTTATCATCCAAAAGGATGCATATACTAATATCTGGTATAAAGAAAAATTAAAGAGAACACCATCGAACCCTCCCATCATAGTTCAATTAACTTTACAAAGATACACTATCATCTGCAAGCGGCTTGTTAACCATTCAATGAATTTTTTTTAGGCAGTTTTTTCTTGAGAGAAGAAGCATTGTTTGTAGAAGTAAATGTAATGTTTAGACAACATTTCTGTTGCTAGGAGATTTTGCAGTCAGCATAAAGTGATAAAAGCAAAACTAATTGCCTATTGACCAAAGCCGATGTTGAGGGGCCCGTACTATATGATATCCATACCAAATATTGGGATCATTTTGAATCAGTTTCTCACCCACATCTGTTTCTTTTACAAAATGGACCCCACGACCAGATACATTGTAATATATAACCAACAATAATAATTTAAGATAAAGATAATGAACAAAGCCTCAGTAATGGAAACCTAATTAAAGACCAATCAGTTTTGTGCATCTGCCTCCGAAATAAAAAAATAAAAAAAAAAACAATTTTCAAACATCTCTCTCTCTTTGGAGAATTACGCAAGAATTTGGTTAACACACGTGTTGATATCTTCTAACAACATGTTTTACTAATGCATTTGTATCCTTCTGAGTTCACTGTGCCTAGTTCTTATATAGTGTTAGGTCTTTTGACTTCTCAGAAGATCAAAAGTAATAAATATACATGACCCTCATGGTAACAATAAAACACAATCAAAGGTTATTGCTAGTATGTCTTTCTTGGTGTTTTCTATTAAAAACGATGACTATCTTTCTTATTGTTTTCATGCTCACTTTTTTATAATTATCTCAACTAAAAATAAATAATTCGATCAAGACATCTACAATTCTTGAGTCTATAGATAATAAATCTGGCATTTCCGTTCATAAGAACCTTGCTGCAAAAATTAAACTGGGAAAAAAACGAATTACGATTGTAATAATAAAATTATCATAAAGAAGACAAGCAAAAGAGAGGAAATCATCTCCTTTTTTTTAACTATTGACACTGAATTCTACGTAATCAATTATTCCGGTCCAGTCCGCTATATTAATCTTAATTCCTACGTGTGGAATCCAAACAATCCAGTGAATTACATTTAAAAGTTTTTGTTTCGCATGGAACAAAGAGCCAAAAATAAGAGAGAAAACTGTATGCAATTTTACTAATTCAGTTTACACAGTAGTAATTATGTCAATGACCACAGTTTCAGGTCATCTTCACAATTCAATCTTAAAAACGCACAAGCGAAGTTCCGCAACCAAGATTGTTAAACACTTGGATAGGGTTTACTAAAAGTAGTTAGTGTTAGGTTCCAAAAAGTGACCTGATAACTACTAGAGCATTTAGACAAAGCTTACACTATGTTTGCTAGCGAACGAAATGAACTCAAATGAATTAGATTTGACGTAGAAATGTATAGTTTGGGATGAATTGTGGTTGGTTGATTTCATTATCTTCTTTCCTGTTTTACTGTTTGTCGTGTTTAGTACCATCACAATCAAGTAGGGGATTTCAAAAAGGAATTTTCTTATAATTTATAAATCACTGAAAATCAGGCGCGAAGTTATCAGATTTGTAGCTTTATCAAAATCCACTCAAATTAACAAAAATTAATACCAAACATGAATTAGTAGGTATCCAAACAAGGGAGTTAAGTGAGAGTTGTTGAAGTAGAACCGATTTGAGCGTTCCCAAACAGGGTGTTAGTAATTCCTAACTTAAAAAAAATAAAAATAAAAATAAAAAATCATACCGTGAAAAATAACTATTGAAGTACCTGATCCATGGCGAAGTCGAAATAGTGCCCTGCGGGGCGGCCGATGACGGGCTTCCCCTTCTTCATCTGCATCACCTGCGAGTACACCTGGAACCCGGCGTACAGGAACCCGATCACGTTCACCGCCACGGAGTACCTGTTTCCCCGATCCAACGGCCCGAAAGGCATCATCACGACCAGATCAAACGCGATCAGATCATCACACCCATCCGATCTCAACGCCCCAAAAACCCTAGAGGGAGAGGGAGAGGGAGAGAGGGAGTGCGCGCGCGCGGGCGTACCGGAATTGGCTGTAGTTGCTGTAGGAGTCGAGGGCCCAGCCCTTGCGCCGGTCGGCGGCGAGGACGGAGAAGGCGACGAGGCAGAGGATCGCCGCCGCGCGAGCCGCAACCGCCACGCGCCGCAGCGCGGCGGCCCGGCGCCCGCGCCGCACGATCCCCGAGACCACCCGCGACTGCGATTGCGGATGCTCCTCCTCCTCTCCACCGCCGCCGCCCCCGCCGCGGCCGCCGGTCCACGCGTACCAGCCGCCGCCGTCGGCGGCGAGCTGCGGCGGCGGCGGCGGGTCGTGGCGCGCGGCGCGGACCACGATCGCCTCCGCCGAGGGTGCGGCGGAGGAGAGGTCGGGGTGGTGTGGTTCGGCGTCAGCGGAGGAGGAAGCGCGGGGAGGGGGAGCTCTTCGTCCGGGAGCGGCGATCGGAGGGGAGGTCATGAGCTCCGCCATTAGAGATGCGGGGGACGAAGTGGAGCCGAAACTAATCTTTCCTTTTCTTCATTATTGATATATGCGTATAGCCGCGCTCTTTTCCTGCGGAAAGCCCTTTCTTTTCTTGGGTTAATTTCATACACATTCCCGTAAAAATATCAATCACCAAATATATACATATAAATTTCTTCAAAATTCTTTTGATTTGTACATATATATACTTCCAAAATTTTAATTCACCGTTAAATTTTTTAATAGTGTATGCATAGAATTACATCGAAAACTTTTTTCTAAATAACTAATAATTATTATAAAAAAATTTATAATTTTTAAGCAAAAGTTGTTTAAGTTAATTGAAAAGCAGATAATAGATGATGGACAAAACAAAAATTTTGTTTACTTAATTATTATCAATATAAACATTGCAATAATTTTTAAAAGGCTAATTTGCATAAGAAATTCATTGGCTTTGCGTTTTCGCAAACATAAGCTACTTTTTTAAATTTTGTAGGTTGAGTCTAAATTTTTGGTAAACTAGCTAAAATACTTTTTTTTTCTTTTTTCTCTTTTTTTTCTCTGCTTTCTTCATCTCGCTCCTCATTGTTTCTTTCTTTCTTCACTTGTTTCCTCCTCCTTCTCTACCACCCCCTCCCTTCTCCTTTTACTCCACCACCCCACATTGACATCATTCTCCTCTCTCCTAACTCGTTCACACCTCGGCCGACATCGGGAGCAATGGCGCGAGCTCGAATATGGCACAGACCGCAGAGGTGAGGCGACAACAATGGCAATGAGGGCGCTATAGGATTTGAACGGCGGGGAGGGAGAGCGCATCGGGGTAGGGCCGACTATTGCAACAGAGAGCAAGGGAGAGGGTACCGTAGCGTAAAAGAATGCAGAGGGTGAAAGAAAATAAAAAAAAAAAAAAAACAAAAAAATTCTTCACGTAGAAAGACCATCATGTGCCATGGCTACTAAGAAAACACTAGAAAATAGAGAAAAAAAAAGAGATGAGGAAGAAGTTGCGCTATTTGACACTAAGTTGCACTGTTTGAGGCTAATTTATACTATTTAAAACTATTTGAGACTAAATTGTACCATAAAAAGTAGAAGTTACATAATTTGAGATTAAGTTGCACTGTTGATATTTAAGTTGCACAGTTTGAGAATATGCTACTTAATCTCAAATAATTTTAAACAGTACAACTTAAGTCTCAAACAGTATTATTTCATTTCAAACAGCGCAACTTCTTCTTCTTTTTTCTTTATTTTTTGGCCTTCCTTGTAGTTGCTGCAACCTGAGGTGGTCGCTCCATTAAAAAGGATATACTCTATATATAGAACTAGGCTACTATGCTATTAATAGCACCAAGTCATTGGTGCTACCAAATTTTTTGACTGTTGGATTGAGAGATGTGCGGTTAGAATGATGTGGGCCCCCTAGGATTATGTGGGTGGTTGGTTGAATAGTATGATCTAACAGGTGAAAATCATCAAAGGGGTGGATCTAACGGTGGAAAACTTGGTAGCACCAAGTGCTTCGGGCTATTGATAGCATAGAAACTCTCTCTCTCTCTCTCTCTCTCTCTCTCTCTCTATATATATATATATATATATAAGGTCTTGTGTGCTACTAGGAGCACGGAGGCTTCTCCTAAGTCGTTTTTATTGATGGAGCTTCCGAATAAACGATCAGTTCCGTTAGACTTGATCTAGCGTATTTGAAATTTTTAGAAAATAATTTTTACGATTTTTCAGTATCATTTACCTAGCAATCGAAAAGATTCAATATTAATAATTTTTAACGACCGAAAATAAAAATTCTATAAAAAGTGGTGATATAGTACTAAAATTTTCGATCATAAATATTGATCTTGTTATAGATAGTATAAAGAATTTTGTATCAAAATTTTATCTGATTTGAATGCTTCTACACCGTTAAACTTGAAAACGGCAGATATCAACCATTAAAAATTATTGATTTTGAATTCTTTTGATCACTTAGTACATGATATCGAAAAATCGTAAAAATTATTTTCTAAAACCTTCAAATACGCTAGATCAAGTCTAACGGAGCCGATCGTCGATTTGGAAGCTCCATCATCGAAAACGACTTAGGAGCACTGTGCTCCTAAGTCGTTTTCGATTATTGAGCTTCCGATTTGACGATCGGCTCCGTTAAACTTGATCTAACGTATTTGAAGTTTCTAGAAAATAATTTTTGCGATTTTTTGATATCATTTACCTAGCAATCGAAAGATTCAAAATCAATAAATTTTAACTAAAAATAAAAATCCTATAAAAAGTGGTGATATAGCACTAAAATTTTCGATCAGAAATATTGATCTTGTTGTAGATAGTATAAAGAATTTTCTATCAAAATTTCATCTGATTTGAATGCTTCTACACCGTTAAACTTAAAAACGGCAGATATCAACCATTAAAAATTATTGATTTTGAATCCTTTTGATCACTTGGTAATGATATCAAAAAATCGCAAAAATTATTTTATAGAAACTTCAAATACGCTTATCAAGTCTAACGGAACCGATCGTTGATTTGGAAGCTCCATCATCGAAAACGGCTTAGGAGCACAAGGCCTCCGTACTCCTAATAACACGCAAGACCTACTATATATATATATATATATATATATATATATATATATATATATATATATATATATATATATATATATATATATATATATATAGCTATTATAGGTTACTAGCACCAAGTCACGCTACTGGTTGCTACTGATGCTACCAAGTTTAGCCGTTGGATTGAGAGATGTACGGTTAGGATGATGTGGGCCCCAGGGTTAAGTGGGTGGTTGGTTGAATAGTATGATCTAACGGGTGAAAATCATCAACGAGGTGAATCTAACGGTGGAAAACTTGGTAGCACGGAGACCTCCGTGCTATTGATAGAGATAACATAATATATATATATATATATATATATATATATATATATATATATATATATATAGGGTAGGGCTACTATACTATTATGAGTAGTAGAGCCCTACTACTCATAAGTTGTTTTCGATGATAGAGCTTAGATCGACGATCCACTCGTCAAATATGATCTAGAGTATTTAAAACTTCTAGAAAATAAATTTCGTAATTTTTCGAAATCATTTACCTTACGATCAAAAGCTCAACAAATTGACAATTTTTAACTACGATATGGGATACCTGTAGTTTAACGGTGTAAAAGAATTGAAATAGGTTGATTTTTTGATAGAAAATTCTATTCACTACCTAGATAAAGATCAATAACTCCGATCTTAAATTGAAGGATCCGATCATCTATTTTTAGGACATCGTTCGATTTCGCTTGCTCATTTTATGCCCAGTTTGATGGACTTTATTATGATTTTGAAAAATTACGAAATTTATATTCTAGAAGTTTTAAATACTCTAGATTATATTTAACGGAGTGGATCATCGATTCGAAGCTCTATCATCGAAAACAACTTATGAGTAGTAGGGCTCTACTACTCATAATAGTATTGTAGCCCTACTATATATATATATATATATATATATATATATATATATATATATATATATATATATAATTGAGCTCCTATGCTTTTAAAAGTACCAACTCATTGGTGCTTGTAAGTTTTTAGCCCTTGGATTGAGAGATGTGTGGTTAGGATGATGTGGGCTTGGGTTAAGTGGGTGGTTGGTTGAATAGTATAATCTAACGAATGAAAATGATCAAAGTCGTAGATCTAACGGTAAAAAATTCACAAGCACAAAATGCTTCGTGCTTTTACAAGCACCGTAAATCTATATATATATATATATATATATATATATATATATATATAGAGTCGGACTAGGCTACTATTAGTAGTAAAATCTCATTATTTTCTTTACCGGTTTTTAACCCTCGGATCGGCTCTTATCATTATTTCTAACCATTGGTTTAAATACTATAACCCATTGGGGACCACTTAACCCTAGGGGGACCACTTAATGCTAACTACCTAATATCATCCTGACCTTACAAATTTTCATCAGGGTTAAAAACTTGGTAGTAAAAGAGCATTTACTTCTTAATAGTATTCCAAAATATTATATAATATATATATATATATATATATATATATATATATATATATATATATATATATATATATATATATATATATATATATAACTACGCTACTATGCTCTATTAATAGCACCAAGTCATTGGTGCTACCAAGATTTTGGCCATTGGATTGAGAGATGTGTGGTTAGGATGATATGGGCCCCCTAGGGTTAAGTGGGCGGTTGGTTGAATAATATGATCTAACGGGTGAAAATCATCAAAGGGGTAGATCTAACGGCGGAAAATTTGGTAGCACCGAATGCTTCGTGCTATTGATAGCATAACAGCCGGACTCATATATATATATAGAATTAAGCTCCTATGCTTTCAAAACTACAAAGTTATTGGTACTTGTAAGTTTTTAGCTCTTGGATTAATAGATGTGCGGTTAGGATGATGTGGGCCCCCTTGGGTTAAGTGGGTGGTTGGTTGAATAGTATAATCTAACGGATGAAAATAATTAAAGATGTAGATCAAACGGTAAAAAAATCACAAGCACCAAATGCTTGGTGCTTTTACAAGCACCATAGCTGTCACGCCCCGGGTTGCACATTCACCGGGCACGCCGACAAATCCGCCGTATACAAAAGAATTTCCTCTGTATACGAAGCGTAGCTGTACCTGTATAAGAAACAATGCTACAAACAGTAGCATAGAGCTGAAGTAAACTATAAACACGCAGGTAGGAAAAACAAACTTTATATACATACAATCGCAGATACAAAGTAACACTACTCACTCCAGCGAGTTCAACTGTATGTACAAAAGTGCCCCAAACCAAAAACCGTCACTACCTGCAGGAGAATCCTCTAGCACAGTACTCGAAGGGTAGGCTCTAGCTCGCCACGCCCTTCCCGCGGTCCGACTTAGAAGGAGCAGCAGCTGCAACAGAAGGCCCTGCAACAACAGTGGAAGAAAGAGGGCGTGAGAACTACTATAAAAATAAGTAGTCCTCAGTGGGTACCACCCTAAACACATCGGTCCACCCACTAAGTCTACAGGGTAAGCAAGAAAGTAGAAGAAGCTGGAAACCCTCGACAGCTAAACTAAAAACCCTATACTATTGTGCTCAAAACCACCCTCTGTAGAACAAGTAAAAGCTGACCCAATCTTACGAGGGACTGTGAAAGCACCCGTCCCGCCTGTCGAGGCAACACTACAACTACCCCAGGGGTAGCTAGCGGAGAGCAAGTCCACAACGAGGACGCAGCGACACCAACGCAAAAGCACAAAGCCAGACTCCGGAGCGGCACTCGTGGGCGCGAACCAACCGAGTATGCAAGCGTATCTCTGTCGCGCTCAATCTGGCTCTCACAGGCATAGTCAAGTACACTGGGTCTAAGCACTAATACACCACGTGCCCCTTGGCACAAACTGTAACCACACAGTACACTGGGTCTCCCGTCAAACCCTCGACGGTGCCCGACAACCAGCAGGACAAGACTCTGCTGAAAAGTGAGCTCGGCATCCCCAGCGCGAGCGTAAAAGCAAACTACACTACCCTGGGTATCCATCGCACTCCCCCGACGATGATACGGCACAAAACGGCTCCTAGAGCTAAATCCGATAGTGTAGCTAATGACGATCCAAAACGTGGTTTTCTCCTAAGTCAAGTCTAAGTCCAACATGTATTATTTAAAAACATGCTAAACATGCTCCGAAAATTCAGATTTAATAAGCTAATATTCATGAATTCGAGCGATCACAAACTAGTCGAAAACTGGAATTTATACATGTTGACTACTTGAGTTAGGTATGATCCGATGAAAACCCACCTCGATGGCAATCTCCTGGCAGCGAAGGAAGTGGCCCGCGTCAAGGTGATCCCTCGCTGGTCCGCTGAAGTCCGAAGTCTCTCGCTGCGAAGAGGCAAATGCACGATTTCACAATTTCTGTCCGGAACACAGCGGCTGAGAAAAACTTAAAGTTAACCAAGCTAACCTTATCCAAATTCAGCGATTCAGGGCTCGAAATCCTCGTCTCGCAGTCACGAATCCAACGCCGCAAGTTTCGACGCGATCCGACTTCCCTGCGCGGAGAACTAGCCAAAGTGCCGACGGTCGACGTTGGAAAACAGCAAATCTGCACCTCAGAAACTGCTCGCAAAACAGCGGCTCGGTAAAGATGGGGTCCGAATGGGTAAACCTGCTCCAAATCCAGCAAGTAGGGTCTCGTTGGAATCGTCTGGAAGTCGCGGATCCAACGCCCCAGATTTCGCCGGATTTCGACTCTCCTACACCGAGAACAAGCCAAAACGCCGCGGGTCGACACTGCAGTCAGCAGCAGAGGTAGTGCAATCCGAAAATCGTAGAGGTTTAAAGCTTTAAAAGCGAACTGGAGGGGCCACTCACCTCGAAAATCCTCCCTGCGAGTAGCGCCTCGTCGAGGATGGCAAGAGTCGGCTGTCGCACGGCCTCCCCGTAGCGTCACCTCGTCGAAAACTCGCTCGATCCGCTCCGCGGTGCGTCGTCGACGTTGCTCGGCTCCTCTAAAGCTTAGGGGAAGTAGCAGCAGCAGCAACAGCAGCAAGGGGGAGAAGGAGGAGATGAGGGAGATGAAGCCTCTCTCTCTCTCCTCTCTGCTGCTAAGTAAGGGGAGGAGGTAAGGTGATGTGACAAGTGAGGAAAAGTCAAACTGCACCATGCTTTCACTTTGTACCGGTACAAATCCCTCCTTGTACCGGTACAAACAGGCAACCCGAGAGCATCTGCGCAGGGCTATACCGGTATAGCCCTGGTTGCTATACCGGTATAGACACCAACTTGTACCGGTACAGCTCACAGAAAAACCTGCTATTTGCAGATTTTTCTGACACACACTGCTCTCGCGTTCCCACGGGGCCCGTTTGGCGTCCATTTGGCGCCAACGCGACCCAGGCTGGTCCCGACACTCTCCAGAGCTGTAGACAAGCCTCAGGTGCAATAATTCAGGTCTCTACAATAGCCGGACTCTATATATATATATGTAGAGAGAGAGAGAGAGAGAGAGAGAGTTGAGCTAGAATACTCTCAAAAGCACCAATGGGGTGGTGCTTTTGAGTTTTTAACCATTGGATGGAGAGATGTAGGGTTGAGATGATTGTGGTAGGTGGTGGTTGGTGGAATAGTGTTAGATCCAAAGGCTATTAGTAATCAAAAATGTAGATCCAAGGGCTAGAAACTTAGAAGCACCAAAAGTTGGCGTTTCTAAAAGTATTCTAGCTCAATTCTATATATATATATATATATATATATATATATATATATATATATATATATATATATATATATATATATATATATATATATATATATATATAACTAGGCTACTATGCTATTAATAGCACCAAATCATTGATGCTACCAAGTTTTCGGCCATTGGATTGAGAGATGTACGGTTAGGATGATGTGGGCCCCCTATGGTTGAGTAAGTGGTTGGTTGAATAGTATGATCTAACGGGTGAAAATGATTAAAAGGGTGGATCTAACGGTGGAAAACTTGGTAGCACCAAGTGCTTCATGCTATTGATAGCATAGTAAGCTAATTTCTTTGTTTTTGATGATATAATTTGAATCGACGATTGGCTTTGTTAGACTTGATCTAGCGTATTTGAAGTTTCTAGAAAATAATTTTTGCGATTTTTTGATATCATTTTCCTAGCAATAGAAAGAATTCATAATCAATAATTTTTAATGGCAGAAAATAAAAATCCTATAAAAAGTAGTGATATAGCACTAAAATTTTCAATCGAAATATTAATCTTGTTGTAGATAGTATAAAGAATTTTGTATCAAAATTTTATTTGATTTGAATACTTCTATATCGTTAAACTTGAAAACGGCAGATATCAACCATTAAAAATTATTGATTTTGAATCTTTTCGATCACTAAGTAAATGATATCAAAAAATCGCAAAACTTATTTTCTATCAACTATAAATACGCTAGATGAAGTCTAACGAAGCCGATTGTCGATTCAAAATTTTCATCATCAAAAACGACTCAGTACGGAAGAGTCCATGCTCCGAGAGCACAAAGAGCGATATATATATATATATATATATATATATATATATATATATATATATATATAGTCCATTTATACTTTTATGAGTATAAGCCTCTCTTTACTTTTGCCATTAGATCTACTCTTTAATTAATTTCACCGTTAGATTATACTATTCAACCAACCACCCACTCAACCCTAGGGCCCACTATCAACCTAACCGTAATCACTCTCATCCTAATCACTCATTTTTCATCCTAACTACCAAAACTTATGAGTAGTAGGTCTTCAATACTCATAATAGTATAGTAGCCGTGGCCTATATATATATATATATATATATATATATATATATATATATATATATATATATATATATATATATATATATATATATATATATATATAGTAGGGCTACTATACTATTATGAGTAGTAGAGCCTACTACTCATAAGTTGTTTTCGATGATAGAGGTTTCGAATCGACGAACCACTCCGTTAAATTTGAATTAGGGGATTGAAAACTTGTTGGAAGTAAATTTCGTAATTTTTCAAAATCATAATAAAGTCCATCAAATGGGCATAAAATGAGCAATGAAATCGAACGATGTCCTAAAAATAGATGATCGGATCCATCAATTTAAGATCGGAGTTATTGATCTTTATCTAGGTAGTGAATAGAATTTTCTATCAAAAATTCAACCTATTTCAATTCTTTTACACCGTTAAACTAACAAGTATCCCTTATCGGCGGGTAAAAATTGTCAATTTTGTGAGTTTTTGATCGTAAGGAAAAGGATTTTGAAAAATTACGAAATTTATTTTCTAGAAGTTTTAAATACTCTAGATCATATTTAACTGATCGTCGATTCTAAGCTCTATCATCGAAAACAACTTATGAGTAGTAGGGCTCTACTACTCATAATAGTATAGTAGCCCTACTCTCTCTCTCTCTCTCTCTCTCTCTCTCTCTCTCTCTCTCTCTCTATATATATATATATATATATATATATATATATATATATATTTTTTTTTTTTTTTTCTTTCACCCTTTACAATCTTTTTCGCTACTGCACCCGCTCTCTCGCCCTCTACTATAGCAGCCGCGCCTGCCCCAACGCGCTCTCCCTTCCTATCATCTTCAAATCCTGTAGCACCCTTGTCACTGCCATCGTCCACAGCTACAATCTTCATCACAGCCTCACCTTCGCGATGTATACAATATCGAAACCCATGTTGCCGCCGCTAGTGTTGGCAGAGATGTGGGGAAAATAGGAGAGAGAAGCGCAACGTTGACCGGGAGCAGTGGAGGAGAAGGGAAAGGGAGAAAAGGCAGGAGGAGAAAAGGATAAGGGAATGACAAGAAGAAAGAGACGAAGCAAGAGAGAGAAAAATGAGAGCGAAAAAAGAATAAAAGTATTTGGTTAGTTTACTACAAATTCAGATCTAATTTATAAAATCTAAAAAAAGTGAACTATATTTTTTGCAAAAGCATAAAAACCAGTAAATTTTTTTATACAAACTGACCTTTCTTGAAAAAATAATTCTAATATTATTTTCTAAAAAAAAGATATGCAAGTAAAGGTTGGACCGTTGGAGGAAGGATTCCCATGAAATTATTCCATGAAAGAATGTATTACGCAATGTTGCACATGGTGTTCTTTTTACTGATTTGATGTTATGTACGTGGACCACTTCAAAAAGAATATAGCCAAGTAAGCATTTTAGCTTTTCATTTTATATTTTGGTTTGGGGTTTTTTTTTTGCAAATAGCCCCTAACAAATTTTATTTTAAAATTAGTCATCTCAAAAATTTATTTAACGCCACGCGTACGTCGAGCGGGCCGCGTGAGTTTAAGTTGAACACGGTGAATCATTCACCGTGTTTGAACACGGTAAATGGTTCACCGTGTTCAATACAAATAGGTTTTTTGGCTGATTTTGGTAGTCGTAGGTGACTGTATTGGACCAATACAACTAACTGGTCTTAGCCAATTTTTGGCTAAGTGAGGGGTATTTGTATTAGACACGATGAACCATTCACCGTGTTCAATGTATTACGCATATCCTAACTCAGTGTGTATAATACATTGGATACGGTGAACCATTCACCATATTTGGCGCTGACGTGGCGGGGACAGGGCCATTTTTATAAATAAATTTTTGACAGGACCAATATTAAAATAAAATTTTGTCAGGAAGCTAATTGCAAAAAAAGCCCTTTCGTTTAATTGAGTCACAAGAAATTATTTTTTAAAGGCTAAAGGTAAACCACCACTCTTTTTGGCTTTTCTTTTGCGTCGGAATCCTCTCAAAATTTAGATATAGATTATTTTCTATTTTCTATATTGTACTGTGTTTTTAAGACATTATTCAACTGTTCTTTTCCTTCAATTTCTACACTATAAGTAATAATAAATTTATAATTTTATATAAAAGCTATTAAAAATATTAATTAAAAATAATAAAAGATATATTCAGTTCATTTTGGTATAAAAAATAAGATAAATAAAAATAATAAAAGGGTCATTGAAAATAATTTGATGAAATCTTTCAATTAGTCGATCTTGGAGATTCTTTTTATATTGTTTTAACCACTGTTTTTTTTAATTAAATTGTTATATTTGCCTAAAATAATAGATTTATTAGCAATATACATTGACGAAAAAAAAGTTTACGAATATCTATAAAAAATAATACAAAAAAAAATTAAAAAATAAATCTAAAATACAATATAAAAATTAATAAAAAATAATAATACAACAGATCTTTCGAAAAAAAAAGTATAATAACAAATGAAAATTATATTAAAGTACAACAATTCAGCTACTGTATATACTATCGATAGTATTCAAAAATTGGTGTTATTGAGCTTTCCGCCGTTAGATCGAACCCTTTGACCATTTTCATCTATTAAATCATACCATTTAATCAACCACTCACTCAACTCTGAGAAACCACTATTATTCTAATCGAAAATTATTATCATCCTAACCGCACATTCCGTCATCCAAAGATCGAAAACTTATTAGAACTAATGACTTTGTGCTATTAAAAATATTCTAACTTTCTATTGGATCTTTGACCTTTCTTTCTCTTTTCTCTTGCTCTTATTTTATTTCTCATTTTTGCCGACCCTTCTTGTAACCTCTGTTCCACTTTCTATTAGGTCTTTGACCTTCCTTTCTCTTTTCTCTTGCTCTTATTTTATTTCTCACTTTTGCCAACCCCCCGGAGGCCTATATTGCTTTCAACTTGTATGCTTAGTTTATTTTACTTAATGAATGAAGCAGGTAGCTTGCTATTTATTTCTCAAAAAAAAAAAAAAAAAAATTCAAGAAGAGTTCAATTAAGCCAAAATAAAATTTTTAAAAGATGTACCACCTTCCCTATAGATACAAGAACGAAAACCAAGCTCATAATATGCTGATAATAACGAACTGACTGGTATCGACCAAATATATATATAACATTACAGAAGACAGAATACGACTTCATTTGCATCCCTAACAGCAGCCCACCCAAGAGAGTGAAAAGAAACCGCCGAAAATGGTCCCTGAACCATCCTCACTATTCTGACTCAAATCCCTATACTTTTCTTTTAAACAATTGCAGTACTAAACATTCACAGGTATTGTACTACTATACTCTCTGACCAGCTTTGAAAACAAAAAAAAAAACCAAAAATCACTCTAAACGACAATTTTACTTCTTGGCCTTAGAGTGATCCTTTATTTCAGTTCACTTACTAAAATAGAGTTAAATAAAAGGCCCTTGACAATAAATGTTTGATTCTTCTACGAATCAAGCACTTAAGCACAACATATATAGAAGATTTAAGACTACAGCATTTAAATGAAAAGTACAGGAACCAAGTCGGGAGTTACTACCCAAAACGCTTACATCTCCGACGACAAAACATAATGCAGTGAACTCGCATATGCATGAGTCGGTGAATTTTTTTTTCTATTTCTATCCACAAGAACCCGGTACAATCCGCACTTCTGCAGTTGCCGCTCATATATCGGAACGCTGATCATTTTCTCTCTCAATTTTGAGAAATATGTTACGGAAACCAAGCAAGCAGCTTAATTCATCCATGATTAACAGGAAAAAAAAATATTGAAGAAAATTTACAGATATCAAGAGGAGTCGCAGCACAAAATCCACTCATTTGAGAAAAGAAACGAAGGGAGATCAAATAGGGCAGGTATAGCCCGATCAGCGCTCAGGTGGCTGATCGACCACAACACAAAAGTGCACTTCAGGGCTCACTGCACTTACCGCCGAGGCCTGAGAAACAACCACCGTATGGAGGCCGCTCTCGAAGCTAGCATTCTCGTCACTTCCCGCGCTCGAGTTTGAGTTCTCGGACCGAACTGGGCGTAGCAAACCCTGTAAACGCACTAGGTAACTCTGCCCCGCTGGTTGGGACCTCGCGACGTACCTGCATAGTCACAAGTTAAAGAAGAAGCTTGAGGAATGTGGGTAGGGATGTCAATGGGTATGGATACCCGAAAAATTACCCGAACCCGAACCCGAACGGGGCGGGTATACCCGAGCTAAATGGATATGGATTTGGATATGGGTATAAAAAATAAAAACCCGACGGATATGGGTACGGATATGGATTTTGTGTATACCCGACCCGAACCCGAACCCGAACCCGAACCAGAACCCGAAAAAATCATATATATATTATTTATTTATTTATGTAAGATATAAAATATATAAAATATTATAGTAAAATATTTAATTATGTTTATTTATATAACATGAATGTATTTTGATTGTATTTTATTGTGTTTTGAAATTTTGATTTTACTATAATATATTTTTAAATATGGTAAAAAAATTCAATATTTTGGGTTTGGGTTTTCGGGTTCGGGTTTTCGGGTTTGGGTTCGGGTTTCGGATTATTGGTCGGGTCCGGATATGGGTATGGATTTTTAAAACCCGTCGGGTTCGGGTTCGGGTTCGGGTATTAATTTCGGGTTCGGGTTCGGGTTCGGGTTTTTGAAAACCCGACCCAAACCCGACCCGTTGACATCCCTAAATGTGGGGGGGAAAAGATCGGAAGTCCGGTTAATAAACTGTAGATACAAAATGTTAAAATTATATATAAAAGGTAATTACTGTATTCAGGAAAAAAAGGGCAATGCTGGAAATCCATTATTGGGCTGAACTATCTGTAAGAAATTCCAGAATTTGTTTGATTAAATGAATAAAAATGTATAAAATTACGAACATACAAATGCAAGATTCCTTATGCAATTATCTAA
The DNA here is from genome assembly GCA_025177825.1 of Aechmea fasciata. Lineage (NCBI taxonomy): Eukaryota > Viridiplantae > Streptophyta > Magnoliopsida > Poales > Bromeliaceae > Aechmea > Aechmea fasciata. The sequence continues at coordinate 3,112,273 of CM045935.1, forward strand.
TTTTCATTGAGACTATAAAATGTTCGAAAGATAATAGAATAATTCATTTTGACTATTAAATAATTCATAAATTGCTTGTATTTGCAGGTGATTTTCTTTCTAGCATATGCATGGATTAGAGAATAACTCGAGAAATATTTGTCTAACTGGAGGTTTACAAACTTTTCCAAAAGTAGAGACTTTTGTAACCATGCATACCTGGTGGCGGTGGCTGTCGTCACCTCGGTCGTGGTGGAGGGCAGCCGGTCAGATTCTGGACGGAGGTTGGAGAGAGCACTTAGGTCAAGATTGGGGAAGACAGAGCATCGGCATCTAGGGCATTTTACGTTCAATCGTAGCCATTGGTCGATGCACTCCACGTGGAAATTGTGAGCACATGGAAGGCCTCGAACCTGCTTAAATAAAAACAACTAAGATTAGGGCGTGTTTGATCTGGCTGGAGCTTCCGCAAGTGGTTTTAATACTGTTCAAAGAAGTGCTAGATAGCTTTCTTGTTAAAATCTTATCTGCAGCTTCTTGTAGTAGCAGAACTAGAAGCTTCCAAAAGGAGCTTTTGTTGTTAGGGCCCAAAACTGCATTCTAGTTTCCAACTACTTTAAACTATTTCACCTGAATGCCTAAATTTTAAAAGTTTCTGCTTTCCAAAGTAGAGAAGCTACTCCAAAAGCCAACCAAAGCAAGCACTTAATTCACAGGAATGAAAGACTAATATATCATTAGTAGGATTCACCAAGGCCATTAAAAGTTTGAGAACTTATTCCAAACATTTTAAGTTCTATGGACGTTTCAATATTTATGGCAGCATGATCAGGTTATTATAAATAAACTAGCAAAATGAAATTAAAATGAAAATACCTCATTGCCTACACGGAATTCTTCAAGGCAAATAGGACATTCACTGCAGTCGGTCGGAACAGCTTTCAACCGGAACTTTGGGAGCTCTTGAATAAGTGCCTCAACAGCTTCTCTCTATATTTACAAAGCTTCTCAGAAGCCTCAAATACGTAAGTCTATTGCAACTATAGTTGGAGACAATGTAAGAAAAGGTAACATCCAAGCCATAGGGAATTAGGGATATAGAAAACTAATAACAATTGGTTTCAGTGCAAAAGTTAGATCGATAATACACAAAAATTAAAGGATGACGCCGGCACTAAAAATTTACCTCGGTAACTAAATATAACTAAATTCTAGCACCCTATCCAGTGAATTAATACCTGGACCAGGTCCACTACATCAGCCTTGACTGCCCATCCCATCTCTTCTTTCGTCCCCTCCACCTGCTGAATTGAAGCCTTTCCCAAATCAAAAAGTAGTTCTGTTCAAACTAGCGTAGACTGAAAATAGAGAGAGATAGAGGGAAATGGGTTGGGCAGTCCACGGCTCATGCGCTGGACAAGCTCAAGGTAATAATTTCTCCTCCAACAGGGTTTCGTCATCGTATATGCCTACGTGCCATGGACCAGGGGATTCTTTTTTGATATCTTCATACACCATTATTAAGTATTTCCAGAAATGTTAGCCAACAAAAAATATGAAGGAAAATTTGAACCAAACACGGTACAAAGTACGAACAAAAAAAGGAGAAATTTACCTGTGCGTAACCAGCCATTTATATATGTCCTTGCAAAATCTGAAGCTTTGTATATTATTTCAAGAACTTGATTTCTTACTTATATAGTCTTATATTTACAAAGACGAATCTCTTCAAAATACTTTATTTAATATAAAACTGACTTGCCCCATGGATTGGATGATTCCCCAACTTAAACTAATTGTAGTTCTGTAAGAAACTGCAATTTCCAAAGAAAAGTACCAATTTAAAAAGTGTGATAAGGACAACCCTTTTACAGGGAAAATCACCTGGGTCGGCGTTAAATAGAGACCAGGATGATATGCAGTATCTTGACCCATTGCTCTCAGTTCCTGACCAGCAGCTTCAAATGTCCAATCAGGTACACGAATCATGTCAACCAGAACCTGCATAGATCATAACCAACATACCTATCAAATAATTCTTCTATTCATTGAATAGAAATATATGCAAGACAGATTCATGAGAGAGAGAAAAGAGAACTGTCTAAGAGTAGAATCCAAAACATACATTACATTCCTAATTTACAGTAAAAAGTAGTTCCCATCGCACTCAATGAATCCAACATACATGACTTAGTGAAGTGCCCTTTCTGCACAAACGGAATTGTACTCTTTGAGACGTATGGTCTTGTACTCACCACGCTCTTCGATCTTTTCTTTGAATGCAGCCACAGATATCCCAGAAACCCTGTTATCTATTATAAGTACTTCCAGATGATGACAAGAACCAGGGATTGGGGGATCCACGTTTCCTTCCTTTTTGGACTAAAGTGCAAAAAAGCCCCATAAATTTATTGCAATTACCACTTCTCCCCGTGAACTTTGAAATTTAATTTTTAGACCATTATCCCCTCTCCACAATCAAGTATTTGTTGAAAAATATAACAAATACTTGATACTACATAAAAGTGGTGAAACAGCCCTTCTTATTCCCCAATCCCTTTCTTTCCTACATCCAAAGAATTTTTCCGTATAACTGAATGATGGCTAACAGAAGCAGCCACACTGATAAGGGATTAAAATGAAATGTAATATGAAGGTCTCTAACGCTCAGGGAGGAAAATCGGGGGGAGTGCAATTTAGGTTTCTTTTTGTTTTTTTTTCTTTTTCTTTTGAGAATCATTCTTCAACATGTGTGGCTACAGTGCAACGTGTTGAATGAATGAATGAATGTACAAAATTGCCCATACGGTGGTGCAACAGATTAGAACACGTATGCATAATCGATATGTATCTCCCTACAAGATTATCTACAATTGTACATAATTATACTTTAAAAATGTTAGCCAAGACAAGATGATATACAGGCAAAAGTTCCATATTTAGCACTTACAAGGTTTTCTCTTCTTTTAATAAGTTAGTATATATATGGTCTTGTGCTTTCCAGTTTCCAGAGATGTTCAGAGTCTTCAGACATCATTATACGACAAAAATTCTTAAAAAAAACGTCTTTGAAACTAGAACCAGAACTAGAAAAAGGTGTTTGGTCTTCTTTTAATTATAAAATTGTTTCTGTAACTAAATGTGGATTTTGTAGAACCTACAGATGCGAAGGCAATCCATTAAGAAGCCTTACCCCATATTCTGATATTGGAATTCCCTGCTGTGCCCGCAGCACTAAGTGTGCATTCCTTCGAGTTAACCACTGAAAAAAGGAGGGAAAGAAGAAACAAAAATCCAAGTAAAGACCAAAACAAAATACAGATACTTAACATAACTTAGCATGTTTAATGTAAAGAATCTGAATATGTTAGCTAAATTTGAACTAGCAGTAAATGACAGATCACAAACCTTTCCTGCAGAAACACATGCAATACAAACAAGTCCACAGTAGCTGAAAAGCAACCATATAAGAAAGCCCCATTTTTGACCTTTCACTGGTAACTGCATTCATTAGAAAACTACGCATTTGAATATCTATACAGGTGGGCCTATTTGAGACTACAAGGAAATTGAGCACAAGTTTACAACATAAGAACTTACACAACTCCTCGCACTAGTAAACCATAATGTTCCAATCACTGTCCAAACCCATAAAAAGGGATAGAGCAGAAGAACAAGAACTGAAAGAACCACAATTCTACCACAAAAACGTGCATATCTCTGCTGCCATCCAAGATCTCTGTACAGGCATTGTTCAAAAAGAGGGGAAGAACAGACCATTGCAAGTATTAGAAGCATTAGGCAAAAAATCAAGTACGGTAGTACAACAATGGAAATTATATAATTTAAAAAGGAAAACAGTGATCATTTTAGCAAGACATAGATATTCATTATAACTCTGATACATAATCAGTAAGGACCTCAGTTGATATATGCCTTGGAAACAGAAACCACAAGTTCGACACCACTAACGATATCTGTCATGCAAGTCCGTACGTAACTGGTGCACTCCGGTGTTAGTAGGTCAGGTTAATTTGCATTGAGTTATTTATTTGAATCAATAACTTGGTTGCAGTCTATCTCGATTCTAGTACAAAGTAAACTGACTAGAGAAAAATGAAACAATACATAAGAATCATGATGACATGAGAAGCATCACTGGATATAATGCATCTAATAAGCACCAAACAGTGCATTATGATACCAGAATAAGTTAAATATACAACTTCAATCCATATGAAAACACAGCTTTGAGATAAAGAATAGTCCCAAGCTAACTGTCTTTGAGAGTTTAAGCTTAAACCCCAAAATAGATTCCCTAGGAAAGTTTCATGACAGTTTACCTTGATTTTGGAGTTACCGGTAAAATCAAGAAGCTCCAGCCGCTTTTAATCAGTTTTTCTTTCTGTAATTTCTACTTGTACAGATTAGCTCAATCAGATTATGATAGTTACTAGTTTCTCAATGAAACCTGCTTGTTTCAGCTTAAACAAACATAGTATGTAGATTTGACTTGGCTTAATTAATATTGATCAGTGTCAAATGAAACTGAGATTATGGCTTATGGGCATTAGAAATAGAGCACTTCAAATCATCCAAGTTAAGCCCTTGAATTTATTTTGGATGACAAATGTGCTCTATAGACCTAAAATATGTGCAATTTATATAATAATTTATCCATGAACGTCATATAGTTTTTAGCAAGAAAAAGTGTTAATCACTTTCTCTTCATTTTGCTCTCATGGCTGCCGTTGTTGGGCCTCTATCTGCTAATACTAGTTATTTGCATAATTATGTCTCATAGAAGAAGAAAACTCTCAATAGATCTATAGAGAAATTTATCTTGCTATATCATTCAAACCCCTCAGGGACTAAAACAAAATTATGTAATCGCTACTTGGTTGCAAAAAAAACCAAAACTTCAACCTCTGAGGTAGACAACATTACCCAAGAAATGGTATTAATATCATATTTGGTTGATCAACAAACTGGAAAAAAAAATGTTTAAATTCAATCCAAAATGCATATGCAATATAAGCACCAAGTGGCATTCCTCTTAAATTCTATATTTCATAAAGGTAGCAATAGGTTTCGCTAGAGACAATATAAAAAATTAAGATACATAAAGAAACAACAGCAAAGCTTGAAGTACTTACAAGCCCATTCCAGCAGCAAGTCCATTGTCTACAAACATCAAAAGCCGGAAAATGAAGACTGTTGTGTAGTCAACCTGAAGGCCAAAATCATCTCTTAAGTTCACACCCAAGGATCGATTGAAAACCAGCCAAAACCTAAAGCTACCAACTGCTTTAGAAACTTACCACAATCCATATATGCAATGGATGCATGCAAAGATGGAACTTTTTCCAGTTGATCGAAACAATAATTCTAGCATGATAGAGTCAAGTACACCCTCACCAAATTCTGACTCTCAAAATGAAATGGGGTGAATTGCACTGCTTGTTCCTAAACCATCTTTGCGAGTTTCAGTTTAGTCCCTAAATCTTAATTTTTGTTGCATTAGAGGGCTTGAAAAATCAAACCCATCAATATTTATTGCCCAGAGGGATGGTAATTTGATTTGGTATGCCTAGTCCTTGTTCCTAAGCCCGTTAAGTTACATGTGCATGTTGTTGAATATAAATATAAAAAAACCGTTCTCTAAAAGCATGAGCTTTTAGAGAAAAAATGGTTATTTCACATTATCTCACATGATATTAGAACAAGAGGTCTCGAATTCGAATCTTACCAAGCTCCTAGTCTCATTTAGCTTCCATTCATTTAATCAAGTTCCTGTCTCTATTAACGTCTCAAACTCAAACGTGAAGGAGAGTGTTGAATATAAAATATAAGAACACTGTTCTCTTTTATGCAGACATGAGGGGAAGCGCTCAATATAAAATATATAAACACTATTCTCTTTCATACATGTCAAAAGACTTCTTGATTTGCAGGATTAATGCCTTCAAAAGTCTTTAGAAACCTTAATTAGTGTAGTAATCATGCTATTATCGTTAAAAACAGCAGCTAACAGGTTTAGAAACAGTGACTTGACATGCCACTTCAGATTTTCATTGGCTAAATTACATCCTACTACATTGCACTTTAGTGTCAATTTTCTACACTGTACAATCTTTTTTTTTTTCAAAGAAACCATTCAATTGTAGTGTGCTGATCAATCTATACACTGTACTTTGGGTTTATTTTCATTTGCTGTGTACTACTTTCTTTTTCTAAAAGATATCAGTAAACTATCGTTTTCTTGCCAATCTCTTTACTACTCTCGACAAATCTACTGTTTTGGACAGAAGCTAATAACTTTATTATGAGGTACGGCTTACATAGCAAGGGTAAAAAAAAAAAAAGCCTCCAAGATAGATTCGCCGAAACCCTCTATCAATGTTATTTTCAAGCTATTTCTAGATGTTTTCTTTTCCTTTTCTTATCAAAATAAGCCAAATATATGTTCTGCTACTTTCAACCAATGTTTCAATGGAATTGTTAGCTTCAATCTAAATTATAGATTTATTTTTGTACTGTAGAGATTGAGAAAATTTGATAGTTTAGTAGTGCTATATATATATATATATATATATATATATATAGAGAGAGAGAGAGAGAGAGAGAGAGAGAGAGAGAGAGAGTAGGACAAGGCTACTAATAGTAGTAAACGGCTTGATTTTCTAATTTATTTTCGATGATAGAGTTTCCAAATAGACGATCCGTTTCCAAATAGACGATCGACACTGTTTTACATGATCCAGACCATGTAAACTATCTAAAAATCAAATTTTATGCATTTTCAACATTACTAACTGAACAATCAAAGGACCACAAAATTTGTAATTTTAATTGCTGGTCATTTTCTCGTTGAACAATATAGAAGAGTCTAAAGTAGCTGAATTTTTGTTAGAATATTCTCTAAACTAATTTAAAACAAGATCTAGACTCAATATATTGAATACAAAAATTATATTATCATTTTTTGAAGGATATTTATTTCCAGCCCTTCACTTTATGTCAACTTGATGGACAAGAAAACAATATCGAAAAAGCAAAATTTGATTTTCAAATAGTTTAAATGGTATAGATCATTTTCAACTGTGTCGATTGTCGATTTGGAAGCTCTATCATCGAAAATAGGTAGGTAGCAAACTGAGCCATCTATTACCGACACTAGCCCAGTCCAACAGTATAGCAAAAAAAAAAAAACCCACCGTACAGTAGAGTATAATTAAGCAATTTTTGGCTTCTCCAAAAAAAAAAAGGAAAGGGCAGGACTAAATTTGAAATGTTTCTAAAATTCAAACCATCTAATACAACAAATCAAGTTTAATGACCGAGTTGAAAACTCGATCGATACTTAGGGACTAATTATGTGATCCACCCCAACAAAAAAATTTATAATTAAATTCGAAGGAAAGGAAAACAAAAGGATACACACTGGTAGCAAGCATCGATAGGAAGAACCCATCGTACCTATATTAAAAAAAAAAAAAAATCAACAACAACATCAACAAGAGAGATACAGAGGAACTAAAATTAAATATGATTTAATCTAAAATTAGCAAAATCGCGAATTTAAACATACCACTTGAAATCGATCCCTCTAATCGCCATGGAACCTAGGGTTTCTTCATATAAACCCTAGATCCGCTCGAAGAATCGGATCCATTTGGGGTAATTGGTGATCAACGGGAATTGGAGATCGACAGATCGAACAAACCCTCCAGAGACGGGCTCGCCTTGGATCGACCAACGAAGCTCCGCGAAGTCTCTAATCGGAGTAGAGAGAGAGAGAGAGAGAGAGAGTCCGTGCGTGCGGTGGGGGAGAATAAAGGCGTGAGACGGTCGTTACTGGTGGGAAAAAATAAAAAAAAAAATCATATTTTATGTTTTAAAAAGGAATCGAGTAGTGGCCTGAGAAATATCCATAAACTACTATTAATATCGTTAACTTTAATCCACGTGGAATATAATTTTTTTTTAAATCTTAACTAGTGTAGTAATCCCCGCCATACGACGGATAAATAATAAAAAAATATATAAAAAAATATTAAAGAAGAAGAAGAAAGAAGTGCAAAAAATCAAAATTCAACTGCGATTTATTTTTTGAGTAGGAAGATGTATAAATTGAGCTAACTAATATGACCATTGAAAAATGATAACGGTCCGTAATCACCATTTAAAAAGTAATTTACAAAAGTCGTATGAAGATGGAGATGATAATATTGTAATGATGACAACGATGGCGATGAAAATCTCATAAAAGTTTGTAGAATTTTGCACCCTTTTAGGATGGAATGGTCAGAAGTTACGGGTCAAAACTCCCACATCAATTATGAAATCAAAACTAATCTCTAAATTAATTAAAATGATGCACAAAAATTAAATCCTTCGTTGCTACAACCACCATATAAAAAATAATACAAATAAATTAATTCTAAATAGATGTAAGAATTCTAGATTAAAATTAAAAAAGAAATTAGGTTTAGGATTTTTGTTTTCCAAACCAACCCCTTAATCCATCTATTATCACTGTCTAATTAGCTTCCTCTATTGAAAAACCGTTCGATTACTCTCTTTTTTTCATAAATTCAAAGAGATCGACTTAGATAAAAACCCTAGAAGCACTCTCTTGATCTTGGAGGGGTCAGCTCGAGTCGGATTGGCACGGATTAGGACTTGTTGGATTCTTTTGTTCTTCTCCAATCTCTAGATCTGAAATAATAACTATTTATCTTCTCCTCTTTTAAATTTGCATGTTAGGAATTGTTTGAGGGAGAAGAAAAGACCATATTGAAGAGAAAAAATTTAGGAACGTATAAATTAAAAATATATTGATTACATGCCATTAAATAGAGAGGAGGGGAGGGAAAAAACCATGAGTATGAAGAGAAAAAATTCAGAACGTATAAATTAAAAACACATTGATTATATGTCATTGATCATAGAGAGGAGGAGGGGAAAAGTTATGAGTAAAGAAGATCAATTCAAAAAAAGGGTTAGTGAGGGTGGAGAAAAACTTGCCACGTGGCAAAATTATAGTTTGATATTGAGGCCTATCTAACGCTAGCTATTAGAATAAAAGGGTTATTTACATACAGATCCCTACAAACATAGTCAATTGCGGAAATATCCCTGCAAAAGCGAAACTAGGTGAGATGTCCCTGCAAAAGTCCAAAAGTATGCAGATATGTCCCTGCCGTGCCTTTTGCAAGGACATATCTGCAAAAATATTTTTTCAGATATATCCCTGCAAAAGGCGCGCGGGGACATATCTCGCATACTTTGGACTTTTGCGACATCTCACCTAGTTTCGCTTTTGCGAGGATATTTCCGCAATTGACTATGTTTGCAGGGACCTGTATGCATTTGACCCTAGATAAAATGGAGTTGTAGAAAAAGCCTATAGGGATATGCTTCTGCGTTCTCCGGTGGGAACGCGGAAAATATATCGTAACCGACTCATCACGATATGCGGAACGCAATATTATGTACGGAAACAAACGGGGTATTTTCTCAACGTACTTTCTCACTGCACGTAACGTAGAAGCCTTAATAAATTGGTTCTTTCTTGTTTATTGAACTTTTTTTTTTTTTTTTTTTTTTGCTTAAATTGGTTCAGTATTTTCTTCTTATTTTCTTCGTTGAACCAGTTCACGGTACTTTTTTTTTTTCTTTTTCTGTCCTAACTCTTAGGCCTGTTTTATTTTTTTTATAATTATTTATTTTTTTCATCGTGTCTCTTTCAAACTCAATATTCTCCACGCCTCTCCGCCCCCTTTAGTTTCCGCCTCTTCATCTTCCTCACCTTCTGTCTCTTCATCTTCTAGCGATTTCTCGATAACCTAACACTTTTTTCATCCATTTATCACATTTGTAAACTTAGGTATCGAAATGTGTTGAATTAGATGGTATTACCCTCATCCATGGTCAATTTCAAAACTTACTTTTTGCTATCCTTTCTAGTACTTATTTGTTGTTTATACATGGGGATGTAATCTGGGCCGTGCCGGACCGGCACGGTCCATATTTTTCGGGCCGAAACGGGCCACGGGCCAGCCCGGCACGGTCCGGCCCCAAAATCGGGCCGTGCCGTGCCGGGCCAAAATTTTTGGAACCCGGCCCAGCACGGCCCCTGGCCCGGACTGCACGGGCCGTGCCGGGCTTCGGGCCACCCCTTTTTTTATTTTATTAGTTTTATTTAAAAATATTTAATTTTTTAAAAAATAAAATAAAAATATTAATTTTTAAAAAATAATATATCAATAAAAAAAATTAAAATTTTAAATATATAGTTAAAAAATATTAAATTTTTAAATTTTTAAACTTTTTTAGACCAAAATACTCTCCCAACAGTCAAATTTGGAAGGGCATTTTAGTCCAAACCCAACTCCCAAAGCCACTTACTGTTGGGAGTCCCAAAGCAACAGCCCAACTCCCAGAGTATTAGGAGTTGGGTGTTGCAGGGCGTTGGGAGTTGGGTTGTACCTAACTCCCAAGTCCCTGCCTGGGCCCGGCTCGGGAGGGCTTGGCCACACGGGCCGGGCCGTGCCGTGCCGGGCCGGGTCGGGCCTGGGACTCTCTAGGCTCGGCACGGCCCAAGCATATGTCGTGTCGGGCTGTGCCGAGCCATCGGGCCGCGGGAGCAAGGCCCAGCACGGCCCGATTTAACTGGTCGGGCCGGGCCAGCACGGCCCGCTACAGTACTAGTGCAGTGCCTGGCCCGGCCCACTCTTGCGCCGTTTGACACAATTTGTATAAAGATTGTATAGTATTTTTTTTGCTTTAATAGTTTGTAGGTATAAATTTGGGATGTATACTAGTATAGTAACCTGCGCGATGCGGTGGGCAAAATACAAAGCAAGCTGAAGATGTTGAGTGAAAACTGTGAAAAGAAATGATTAGGTAGTAATATACTCATTCACCATTATTCATAATATAAAATAGAATCCTAGAAAGATTAAGAATTATAGAAATTGTCTCGTTTAAACTATTAGGCAAAAAACTTAAAATATAGCAGAAAATTCACCAGCAAATGTAAATTCAAAATTTATAATAAAATAAAATACTTACGGAAAAAAAAGAATAAATATAACTGGTAGCAACAGCAGAATAACAAAAACAATAGAAGAATTTGAATATTTAACAATTTCTGACATATATGAACAACTTGCGCTGCACACACACTATGCAGATCGGTGCAAATCATCTCTCCTTCCACAGTTACTGCAAAATCTTTAAATCTTTTCCTACTATTGCTTTTGGATAATTATGATTATTCTTGGGTAAGTTCGAAGTCTAATTGCTTCACATTTCCAACTAAACTTATTTCTAAAAAGTAATAAACGAATCAAAAAGCATGTTATCTTTATCTCAAAGAAAAAAAAAAATTTATTCTCAGGTTGACATCAATCAATAAGAATCGTAAACCATGAGAATTGAGAACTGCAACTCGTATATTGCACTAAACCAACACTACGAAGAACATGGAATGTCACAGTAAAATTTTGGAAAAATAAAAGAAAAAAAATTTTAAAAAATCAGATCACCAATGAATATGCTGCTAAACACCAGGTTCACCAATCCATTTAATAAAAATTCACTGCAAAAGCAAATGCGTATCCGAGCACAAATATTAATGCCCAGTTCGAACTTCTAAACTATAAAGTTTGCAACTTTTATCTGTCAGTACATTATTGAGGTGAGCACATGTTATCATCACCAGCAAGCTGATAAGAATAAGCAATTATAGCACCCCATGGCTATTTAGGACGTTTCATTGACTCTGCGACTACAAAGTAGAAAGTAACAGTATCGAGATTAAAGGAAACATTAATATTGCAAACGCAAATAACTTAGTGCATACATTACAATCCATAATAATTGTATCATATGTGAATATCTTTTTTCAGAGTAAACTTTCTTTGTTGTTTTCTAGAGAAAGAACCACATGAGATCGGTCCAACAGAGCACAGATGATTATGAGTTAAAACTGTGGGTAATTCAAACTAACTACTTATATTTAAAAGAGATCTGTTAAGGAAAGCACTCCCACAAATTGATATTTAAAAGAGATCTGTTAAAGAGAGCATACCATTTTAAAACTCAACGATCCCAAGCGGCAAGAAAATAAAGCAAACTGCAAAGAAAAAAAAAAAGATGTTAGAAGAGTCGATGCATAAAGTTGGCAAAAAAATAGCATTAATGTAAAATTAATAGAAGAATAAAGGAAAAAACCAGTAGCAGTAAGATGAGCATCAGATTGCTTCTATTTATAGAGATCATCAGAATCCAAGTTTGTATTTTGACAGTCTACTCTCAAAATTCAAATTGTAAAAAGTTGCAATTATTAGACTTAGATAAAAGTTTGTAAATATTCCCTGGCTAATCAATAAAAACAAATTCTTCTCAAGAAGAAAGAGAAACTCGATACAATAAGATTGCTTCTATTTCTGGAAGAGCAATTGTTAGACCAAAACACCTAATTTGAGAAGCTACTCATGCTATAGAAGAGACTTGTACCTGCATAAGCTACCATTTATCATAATGTAAGGCTTCATAACAATGCGAATTATTACCTTTAATTACTTTGTTTTGCTTTTGTATAGAGTATAAAATGCTTGATTATTAGCAAGCCAAGTTTTGATTAGCTCAACGAAAGCCATGAATAATACAACAGTGGATGATAATACTTACATGTCATGAACTATAACTTTATATCCAGCCATTATCAGATTCTCCGCCATGTGGTACCCCATGTTTCCGAGTCCTTTAAATCCAACTCTTTGCAAAGTATTCACAGGATATAAAAAAAATGAATCAATATAAATCCTAAACATAAATCCTAAGAGAGAAAAAGTACCACTCTGAAAAATAAATGAATTGAAAACTGTTGAAGAATATAAAAGAAAATCGTTTTCTCAATTTACTTCATATTAGGCAGTAAGAAGAATCATAAGCAACGGAGGAAACAAAATCGAGGCGAAACAACTCTTTGTAACGGAAAACGGCTGTGAACCAAACCTACGTTTTCATCGTAGGTAGAAGAATAGGCCTCAAAAGAAAAAAAAACCAGTAGCAATAAAACGATCATCACATTGCTTCTATTTTTAGAGATCATCAGAATTCAAGTTTTTATTTGACGATCTACTCTCCCAATTCAAATTGCAAAAAGTTATAATCATTAGGCTTAGATAAAATTTTGTAAATATTTTCTGGTTAATCAATAAAAACAAATTTTTCTCAAGAAGAAAGAGAAACTCGTTCCAATAAGATTGCTTCTATTTCTGGAAGAGCAATTGCTAGACCAAAACACTTAATTTGAAAAGTTACTCATGCTATAGAAGAGACTTGTACCAACATAAGCTATCATTTATCATAATAGAAGACTTCATAACAATGCGAATTATTACCTTAATTATTTCGTTTTGCTTTTGTATAGAATATAAAATGCTAGATTATTAGCAAACCAAGTTTTGATTAGTTCAACGAAAGTCATGAATAATACAACGAATCACGCCGTCGCTACGTATCTTCGGAGAGGATTTTGATCCCGAGCGCTTGGTTGCTCCACCGAACTCGCTTCCGGTACTCCACCGCTTTGAATCCACGGATGCACCACAAAATTCAAAGCAAGACAACAAATTAGTCATCTAACAATAATAATAATAATAATAATGAATGATGACCTGCTTATTTCGATCGGAAGAGCTCGGAGGAATTACTTAGGACTTGCCCGCGGCGGTGGCACGCCACGATCGCCTCCGGGAGCGGCGCTCGACCCCCCCGAGATCCGGTCGAAGAGGTCGGGCCCCGGGCAGAGCTCGAGCACTACTATTTCAATAAATGAACAAAGAAATAGATAAAATATAAGTAGATCTATAGTCTGAATGGGACTCAAAACTTAAAATTCTTTCCTTAAACTATTTCCATTTAATTTGCCAAAAAGAAAATTCTGAAATTTAGTGGCTCCCACAGTTAGGAATTAGAACTAAAGCATATGACATGAACTAAGCTGATCGATTCAAAAGTCCATGAAAACGTGGTCTCTGTTGGAACTTGGAAATGCTCAAACCATCTAAATCAATTTGAATGCAACTTATCCACTACAGTTTATAAATGATTTTAGCAGCCAAGTAATAGAACCACATAGTAGAAGCATATACTATGTAATCTCTACTAATGCTTCTGCTAATAATTCAGATCTAAGATATCAAAGCCTTTCAGTGTACTGGTAGATTAATTTCTTTTAAAGTACTAGAGAGCACAAAGGAACAGTCTAGTTGATCACTAATTAGCCTGAGAATGTGAATTTCAGAGGGAGTTGTTTTGACAAGACTCAAGAACAACACATCAAATTTCCAGACGATTATGAACTTCCTTTTTAAATAGAATCTTGTTTTTGTATTTTAAGTAGATAGTGAATTTATTAAGCTCAAAAATAACATAAGCAAAATCATATCAAAAAGACCACTGTTAAGTACTTACATAGTTAAGCAAGTACTTAGAGACCATTTGTGTTTTATACATCTTGAAGTATATTTGCAAACTAATGATTTCAGATACTCCAAAGAAGTCACTAAACCTTAAAGTGCATAGATACCTCATACCAGGCCAAATACATAAACAGTCTGTGCTTCATATATCTTGAAACATCATTCGCAAAATCATGATTCCGATGCACCAAAGAGTCAAGAAACTCTAAATTACTCGTATACTCACCAAACACCTATACAATTTGCGTTTTATACAGCTCAAAATATCATTTGTCAAGTGATGATTCCAAATACTCCAAGAAGCCAAGGAACCATTGAACTACTGTAGTGCTAATATACTTGACTTCATACTTCAATTCCATCAAGTTCAAATCAAACACAATGTAAAATTACATAGTAAAATCAAAGTTGTCGGAGTACATGTGCCCTAAACTTTAGGCACGAATGTACCCGAACTAAGCTTTTTTTTTCTTTACTAAATTTCATTAAGGTCATCGATTTTGAGTCAGTGAACCGATCAACTGATGACATTCAATAAGCAAATGATGAGCAATAATATAGCAAGGCATTAAACCACCTCTAGGGCCCACTAATGAATAAAGCCGCGAAGGCTAAATTCAAGCCAATTGTCTCACTATAAATGATGATATCCAAGATGAGATGAAAACAGTTTCGCCCTCAGCAAGTTGTCCCATTTTTTTCTATTCATCCTGCTTGTTATGTATACATAAAGGTGAATGTAATGCATCACTCACAAATCGATAAGTTTACAATCAAAAAATAAAGCCAAATCTGGAAAGAATATCATAGTGATATGCAAAGAGAAAAGCAACTATTAGCTCAGAGTCTAAGAGCAGCAATTGCTTCAGGTCTAAAATCGATCCTAAGGCCCAAAACCCTTCTCACTTCAGCCGGAGTGAGAAGCCATGTCAAATGCCCCGCATTCTCCCCCCAAAAATCCAAAATCTCTGACACCCTCTCAAAGTTGAGAATCGTCGATATCTGTGAGAGGCGTGAGAACTTGTCCCTAACCGGCCGCTGAGACATTTCAGAGAAGTGGTTGATCAGAGCCCTGACTTCCTTGTCAAGCTGGAGCCCGCCAAGCTGACTGAACCGCTTCTGCATCATGATGACCTCGAGCCGCTTCACAATGAAGTCGATGACAAGATACACGAAGGAGTCATAAATGTTTGAGGTCATGGTGGGCTGTAGCCATGCCATGTTGGACTCAACTGCGAGTAGGAGCTTCTGAACCCACGGGTCGTTGACTTCGTTCTCCCCGTACTCACCATCATTGAGCTCGTAGCTGATCGTAGCGACAGTGTCCAGGATGGGACGAATGCGGGGGGTCACCATTGCAACAAGCTGCTCCATTCCGGCGTTCAGGATCTTCTTAAAGGTGTTGCTGATTTCGGCGAGCTCGGATAGGCAGGACTTCACCTTCTCCCTGTCGGCCAGTGCAGGAAATGCCTGGAGAGCAAACATGCAAGAGATCAATTGGTAGGACCCAAAAGAGTATAGGAAAAAAGGGGGAGAAACAGAAATCCACTCAGTTCGGTGTCGAAAAGCCACAAAATGTTCCGTTTGCATTAGTTTCCAAGCTGTCTCAGCTTGTTACAGATGAACATCTATTGCTACCATACTCCTTCAAAGAGAGAGGATAAACTAGAAAAACATAAGGACACGGACATTTTAACCAACTCCATAGTTTTCATGCTACTTTGCTTTGTAAGTATTCCTTATACGAGAGATAGGAAGGATGATTAGCGGTGTCAAAGGGGCCCAGGCCCGCACGGCTGTCAGCCCGCAGCCTGGCCCATCACGGCCCGTACAATGGGTGCAGACCATGCTGGGCCACAGACTCTTGGTCCGTGGCCGGGCACAGCCCGGCCTGCATCCAAATGCACGCCGAAAGTCATCTGAAACTTATTTATTTCATTAAAAACACTATATAAACTTAAACAATAAAACATAAAATATATAGTAAAACGGGTAAGCCCATGGCCCGGCATGGCCTAGCTCGGTTCATGTCATGGGCAGTGTTGTGGTAAAGTCCAAAGAAAGGTTGTCTGTCCTGGCTCGGCCAAATTTGAATCCGCACCAGACTGGCGCACCTTGTGGCCCGTTTCGGTGCGAAAAATCTGGGTCGTGCCACCCCAGCCCAGATTACAACCCTAAGGATGATGATTGTTGGAAGCCTTCTTTAGCTATATAGACATTTGGTAAGCGACATTTGGCACCAAGTCTTTTACAGTTGTTTTTCCTCAAATTCTACACAGTTAGTGACACTTATGGATGAACTTCCTTAGTTTTGTTCTTTCTGCCTAACTAGCAAACACATTTTTCTTTATAGAACACTGCTATTTAATACAAAAAAAGCAATCACACTACTCATGCAAATATATGTACTTAAAACGTACATAGCATTGCAATTAACCAACAATACAAACCTAACTAGTATAAATTTGCATTTACCACATGAAGAACCAAGAAAAGATACCTAACACTCATTGCAAATATTTCAATATGCAGTGAGCACCCATTGCGGATATTTCAATATGCAGTAATGCAGCATGCACGTATCAAATTATCGTGCAAGGATAGAACCCCTTTGAATATATAACACATATGGTTTTGAGAAGAATTAGACGTAGACATAGCACGAAATGTATCAAAACATATTAAAACTTCAAATGAAGCACCATGTAATAGCTATCTAGTTAGCAATCCCATCATGTTTTCAACATTATTCTATGAAGTTTATACAATCTTTAAGGATTCTAAAATGACGGTTGGGATACCAGTACTAGAAACTCATGTATATGGAAATTTGACACGAGTACTAGAATTTATAGTTTAGTTTTGGTCTCCCGTAGTTATAGCAATGTGCATGCAAATTGTTTATGCTAAGTCTTAGGTTATTGCCATTTTGATTTATAAAAATTAGTGAGGTGGCCCATTGTCCATGGAAGATGTTGTGAAAGTGTTTTGTGCGTAAGTGTTGACTTTGACCTACGGATTTTAGTGAATTGCTAATATAGTGCTTTCAGCCTTTTCTAACATAAGTTTGGCTTTGTGGATATGTTCTCAAACCTTTCAATGTGGTTATATATTACTATTATTCTATGAAGCATGGATACTTCAAATTTCACGCCGTTTCCGTATCGGATCGATACGTGCCCGATATGCGCCTGATACATGGCTGATATGGGAATAAAGTATTTGACATTTTCAAAAACAAAAAAGAAATATCAGAAGTGGCTCAGATATCGGGGGGGATACGTTCAGGTTCTTTTTTGGTTTAAAATGATCGGAACTCAAATTTTTGGAAAGCCCACATCCTGACCCATCGGTAATAAGGAAAAGAGTGAGAAAAATGTTAATCTCTCTTCAATTTGTTATTTCTTCTATCTTTTTGCTCTTGGATGGTTGAAGGCACTCTTTCTAGCTGTATCTCCACAGTTTAAAGTTATGGTTGAGTCGTTTACAGCTTAGCTTTTACTTTCTTTTATCTAATTTGTCAACCTAGAACTTATCAATAAAGCCAATCTAATTTGTCAACCTAGAAGTAATCAACAGTAATCTCAATTTCTTCGTTTTTCCATTTTATATGATTTTCTAAATGTTTTAATCTAAACTGTTTTATCAGGAGTGGCAGCATTGCCCTACAAAGAACTCCAAATTTCAGCTTCTCCTCTTGCTGCATGAAGCAAAAGATGCTACCGACTAAAGCAATTTAGAAAATCAAACATTAGTCTATTCACAACAAGTTATAAGAAATGGCAAGAGTTTACTTTTTTTTCTACCAATAAATAATTTCAGAAAGCAAGAAAGGCCACAAGAAGCTGATCGAAAAGCACCAACTTACCTCTGCGCATTGCTCCTCAATCTCATGCCGCAGCTTCATAACATACTCTGCGCTCACATCAATATTATTCAAAGCAGTGGCGATCTCCATCCCAGTCTTCTGCACCCCAACGCCGCCCAAGAACAGCTTCGCCCCCAAATTGGGCTCCCTCATCTTCTCCTGCAGTGCTTCCTGATACTCGTTGCTCAACAAGTTCATTGCTCCACTCAGCACCGCGAGCACCGAGTTGATGCTCGACGTCGAGATTGGCCTCTTGCAGCAGCTCTGCAGCACGAAGAACACGTCATCCACCATCGAGGTGGTGAGACTGTCCGCCTCGTGCTCATCAATCTTTATCGCCTTCCTCACATTCTCCACCATGAAGAACTCCTCGAGGATCACGTAGAAGCCTGTCAGGTCCTGCACAACCTGGTAGAAGCTGCCGCTCCGGAACGCCTTTGTGGTGCGCGGGCCGAGCTCGGGATCCACCGATCCGAGCCCGCGGATCTTAGAAACCATGAATTCCGTGTAGTCCTCGCCAAGCTGGGTGAGGGAGAGGATCTCTTCCAGGTAGATTTCAATCTCCCGCGGATCGGGGCCCTCAATGGCGCCGACAACGCCTACGACGCCTGAGGAGAGGATGCGGCTCTTGCTGTAGGAATTGATATCGGCAGCGAGGCGCGGGAGGCGACGGTATTCCGTGTACCTTTTGAGGATCTGGGTGCCGCGGGTGTCGCACTCCTCCTGGAGCTCACAGATGGTGTAGACGACACCGTCCTCACCGCAGAGCTCACGGAGGATCTCGTCGTTCTCCTGGACCGCCAGGACGATGTCTTTGAAGAGGCTGGTGAGGCAGCCGACGAAGTCGGGCCGATTGGCTGCTGCGGCAGCAGTATCGGCATTGTGGGCGAGCTCGGCGAGGTGGTCGAATTCGAGGCGGCAGCGGAGGGCGACGATCTTGCGGAGGTAGGAGACGAAGGTCTGGAGGGCCTCGTCAGGGAGGGAGAGGAGGGGGAAGAGGCGGAGGAGGCGGAGGACGGAGGGGTGGTCGCGGCGGTCGACGGCGTCGGCGAGGCGGCGGCGGGCGAGGGACTCGAGGCGGCGCCGGAGCTCCAGGAATTCGCGGCGGAGGTCGGCATCGGGGTCGGGGGCGTCTGCATCGTCGTCGGCGGCGGCGGAGAGGAAGGAGTGGACGGACTGGGCGGCGGCGAGGAGGTCGTCGTCGGAGGGGGAGGGGGAGGAGGGGAGGAGGTGGCGGCGGAGGGAGTCGAGGGAGCGGAGGCGGTGGAGGGAGGAGAGGACGAGGCGGAGCGAGGAGAGGGAGCGGGAGCGGGCGAGGTCGAGGAGGCGGACGAGGGAGGAGAGGGAGAGGGCGAGGAGGGAGAGGGAGGAGGCGGAGGAGAGGAGGAGGGAGGAGTCGGAGCGGGCGAGGGAGAGGAGGGGCGGGGAGGAGCGGAGGAGGGAGGCGAGGTGGCGGTCCAGGTCGGGGCGGGACGACAGCAGCGAGTCGAGCCGGAGGTCGAGGCCGCGCTGGTAGGCCACGCACGCGTGGAGGAGCCGCGTCATCGCTCCCACGTCCGTCAAGCACCGGATCTGAGACAGGGCCTCCGGGGACCCGAAGTCGATCGACGACGGAGAGGATGGGCCGTCGGCAGACAGATCGGAGGGCGGCGGCGCCGAAGGAGGGGAGGCGGACGCCACCGCCATCTTCCTGGCGGAGAGGAGATTCCGACGAGAAGCGCCCTCGAAGAGGCTCAGGCGAGCTTGACGGAGCAGGCTGGTGAGAGGTAGTCCGGGAGGAGCACTGGCCGGGCGACGGTGCTAGGGCATCCTCAGGGCTTGGTGAGGGGCGATGCTGCCGGGGAGCGCCTTCGAAGGGCTTGGGCGCCGACGGAGAAGAAACCGGAGGCAGAGAGGAGGGGGGAGATCGGGCGGGAGGGAGCCCGACCAAATCTACGGCGGATCGGGCGGTCTGATTAACGGATCGGGCGTAAAATGCGGACCCACTATCCGCTGGTTTGAGGATATAGTACGGATAAGGCAACCCGATATCCATTCGCCCTGTTACCCGCTTACATGATGCTCAGGACCGGTCACAACTCGAGGCCCACTTTCCCATCAAAATTGGCCCACTACTCTGTTTAATTATTCTTATTAACAATTACAAATTCCACATCTCTCTGTTATTTGTATTTTAATACCATGTATGGAGGAGTATAAGAAGCAGGTTGTAAACATTTTGGAAAATGAATTAGTATCTTCTTCCCCAAAACTTCTTGTCCAAACCATAGTTAGTAAATTTCCGAATTATTCGCGATTTTTTGAAAAAACGAATTAAACGGCCGTTTTTGTATTTTTTTCGAAAAATTCGGAAAAAACATGAATTTTTGGAGAAAAATAATTATTCGCGAATAATTCGTTCAAAAAATGACCTTGGGCCCGCACCCAGGCCCGCGCCCGCACTCATGTGCGCGGTCGCGTGCTGGCATGCCCACTGGCATGGTGTGTGCGCTGGCGTGCGCAGGTCGCGAGACACGGGCTCGCGGGCCTCGCTGGCCTGGTACTTTGCGTGAGGGCAGAGGATTTGGTGGACGCTCGAGGATTTAGGACATTGTTGCTGTGAGGA
Organism: Aechmea fasciata; assembly: GCA_025177825.1. Lineage (NCBI taxonomy): Eukaryota > Viridiplantae > Streptophyta > Magnoliopsida > Poales > Bromeliaceae > Aechmea > Aechmea fasciata. The sequence continues at coordinate 3,133,226 of CM045935.1, forward strand.
GTCGTGGCATGATCGATTGAAGGAGTTCAATCGATCAGAGACCAACGAAGACGATCTACTTCATTCTAGGGTGAAGGTTGTGTCTAGGATTCCGTAAATCACCTTCCTCTCTATTTCCCCTTAGTGGAATTTTTTTTTGTGTGTGTGTGATTGGTCTCGTGGATATTTTTTACTTATCTTGGAGCTTTCCCATGCAAAAATCTCGATATGTTAGCTTTATTTTTTCACAATTATTTTTATCACATCAAGTTGGTTGTTTTTATTGTTTGCACGCATTCACCCTCCTCTATGTGTACTTTTACCTATTAGATTCTTGGGCTATCATAACTCACAAAGTTGAAGGATCATACGACTGTTGAAAACCGGGATAGCTTTATGTTGGAAGTTCATCGAAGTGGCCCAACCAATTTGGTGGCCAACTAGGGTATGATAATAGCCACGATATCGTCAGTGATGGTGTCAAATTGAATGGTGACACTGGCAGCTTCTATCTTCAGCATGGAAGCGAGGAAGCAAACTTGTCCTACATTGATCATAATGTTGTTTAATGTCATTGCTCTGCATATATAAGATAGCAAATGCCAGTGACACATATACATGTATATATATTGGTCTTCAAACAACATTATGTTCTGAACGGAAGCACAATCAGAACGAAAGCGAAAGCGGTTTGGATTCCAAAGTTCGCGAAGGTGTAGTCGCTCGAGGCAGAGCGGCGGATATGGTGACATCAAGCGGAGGAGACAAGCTCAAAGTGAAGCTTGCATGGTGAGCTCGACGCTATTGTAGACTACAAAACCAACCAAGGTGAAGATTGTTAGGATTTGGTTAGATTTGTAGATTAATTCTAGCTCGATTATGATTAATATTTAAATCTGTTGGAGATAAATTAAGATTTAAATATTAATTGGAGTATGAATCTAACTAGATTAGAATAAATATTTAAATCTATTAGAGATAAACGAAATATAGATTTAAATATTTATTAGAGTAATTGATTCCCCTCTTGCATGGCTCACCCCAGCAGATCTCCTCTCCTCCCTCTCCTCTCCTTCTCCGACGAGGCTACCGGCAACCTCCCCCTTGCCGACCTCTCCCTAAAATCTGCGACCTCCCTCTTCACCGCCCTACTTACAAACATTGCACCACACCTTTTTCGTTCCAAACGAATCTTCCCCCACAGCCCGTAGACTGAGCACATGCTCGTGTTCGGCCTAACTTCTTCTATAGGGATGCCATTTTGTCCCCATCTATGACCCTCCCACCTCGTAATGCTACCTTCTGTCCTCCGGCCTTTACCTCTCACCCTTCTTTACCACTTTACCCCCGCAAATTCTCCAAAATCCCTCTCTTAGGGGACGTTGCTTCAAGTGTTTCGAGAGGGGACACTGTTAGAAAATTGCGTACGGTAAAAACGCAGCGGAAAGAAATCAAACAAATTTGATTTTAAAAACTCTCGAGATTCAATCTCAAAAACCACGCAATTAGGATCCCTCATGTTCTTTAAGATTAAAGGAGAAAAGCAAGATCGAATCTTTACCTTTTTCGCGGATAAATTTTCACCTCTATAGATATCCACACGAGGTTCTTGATTTGATCGATCTCCTCACCGGGGTGCTAGCTCCCTTGCAAATGGACGTCTTTTGCTAGAATATGGAAGAGAGAGGAAAGGAAAGATGACGGCTAGGGTTTTCTAAAAACCCCCGTATTATATATATAGGAATATAATCCTATTCCTAATAATATAATGACAATTAAGGATAAGTATAAATCTAGATTTATCCTTTCCTTAATTTGTTAGATCGATCAAATCCTAATTTGATTTGACTTGAACTTTATATTAATTTCATCATATCAAATTAATAATGCAATATTTGCACATAAGTCCTTTTATATTTTACTAACTATTAATAAGTCCTCTCTTGTAACATTTACATTTTAATACCACTAATTTGTAATAATTACAAATTAGTCCAATTATCAACATATTGACAATTAGGTCCTCCTGCGATTCAATAATCGCGATCTAGCTATCCGATCAATCACAACCTCTTATGTGTGTGACCCCATAGGTTCTATTCTATCTGGTAGTGAGATATACTTTGATCACTATCAACAATATCACTGAAACCCCTTTCAGTGGATCAGAACAATTCCAACTCAGCCCAATAAGAATTATCGATCATCTAGATAATTCTTATGAGTCTCACAATCCACCAGTGACGCCTAGCAGCATGTAGTGGCATTCGAGAATGGAATACCGAACCTCTTGGTGCGATTGCGTGTGATACAATCCTTCTATCAGAGTCCCGACAAGACGGAGGTTATGGAATAACTCGTCAAACCCCATCGTCTCATATGTTAACTTTATTCGACTCGAATTTCTAATATCGGAAACCCTTTTCCGCTATTAATACTGCCCTGGCCAAAGTCTTCTAAATTCGGTCTCATAAATCACATAGGACTAACACCCCTATCTACCAAGGGAGATAGATTCCATCTACGTGCGAACCCTATTCCTACAATGAACCTACTGCAGCCAACATGCACCGCAAGGACCCGAATGGCTAGGGACCAAGTGTATGTACAGTCAAACTACAGTAACCTCATCGTCAATAGCCGAGGCACCGCGGGTCAAAGGACCAGTCATACTACTGCAACATTGAGTAAGCCACTGACGAGTGAGTAGACATCCAAGTGACTTCTCATGTTGGTCACGCTCGGTACCCTTGTTCTCTAACAACCACCTGCATATTCGCAGTGTCCCCACACTGTCGACTCGAGACCCGTCTATCCAAAAAGGAAAGCGACCTATGCACCAATCTCACCGGATCAATCACCGTCCCCGTGATGATCCATTGATCGGGAGCATTTAAGAATTAACCACCAATGACACATGTCTCTTGAGAATATATGTCATCATCTTATTAATTCCTTGGACGATTCATGGACACATACACAACATGAATTGAAATAAGAACCCAAAATTATTCATAATAATTTAAAGTCAAATACAAAATTATGTCCTAGAAAGAATACATGTGTTGGCCTGGTTGGCTTCTAGGGCATACATCTAACAGACACGTGGCGGCTCGTTGCAGGGAACCACGACGTTGCCTCCTTTGTATGCGAATCGGACACCCGGCTCTGCACTGAAGGATGCGCCAAGCCCCACATAGGCACAACATGGAGCCGGGCCCTTCCAGCGACCGCTCGTCTTCTGCGGTTGTCTACCTCCCCTCCAGACCCCTCTCCCTAGTTGGGCTCCCGCCCCTCTCAGGCTGTGTGGCATGTGTCGTTCTCCCGGCCTCGCACCCTAAAAACATTAATGAGATCCTTGCCCGAGGGCTCGCGGGCCGGTTTGGGGGGTCCAGTTCTGACTTCCAGGTAGCTTCTTTCTTACCTTCGGCTAGGGCGGTTTTCTTCCCCAACTGGGTGGCGCGGGAGTCAGCTAATGGACGAAGCCCCATCACGATCGAAAACTTCAACTTCCACTTCTCTAACTGGGTGGAAGTATGAGAGCGTGAGAGGGGCTTTCTCCACCATAAGGCTTGGATCTGGCTACATCAGTTGCCTATCCTTTGTTGGAATAAGGAGGACGTCAAGGCGGCGGTCAGCGGGTTTGGAGAACTTTGGGAAGTAGACGACCTCAGTGAACAACGCATTGAGGTATCCTTCTACGGACTAATGGTTCACTGCCAGAACGTTTGTTGCATTCCCGAGTGTCTCAACCTGATGATGGAAGACAGATGATTCTATGTTCCCATTGAGATTGAATCTTTTGAAGAGGCCAATCCCATCATTCTCGGTGAGGATCTTGATGACCATCTGGTTCTCGACTCTCTTGAGGCGCATGAGGGGTTTCTTTGGCAGACAGGTTTCACTTTGGTCTCTGCCTTTCGAAATTTGAGCCCCCAGCAAGCTAGGTCCAACTCTTCGTGACCGACATCGGGATATCGATCGGCACCGCCATCAGACGGGACCAAACCACCGCCGGCGGGGGTGGAAACTTGTTTGTCGGAAGGTCTAGCAACCAGTCAGGGAGGCTATTTCAAATTAAAAAACGAAGGACTTCCATCTCTCCCATCGATGCAGTGATGCTGACAAGCAATCTGACGGGACACTCCTATCCATGTCGGCGGGGCAGGGCCCTGCCGTGACCCGCTTTCTAGCACATTGATCGGTCCAAGGGTAGCCTCGCTCATTAATGTTTTAATCCCACAAGCACTTCCAACGCATCCTGATGTGGGCAGACTAAACTTTAGTGCGGTCCAGCTGGCTCCAAATCCAAGCTTACTGGGGCAACTTCCTGGGCGTACGATTGAGACCGCCTCTCCGGATCCAAGCTTACTGGGGCTCCTTCCTGGGCCTAGGATTGAGACCGCCTCCAAGCCGACCAAACTTTTACCCACCAATCCCTTATCCTCTTTATCGCAATGTTTCTGAACTTCTTGTGGGCCTAGATATTATCAACCAGGCCTCGGGGTGCCCCAACTCTGGTCCGAACTCTGGAAAGCAATCTTTGGATCCGGACTCTCGCAACAGTGAACATTCTAGCCCTCGGGGCCTACCTCGCTTTTCTACTAGAAAGCTACTCAACTTCCGATGAAGCGTACATCTGGTGGCCAAAAACGAAGGAAGCAAAAAATCTTCGCTATAGGGGGCTCGGGAGCTTAGGTGCAAGAAGGTCATAGCGGCGAATCCTCTCTCCACGGTCGCTCGTTCATCTAGCTCCTCTACTCCTAAAGCTCCTGCATCGACGAATCATCAACTTCATTTGGTTCAATTACAGCCGGCAACCAATGGACAACGCCTTTCATCCTCCGAAACTAATGTTCGAAAAGAAAGGACGTGCCCGCAGACGCGAGATCCTACACTTCCCCTCACTTCTGAAGAGATTCAACTTATCAAGATTGCTTGTGGAATTATTGATGGGAGTGTCGAACCATCCAGCAGGGGGTGCTGGTCTGATGAATATTTGAGGTAGAGCCTACCTCCTGGGGTTCTTCTAGTTTTCTTCATGACCAGGAATAGAATTTTTCAATTTTTAACATAGAATGTGAGGGCCTCAATGACTCAAACAAGTGTACTGTTGTTAAATCCTTTATTCGGCATTGTAAGTGTTCTGTTATCTGTCTGTAAGAAACTAAACTATCAACTATTTCTATGGATAAGTTTCGCTCCTTTTGTGGATGGGCAGGTTTATATTTGCTAACGGTGGTATACTTAAGAAAAAAATTGATGAACAAACTCTCATGATCTCTAACATTTATGGCCCTACTTGCTAACTTAAGAGCTGACCTCTTCTAAGAACATCTGTCTATCAATGCTCTTTCCTCAGGACTGTGGACAATGCTTGGAGACTTCAATGTCCTTCTATCTGTACATGACAAGAATGGAATCACCGCGAATGTTATAGGCATCTTAAGGTTCAGGGAAGTAGTGAATGAGATTGGGTTGATTGATCTTCCCATTCAGAACAAAGCGTTCACTTGGTCTAATGGTAGAGGAAACCCGACTTTGGAGTGCTTAGATCGCGCATTCATTTCAAATGAATGGTTGTTGGCTTTCCCTCGCTCCATCCTAAGGGCCCTTCCGCATCCTCGATCCGACCATTCGCCGTTGGTATTATCTGCGTACACCTTTCTACCTTCGGCTAACTAGTTCATATTTGAGAGCTTCTGGCTTCGTTACCCTGCTATCAATGATGTGGTCTCCAAGGCGTGGAACTCGATAGTACCAGGTACTGACTCCGTGAACCAATTTTATTTGAAAATTAAAGTGGTCCAAATTGCCCTTCGATCGTGGAGCGCGGGCCTCTCGTCGACAATTAATGACCAAGCTACTCGATGCCTTCAATGGATACAGTTGAAGAAGGTAGACTTTTAACTAACCTAGAATGCAGATTGAGACCTAAGCTTAAGATAAGATATGAAGAGCTTTGCCTGCAAATGGAGATAAGGTGGAAGCAGAGATCAAGAGTTCAATGGCTTAAAGAAGGAGACGCCAATACTAGATTCTTTCATCTCAAAGCCAAATGTCGCAGGAACAACAATTTTATATCTCGACTCTCAAATGGCTCCTCTACTTTTTTCGCGCCTGAGCCCATTGCGCAACATCTGTTCTCCTTTTTCTTCAACCAATTAGGAGTTGAGCATGAGACGAACAACACTATTAACTTATAGGCAATCTACAAAGAAGATCACTCAGACCTCTCAAGCCTCCAAGAACTGTTCATTGTATAGGAGGTGAAAAGAGACATTTTTTCCAGTGCTTTGGAAAAGGCCCGAGCCCGGATGGACTACCGATGATTTTCTATCAAAGATTCTGGAACCTCCTAAAGGACGACTTTCTAGGGGTTTTTAATAGCTTTCACAATGGTACAACAATTCTGCATCAAATCAATACCAGCTGGATCTGCCTTATACCACCAAAGAAAAAGAGGCTGCAATGGCGAGTGATTTCCGACTTATAAGTCTTGTGCACAGCATGGCTAAAATTATCTCCAAAGTCTTAGCTTCACGTTTACAAAATGTTATGGACCAACTGATTAATCCTTACCAAACAGCCTTCATCAAGGGTTGTTATATTCTCGATAACTTCAACTGTGCCCACATCCTCTCTCATCATCTTTACACCACCAAACAAAGAGCAGCCCTATGGAAGATTGACTTTCAGCAAGCTTTTGACCACACAAATTGGCGATCTTAGTTGATGTACTCCGAGCGAGGGGTTTTACTCAACTATGGATTTCTTGAATACATTATTTACTCCTTTCGGCCACCACATCTGTGCTCTTAAATGGCATTCCCAGGAAGACTTTCAACTGCAAGCGCGGACTGCGTCATGGGGATCCGTTATCTCCTCTACTCTTCATTCTTTGTGTCGATGTACTATTCAGAATGATCCACCTCACAACCACTTCCCATATGCTACCGGATGCAGGAATTGGAAAGGTCAGACTACACTTTGCAATTCGCAGATGATATTATTTTAATTTTTGATGGCTCCTCTAGGTCAGCTGCGACTATTAAGATCATCCTCTACACGTTCTCTGACTACTCGAATCTCAAGATTAACTATTCTAAAAGCTCCATCACCCCTATTAATTTGCCCTATGATCTAACTACCACCTTGGCTCACTCTTTTGGTTGTTTTGTGAAAGGTTTTCCATTAACCTATCTGGGACTACCTCTCTCTCCAAAGAGATTATGCAAAAGCCAATTACATGCCGCTTATTGAGAAGATTGATAATTGTCTGGCGGGCTAGAAGGGACACACTCTCAAGGGGAGGTCGACTTGTTCTACTAAATTCGGTGCTTTCGACCATCCCTTCTTATTTTTGCTCTGTCTTTCGACTGCCTACTTGGGTCACTAAATCTATTGATACTATTCGTCGACATTTTTTCTGGAAAAGGAAAAAAACTACAAAATGGTTTCCACTATCTGGTCAAATGGGAATATGTGTAGCGCCCCAAAAGATGCTAAGGCCTGGGCATCCGAAACCTGTACGCAATGAACTCGACCCTACTTATGAAGGGCCTCTAGCACTTCTACAACTCTCAGAACCTACCCTGGGTCAGGCTGCTTATGCAAAAACACTACAAACACAGGCCACCGTCGCTAGGAGGCAAAATGCCAACTACGTGCTGTCCGGTTTGGAAAGGAGTTCTCAGCACCGTTGTAACTTTCCATGCATCAACATACTTTACTGTAGGTAGTGGAAAGATTACGTTGTTCTGGAATGCTAGGTGGTCTGGAGAGCTCACCCTTCGAAATCAATTCCCAAACCTCTACGCTATATCGACTCACAAGCTTCTATCGGTCAAAAATTGGATTCGACGACTTGCTCACAATACCGGTCTGGACTTTCAGTACGCTGAGTCTAGGAGAGCAACAGCAGGGCGAGCTTATGCAGTTCAATGCATTGGTCCAGAATACCGCACTTACTAATTCTGAAGACTCGGCTTCATGCATGGCGCTGGAATGCCGACGGTAAGTTCACAATACGGAAAACTATTGACTTTCTAATTTTTGATGGGGTTAATGCATGCAATACCCCTTTTCTTTGGAAACTAAAGATCCCCTTATGAGTAAAAGTTTTTTTCTGGCTTGCTGGACGCAACAAAATCTTGACAGCCGACAACTTATCTAGGAGGGGTTGGCAAAGCCCTTCAATCTGTGGTTTTTGCTTGACTGACAATGAAAATCTTGAGCATATCCTCTTCTCATGCAAGTACGCGACGATGGTGTGGAACTACCTCCTACAAGCTATTCCGACTACTCAAAAATTGATGACTGAACACACAGGAAACTTGCCAACCCGGTGGAATCGAGCAAGGCAATCGTTAAAGGGGCTATTAAAGAAAAACTTCAATCTTTGCTTTGTAGCGGCGTGCTGGGAATTATGGAAACAGTGAAACATGTGTATCTTCAACGATCGCCTCATCCAAAGTGAAGAGACTGGAAGGAGAATCATCACCACGGTGAAACTTTGGCTATCGGTGATTGGAGACTAATTGGAGCTTAATTTTTAGCCCTTCTGAACTTTCTTACTTTTGTTTAGTTTTGTTCTCTACTTATGTTGCTCGATCTTAGCCATAGTTTTTTGGTTTTTGGATACAACCACTAGGTGTGGCATTTGTAATGACTACACAAATAGGGTATATATATCTCTATTTCCTCAAAAAAAAAATTTATTAGAGTATGAATCCTAAATATAATAGGATTTGGGTACATTTTATTGTAAGCATTATATAAGCACCATATGGGGTGCTTTTGGAGAGAGAGTACGACCAAAATATTAAAGCTCTTTGGTGGGTTATATAAAAGAGAGAGAGTTGGCCTGTTGCATGCACCTAGTGCACGGGTGCATGTGAGAGAGAAAGAGAGTTGTCTTTTAGGTTTATAAAAGACGAGTGAATAGTAGAAAAGATTTAGAAAGAGAGCTCGGGTTGTAGCTACTCAGTTGTAAAAGAGTAGTCGGGTGTAATTTTTTTTTATTTAATGACTCTTATTTTACCCGCATATTTTCTGTTTTGATTTTTCTCTTTTTTGTTGTTACGGATTTTATGTTGGCATATTTCGTGAAGTTAGTCCAGAGTCTTGAAGGTTTAAAAAAGATGAGACGAAGATCGAAGACTCGCAGACTCAAAACTTAGATCCAAAATGCTCGATAAGTTCAAATACTATTGGTGATGATTTATAAACATTAACAAGTGTTTGGAAGACTTAGAATGATTTTAAATGTATCAACCGGACAAAACCGAACCTTTCAAGGTTCAGGGACCGGTCCCCGAACAGAAGGACCGGACCCCGTAGGTCCTCTCTGCGTGGAGACTACGAGGCGGTACGTGGTAATGAGGGACCGGTCCCCGTAAGTTGGGATTTCATGTGCACATCGAAAGACCGGTCTCTCTGTCGAGAGACCGGTCCCCGTAACTGATTTTACTGATACGCAGTGAAAGACCAGTCCCCGGAATGAAGGACCGGTTCCCATGGCTTGTGTTTTCAGCTACGTAACGAGGGACCGGTCTCTGGCTTGAAGGACCGGACTTTGAAGGACCGATCTCTGGCTTGGGGGACCGGTCCTCGAAACCGTAATTGTTTTCAAAATTGAGTTTTTCTAATCCTAATCTATTTCTACGTCTTGTCCCTGAAACCGTAATTGTTTCCAAAATTGAGTTTTTCAAATCCTAGTATATTTCTAAATCTTTTTCCTGAAACCGTAATTGTTTTCAAAATTGACTTTTTACAATCCTAGTTTACTTCTAAGTCTTCTAAGCCTATAAATAAGATGGAGGGGTGTTTCTAAAACATGGCTAAGCATAGAATATCTTTTGAAATCCTAGAAACTTGTTAGGTGCTCTGTTTCTTTCTCCAATAATAAGTTTCTATCGGATCAATTCTTGAAACCCTAATTTCTCGTTCTTCATAGAGAATTGATCCGGCTATTGCTTAGAAACATTTTCTACGGTTCTTTAATGATTATCTAAGCAATAAATCATCGTCAATCATATTGTTCTTGCTCTGGACGGAGTGCGCTCGTGGATTCGAGTGGGTGTCATGGATTCGACGTGATCGGAGGCTTCGTGGATTCGAAGTGGTGGCGCTTCGTGGATTCGGAACGTGGCGTTCGTGGATTCAAACGTGGGGCGTGGACAACCCGGTGGCGTGCGCAAGATCCGAAGAAGATAAAGAGAGGTTTAAGTCCGTAGATTTCGGTAAATCACCTTGTAATCTTTTATTCATAATGGATTGTTATCGCATGTTAGTCCCGTGGGTTTTTACTCCAAGTTGAAATTTTTTCATATAAATCTTGGTGTGCTTTTTATTTTTCGCATTTACTTTTATCGCATCGAGATTTATGATTTTTGGCAGTTACACCTATTCAACCCCCTCTAGGAGTTGTTTGATACAATCTAGATAGATCATTGGGCTACCCCTAAACTTACATTTTTGATTGTATCAGCTTTTGCTGAGGAGACAGGTTTATGGTAAAAATCCGATTCAACGATTCTGTTGCAGAATCCCAACAATCGGTACCAGATCAACAACAGTCGGTATCCGAGCAGGTTGCGGATTAACAAAATTCGGTATCGGGGCGAGTACCGGATTCCCAACAACTTGGACTTGGGACTTTTTGATAGATCTAATTTGTAGACTTAAATTAAATGGAAGAAAATGAAACGTAGCTAAAAGCATGATGAGACTCGAGCTCGTGACTTTCTATTTAATATTATCTAAAATAATGTAAAACAATCGTATTATTTCTAACATCGCAACAAAAACGGTCAAGAGCGTCACTTTTAAATATCGGTACATGCCAAAAAAAATGTTACTGGCTAAATTACCGACACTTTTAAGAAGTGTTGCTATATGTGGGGTCGCTAGGTATATGGTGACAGTTAAAGAGTGTCGCTATAACCAAAAATAGTGTTGCTAATTTACCAACACTTATTTAAACATTTAGCAACCGCTAAAACTCTATCTCGTTGGGTGCGGTGGCGAAGGAGGACGAGAGGGAAGGGCTCTTCGTATAGAATTTCAGTAGATTGAGTGAAGGAAGAAGGGGAGATGGTAATCGATATTTCTATTTTTTTTTTTCTTTTCTGTTTGTAATCGAGCCAAATGGGCTGGGTGAGGTGGGTTGAGTAGAGTAATCTTTTATTTTGATTGGATTGGGTTTTATATTTAGATATTAGTAGATATTTTTTTTTATGTTTTGGTATAAATGAGACACTTACACAAAGTATCATAATATATGTCCTTATAATCTAATTCTCATTTGTAGTGTAAAAGGTTAAGCTATTAACAAAAAAAAAAAAGATATTTCTCACTATCTATATTCAAGATATATATACATTGTTCTATGGTCACCTTAATTATTGTCCATCCAAACAGTACTCTTGAAAATAATTGTTTGTGCAACAAAGTAGAATTGTTTGTGCAACAAAGTGTTACTTCGGATGGATGTGATATATCATTGATTAGTGGAATTCTTGATTGTTAAGTTACCCCTGCATGCAGTGTGGCTCAAAAAACTATATTGAAATGCATTCACAAGCTGTGGGGACATGAGGCAGAAGGCCTTTTTCTTCTTTTTTTTTTGCTCTTAATTTTCACTTTTAATTCCACCGCAAAGTAAGAATTTTACTTAAAGAGAACAAACAACGAGCCCACAATTGTAATTTCCAATGAGCTCTGAGCTCAGTTTGCCAAATTGCTACTCATGCACTATTGATTCAGTATCTCAATAGAATCTTCTTGTTGATATATAGGAAAAGAAAGATGAAAAAGACTAGGGTAAAGTGTATAAAGCTCCCTCTAAACTTTAACTTTTTCACGAATAGAGTACGTTTGAATTTTCATTTTTAGCAATTAAGTCACTTACAATATTATCAAATAGCTAATTAATAGACCTCTTTCCTCAATTGAAGTTATAAATTATACAGTCGTTTTGGTCAATCATGAAAAAAAAGAATATATATTCTAAGATACAATAAATAACAAAAATCAAAGTTTAGTTCCTCATATTCTTCAATTCTCATACTGGATTATCAAAATTAGACGATATTTGCGATACATATGATCAAAACGATCGTATAATTTGTAACTATCATTGAGGAGAGGGGCATGTTAAACTATTTGATAAAATTTAGAAAAATTGAATGTTAAAATTACTTGAAAGTTTAAACGCCTAGCTAGCTATTTAAAAAAGAGCTAAATTTCAGGGTCATATATATGTCTCCGTACATTGTTTACAAAAGATTACTTAGCGAAATACCAACTCTCATATAAAACCCCTCTCATCATGTTTGCTTTAATTCTCCTTTCCATGTTGTTCTCCACTTATTAGCCACAAAGCTGTCTCCTCTCACCTTTTTCACTTTTAAATACTCCACACTATAGTCCCTTACCACACCTTAGTCCAATGATAGAAAAGCATGTCTCCACTAGTATATAATAACTAACCCCACCCTGGCCTCATCCCCCTCCTCTCTCTCTCTCTCTCTCTCTCTCTCTCTCTCGTTTCCTCTTGCATGAATGCAATGGCTTCGACGGCGGCGGCGGCGACGACGATGCCAGTGCCAGGTGCCGATCAGGGTTTTGGTGCGACAGGCCCTCACCGCAGTTCGGGCTCAGTCGCGCCCTTTTTCGGGGTGTTGGCAATGATAATGGTGCTGACAGTGGTGTCCTGCATCATCGGGCGGGCCTGCAGGTCGCAGGTCGAAGGCCCGGACGCTAGATACGACTGCACGAAATGCAGTTGGCCGGGCCTACGATGGGCCCGGGGGCGTGCGCGGGCGGCGGCAGTGTTGCGAGGGAAGCGAAGGCGGCGGTGGCAGCCGCGGAATCGGAATCGAAGGAAGGCAAGCAATTAGCTTTGGAATTGCCTCAGCCATGAGAAGCGCGCTGCTTCTACGTACGTATTCAAAAGTTCTTGATTCCTTAATTTGTACTGCAGCTTTATTTGCAGGGTTTTTGTGGATCTCAGGGGTGTAAAAATTCCATGTGTTTAAGAGGATTCGGAATATTTTTAATCTCTTCTAGGATTAAAAGAGGAATCGGAATATTTTTAATCTCTTCTCGGATTAAAAGCATAGCTAATTAAATGCTAATCTGATATTGATCAACACGGATCTGTGCTTTTCGACATAAAAACTCCCGTCACTAAACGAGGCTGCTTGGTTTTAGGATTTTACGTAAAACTGTAAAAAATAATTTTCAAGGAAAAAAAAATTTACACTTTAACGTACACTTTTAATCCTGCGGCCTGCAACTATCGACCTGCAAGCAAGCCTACCCGCTCTACGAATTAATAATCAGCCATAAAATTTTCAGTGGTGTAATTTGTTAAAACTTTATAAGAAACTAGAATCGTACTTTTTGTCATGATTTTAATTTTCGTATCGTCGTTCGTCCTCGGTTGTCATGATTTCAATTTTCGTATCTTCGTTCGTCCTCGGTCGTCTTCGTTCGCGATCCTTGATCGTCGTTCGTTCTTGTTCGCGATCTGCAAGAAGACGAAACGTTTCGAGTCTAATTCCCTTATCCCCGGAGATGGAGCCGTCACAGACAATTAAAATTAGGATTAGACCGAGACTCTCGTATGTTACATATTTATATATAATTTGATATAATGATGTTAAATCACGTTCGTCCATCAAGGGCGTGTCCGGATACATCCTAACCGTAGGATCTTATTATATTTTTATAGATCGACTTAAGTAGATTGACTGTATCTTTATGGATCGCCTTGAATATATTATGTAGGCCACATCCAACATAATTCTCATGTATTGCACTTCTGCGACGAAAGGGTAAATTACATTTCTAATTCTCAAACTATAAGGCTCGTGATATTTCAATCTTCAAACTTAAATTTCTAGTAAGTTTTTATACGAACTATTAGAATTATTATTATAATTAAGTCTTAGAAACACAATTTAGTTGGCTAATTATTGATAAACTAGTGTAGTAACCCGTGCGTTACGACGGGTAGTTTAGATTAGGATTAAAGTAGGTGAACAATTAATCTGACATTATGTTTGTAGGGAAGACGAAGGGTTGGATTAAGATGAGTGGACTATTAATTAGACGTTATGTATGTTTGTAGGAAAGGCGAAGGGTTGGGTTAAGGTTAGTGGTCTATTAATTAGACGTTATAGGCGAAGGGAAGGCGAAGAGTTGGTTTCGCTAAAGGAAGGAAACTCCGCCACGTGGCGTGTTTTTAGGAGAATAATGTATAGGTATAGGTATAGATACCGCCACGTGGCAAGATTAAGAGTAATATTATGTCGCCATGTGGCAAGAGAGGAATATCATGCCGTCACGTGACAAGATTAAGAGAAATAATGTATAATAAGTATTGAAGTATTGAAGTATTGATAGATTATTAACATAAAAATAATATGAAAATATTGTAATCGATAATAACGACATTAATTAATTAGCACACTACATCACTTCTATAGAAAAAATTAGGCTGAGAGACTTTATTACACTGATTCAACTTTATTACACCAATTCAAAAAGTTTAAATTATAAATTACCACAAATTAAAGTTTGAAAACCAAAGTGTTGTGTACCGGAAAACCAAAATTGTAAATTACTTGCCACTAAAACACTACAACAAAAATCTATAAATACATTTTTAAATATAAGTATATGTTAAAAAAAATGCTGCTAGCTAAATTACCAACACCTTTAAAAAGTGTTGCTATATATGGGGTGGCTAGGTATATAGTAACAGTTAAAGTGTATCGCTATAACCTAAAAGAGTGCTGCTAATTTACAACACTTATTTAAGCATGAACTCTCTATAGATTGTTTGCAATAGCGGAGGAGAACGAGAGAAGGACTTTCTTCGTCTATAATTTCGGGAGATTAGGTGAAGAGAGAAGAAAGATGATAATCAATTTTTCTTTTTCTTTTTTTTTTTCTGTCAGAACACAAATTAATCGGATGTGATGAAGTTGAAGATAATAATTTTTTATTTTTATATTGAATTGAGCTTTATATTTAGGCATTAATTAGTAGATATTTTTAAAATTTTAGTATAAATGGGACACTTACTCAAAATTATTTCAAATATATGTTCCTATAATCTAATTTTGTTGTAGTGGGTAAAAGTATGATAGTATTTTCTATAAAAAATTACTACTGTACGAACTTACTTAATTATTTCAGTTTTTCGGACAGCATTGTTGAAATTATTTTTACAATAAAGTTGAATCTGTTGAAGGAAAATTCAAAAAATCTTCTATTTTATTATTATTATTTTAAAATATTAATTTATTTTATTTTTATTAATAGTATTGCATTATTAACGTCCTCCATGAACGTACGCGGATGTTGCGCTCGTTCGCGTTCCGTGCGGTGAAGGCCTCGCGCATTCATGTGGATGTGGATGTTTCACCCTGCACTAATTAAAGAGGCTAATTAAGAATATATGAACCTTGGACTCTGTAACGTCCTAAAATTTGACTATAAATATTTAAAAATATTTCAAACAAATTTTAGAGGATGATGACCAGTTTTATATGATTCGAACTCAAATTGAATCAAAACGAATTACTTGCGAATGAAAATTTCAGAACATGAGTTAAGTCTAATCTACTATTGCACAAACAGCCACTTTTGGAGAATTTTTAACTAGGTTATGAACATCCAATTCAGCCAAAATTGATCTCGCTGGAAAGATTGTCGCGTTATCTTTCTAACGCAACCTGAATCACCTTAAACGGATATCGAACGAAAGAGTTATGGCAATTTTATGCAGTTCTGAATTGCGAGCTAGTTCGAGATTGTACTAATTGTTATGGGTAATTTGGTAAATTTGCTAATTAAAAATGTACCATATTAATTTAGCTGGTTAACTATTGGCCCAATCATAATTTTTTCTAAGAAAATATTAAGTAAAATAACAAAAACGCCCTTAAGTGGATTGGTTTGAATGGGAGAAGATAAAAACTATTCTATTCCCATTTTCTGCTTCTTTTCCCATTTCCTCCCTCGTAATACCCTACTTCTCCTCTCTTTTATTTAGTAATGAGATGAAGGATTTTTCCTTCCAATTGAAGGGATTTAGAAGGAGATCTTTGGAGAAGGAAATCCATTTTCAAGTTGAAACTCTAGTTAGAGAACAAAGTAAATAGATTTTCAGTTTTGTACTTTATTTGTTATATTTGGTTTAAATTTGTAGTTACCTAAATTAGAATTAAATCTTAATTGGGATTGAATTTAATTGGGCATATATGGATTATAATTAGAAATGTAATTCTAGTTGAATTTGAATTAGAGTACTATAGTTAGGAGACATGTATTATAAATACATGCTACGGTCAAATTAATCTCGCCGTGACTAATTTAGCCATGCACTAATTAAGCCATTGCTGTCCGTACAAGTAAAGAAGCTGCAGCAACTCTAATTAAGCAAAGCATGTTAGAGAGAGTTGATCCATCATGTTGGTCCTTACGGTCAAGGAGCCGCACATACCATGCTAATTAATTAAGGGTTGAGACCGAGTTGTTGGTCCGTACGGGTTGAGAGAGCCCAGTCGGGTTTTTTATTGCAATAGACTCCTCCAAAATTTTTATTTTAAAAATAGACCTATTAAATTTTTATTTATAAATATAGTCATAAAAGCGGTGAATCATTCACCGCTTTTGTTTTTCTTATTTATTTTTATATTTTTATATTGATAAAAGCGGTGAATGGTTCACCGTTTTTTTTTTTCTACTACTTATAAGTAGTTATGAATGCGGTAAATCATTCACCGCATTTAAAGACCTATTTTTATAATTATTTTTTTAAAAAGATTATTTTTATAATTATAAAAGTTGATAAGATTATTTATAAAAAAAATTCAGCCGAGTCACTTATTTGGAGCCGCGGAATGCGGATTTCGGTGTTTTGGATCTAATTAAGTTTTGGTTCTTTGAGAGATCTTCTTTACACTCCGTCTTTTCGACATTAATAAATTATTTGTCCCGTCTTCGCCCGTGGACGTAGGTCGTTGGCCGAACTACATAAATATCGGTGTACTCTTTCCGCTTATCTTTCTTTTCCTGCATTAAATTATTTCTGGATCTATTTTTCGCCATTTTGATTTTAATAACAAATTGGTATCAGAGCCTCTCTATTCCCTTTGAGGATTAAGATGACGACGAAGTTCGAGATTCAGAAATTCGACAGGATTAACAGTTTCGCGTTATAGCAAGTCAAAATGTGTGCTATATATATTGATGCAACAAGGATTGCAAAAGGCACTGTTGGGAAAAGAAAAGATATCCAATTCGTTGACGGCAGAGCAGAAGGAGGGGATTGATGACAAAGCTCTTACGGTAATATAATTATGTTTATCCGATGAGGTATTGTGCGAGATCTTGGATGAAAAGACTGCTGCAGAGCTTTGGTTTAAATTGGAGTTTCTCTATATGACGAAGTCTCTCACCAACAAGCTATATTTGAAGCAACGTCCCTTCATATTACGCATGGCGGAAGGTACGTATATTAAGTCGCATTTAGATGAATTTAATTATATTATTATGGATCTAAGTGGCTTATGAATTCCGCATTTTCCTTCCATATCGCACACATAGAGAATGGTTCTCACGTACAAGCCTATTGAAGGTGGCGATGTATTGATGGAAAATCACTTAGAGTGAACAGTTATTGGAATTGGCACTTTTTGAGTACGGATGTTCGATGGAATAGTGAGGACTATATATATATGAGGTTCTGCATGTTCCGGATATGAGGAAAAATCTGATCTCATTAGGTACATTTGATACTAAAGGCTTTAAGTGTTCTTCAGCTGACGGATTAATGAAGGTCGCTAAAGGGAATCTTGTAGTGATGAAGGCCAAATTGTCTGACATATTATATGTTCTACAGGGTTCCACTATGACATGTTCAACATCGATGACTTCTTCCTCTATGTCAGATTCTGATAGCACCAAATTATGGCATATGCGACTAGTCCATATGAGTAAATATGGTATGATGAAGTTGGGCGAGAGAGGTCTACTTGGTAGTTAAAGTTTAGAAAAGTTAGATTTCTGCGAGCATTGTATTCTTGGCAAACAAAAGAGAGTCATCTTTAAGGCTGCAATTCACCGGACAAAAGGTACTCTGGACTACATTTATTCTGATCTTTGGGGACCATCTCGTACTCCTACTCATGGTGGTGCTAGATATATGTTGACTTTTATTGACGACTATTCTCGTAAAGTATGTGCGTTCTTTCTTAAAAGTAAGGATGATGTGTTCAATTATTTTAAGTAGTGAAAGGTCATTATTGAGAAACAAACTGAAAATAAGATCAAGAGATTAAGGACCGACAACAATTTGGAATTCTGTTCGTTAGAGTTTGAAGAATTCTGCAAGAAGGAATGGATCGTTCGATATAAGACCGTTAGGCATACTCCACAGCAGAACGGGGTTGTCGAACGGATAAATAGAACTCTTTTAGAGAGAGCCTGTTGTATACTTTCTAATGCTGGTTTAGCGAAGAGTTTCTGAGTAAAGGCGTTCTCTACGGTATGCTATTTGGTGAATCGATCTCCACATTCAGCACTTGACCTTCTGATTATTCTAATTTGCGAATAT
The DNA here is from genome assembly GCA_025177825.1 of Aechmea fasciata. Classification (NCBI taxonomy): domain Eukaryota; kingdom Viridiplantae; phylum Streptophyta; class Magnoliopsida; order Poales; family Bromeliaceae; genus Aechmea; species Aechmea fasciata. The sequence continues at coordinate 3,151,842 of CM045935.1, forward strand.
TTGGTTGTCCTGCTTATGTTCATGTGAATGAAGGCAAGTTAGAACCTAGGGCTAAAAAGTGTATTTTTATTGGTTATGCATCGGGGGTTAAGGGATATAGATTGTAGTGTTCTGAATCATCTAAATTAATTATTAGTAGGGATGCACATTTGATGAAACTGCTATGCTATATCCTAACAGTAATTCTTTTGATGAGACCCCGAGTGCTAGCAAGCACGTGGAGGTAGAGACCGATGGTATAGTTCAATCGCAGGATTCTTCTCAATCAGAACAAATTCAGTCGGCAGGCACCTAAGTAACTGAAACCCCACAAATTGAGAGGCAGAGTATTGCTACAAGCAGAGCGAGGAGACAGATCAAACCACCGCAGAGATACGGTTACGACGATATGATTGCTTACGCTCTTTCAGTGGCACAAGACACAAAAGAAAAAAGGTGAACCTTCCACGTATAATCAAGCCCATTTCTGCAGAGTGGTTGGTGGCGATGAATGAGGAGATAGAATCTCTCCATAAGAATCGCACATAGGAGTTAGTAAAACCGCTTACAAGCAAGAGAATTGTTGGCTGTAAATGGGTCTTCAAGAAAAAGAATGGAATCCCCGGCGTAGAAGATATAAGGTATAAAGCTCGTTCAGTTGCTAAAGGCTACAATCAGGTAGAATGTCACGCCCCGAGACCGATCCATTTGGCCGGTTCGAGCGCGCCAACAGACGCCGAACGGACAGAGCTTCCCCTATCCGCCCAAGGCTCAACAAGTACAGATAGAGTATAAGTTTTACACATGCGGAAGCATACACAAAAGGCTTACACGAGGGTAAGCAACATAGCCAAAATGAAAGTAACTAATGTAAACATACAAGTACTATGATTAATTTCAATCACATACATGCATAATTCTCACAACTTGAATTCTTTAAAGTCTTTACAATTTAATGCATCATCTCTTTCTTACATCACATTTACCTCAAAATGAAACTTGATTACAATTAAAGTTAGACAACTATAATCATCGAATACAAAAGATGATATAAAGGGAAATGCGACTATAGCAAAAATAAAGTAACTCGGGCGGTCTCTACCTAGGGCTCGATGCCCTTACCGCGGTCCTCGGCCAGCTCGCTAGGTCCCGGCCCTGTGGAAATAGGGGGGTGAGAACTACAACAAAGTTCCCAGTGGGGTCGGCAACCAACCACGCCGACTTTCCCACTAGGTCTATTTCAAGCGTAATAGAAAGAAAGGTAAGATAATAACCAACTAACAAATGCAACTAATACGCTTGAAAGTAAACGATAATATACTCAAAATAAAACGTGCAAGGTCATAAGTCCAATACCCAATTTCTTGGCTCACCCGTGGGTTCGCCCTCAACAAGACTCAACCAAACTCAAAATCCCAAAGTAACCGGGGAGGCTCAATATCGACCCGTTGGGACCGTCCTCTGGAAAACTCATTCCAGTGGTGACCTACTCTGGAGCGCACCGCTCGAGGGGGAGCTACCGCCCCCCAGCAAGGACTATATGGTGAGTACGATCAATCCTTAACTTTAAGGATTCTAAATCTCAACTGCTCCTTGCCTTCAAGGAGAACTTATGTTCATATGACCCTCAACTCTAAGGTTATTGTCGAATGTCAATCTCATGACTCTACTAGTGTTATGTACACTACAAGTTCTTGTTCTTGCTCTTTGATGTCACACATGTTGGCTAAGTATTCTAGACTCATTTTTGTCACATTCTCTAATACATGTCCAATGTCACATTCACTTGTCAATTACACTACTTGTTCTTTAACATGCATATATATAGGGTTCTTGTTCTTTGTCATATAATCTCATACAATTACATCTCATGCATTTGAACTCACAAATTGCAATATAACTCATAATTTACCCTATCATGCATACATACTCAAACATATATAGAATGCTCAAAAGTGACACATAGACTTAGAAAGAATTTCGGTGTCCTTGGAATGCACCACCCACCTTAGAATATTTTTGTGGAGTTGCCCAAGAAATCTCACGGCCAACCGGTGCCTAGGTTGAAACCTCTAGTGCAAAGCCTCTCCAAGCCCTTGGTGTAGGAGAGCTTCAAAGTCCTCCAAAAGCTCCAATGTCACCTTCTTCTTCCTCTCCTTCTTCTTCTCCTCCAAACCCTAGAGCACTTCTAGAGAGAGAAAGTGAGCAAAAGAGAGTGAGAGGGATGAAAAGAGAGTGTGTGCTGTGAGGGAGAGGGGTTAGGGCTAATAACATGTTGTAACATTTACAACTAAGCCCCCCAAACCCAAGTATTTACATTCTGCCAGACTGGGCAGTTTTCGGGCTTAAGGTCCGGACCTTGGCCTCAAGTCCGGATCCCGAGAGCAGGATTTTCAGGACTTAGCCATTTTTCTGAAATTTCGCAAGCTAAGTCCGGACTTAGATTCTAAGTCCGGATCCCGAGAGCAGGATTTTTCAGGACTTAGCCAAATTTCAGCTTTTCGCAGCTGGGGCACCTTGTGGCATCCGGACTTCACTTGGGAAGTCCGGTCTTGGCTGCTCCAAGTCTGGGAATTTCTCCAGACTTGCAGTTTAGCTTTTCCAAGACCCCGCTTTTGCCACGCACGGGTTCCAAAGCACTTAGAACCCATACTAACTCGCTCCACTCCGGGTTCCGCTCATGTCGACGGAACTCGGCACGCTTTACGGGGAAGTGGGTTGTTACATAGAAGGTGTTGACTTTAATAATATTTTCTCACCTGTCATGAAGCATACTTCTATTCGTATTCTTTTATTGTTAGTAGCCATGAATGACCTGTATCTTGAGCAGCTTGATGTTAAGACAACTTTTCTGCATGGAGAACTTGGGGAGCAAATTTTTATGAAACAGCCGGAGGGATTCATTGTTGAAGGAAAAGATGACCATGTTTGTCTGTTAAAAAAATCGCTTTATGGCTTAAAGCAGTCTCCTCAACAATAGTATAAGCGTTCATGACAGGTCACAGATACTCCAGAAGCAAGCGTGATAGTTGCGTGTATTTCAGAAAGCTTGATATTTGTTGCTTTATGTTGATAATATGTTAATTGCTTCCAGCGATATAGTTGAGATAAATAAATTAAAGGCTTTACTTAAAGGTGAGTTTGAGATGAAAGATCTAGGTGCTGCTAAGAAAATCCTTGATGTGGAAATTAAGAGGGACAACAAGTCAGGACTATTGCATTTGACACGGGAGAAATATATAGAGAAGATTTTAAAGTGTCTTTGCGGGACAGACGCAAAACCGGTGAGCACTCATTTTGCGGCGCATTTCAGACTTTCCGCCGAGGCATCACCGCAGTCCAATGATGAGCGGGAATATATGTCACATGTTTCCTATTCCAGTGCAGTCGGGAGCATCATGTACGTCATGGTTTGCACACGGCCGGACATCTCCTACGCAGTGAGCATGGTTGGCAGATATATGACCAATCTCGGTAAGGCTCATTGGTAAGCTGTTAAGTGGATTTTGAGATACTTACGAGATACCGTAGCACTTGTTTGGAGTTTGGGAGGTGTAAGGATTGTGTGGTTGGATATGTTGATTCGATTTTACGGTGATTTGGATAGGAGGAGATCACTTTCGTGTTATGTATTCTCTATTGGTGGATGTGCAGTTAGTTGAAAAGTTTCACTACAACCTATTGTCGTCTTGTCTACGACGGAGGCAGAATATATTGCTATGACATGGGGTGTGAAGGAAGCTAGCTATGTGGCTAAGAGGCTTATTTGGAGAACTTATAACTTCTTATTGGGATTCGACAATTGTTTATTCAGACTGTCAAAGTGCTATTCATTTGTCGAAAGATCAGATGTTCCACGAGAGGACAAAGCACATCAATGTAAAGTTTCACTTTGTTCGGGATGTGATTGGGAAGCGCACAGTGACTGTTAAGAAAATTGGTACTGAGGACAATCTAGCGGATATGCTTATTAAGTCCCTTACTCGCCAAGTTCAAACACATTCGGACACAGTTGCGGTTAGCAGCATTTGAGGCCCTATGGGGCGTTTAGAGAAGACGGAGCACAGAGCGTTAGGGAGCATTGAGGCGAATTAAATTCAAGGTGGCATTTTGTGGTGACCTCGACATAACAACGACCAAACTACAAATTAAACCAAGGTGGAGATTGTTATATTTGGTTTAGATTTGTAGTTACCTAAATTAGAGTTAAATCTTAATTGGAATTGGATTTAATTTGGCATATATGGATTATAATTAGGAATGTAATTCTAGTTGAATTCGAATTAGACTCTAGTTAGGAGACATGTATTATAAATACATGCTACGACCAAATTAATCTCGTCGCGACTCAATTTAGCCATGCACTAATTAAGCCATTGATGTCCGTACGAGTAAAGAAGCTGCGGCGGCTCTAATTAAGCAAAGCATGTTGGAGAGAGTTGATCCATCGAGCTCCTAGCCTACTGGTATCACCAAGAGGTGGGGGGGTGTCCATCCCGAAGCAACCGAGCTTCTTTTTATGTCTAAGTTATATGTTGATCATATTCATATATACTAGTGTAGAGGCCCGGCCGCGCGTTGCAGCGGATTGATTCTATAGAAGTAAACCAATATATATACCAATCAACCAAACACAATATCATAACTGGCTTTCATACTACAGAATATATTTACAAAAAGTATTCAAAGGCACTAAGAAAATCAGCTCTTCCAATGCATAAAAAAGAAGATAAAAAGCTCTCCTCTATATTAGCTAAATATGTGAGTCTTAAGATACATTTATCATAGTAATGGCAAACCAAATATAAAGAAACTAAGAATGAACTTGTATATTATAATTTACAAACAGTTTATTTTTGCGTATGAATTCTCTTATATGCCCTTCAAACACTTACTTTTACAAAAATAAAATATCGTCTTAGAGGATTTCTGTTAAAATAAACTTTCTTGCAGAGACTTTTAGAATTGGAATAGAATTCTAGCTGATGAGGCCTCTACTACGCGGAACATGTGCCCCAATTTATTGGAGCTTAAAGAGAGAGTAGCTAGCTTTAGTATACAACAAAGGGAGGACATGATGGGGTGGCGATGGGACAGTAACGGTACTTTTTCGATCAAAGCAACCTATTGAATGCTGAACGACGGAGGTACGAGGGACGAACGGGTTAACCGGATTTGGAGACTCCGAATTCCACTCAAGATCGAAGTTTTCTGCTGGCTAGTTCTTAAGAAAAGAACACTAACGACTGTCAACCTCAGTAAGACAGGGTGGTCTGGAAGTACGGCTTGTGCTCTATGTAGGGTTTATGACGAGTCGGTGGACCACCTGTTCTCCCAATGTGTCTTTCTTAAGTTTATCTTGGTCATGGGAATCGGGGATGTTCAGCCAGGGGAGTTGGGTGAGGACGTGCGTAACATGTGGGATAGGTGGAAGGGAAGGGCTGGTGGACAAAGTAGAAGGAGCGGACTTTCTGATTTGTCTGCTTGCTGGTGGACCATTTGGAAGATCAGAAACGACGTTATCTTTCGTCAAATTCAGTTTGATCCTGTGGTGGCGGTGCGAAGGCTCAAGCAGCTGACGGACTCTTGGAAACACGCTATTTGACTCTTTGACTTTTTTGGGTGTGTGTGTGTGTGTGTGTGTGTGTGTGTGTGTGTGTGTGTGTGTGTGTGTGTGTGTGTGTGTGTGTTTGGGTGGGTGAGTGAGAGTGTGTGGGGGTGTGTGTGTGTGTGTGAGCGTGAGTGTGTGTATGGGTGCGCGTGCGCGCGTTTCTTGAGGCCTGTGTTGCCCACTTATGTAGCCTCTAATTCATGGGGCCCAACGAACGGCTATAGCTGCCACCTATTCTCAAAAAAAAAAAAAAAAAAAAAAAAAACTTTCTGCATGAAAGCACCCATGTCCCCCAGCATCACATTGGAACACTACACTACATGTCACTGATGCATGTATCAGTCTAAAATATAAATGTTGTGTCAATGAAGGATTGCAAATTAAAATTTTGAATAGTGTTTCGTAGAGACCAAATAGTTATCTAGCAGACCGTCTAGATTTCGAATCACAGATTGTATTTAAATCGAATAATGTGAATGAAATTGTAAAACAAAGGTTCGGATCGTGATCTGTTTTTTAATTATGAGGCTCTTTTTTGCTCTCATCCAAACTACCTTAAAAGTCTATTGACTGCAACAGTTGCCCATATGGCCGTCCAAGCTGCCCTGCCATCTAAACCTTTAATATTGGTCTAGAAATAGCTAGAAGAGAGGAAAATGGCCTTCGTTCAAGATTGTCTCATCAATTTGTAAAAGTTATTATATTTATCGATCATTTGAAAGAATAATTATGGGTTATTGATCATCATTGCCTATTAAGTAATCATGCATAAATATGATCTTGCATATCCCCCTCATTCAATTTGCTTAAATAAGCAAAATGTATTATCAAAAAGAGTCAATAAAGCACTTAGCAAGGTTTGGCATTTCGGAGGTGGTGAATCCGGCGAAGACATAGCAAGCAAGCGTGATGTTAGATATGTAATATTGCATATGTATAGAATAAAATTTGAAATAAAATAATATAAAATTATTTAAGTGTGATTTGGTTATGACATTAGTGGTGTGTGTGCGTGTGTAAAGTAAAATGGCATATCATGAAATAGATAAAATATAGTAATAAACTCTAACATTTTTTGTGTGTGTATGTGTGTGGAGCAAAGAGGCATCCCATCCAATACGTAAAATATATTAATAAACTCTAACATTTTTATTGTTTGTGTCTGTGTGTAAAGTATGAAGGCATTTCATTAAATAGGTAAAATGTACTAATAAATTCTATTGTGTGTGTAAAGCAAAAAGGCATTTAATCAAATAGCTAAAATAGAGTAATAAACTCTGCTCTGTGTGTGTGTTTGTAAAGCAAAGATACATTTCATCAAATAGGTAAAATGTAGTAATAAACTCTATTATTTGTGTTTGTATAAAGTAAAGAAGCATCTCATCAAATAGGTAAAATATAAGGATAAGCTCTATGATTTGTGTATGTAAAGTAAAGAGACATTTCATCAAATAGGTAAAATATGTGTGCAAAGAGACATTTCATCAAATAGGTAAACTATGTGTGCAAAGAGGCATTTCATCAAATAGGTAAAATGCGCGTGTAAAGCAAAAGGACATTTCATCAAATAGGTAAATGTAATAATAAACTATATTTACCTGATTGAGATCGAGTTAGCCATGTGGTGAGTTCGATTTTATCCATCACAAAAATCACAGAAAATAAGAAAACTCTGTTAGAGGAAAAAAAAATTATGAGATATATTATTTTAAAAAAATTTGCATCAAGCCGTAATATAATCAACAATCGAACTTATAATTCTCGCTACTTGTACTACAATTTTAGTGCAATCACCAACAATTTTAGAAAGCCAATATCAATACAGAAATTGATCCAAATCAAAGTGTGAAATTTCATTTTACCCATTCATGAACTCGTTTCTACTAATATTACTAATAAAAGAAGAACTTTGCTCACCATGAATTAGAAAGTTGTGGAATCGAGGGGAGGTTACCAGGGATTGCGAAGTAGAGGAGAGCGAGTAGAAGGCAAAGGGCGTCGAGACTTGTCGAAGCTATGGCGGGAGAAAATGCCCTAGGCAATCACATGAAAGCGATGAGGCTAGGGCTATGGATGGCGCAAGCGCAACTATCTCGAAAGCGTGGCGAGGAAGCCGAGAGAGAGAGAGAGAGAGAGAGAGAGAGAGAGAGAGAGAGATAAATAGTTAAAAATTAGGGTAAAGCCAAAAAGAGCCGAAGAGTCGAAATTGCAGCGGGAAGTGGAAAAGGGCGAGAGGAAGAGACGCGTGGGAAGAGGGAACGACGAAACAGAGTGAGGGAAGAGGAGAAACCAGTGCAACGGAGATTGGTAGATGGGTCCCACGGGCAAGGGTTAAGGAACACATGCCACGTGGACAAAGATTAAGCGGATTAATAAGAGTTTATAGATGTTAATTATGCACTATAGGATAGTAGATGGTTGCATTTCCATTCTTTGCATGCTTTCTTAGTAGTGTAGCATTGTAGGCTTGACACATGGACTAGGGAGGCGTGAGGATTGGGTCTTGTGACATGGAATCCTATAATAGCATAACGAAATGAACTTGGACATGTATTAGCCTAGATGAGTGGCATTGAACTAGTGTAGTAGAAACACTATACATGAACAAGTGGCATGTCAACTAGTTGAGAAACCTTACTATAATGATTGAACGAGTGGCATCAGCTCTAGTGTAAACGTGACATCATTCTAGGGATAGTAGGAGTCCCGACATTCGATTATGCATTGTGATTAGTGCAGCAGAAGCACTATGACCTTGGTAGATAGGGTATCCTCTTGTGAGGATTGGATCATATTCACTAGTCTATTTTCGCTTGTCGGTGGTCGCTCCACCGAGCTGGTCTCCTGAGTACTTCATGTTAGGGGATGACATAGTTGTTCCGCAGACGGTCTCTGTGCGAGTGCAGCTTCTCCTCACCTATGAGATTGAGAGTGAGTCGGGTAGATCTTCGGGTTAGCCAAGTTGATTGGGAAAAGAACATGAACAACATAGTAGAATTGCATTCATACCTGGTATAGTCATAATGTATGTTGTAGATTGCATAACTATGAGATATTAGTATTCATGACATGATACTGGCATGATGGTAGGATTGTTGCAAATGAACATTGCATGCATTGTTTTACATTGGAGGCATGATAGAATAGAATCGGAGTTTACTTTCTTTCTATCTATCTATCTATCTATCTATCTATCTATCGGTGCCTGCTTAGACCTAGTAGGAAGATCGGCAGAATTGGCGACCGAACTCACTGGAAACTATGGAAGATAGTTCTCACTCCATTTTATTACACGGCCGAGTACTAGCGCGCTAGGCGAGGATCGCGGTAAGGGCATAGCGCCCTAGGTAGCTAGAAGCTTTCCTATCTTGCATTAGAGTACCCTCGTGTACTAGAGGAAGATGATGTATTTTGAGAGATATTCATGTATCTAAATGACTAAGATGTATTTGCATTTTGGAATATGGAAATGTAATTAAAAAATATTATGGTTGAATACAATGTAATAGCTAGAGTTACTCTCTTTTATCTACTTGTATGTTTACTTCGCTCTTGTAATTGCATGTATAGCTACTTACTAGAATCGTCCTTATGGACGTCTCGTGTATGTTGTATGTCTTCTTGGGCGACAACTATGTACACAATCGTCGTTGCGAGCCTTGGGCGATACGGGAGACTATGTCCATTTGGCGTACGTTCGACGTGGCCCGAACCGGACCAAATTGGTAGCGGTTTCGGACGTGACATTAGTATTTTACGTTGGATTTTGTTTTTTTGTTTTTTGTTTTTTTTTTTTTGAGAGATAGGTAGCACGCTACCCGCTCGTTTATTTCATTTAGAAATAAACTTAGAAATGTGAATCAACTAGGATTCGAACTTGATCTCGGATGCCAACCACCAAGCCCTTTGCCACTTGCTCTAGGGACGGCTTGCCATCGTTGGATTTTGTTGACACGAGTTGACACGAGAAAAGGAAACGAAGTAGATGAAAAAAAGAAGAAAAAGAATAAGAAGACTCTTGAACTTGGAGGAAGAGAAGAGAGGAGTAAGCTAGAAAAGGAGGAAAACGAGAAAAGAAACATGATGAAGAGAGAGAGAGAAAGTCGGGAGAGGGTGAAGGGAGAAAAACAAGAAGATGAGGAGGCAGAGAAAAATGGAGAGTGAGAGAAATGGGGTGTTCTTATAAAAAGGATAAAAAGGGAGCGAAGCTAACATATAGAACTGCCATATTGGCTAAAAAGGCCAACAAGAGGGAGCAAGAAAGAGAGAGTATAAGTAAGCAGATTGAGTAAGGTTGAGGAAACCATGGTTGGTCAATCAGAGATAATGTAACGCCCCAATAGTCCCACATCAGATGGGGTCGATTTCGATCGATTTATATGAGGCTTATATGCTAGTAATAATTATTGGGTTTAAGCATTTTGGATGGTGGTTTGGCCCAACGAGTTATTATTGCTGCCCGGCCATGTCGTTAAATTTAGTATCAGAGCCAAATACTAGTCGAAAGTGTGAGAGCTAAGTATTATGTGGAACAAAATGCTACACCGACAGATTTAGTAAGAGCCACCTCTTAAATCTCACATCGCCCGGTAATTCTGATCCTATTATGTGATCTTGTTTGGACCTGACGAGGACATCGGGATCTAAAGAGGGGGAGTTTGTAACGCCCCAATAGTTTTACATCGGATGGGACATTGATTCCGATCAGTTTATATAAGGCTTATACGCTAGTAATAATAATCGGACTTAAGTATTTTGGGCTGGTGGTTTGGGCCAAAGAGTTATTATTACTGGCGGGTCTGGTCGTTACAAATAAAGTGCGACCGACTACTCCTATTAATTTTAGTAATGGAAAGACACGCAAAGTCTTCTAATTTTAACTTTTTAGTTAAAAAATTTATTTATAGAATAACTCTAAAAACTAAAAATTTTATTGAATTTTTTAACAAAATTATTAGTATAGTTTTAATTTTACAAAGACCGGAAGATAACAATTTTTTAATAAAAAGTTATTTTTATTAACATATACAAGGCTACTTTATAAAATCTTTTTATATATTTTAGTTATAATTTTGTAATTTTAAATTATTAATAGTTATATATATTAATTGTCTGAAATTTTAAACTCTCGATCCTAAACTTGGTGCGTTTGGCTCAAAGTCAGAATCAATACCAAAACCAGAATGAGAATAAATTGAAATGGAATCGTAATGTTTCATTACTTCATTATGTTTGATTCATCATCTAATGAAAATTGAAATTAACCATTTTTATTATTGGTGTTTGGTTGAGATAGATATCGAAACGTAATTAAATTAATATGCTAATTTTATTTTTATAATATATTAGTTAAATTCAAACTGAAAATTAAATATTAAAAATCTATGTCAAAACTTAAAATATTAATTTAAGTTTAAATTAAGATTAAAATTTATAATCGTAAGTAGCAGCTATCCGCCGTGTAGGGCGGGCGACAACCGCCAAAGTGTGCTTATTAGAGCCGGTGCCTCCCGGACGCTGCCGCGTGGCCATTTCTTACTCAACCCAAGCCGCAATACACCTTCCCTCTCAACAGTCAACACTGCCCGGTTTTCACCCTTTTAATAACTTAAAAAAAACAATAAATACCGCCCAAAGTAATCACACACTTCTCGTCTCGCCATCTTATATCATCGGGAGATGCAATGGGAGGTCGGCCCTCGCTCTCGCTCTCCCTCGCGGGAAGGGAGGGAGGAGGGGCCGATCGGAGGGGACGAGACCCCGACCTCCTCCACCTCCTCCTCGGCGGCGGCGGCGGCGGAGGCGGCCGAGGACGCGAATCCCGAGAGGCCGCTCCTCCGCAGGACTCCGCCGCGCGCCGCCTCCGACGTAGCCGCCGCCGCCCCCGTCGCCTCGGCGGTGGGCGGCGGCGTGCGGAGGAGGACGTTGAGCGAGTCATGCTTGCCGGCGCGCGCCGCGCGCAGCCGCTCCTTCGGCCGCGACGTCGGCCACGCCGCAGCCGAGACCTTCCTCCTCACCCGGCTCGCCCTCATCCTCCTCCGCTATCTAGGGTAACAGTCCTCCTCCTCCTCCTCCTCCTCCTGCCCTCTTGTAAACCCTAATCACCATGCCTTGTTCTGTTTCTTGTGCTTCTTTTCTGTGATCTTAGGCTGGGTTAGGGTTAGTTGCAAATCTACTCAGTGAAATATGGCCTTCGTCTCAGTTTCGCTTTGAGTCGGCACTATTTATTCCCTGAATTTTGTTGCATACAATAAGAATGACATTCATACTGCTCGGTTAAATTCAGGACGGTAAGCGAATAATCCCCACACCCGATAGCTAAGGGCTTGGTGTCATATATATATATATATATATATATATATATATATATATATATATAGAGAGAGAGAGAGAGAGAGAGAGAGAGAGAGAGAGAGAGAGAGAGAGAGAGTCCATCTACTATCCTATTAATAGGATTGAGGACATTGTCCTATCAAGTCGATTTGAATGATCGGAACTTCAAATTGATAATGAAATTAATCTACACAATTAGAAATGTTTAGAAACCAAATTTTGTAGTATTTAAAAATCATTATCAAGTTCATCTTAAGAGTTGAAAAATGAACGGTCATAAATGAATAACTTTCTTAAAATACACGTTAAACTTTCTCAATTCATAATCAGAGTTATCAAACATTATCTAAATAGTATAAAAAATTTTCTATCAAAAATTCAAGCAATTTGGATTGCTCTACACTGTTAAACAAGCAAACGGCTCATATAGGCCGTCAAAAATTATCGATTTTACGACACTTTGATCACAATGTAAATAATTTTAAAATTTAGTTTCTAGATATTTCAAATACTCTAGATCAACTTCAACTCCAATCATCGATTTAGAATCTCTATCATCAAGAACAATTTGATAAGACAAGTGCTACTATCCTATTAATAGGATAGTAGCCCTAGCCTATATATATAGAGAGAGAGAGAGAGAGAGAGTCTTGTCCTATGTTATCGATAGCACCAAGCACTTGGTGCTATCAAGTTTTCTACCGTTATTAACCCCTTTGATTATTTTTACTCGTTAGATTATACTATTCAACCAACCACCCACTCAACCCTATGGGGCCCACATCATCCTAACCGCACAGTTCTCAATCTGAGGGCTAAAAAACTAATAGCACCAACAACTTGGTACTATTGATAGTATTCCAACCTAGTTCTCTCTCTCTCTCTCTCTCTCTCTCTCTCTCTATATATATATATATATATATATATATATATATATATATATAGAATTATGCTACTATGCTATTAATAGCACCAAGTCATTGGTACTACCAAGTTTTAGGCCATTGGATTGAGAGATGTGTGGTTAGGATGATGTGGGCCCCGAGGGTTAAGTGGGTGGTTGGTTGAATAGTATGATCTAACTGTGAAAATCATCAAAGGGGTGGATCTAACTACGGAAAACTTGGTAGCACCAAATGCATGGTGCTATCGATAGTATCCCAAATGGACTCTCTCTCTCTATATATATATATATAGTTGGGCTAGAATACTATTGATAGCAAAAGGCCTTTTTTGCTATCAAGTTTTTAGCCTTTAGATCAATTCCTTTTATCATTTCTAACTATTGGATTAAATATTATAACCTAGTGGGGACCACTCAACCCTAATGGACTAATATAATCCTAACCCTACAATTTCTCATCCAAGGGTTAAAAACTTAGATAGCAAAAAGAAGCTTTTGCTATCAATAGTATTCTAGCCTAATTCTATATATATATATATATATATATATATATATATATATATATATATATATATATATATATATATATATATATATATATATATATATATATATATGAGGAATGCTTCAATACACCAAAGAAAATTAAATCCCATTGCTCATATTTTAAGGGCAAGATTGACTTTTAGACGTAGTAACCTACTCAACAGATCATCATTCAAGATCGAAGTAAGGTAATATTGAAAAATAAATATTAGCGAATTACCAAATTTGATAAACCCTAAATAAATATTTATTTCCTTATTTAATTTTGTTACTTACCAAATTAGATAGTGGCTAATTTGATAAGTAATAAATCTTCATAAAATTGAATTTAAAATTTAATTCGAGCTCAAACTTTATAATTGCGTACATTAAATTCAAATTTAATTTTAATTTTAATTTCCAGAAAGAAAAAAATTATGTTTAAATGAGTAGTACTTTTCAATTCAAATTGTTAATCTAATATTAAAATAAAATGAAAGTTCAAATATATTAACTTATTTTAAATTGTAAATTATGCCGTACTTATAAACCCAACTTTTATTATTTATTTAAATAAAAGGCTTCTATTTTTAAAATTAAATTCAAATTGTTTATTCAATAGTGAAAACAACATTAAAGTTCAAAAATATTGATTAAAATTAAATTTTGAATTTAGATTTAATTTATATTATAGTTAAAAAATAAATTTTGTTAACTATTTAAACTAAATGTTTGAATATTTGAAAATTAACTTTATATTATAAATCTGAATTTAATTTTAGTTATTATAATTTCAAATTATCTTTAAAATGGTTTTTAACTTGTTTAAATAATACATTAAATTCATTTGATTTGGATCATTTGACTTGGATCATAAGTTCAATTAAAATGGTTTTTTCATGGTCTAAAAAATCACTTTGCGCCCATGCAAAGTTTAGCGTATTTTTCACTTTGCAACCACATTATTGTTTAAAAAAATTACTTTACCACCTATTTTGACGTAGGATTTTTTGATAAAATAACAATTAAATTAATCAGGTTAATATTACACTGGTTGAGCTATCCAATCAAATAATCATAACTCGAACAGTCAACTTCGAATCGACTATCCATGTTCAAAAGTTAAAATATCAATATATTACATTCTTTCTAATTGAATTTTAGCTTTGACCATCCAATTTCAATTTATTAAGAGTTTTTGTCTTGAATTTTAACCACATCAACTTCAACTCATTATTCAGCCATCTAAATTGAAGCGTGAAGCTCAATACAATAATCTAAAAAATTTGAATAAAGTTGGACAACCAAAGAATTACGTTTCTTATAATTTGAGAATAAAGTGTGTAATTTATATTGAAACTTGTGAAGATTATAAAAGTTTAATTTATTTTAATTAAGATATTGAACTGAATTTGTTAGAACTATTGATCATAAAGTAAAATTCAAAATTTTTTAAACATTCACTTGGGGACAATATTTCATATTCAATTACTAAGAGATTGCATAATATAATTTGTCTGTTGCAATATTTTATATTTGCATATAATTTTTTAGGCAAAACAAATTTAAATTTGAGACAAATTTAAAATTTTATTTCATAATCAAATCATACAAATAAATTCAATTAAAAATTGTAAATATAGATTAGCTATTACTTCTAAAAGGAAAGCAAAATTGACAAAAATGGAACTAAATGTTCTATATTCACTAAAGAGGAATTATGGGAATGAAAATAAAAATTTACCGAAAAGCCCTTGATACTAACTTTATATGATGAGAAAATATTTTGCCTTCGGTAAGAGGGTGACCGGTACCTAATGCAACAAAAGCCGGTCACCCTCTTAAATGAAAGGCATCCTCACTATCCATTTTAGAAAATTTAAGGGCTAAGATCTCAGAGGTGTATAGGAGCATTGCTCTCTCTCTCTCTATATATATAGAATTGAGCTAGAATACTTTTAGAAGCACCAACTCCTTGGTGCTTCTAAGTTTCTAGCCCTTGGATCTACTCCTTGATTACTAATAACCTTTGCATCAAACACTATTCTTTCTACCACCACCTACCACCACCTACCACTATCATCTCAATCCTATATCTCTCCATCCAATGGCGAAAAACTCAAAAGCACCAACCCCTTGGTGCTTTTGAGAGTATTCTAGCTCAACTCTCTCTTTTTCTCTCTCTTTCTCTCTCGCTCTCTCTCTCTCTCTCTCTATATATATATATATATATACAGTTGTGCTGGAATGCTATTGGCTGCAAACGGACTCCGTTGCCACAAATTTGTTTTCGATGATAGAGCCTTCAAATCGACGATCGGCACCGCTGAACATGATCTATACCACTTGAAATATCTAGAAACCAAATTTAAATCTTTTCGACATCATTGACCTAATGATCAAAGGGTTTCAAAATTTGTAATTTTAATAGTAGATATGAGGCGTTTTCTCGTTTAACGGTGTAAAGCTTTCCAAATGAATTGAATTTTGGTCAAAAAATTCTTTAAACTATTTAGAACAAGATCTATACTCTTGATCTTGATTACAAATTTTCTATCGTCACTTTTTAGAGGATATTCATTTTCAGCCGTTCATTTTTAAGTCCGCTTGATGGACAAGAGAACAATATTGGAAAAACATGAAATTTGATTTCTAGATACTTCAAGTGGTATAGATTATGTTCAACGGCGCCGATCGCCGATTTGGAGGCTCCATCATCGAAAATAAATGAGTGGCAACGGAGCCCGTTTGCTACCAATAGTATTCCAGCTCAACTCTCTCTCTCTCTATATATATACTAAAGTACCATTGTAAACGAGCTAACAAAACAATTTTTTGAACTTAAGATTGGAGTACTTAGACCACAAAGAAGACCGCCAATATGGAATTTTTACCAAGTAGCTCCAAAACAAAATCAATAATTGAAAGACCGGCAAAAACACCAATAGACTTAATAGTAGAATGTTTAGTAGGACACTTGCTAGAGAAGGAATGCAGTTAGATATGTTAATAAATATAGACAAAGGTATAGAATTATTTAGGACCCGCAGATTGAAATTATTAAAACATCAAGTATTGTATAAAAAGGGTAAATTTATAGAAAGAACAGCTTTTTATAGGCATGAAAGAAAGGAACTCATATCTTGTTTAAAAAGCCAGCATGCAGTTTTAAACCTAACAGATAAAGAATCAGAAGAAAAAATTTTAGCTGCTAATTTATGACTTACGCATTTAGGCTTAATAGTTGTAGGCATAAAAGAAAAAAAAATAAAGAAAAGAAAAAAAAAATAATATAGAAAAATTATTGGTCCACTTATTACAAAGATTATAAGCTCCAAGAATAATAACAGAAGACATTCAACATCCGCAACCAAGTTCTAGCAAATCAACGGTTTCCTCAGAAGTAGCATCTTCTGTTTTTCCATCCCAAGGCCAAGATACTGGATCTGGCGCCGGCATATCAGATGATATTATTATGATGCATAATTTAGATACTATAGGGTAAAAAAAATCCCGGCTGTCAAAAACAGGCAAAATTAGAATCCTGGCTGTGAGAAAACCTTTGTGGCTTACAGGCAAAAATTAGAGAAAATTATTGAACTAAAAACTAAAAACCATTCCTCAAAATACATTCTCCAAATTTCTCCAAGGAAAATGAGAAAAGCACAACTACTTTCCAGAAAACGTCTACAAGACGACATCTGCTTTTTCAAAAGAAAGAGCATTTTCTGCAAGACAACATCTACTTTAAAAAAGAAGACAAGACAGAAATGACGACTTAGAAGGCTCTCCTTTACACCTAGTGTCACGCCCCGAGCCTGCCTCTTTGGTCGGATTCGGGCCTCGCGAACAGACGCCGGACGGACGACACCTCCTCTGTCCGCCCTAGGCTCTAATCAACATGTACAATCAAAAATCTCAACAAGTCAACGTAGCGAAAAATAATTGTACAAGGTTTGCATGAAGGCAAGCAACAACACAAGTAGTGAAAGTTCTAACTACTATACTAAACATCCATTCATCACATGTCATTTGATTACTTTAAATCAAATACAAGGAAACTATTCTTTAACATTCATTGTTTTTCCATTCAGTTACATTACATTGGCATTTTATCCAAAATATGATTGATTTACATCCTTACATTACCAGTTCAACATACAAAAGTTGAAAATAAACTATAGGGCATGCCTATAACTCCGAGGCCGCTATCTACGGCGCTAATCCCTTGCCTCGATCCTCCGCCGCCCCGTTTGCGCTGGGATCTGTAGGGATAGTGGTGTGAGAACTACAACGAAGTTCCCAGTGGGTTCGGCCGCCGACCGCGTCGAGTCGCCAACTAGGTCTATTTCAGGCATATGTAATTCAAGAAAATAGAAATTGCAAACCAACTAATGCAACCTATTACAATGCCTGCAAAATAGATGTCAACAATGAGATAATCGAATACATGATAATTATGCATGCATGTCCTTGTTCTTGTTCTCGTTTTCTTTTCACTTGGCCTTTACCCAATCGTCCCGAGGTTCAACAAGTTCACCCCAACTCACAATCCATGTATCCCGTCTACCGGGAGAGGCACAAGGCACAACTACCCGAGGGATCTTCGCCTGGGTACTTTCCCGTGGTGTCTACACTCCGGAGTACACCGTTTGTGGAGGAGCGACCTCTCACAAGCCGGAATTGATACATGTGAGTATGATCCCATCCTCAATTTTGAGAAGGTAGCCAAACCTGTCCCAAGTTCCAATGCCCATGATAGGTCTTTGCCTAATCATGCATATCACTATTTCTGAGTCACAATGGTCTTGATGCCACAATGAATAACCTTGTTCAACTGTTTTCATTTTTGGTGCCAATCTGGTCACTAATGTCAATGTCACCATAGTTTACTAATATCACAGTCTTTTCTTGTATTCACTTACACATAGAGTTCTTTGTCATATTCATTGTTCACATATTTCTTGTCAACGTATATGTTTTTCTAAGCATATAATTGAATCTCAACCATCAATACAATATTTTACCCTATATGCATGAATGCTACTGTGAAACAACCGTTGTACTCTAAAAGTTTAAGCTGTTAGAGAACGGTGTTTAAACATTTTTATATTCAACACTCCCCCTCACGTCTGGGCTCGAGACTTCTTGGTCGGCCCATGACGTGGACTTGAATTAAATGGGAGGAAAGTAATATGCTAGGAGCCTGGCGTGATTCGAACTCAGGACCTCCTGCTCTGATACCATGTGAAACAACCGTTGTACTCTAAAAGCTTAAGCTGTTAGAGAACGGTGTTTAAACATTTTTATATTCAACAGCTACAATATCAATATGCTCAAATAATGTGACATAGATATAGAAAGAGATCCGGTGTTTCCGGACAGCACCCCCCACCTTTCTATGATGCTAGGAGGCCGTGATCCTGTTTTCGTAATTTTTAGACTCTTGTGCTGCAAGCTGCGACAATCTGTACCAACTTGACTTCTTTCTTTAATATCTCCGCAACCGTTCGTCGGATCGACGAACCGAGCGCGCCAACGCATTCGTTGACCTACCAATTAGGTTAAAAAGAGATCAATTCCATGATTGAACCTCAAAATCCAAAAACCCTAATTTTTTGGTCCTTGTATAACATCATCTTCCCCAACAAGGTCCCTAGCATGAATACTATAGGGAAACTCGTCTACACATCTTCTAGAACTCATACTAGAAGAGAAAAGACCAAAACCTAACTTAGAATCATAAGAACTCACCTTTGGAGCTCAAGCTTTCCTTGTTCTCTTGCACACTAGCAAGTAACACCTTCCAATTTGCCTTCTTCTTCTTCTTGAGTCCTTCAAAAAGCCTCTCTTGTTCATCCTAAAGAGAGAGAGGGAGAAGGAGGGAAGGTTTTAGAGAGAGAGAGAGAGAGGGAAAGGTGATGGTGGTTGGGAGGGGTAAATGAGCTCTAACCCAATGCCCCCTCACATATACACCCATCTCATGGCCTATTTGCATTTAAACCCCTCAACTTTGCATTTTTGCAACAACCCTCACTGGGTAGATTTCGTATGCGGGGCCGGTCCCCGAGAGCACACCTTTTGGGACTTAGCCAATTTTCCACTTTCCTCGGCTGGCTACGCAGGTAGGGACCGATCTCTCCTTCAGGGACCGGACCCTGGGAGACCGGTCTTCCTCTCAAGGATCGGTTCCTGTAAGGTGCATTTTCAGGACTTAGCCGATTTTTCATCTTGCTCGGCTGCTACGCATACGGGGACCGGTCTCTCCTTCAGGGACCGGTCCTCGAGAGTCCAAAATCTGGGACTTAGCCAGATTTTGAAATTTCTCTCTCTCGGGTCCCAAAACCTCATACCAAGGTTCTAATGCGCTTATAACCCATTAATACTCGTTCCACTTAGCGTTCCGCTCATTTCAA
Source organism: Aechmea fasciata (assembly GCA_025177825.1). NCBI lineage: Eukaryota > Viridiplantae > Streptophyta > Magnoliopsida > Poales > Bromeliaceae > Aechmea > Aechmea fasciata. Next base: position 3,171,610 of record CM045935.1, read on the forward strand.
CAGAACTCGGCACGATTTACGGGGAAATGATATGTTACACCTAGCATCTACTCAGAGGCATCTTTACAACTAACAACTTCTCAGCACTTCCAGACCCTTCTTTGCACCACTATAAATGGAAGGCTTCCCCACCAACACAAAGCATAGAGGACATTAAGAGTGAGAACAAGAGAGCCCTTAAGAGCAATAGTTTATGGCTTCCTTTATTTCTTTCCTTTCTTTGTAAATTTTTCCATCTCTTCTTAGTGTATAAAGTTTGTCTTGTAAACAAGTTCCTCATCCTCCTTTCGGGCCTTCCCGAAAAGGAGACCTTGTATCTATAATCATGTAAGTCTTTACATTTCTTGTTTAATATATTTCTTGTCGTTCTTCTATCCATTATATTTTTCTTGCATCATGTAGACCTATTATCTTGAACCAACCCTAGGTTATGTCAGGATTTCTCTTTGAATGAATACTTCATCTTGATCAGTCGTAAAACATATACGCTTGGCAGATTTAGTAACACCTTGAATATCTGTTTAAGCCGTCATGCCAACACAAGGTGCTAGGCCGTTAGATGATCTGAAAGCTCTGAAAATTGATGCCAGGAGGGTCTTGTGCACCATTAGTTTGTGCACCATTAGTTTGTCTTAAGTGGTATTCATCTAACCCGAAGTCCCATTAGTATAGCCAACCCTAGGAGCAAGCTTTTAGGTCACTTGTACCAAGAAAAATATAATGAGATAAATAATTATAAGAAATAATTAAAATGAAATTCAAAGACTTATATTTCTATAGATATCACAGAAAGGAGTACTAAGTAAGAATATTACAACCTGTTTTTCCTTACCCCTTATATCTTTTTCCTTTTATAGCTTTTCCTTTCTTTTTATCTTTTCTCTATATTTCTTACTTTCCCTAATCTTTAAAATCCATAAAAAAAGTGTCTATATTATTCATAAAACTCTTTTTTCTTTATATGTTACCCCCTCTCTCTCTTGTGTATAAACTTCATATATATCTCTCATTTTCAACCTACACCCTTTGTCTCTTATTTTTTATGTTTTCTTTTCTTTTTAATTCTTCTCTTTCTCGTTTCTCGTCTCTTTTTTCCTTCTCTCTAAACATATATATATATATATATATATATATATATATATATATATATATATATATATATATATAGAATTGAGCTCCTATACTTTTAAAAGTATGAAGTCATTGGTGCTTGTAAGTTTTTAACCCTTGGATTAATAGATGTGCGGTTAGGATGATGTGGGCCCCCTTGGATTAAGTGGATGGTTGGTTGAATAGTGTAATCTAACGGATGAAAATGATCAAAGTTGTAGATCTAACGGTAAAAAATTCACAAGCACCAAATGCTTGGTGCTTTTACAAGCACCATAGCCGGACTCTCTCTCTATATATATATAGAATTATATATATATATATATATATATATATAGAGTGGAGCTAGAATACTTTTGGAAGCACCAACTCCTTGGTGCTTCCAAGTTTCTAACCCTTGGATCCACTCCTTAATTTCTATTACCCCTTTGATTAAACACTATTTCACCTACCACCACCTACCACCATCATCTCAACCCTACATCTCTCCATCCAATGGTTAAAAACTCACAAGCACCACCTACTTGGTGCTTTTAGAAGTATTCTAGCTCAACTCTCTCTCTATATATATATATAGAGTCCGGCTGCTATGCTATCAATAGCACGAAGCACTCTGTGCTACCAAGTTTTCCGCCGTTAGATCCACCCCTTTGATGATTTTTACCCGTTAGATCATACTATTCAACCAACCACTCACTTAACCCTAGGGGGCCCACATCATCCTAACCACACATCTCTCAATCCAATGGCTAAAAACTTGGTAGCACCACTGACTTGGTGCTATTAATAGCATAGTAGCCTAGTTCTATATAGAGTCCGGCTGCTATGTTATCAATAGTACGAAGCACTCTGTGCTACCAAGTTTTCCGCCGTTAGATCCACCCTTTGATGATTTTTACCTGTTAGATCATACTATTCAACCAACCACTCACTTAACCCTGGGGGGCCCACATCATCCTAACCACACATCTCTCAATCCAATGGCTAAAAACTTGGTTGCACCAGTGACTTGGTGCTATTAATAGCATAGTAGCCTAGTTCTATATAGAGTCCGGCTGCTGTGCTATCAATAGCACGAAGCACTCTGTGCTACCAAGTTTTCCGCTATATAAAAGGGAACCCTCAAATCTGCTCGCCACTCAACTGCAGCTATAGGCTGTCTTGAAGCCCTCTGACTTTTCCTTGTTGACACATGAAGTTTTGGTGATTCCATCAAATTTAATGCCTCATATTACTTTTCATTAAATGGAACTACAAGCTTCGTTAACATATAGTAGTTGATCGCTGAAAGAGCCATTGAGTTTAACAAAAGGTTTAAATATCCAATTTAATTGGCTAGTATAGCTTCAATGAGAGTAACCAAAAATCGATGCCCTTATAAATTAGGGGAAAAAGAGAATTTGAAGGGCCTATTTCAAAATGGCCTAGAGTATAGGGGGTCTCAACACAGTTTAATCAAATCAAGTTCAGCAAATTCAGATTAACATTGTTTAGTGTTTAATCAGCATTATCTTATGAACAGCTAATGGGTCCCACTAGTATTGATCAAGATTTGATCTCTATGGTTGATTCGGACAACATTTGTCATAGCGACGGCGGCCTGCTGTGCAGGGCTGGTTGCCCGATAGTGAAAAATAATTGCCTAGTTGCAAGTTGCAACTCTACTGATTATCTTGGAAATGGTATCCAGTGTCCTACAAGAAAGCACCGGAAGCTCAGTAAGATGAATAAGCACTAGGCTTTGGCTTTTTGTATGGCAATGGGACAGAAGAAAGAGATTCAACTTATTCTTGCTTGACATTTTCCTTCATGAAAATTTATATGCTAATGTTTGGTAACTGGTAGCATAACTTGTTATGTAAAATCAACTAACTGTTCGGTCCATCTTCTATAGCTACAACTTTTCCAAACTTTGCTGCAGGTGCCGTGTGATAAAAGATGTTTACATTTGTAATTGTCCCTAAAAGAGCATTTCTTTTGCTTATTGATATTCAAGAAAGCCTTTTAGGCTCATGCCTTGCCTTTTGAGGCTATTGATATATAGTATCTGGCTTGTGCCTCTGGTTTTTAGATACTGTATCTCAGTATAAGTTATATAAGCTTTGATACTTCTCTAATATTTGTATTTTGTTCAGTATAGGCTATAGGTGGATCACAAAGTTTCTCGCCCTTTGCTGTTATGCCATGCTACTTATGCCAGGTTTCGTCCAAAGTGAGTAATGGAAATTTTTGAAAGTTTACTGAACATTACAGTGATTCTAGTACAGATAGCTTTTCAACATCTTGAGCAAATTTTGAAATTATCTTCTTGTTTGATTGTTTGAGGATAAAAATAATTAAATATCATCCGTACATTTGAGCTATCACATAGTAAAATATCCCACACCCAATCTAATCTAGTTGCTTTATTCCAGTTGGATATTATTACTTCTTCTCACCACAAGTCCGTAGGAGTATAGTTTATGGAGAACAGCCAAGGAACAGGTGAATATTTCTTATCAACGATTGCGTTCGTTCTACCTAATCCTTAGATTTCATTCATGTAATGCAATTGTTATTCTGCAATTGTTTGTATTAATAGACAAACATCATAATGTGCCAATCATTTGCTTTCGAATCTGTTTAGTCCAGCTAGAGCTTTTATAGTAGTGTTTTCTAATTAAAATTATTTGAATGAGCAGCTAGCATCTTTCAAGAAAAATCTTCTCAACAGCTTATCACCATAGTAGAAGTAGAATATCCGATTTAAAGTTTCTATTCCTGAAAGCTTAAAAGCTTAATTTACTTCGCACAATTTTTTTCTCTAGAGGCTTTTGCTATTTGAATAGGTGTTCTAGAAGCTATACCATACAAACACTATGCTGAGCGGCGTCAAGGCATACTTAATTGAATAGGCAGAAATGTTTCTGCAGGTTGGATTTGTATTTACCTACCAATATGAATGGTCTACAACCTGTTGTGGCATTTGTGACTGGTGGAGCATGGATCATAGGGTTAGTAGCTCCAATTTTGGCATTCTTCTCTTTTGGAATTTGTACAGAATTAATGTTTGTTTACCTGTTGAAATTTGGCTTACCTGCTGAAATTTGCTCTTTTAGCTATAAAGCTTGGGGTGCTCTTTTAGGCAGACGATTGGCAGAGAGAGGCATGATAGTTGCATGCATAGATTACAGGTATCTATTTAAGGACCTAATACGACAGTACAATGTTTATGTCTTTAATTGTGGAAATACACAGCTAGGCCTATTTAGTTTCTATTAAATATGTAACATTTTAATTGTGGAGATCTTTCTGCAGAAATTTTCCTCAAGGGACAATTAGTGACATGGTAGAAGATGCTTCTCAGGGAATCTCATTTGTGTGCAACAACATTACTAGTTATGGAGGTGATGCTAACAGGTACATACTAGCAGTTCATGATGCAAATTTCTATTCTGTATCACTGAGACAATTTTCCCTTTATACTTCAGGTACGGCCGTGCCTAACTTTTTATCTCCTTTGGTGGGAACTGAACATTTTTACTTAATAGATTCGTTGATTGAAACATGATTTATAAGACCTTTGTACTAATTTTGCCGTGTGAGGACTGGTGTTCTTAGGCAAGTGGCACATGTCCAGGCTAGTAGGGTATGCATGCTGTGAAGTAAATCAGGCCAATCGTGATGCAACTTTCATTGCTCATTACTCATTAGTGTTATTAGTCATATATACAAAGTCATGTGTGATTGTGTTGATTATTTTATTTTGCAGTGTAGAATGAAAGCTTATATGATGTATCTACCATCATTGCCATCGTCAATTCATCATTCAAGCAATTCCCAATAATATGGGACTGTTGCACAGGCATAGTCGCATGGATATGAGATATAGATATGATTATGATATGACATGGATACGGCGATATGACAAATTATGAAAGTCTTAGGATATGATATGTAGGGTATACGGTAATAAAAAGTTATTTTTAATGCAAATATTATTATTATATATAATAATATACATTTAGAAAGGTTAATAAACTTTGAATGATTACTTAATGACTTAATGTAAAGCAATAAACTGACTAACTTGTGTAAAGATATAAACATAGTTGACTTTTGTTCATGATGTAAAATTGACCAGACCAGTTGTAATCATTAGTTTATGTCAACCATGAAATAATGGTACAGGTGTCATCTGACTACAATGTAACTCGATCCTCTATCTGGCAAGTATTCAAGGTCTGTTTGGTTCACGTTATCGTGCCAGAATTACAGGGAATCCTGTAGGAATTTTTTCTGATTGCTGAGTTTGATTCATTTTGCATATAATTTGGTTTGTAATACAACATTACTAACAGCGCAAGATAACCCAAGAACTATTACCAGAGAGGGGGCTGAATATCTTGCATTACTAATTGCGGGTTATCTTGCAATGTAAGAAAAATTCCAAAGTTATGCCTCCCTGTCATTAATTGCTTCAAATTTAAATTTAAAATAAATTCAAAATTTCTCATTTAATAGAAATAGTTAAGTTTGAATTTAAAATTTACATTTTCTAAATTTAACTTTGAAGTTGAATTTTGAATTCTAATATGAATTTGAACTTTGAATTGAAAAATCTGAATTTGAACTTAAAATTCGAATTTAAAATCTGAATTTAAATGTAAAATTGAATTCAATTTCTGAATTTGAATTTGGAATTCGGGTTCAAAAACAAAATTTGAAAATTGAAATTTAAACTCGAAATCATGATTTGGATTTAAAATTTGAACTAATATTTATATTTAAATTTAAATCTGGATTTAATTTTAAATGTAGATTCAAATTTTACATTCAATTTTTAAATGAATATGCATATGAGGGTACTTTTGCAATAATGCAAGCTGTACTGTTAGGATAACTGAAATATATAAGATGAACCGAACAGAGTAATCTTATATATGCGGCAATCGGACATTGCATTACTACGCCAAACCAAACGCCGTAATACAATTAGTAGTAATATGCTTCAGAGATGTCATGTTACTAATTATGTTGAAATAAACTGCAATGTTGCATAGTGCGAACCTAACTGGCCCTTTAGCGTATCCAAGGATTAAAGTGCCCATCGGCACGGGCTGTATCTACTGTGTCGTACCGTGCCAGCAGGATATTGGTACGATACGGCACCCGTGCCAATGACACAATTCAAAACCTCTATTCTTTAAATTAGTAAGTAATTTTCTCAATGAAGTTCTAAAGATTTGATAAAAATACATAATAAATAATTGGCATATTTTGTTGCTAAAGAAAATAAATATTTCATGCCATTACGTGTCAGCACCTATATATTTTTTGTGACCGGCACTCATCAGCGCGTGTGGCACGCACCGTGCCGGCAAGTTTCCGGCATGACCTTGTGCCACGACACCTAAATATTTGAGCGTATCCCTCAAGTATCCGTCAAATATTCGGTAATTTTTTGAATTTTAAAGAAGTCGGATACTCTAAAAGTATCCGACACGTATTTGGCGGGTATCAGGTAAGTATTGGTATATCCAGTACGATACGATAGGTAAAATGAAGTATTTGTGCATTATAAATATGAGTAGGCAAGGGACTAATATTAAAGTGAAAAGGCTCCATCTTTTTATGTGAGAAAACCATCCGCAAGGGATGGGGCGTTTGGCAGAGCCTTACATACAAGTTGACATATAAACTCAAGGATAGGGTCAAAGTTAGCAGAATATAGCAGTGTTTTTGACTGGTCATCAACTTGACATTAATCCTTGAGTAGTGATTTCTAAGTTTTTGTTTTGAAATATTTTGAGATGTTGACTACATATTTGCCTGTATGTTGCAGTATTTTCGATGCCTTTTAGAATATTTCTGATTGTCGTCAAATAGGTGTTGTAGAAGAATCATTTTTTTCCCCGTTAAGCCTTTAAAAACCAACCATCAGGGGTTTTTCTTTTTATGCATTTTAGCAGTTGCTAACAAGTGTTCCTATGAACTACAAGACAAATTTTGGGTTTACATATTGCATAGATAACTTCTAGGCTTCCTTTAAATGTTATATTGATGAGAGAAATTGAGCAGCATGTCGCCAAAGGAACTGAAAGAGAATATTAATAATAAGTGTTATAAAAGGATGAAAAAAAATAAAAGAAGAACTTAACGGAGAGAAAATTCCAGACCATTATGAAACAAATTTAATAGTTCGTTTGGTATAGACGTTAATACGTATCAATTTGGTTAATGCATTCTCTGCCCTGTAGAAAGTGAAGAACCCTCTCACATAGTAATTAATTAATTCCAAACTACGCTAACCCTAGGGTGGCAATTTGTGCTGCCATTTTATGTTGTTGTGTCAAAGGTAAGGTGTAGCATATTTGGGCTGGGCTGACACAACTAATTGATAATATCAAAAAATTAGATCCAAGAATAACACGACACGACACGACACGTGGCATGTTCAATAATGGCTTGTGTTCGGATGTCAAGAATTGAGCTCATTTAATGCAGCCTACACTAGATGAAACAAAACTAACCTCACCCCCTTACCACAACCCATTTGACCTATTAATCTATTCTGAATTATAAGAAGCACGCGTTTTGTTTGCATTAATTCATTTAATTGTGTCCATCTTTGTGGTGGAATTGTATTTGTAATAACCTGACCCGCTTATTAATTGTATCACAAATGTTGACACATTTTCAATCCCGAAATGACTTGTGACAAACCTGTACCTGCTTTATCTCTTGTTTGGTTGTAGTCGTATGCCATTGTTGTGTTCAAAATTGTCTCTAGCTGTTTGCAGTATTTTAATCTAGACGGTCGGTCAAGTTAGAGAACTTTTATGATGACTAAATACCATGAACATGAAATTCCAGCTATGTTTGGAATCATAGTGATCTCTGTTAGTCTGTAGGAACCAATTTTGAATCTCAAAAGATATCCTAAGATATGTTAGAAGATTCTACAGAAAATCTACAACATATGGAGTTCTTTACAAATTCCATTTTTCTCAAAATATTCTATAGCAAACTTATGTTAGGATTACTGACATGTACCATTATTAAAAGAAAGTTGATTTAAAGGGAAGTACTGTTACTATGAAGAAGTAAAATAATCGAAATGGGAAATGTATTTTCATATCAGATATCTTTTTTTAAAAAGTTTTATAGGAACATTTTGAATGTTTTAAAGGACCCAAATAATTGTCGTCTGGTTTTCTTGTGGTGGTTGTACTGCTTGAATTTGAAATCAGGTGGACTACACAATCTTGCATGGTGTTCTGTAATCTGGCATTGCGTCTGTAATCTGACATTTTGTCTTCATCTGGCCATTCTCTAGCTTTACAATAATTTATTATTATCATTTCTTTTCAACTTGCAGTTGAACTGATCGTCCTATTGCATATGTGGTTTGCGATTTGTTCTATCATTTAGTCTGTAGGAGATGGCTTACATACTTTCTCTAAACAAACTTGCATGAGGAACTTCTTTGATTTGTATAGAGGTTTTACTTATGCTGTCAATTAAAACAAGGAACATTCTGTGTTGTTGTTCTCTGTTAAGGTCAACTTATGCCATGTTCTTTTCAACAGGATCTACCTGGTTGGGCAATCTGCTGGTGCACATATTGCTGCTTGTGCTCTTCTGAACCAAGCAATTAAAGAATGTGGAGAAGGAGAGAGTTCTTCTTGGAGTGTCTCTCAGATAAAAGCATACTTTGGTATATCTGGCGGGTAAATATTTGGTTATCCCAGCTGCCTATCAGTTTGTTGAACTTATCTATGTAAAGCTGACATTTAATAGTAGCTTCCTACCAAAAAGTAGATTCTTCTAGAAACCAAGCATTCAGCAAACAACAATTTTGGAGCTATTGCTGGGATGGGCATCTGAAATAATCTTTTCGGCCCTTAAAAATATGGTGCTTCCATTTGGAGCTTCTACTTATGCTGCATTGAGAAGCCATTGCAGAGAAATTAATTTTTTTTTTAAAAAGACAAGTGGTTAGTGATTCTGCATTCTTCAAACAGCTCCATTCCAATTGTTATTGTGCACAAGTTTCTAGGCAGGCAAAACTGGCCCAGAGCACCCTGCTACAGCCTGAAAATTGTGCTTAATAATCAAGGACAAGCTAGGATTGGGATATATTATGATTTGTTTAAGGCTAATTTACTACATTTTAGTGTTCAAATATATTTTGGTCAGTCTAGTAATATTATTTGTTTTGGGCATCTCTGAATTAGATTCTAGTTTGGGTCTATGTTGCACAGATACGGATACGGGGATACGGAAACGACATGATACGGATACGGCGATACGGCAATTTCAAAAACTTATAGGATACGATACGCGAGATATACTTGAATAAAATATTATTTTAAATATATTTAAATATATTTTGATTATATGTAATGATATATTGAGAACAATCAGGATATCTGGACTATATTAAGGAATATATTCTAATATGCATTAACTTGTATAATTGTTCTACGTATGTTCATAAAAAAAGGTAATCAATCATATAAAATAATAATCCAAAAAGTATCAAACCAACTATCATTCAACTTGATCAAATGATAATAATTAATAGATATGTAATCGCACAAACTAGATAATTAGACATTCAATATATATGTCTGTTTTGTTAGTTTTATTATTAAAATAGTAATAAAAATATACTAACAATTTAATAGAGAAGGAAAAAAAATCATATTTTCTATAGCCTATATTTTCTATAGTCTTTGTTGCTTAATGCTAGGTTGACAAATTGGATGAAAAAGAATAAATACTGTATGAAGATAGAACGAGAGGGAATGACTTCTACCATTCAAGAACAAAAAGATAGATGAAATGACAAATTGAACATAGATTGGCGTTTTTCTCACTCTTTTCCTTCTTTCTAATAGGTTTGGACTTGAGCTTTTAAAAAAATTTTAAGTTTCGATCATTTTAGACCAAAAAAGAACCTAACCGTGTCCCCTCCGTATCCCTCCGTATACCTCATGTATCCGAGCCGTATCCGATATTTTTTTATTTTTTAAAAATGCCGAATACTTCATTCCCGTATCGGACACGTATCGGGCGCGTATCGGTATCCGATACGTATCCGATACGGGTACGGCATGAAATTTGAAGTATTCGTGCTTCATAGGTTTGGGTCCATAAGTAAAGAGTTTGCACTCTATTTGCCAAGCTAGAGAGTTGTTTTCCGATCCTGATTGTCAGCTGTCTGTGTGTATGCTTCCTTTATTAGATGTTTCAGCAGAACTCAAATTACTGCTAAATTTAGGAATCTGCTGAAAAAAGTAGGAATTCATTGCTGTCTGGAATTTCTCCTGGAGTCCAATTTGGTCTAAATTATAGGGTGCTTTAAATTTGTATCATTTCAGTTGAGATCTTTCATATTAATGAAATTAATCAAGTGAATTACAGGCCAATTCTGGGGGAAGCAATGAGGTCCTTTCAATTTATTCCTCTTTCATCATGCCTTTTGTGTTCTCTCTCAGGAACCTTTTTAATTTCCTTCCTTCTGTCTATTTCATTAGTCTTGGCTAGAAACAAGGAACTCCAGTAAAGAGGAAATCACTGAATTCTCATTTTTGCTGCAGTTAATGTTCTTTTCTGCCGCAGTTTTTTGAGTAAAAACAGAAAACTAAACATATCCCAATGTAAGCAATTTGTACAATGATTTTTTTTTTCTTTTTATTTTGTACCCTGCACTTCTCAATCCTCATTTTAATTAATCAAGATTAATTTTCAATTTGTTCTCTAAATGCAGTTAATCAAATCTGACCTTTATGTTAAATTATTTTATCTGCAATACAGCAATAACTTTTGGTCATGGTACGTTTCTCTTGTTAGAATAGTTGCTTTGATTCTACTGTATGTATCTACTCTCAAGCTAAAGAGAATATATCGTAGATCTCTAAGCTCATCTGAAGATATTGCCTGTGTTTATAACAGGTACAATATTGTAAACTTGGTTGATCACTTTCATGCACGAGGTTTGTACCGCTCCATTTTTCTCAGGTAATTAATTATTCATAACCTGTTTCCAGTCTTTGTATTCATATTTTTGTCTTATATACTTATGGAAGATGCCTTTTACTTTTCAACCTTCTACTTTTCAACCGTTTCTACAGCACTGTAGTAATAGTTTGGTTCCTACTTTTTCACAGCATAATGGAAGGAGAGCAATCATTGCGGCGGTTTTCTCCTGAAGTAGTTGTGAGGGACCCAAGTGCCAGTCATGCAGTTTCTCTATTGCCGCACATTGTCCTTTTCCATGGTACAAGTGACTGCTCTATACCTTCAAGTGCCAGGTTCGTTTGTTTGGGCAAGCAAAGCAAATGAAGTAAAGAAACTTACATTTGAATACTAACACTAGATACGACTCACCACAACTTGGGAAGATATTTCTCAATAGGGACTTTTCTTATGAGATGACATCATTATGAACTAATCTGGAACTTCACCTCATAAATGATATAATAAAAATGAGTGCTAATAAGTTGGATAAGGTTTGATCTCTAATTTAACCTCACTTCAATTGCTTCATAGTGAAACTAAGTAAATGATAATTTATACTTAAAAGTTACATAGTTAAACCTGATGCTTGGTCTCTTTGAGTGTTTGTGTTTTTGCTTATAATGTACGCAGCTGAGGAATCTTCTCATGTTCTATTTATACATTTTGTGGATGGATTTGTTTTTTGTTGGCCTTGATTTGTTAGTATGGATTTGTAACATGTCTTTCAAAATTCATGGAATTGCTTTTAAAGCTCTATAACTCCATTATTCATGTATTTAGTTTGGTTAAGTTTGATTATGCTAAGGTATTAGCTAGGAGAAAAGTTATAGATGTGCTCCTCAAAAGCTCACATTTTCTTTACGTGAAATGCAACGATGTATTACTTCTACACAAGAATATGCATCAAATGAAAATTAAAATCCTATGGTGAACTAGAAGTCATGTGTATGATGAACATCGGTGATTGAAAAGACGCAAGGTGCAAGAAGACGCAAAGGCCTTGTCTGCCGCGAACGAATCGGTCCCGCCGTAGGTGTTTCTAAGGCGAGTGGTCATTCATGGTACATATTAAATTTTATTTTTGATATCAGGATTACAGGTTCATGGTTTCCAACAGGCTAAAAAATCTGCTGTTAATTAACCCACACTTTCAATGTTAAGGAACCCTCGATTAAGAGACCGAATATAACTGCTGATAATAAAAGGGATCAAACATGCAAATTAAATTTTATTAATATGATTTGTCGTGTACATGGCTTAAGTAGGGGCATTCCCCCACTGTACATAGATTTCGGTTTATAGACTTGATGGTCGATTGGGATGAGATTACTCAGTTTAATGACATGGCGGTCAAAAAGGAGTTTGATATTGATTCGCTCAGTTTAATGACTTGGCGGTCAAAAGGGTTTGATTTGATTGCTTAGATTAACGACTTGACGGTCAAATGTTCAGTTTAATGACTTAACAATCATTTGTTCAGTTTAACGACTTGACAGCCATATCTGAACTTAATTTGCTCAGTTTAGCGACTTGGAGGCCGATTGAAGTTGAGATGCTCAGTTTAGCGACATGGGGGTCGATTTTAAATTGAGTTGCTCAGTTTAATGACATGGCAGCGGATTGAGTTTGAGGTGCTCAGTTTAATGACATGGCAGTTGGATGTTCAGTTTAATAACTTAACAGTTATTTATTCAATTTAACGACTTGACGGTTATATTTGAACTTGATTTGCTCAGTTTAGCGACTTGGCAGTCGATTGAAGTTGAGATGCTCAGTTTAGCGACACGGCGGTCGGTTTTAAATTCAGTTGCTCAGTTTAATGACGTGGCAGTAGGTTTGAGTTTTGGTGCTCAGTTTAATGATGTGGCAGTCGGTTTAAGTATTGGTGCTCAGTTTAATGATATGGCAGTCGGATGTTTAGTTTAATGACTTAACAGTTATTTATTCAGTTTAACGACTTGACGGTTATATCTGAACTTGATTTGCTCAGTTTAGTAACTTGGCGGTCGATTGAAGTTGAGATGCTCAGTTTAGCGACATGGCGGTCGGTTTTAGATTGAGTTACTCAGTTTAATAACATGGCGGTCGGCTTGAGTTGAATTTTATGAAATTGGTTCATGAAATTAATTCATGCTAGAAGCCTATTTGTAAAGTCCATAAAATTAATTGATGAAATTAATTCATGATACGGGCTATTTGGAGAGCCCATAAAATGAGTTCATGAAATTAATTTATGATGGAGACCTATTTAGAAAACCCATTGAATTGGGATCATTAAATTAATTCATGACAGAGGCATATTTGGAGGGCCCATGAAATGGGTTCATTAAATTAATTAATTCATGATATGGAGCTATTTAGAAAGCTCATGAGATGGGTTCACGAAATTAATTTATGATAGGGACCCATTAAGAGAGCCCACTGAATTGGGTTCATGAAATTAATTCATGACAGAAGCCCATTTGGAGGGCCCACGAAATGGACTTATCGAGCCATTTGAAAAGCTCACGAAATTAATTCATGATAGAGTTTCATTTAGAAAGCCCATTGAATTGGGTTCATGAAGTTACTTCATGATAAGAGGGCCTATTTAGAAAGGCATTGAATTGGGTTCATGAGATAAGAGGGCCCATTTGGAAAACCCATGAAATTAATTTATGAAATTAATTCATGATAGGGGCCATTTGGAGAGACCCATGAATTTAATTCATAGAATTAATTCGTGATAGGGGACCCATTTGGAAAGCCCATGAATTTGGTTTGGGTTGGCGGCATTTGGATGACATAGGTTTGGTAGGTTTGGTTGGGTTTTATTTGCGGACTTTGGAATTTTTTTTTCTTGGGGTTTTATTTGTGGACTTTCGGTTTTGGATCTAATTTGTGTACTTTGGGTTTTGGATCTTATTGGTGGGCTTTGGGTTTTGAATCTTATTTGTGGACTTTGGGTTTTGGGTTGAGAAATTTATTCATATAGATTTTTATTGGTTTTGGACCCAAATCTACATGTGGGTTGAGATAGGTTTCGAGCTTTACATGTTTTGGGCCCGAATTTGCATGTGGGCTAGATAGAGAAATTTATTCATATGGATTTTATTGGTTTTAGACCCAAATTTGTATGTGGGTTGAAATGGGTTTCGGGTTTTAATGTTTTGAGCCTGAATTTGCATGTGGGCTTGATTTTTATTGATTTTGAATCCAAATCTGCACATGGGCTGGATTTCGGGCTCTACAGGTCGTGGGCCCGAATTTGCACGTGGGCCTGGTTATTAATTTTTATTATTTTTTTTGTGGACTGCTTGTGGAATTTTGTCCATTGGGCCCATAAGGAAATTATGAGTTGAACATATTTCAATTAAATAGCTCAAATCCATTTCCTCAAATTTTTTTGTTCTTTTTTTTTTTTTTTAATTTTTATTGACGGAGAGAATCCAACTCATTTTTTTCTTTATTTTCTTTTTTTTTTTTTACGGAAAGAAAGGGAACAAACCTTTTTTTTTGTTTTTTTGTTTTTCTTTTCTTTTTGTTTTTTTGTTTGTTCTTCTTTTTTTTTTGACTGACTAAGAGAGAGGAAACCCAACTCCCTCTCTCTCTCTCTGTACGAAATTGAGAGAGAGAGGAAGGGTTGCCTTTTTTTTCTTTCTATTTTTTTACTTTTTTTTTGTTTTTTTTTTGTTTATTTTTCTCGTTTTTTTTTGTCCAAGTATGCGGAATTGATCACGTCGAGCCGAAGATAGCGATAAGATCGAATCAAATTATGCATATCACGAAGATGGCATATGGTTCGAGAAGCCAGCAAGCGCAAAAAGGGGGGAAAAAATTTCTTTCTCACCTTTTTGTTTTCTCGGGTTCTTCTCTCTCTCTCTCTCTCTCTCTTTTTTTTTTTCTTTTTTTTTCTTTCAAATCCTCTTTCTTTCTTGTGCTAAAAAAAAAAAAATCGTCCGAACCTCTTTTTCGAAGTTTGGATCATATTTTTATATAGGATTCAAAAGTGATTCTCTTTTGGGAATAATTTAAAAAATCAACTTATTGAGAAAACAAACCTCAATCAACTAATTTATACTACTTTTGTCATGCCCCGGATTCCTCGTTCTCCGGGAACGCCGACAAATCCGTCGTATACAAACGAATTTCCCCTGTATACGAAGCGTAGCTGTGTCCGTAAAACATACAATACTACAACCAGTAGTATAGAGCTTTAATGAAACTAAACAGGTAGAACATAAATAAGTTCCATATACATACAAAGCATCTGGATACAAAAGTGCTCGCCTTAGCGAGTTACAACATCCGTATGTGCAGGAAATCCCAAAATAAAAGTACTATTACCTGCAGTAGGTGATCCTCTATCTCAGCAACTCGACGGGTAGGGCTCTAACTCGCGAGGCCTTTGCCTCGATCAGCCTCAGGAGGAGCAGCAGTCGGAACAGAAGGCTCTGCAACAATAACAGAAACAAAAGGGCGTGAGAAGTACTGTAAAAACAAGTAGTCCTCTGTGGGTGCCGTCCTCAACATCATCGGTCCACCCACTAAGTCTAACAGGGTAAGCGAAAATAGTAAGGAAAGCTGGAAACAATCTACAGCTATATGCCACTATACTATCATGCTCTAAAACCAACACCCATAAACTCATGTCATAACAGATCCAATCTCAAAGAGGACTGTAATCATACCCGTCCTTGGGACTGTGAACACACCCGTCCCGCCCGGTTGCGACTATACAGCTACCTCCACACTAACACTCAGTGGAGAGCAAGTCCAACCTGCACGAACGACACCAACGCAATAGCACAACGCCCGTCTCCGGAGTGGCACTCGTGGGCGCTACCCAACCGAGTATGCAGCGTATCTCTGTCGAGGTCAATCAGGCTCTAACAAGCCAAAGTCAAGTAAATAGGGGTCAAAACAGGTCTAGAAACCAAACTTCACGTGCCCTTGGCACAACCTGTATCAAAACAGTAATCTGGGCCCACCGTCTACCCCGACGGCCCCTGACAACCCAAACAGCTTAGATTCTGCTAAAAAATAAGCCCGGCATCCGAGCACGAGAGTAAATGCAATCTAAACTACCCCGAGTATCCATCGCACTGATAGTGCGATGATAAAACCAAAACACGGTTCCTAGAGCTAAATCGGGTAGTATATGCATATATTGGTTGAAATCACGGTTTTCTCCTAAGTCAAATCTAAGTCCAACATGTATAATTTATTTACTTACTAAACATACTCCAAATTTAGATTTCAATAACATGATGATCCATGAATCCGAGCTACGATATACTATGCAATGACTGAAATTCACACATGATGACCATTATGCACTTAGGATAATAAGCCGATGATTAACCCACCTTAATTGCTAATCCCTGGCAGCAAGGAGGTCTCGAACCCCAAGGAAAACCCAGCCGAGTCCGCTCTTAGTCAGCAACCGAACCTCTCCAATGATCTGAACATCAAACTCCAACAACGCCACCAATAAGTATCATTTTCAGCACTTAAGCTAGGTTAATCCAATTTCAATGTCAAAATTACCTTCTAAAGCTTAACTTCAATGATGGTAGATCCCAAAGCCAGTAATTTAGGTTGGAGTTTGAATCCCTGGTTCAAAAATTCCAATTCTTCTATAGTTAGCATCAAAGAAGACTCAAAGCTCGAAAATCTGCTCAAACAACAGCAGCAGAGAAGAGTTGGAGTTCGACCAAGCGAACCTTCACCAAATTCAGCAATCTTGGGCTTCGTGGATTCCTCTCGAAGTCTAGAATCCAGCGAACCAAGTTTCTTCGCGATCCGACACTCCTACGTCGCGCAGGAGCTGAAACACTGCGAGTCGCCGCTGAAATTCTGCAGGAACAGCACCACAAGCTGAAATTGGAGGAGCTTGAAGCAATTGAAGGGATTTCGATGGATCACTCACCTCAAAAACCACTCTAGGACCGGCGCAACGTCGAGAACGGCGAAAACCCACGCTCGCCCGGCCTCCTTGCAGCACCACGATGACAAATGCACGCTCGAACGGCACCGCGGCGCGACGTCGACGACACTCGACTCCACCCAAGCTCCTCCACTTCAACCGGACTAAATACTAGGAGAAGAGAGGGAGAGCGTACTGAGCCTCTCCTCTCTGTTCTCTTTATCCTGAAAAAAAAGGGGTGGTAGGTAGGTGACAAGTTCAAGGCAAGAAATTACTCAATTGCCCTCTCACCTACCAAAGTGTACCGGTACACACGGGCAAGTGTACTGGTACAAATAGGTAACCCGAGAGCAGTTCTGCGCGGAACTGTACCGACTACAACAGGTTTTTGGCCAGCAAAAGCACGACTGCAACACCTGACCGAACAATTTAACTGTAAAGGCTCGATATCACCTTTCCAGACACTGTTTCGTTGTCGGATGGATATATGGCACGCGTTCATCGCCGTGATATCCACAACACTATTTTTGGCATGTCGGGAGAGCCCACACACACATATACTTAGTTTTGGCTAGCAAGTAGATAACTTAGGCATCGAAGTCCTGATTTGTGCCGACTTTAGCGCCGGGATAGTATACAATACCCCCACTGCCACCAGAGGCTAGTTACGATGGTTTGGCCAGTCAATAAGGCTCGTCCAACTACATGGGCAGCAGCGACGAAGGTTCTCCAAAATCGAAACCAAAACGCGCGATCATGATCAATTTTGCGACATATTGATGCGTCGTTGCAATCCATAAAACCCAGCAAGGGTCTTTAGGCCTCGGACAACCAATCCAAATATCAATCGAGACAGATTGATGATGCTCAACCAGCTACATGACACGAAAAGTGTCAAAACCGCCGTTGCGCCAAAGCCATGCACAATAACGCTATTTCATTGATGAATTTGATGAGAGCTCATTACCTACCCTCTGGCGGTCGGGTAGCTAACTGGCGGCGTAAGTAGGTTGATGACGTGCCTTTGGTTGTCACGAACCAACACCTGGGCTACAATGGTGATCGGGAAGCGAGAGATGGTTGCGGTGAGGGGATTCAGGTACACTATGGTCGCACACCTCCTGGGGCTGTTCGAGGAGCTCCAACAAGGTGAGCATGACATCAGGAATGGGCAAGAGATCATCGTGCTCCTAAGAATGAAAATCACTTGCAATAAGATTGACCAGATAAGCAACCTCACCAGCGGGGCATTTCATCGAGCACAAGGTGGGCAGCGGTGAAAGCGATGGTTCGGGGCAGATTCGGCCGCAACTCATGGGAGCATGGGCAAAGGTAGATGTCGAGAAGTGACGTGCTTGCCAGAATGAGGCTGAATGGAACATGAGCTTGGACATAGAGAAGGTCTAGGAAAAAGCAGTAGCGGTAGCTTGGGGTAGCAGTGACCAGCCAAGGAGAGGTCGAGGGAGGTTCATTAGAGAGGGAAAGGTGCCAAGGAGGTGGCAATGGTCGCACTGGCAGCAGTGGCTATAGCAGGTGCTTGCTTGAAACAGGCAAAAATGGAGAGATAGAAAGTGGATTCTCGGTTTGAGGGTTTGCTTGTCGGCAAGGGATGGTTGGCTGAGGTAGAGTGACTTCGACAGGCTGCCAGATGGCGATGGCGGCCTTGAGTCGCGGATCTCCAAAAAAGGAGAGAGGGAGAGGGAGAGGGAGAAAGATATATTGAGAGGGATCGAGAAAGAGGCTCGAGGAGGTCGCCAATGGGCGGTGCTGACAGGAGGATGGCCGCTGGCGTTGGGAGTGGGCGGTGACCGAGGTTAAGAATTTTGCAATTTCATATATAAAATATCGTGTTTTTGCGAGAAAATCCGCTGATAAATTTTAATTCTCAATCTTCATGTTTGTGCCATTTTGCACAACAATCCCTGAATTTTGTGAAACTTTAATTGATGTGTCCCTCTCGGAGTCTACTACTTTCATATTAGTCTATTCGCTCGCCAAAACTCTTAAAATTTTCACCTAAAATGATAACTTTTTTGCGCATTGCCTTTTTTCCTTATTTCATAGAATTAATTTAGCTCTCTGGTTCACAGTTCCTTGCTCTGAACTCACTCCCATGTGTGTTTTGCACATAAGTTTCTCCAGATGCAAAACCTCACAATTTGACACATGAAATGCCCACCCTTTTACACAAAACTTCGTTTTATTGGTTTCTCTTGCCCCTTTTTTTATTTCCAAAATATCACTTTATCGCGCTAAATAGTACGAAAATCCCTTTCATAACTTACGGCACTGCCAAACCTCGAGAATGGTGATTTTTGTTTCGTTAAAACTGTCCAATTTCACGATAGTCTGCTATCCTTAATGAAAATTACTGTAAAAACTTTGGGTTCTACACTTGATGTGACTATTAACTTCTGTAGAAGTTCTAGTGGAATTTGGAATTGTTCTGTTTGAGAATCCTTGGCAACTTTTCTGTTAAAAACCTTGAACAATACTGCTGAAGCCAGAAGCATAACTTTCAAATCGGAACTTCTGCTTTTTTAGATCCGAGAATTAATTTTGGCTCAATGGACAGACACTGGGTGGAAATGCCAAGCAGGGGATTAATCTTGCTATTGTATCAACTTCTTTTTCAAATACCTTGTGTAGAATAATATTCTCTTTTGGAAATTTTATATGCAACTCTTCACTTGTAAGCCTGAGAATAGTTGCTACCTGTAAGCCTGAGAATAGTAGCTACTGACTCTGATATCTACATGCAGTAAGGCTTTTGCTGATGCCCTTCGGAGTAATGGTGGCAAAGTTGATCTAGTTCTGTTTGAAGGAAAAACTCACACAGATTTGTTTCTTCAGGTAATCAATAAGCAAATCAATTTTTATAACAAAATGAGTAAGTTGCATTCTTTGTTGTTTTCCCTTAATTTTGCTGGATTTTGTTGGATTCAGAATTTGTATAACTATGCATACCCATGAGAGTTTATAAATGCATTATTTCTTTTTTTTTATATTGTACCTCTTAAGCGCTTTAGTTGTCAGTCGGCCTAATGGTACTTGCCCGGTTACACTTGGAGCCAATGTTTGAAGTTTCTGTTTTAGTTGGGGTGTATGATATCATTTTCAACATTTTGAATCGGTTATGGTAGTTTTGTGACTTTTGTCACTTAAAGAAAATTTGAAAGTATTGAAAAATTATTAAACTTTGGAACAAAATAAACAAAGTAAAGCGATGAATGTCAGTGCCCTTAGACTTGGAGAGCTTGACATATTGTTTTAACAATCTTATTTTAGTTTCGTCTGTTTGGGTAGCTTGCACTGCACCATGCATCTTAACTGGATAACTTTTTGTTTATCTATCAGAAAGATCCAACTTAAAATTCTTTTTGTTCAATTCCCTTGAGTCCTTGTAGTTTCAGCTGGCAAGTGGGAGTTCTCGGTCAATTTTAGTTTCTCTTATTTACCAAGCATGCCTTCTGACTGCACTTGTTCACCCTTTAAACTAACAATTCACTTAGACAGGTGCAGAAATATCCTATACTAGCACAAAATGGTAAATGCATGGTCAAAATATGTTTAGTTCAAATTATCAGCATTCTAACTCTGCACAGAAGTATCTATTGGTCTATTACAATGTTATCCAACATATGCATGGTAAGTAGCTATATCATGCACAAACATTGATTTGGTTAGTGTTAATATTAATTAGGTGCAGGTAAGCACTCATCTCATTTAACTTCAGATGAACAAGCTTGAACCACATTTGGTGTCTTCTTGTAACAATATAGTTATACTATTACAGATTTAATGTAATAAGACTCATTTTGCTTGCGGCTCTTGTTTGCATAGACTTTATTATTTATTATTTTCTGTAGAAGCTTTTAACTGTGCTATCAGGTTTTGCATTAGATTCTTGTTAATATCATTGTCCTCCTTCATTTCTACCCTTTTAACTATTACAAAAGTTTATAAGATGACTAGTAATTACTGCTAAATGCTGTATACCTTTAAAAGTGTTTAAATTTTGAATTTTTTGAAGCTGAACTTTTTTTGATCAAATTGGCATTTTAGGATCCTCTTAGAGGTGGTAGGGATGAACTGCTCGAAGATATAGTTGCAATGGTTAATTCTGATGATGATGATGCATCTACACATGCTAACGATGTCATAGCGGGTTCTCCTGCACGACGCCTTGTTCCAGAATTCATGCTAAAACTTGCTCGCAGAATTAGCCCTTTCTGAAGCGTCTTTATTCGAATTTCGAGGTGATGAATCGACTTCTCTTAATGGCTACTCTAGTTCTTTCATTCACTTGCTTTTTGAATTAATTGCATATATATACCTGGAAAGTAGTGAAATTATAGTTTATGCCTCAGCAAAGTTGTAATAATTAACATAAAATCTGTTATGTAAATTACGCCATTGGTCACTAAACTTATAACAGAATTTTCACTTAGGTCACCACACTTCTACTAGTTGCTATTTGCTGTACTAAATGCTAATTTCTGTAGTCCTTTCCCTATGACAAACTCCAGTTCAATTTTTCTGATGGAGGGGTGATGTGGCAGCTGATTTAGCTATCACATTATCTTGAGAGATGACATGCGGTGATGTAACAGCTGATTCAGTTACTATATCATCTTAAGCTGTTGGAAGGCAATAACCGTATAGGGCTAATCTCTCTTGTGTTGTCTTCTGAACTATTTATGCTTATTTTGTATATTTATACCTTAGGAGCCTTTTCCAAAACCCCGGCAGTTGAATAACTGAAGTAAAGTATTTGCATCGAAATAAATGCACATTGAATGCATCAATAGTTGAGTAGCTTTTTTAAACAAATAAGCTTGTTGCCTTCGCCAAAATACTCTACTTATGGAAGAAGGGGAAAAATTTTATGAGTTTCCTCTCTTGCTATTCTGCTTCAATTTTGTGGGATGAAAGGGAATGCGTAGTCTAATTTAATTCATGTGTGAAATTATGTCTAGTGCACATTTATTTATTTTTTACTAAACAACCTAAACTTTGGTGTTTGTTGGTTATTTTTGGTTAATTTTTACTCTTCATTTCATTAACCGGCAAGCACCAAAGAAATAGTAGGTACACGTTGTTGTAGAAGACTTGTAAATTCATTTAACCTTTCTTCTTCATCTTTCAATAAGCTGCGTTACTTCAGTGTTATTAGGCTCTCTTTT
The DNA here is from genome assembly GCA_025177825.1 of Aechmea fasciata. Taxonomy (NCBI): domain Eukaryota; kingdom Viridiplantae; phylum Streptophyta; class Magnoliopsida; order Poales; family Bromeliaceae; genus Aechmea; species Aechmea fasciata. The sequence continues at coordinate 3,193,822 of CM045935.1, forward strand.
ATTTCTTTGTAAACCCACTATTCACTAAGAAATACAATTAGAATTGATAAATTTTCTTTTCAACCACATTTGCAATGAAATGAAGTGATTTTTGTAGTCATGAAATTGTTGATGACTTGATATTTTTATTCATATTTACATCAAATTTTGTTTACTACCAATTTCCCCAGTAAGGGTGAATTTTGGTTGGATATTCATTCTACTTCATCTGATCATTCAGAAGTGTTCCAATGATCAGATAATGGATCTCCAGCAAGGATTTAAGTCATGTGGCACGGGGTTATGCTGCGATACGTCTTCAAATTTAATCTCCGTCTCGACGAGTGCCGGTCAAAAAATATATATTTGCTGACACATAATGGCATGAAATACTTATTTTCTTTAGCAACAAAATTTTTTAATTGCTTAGTATGTATCTTTATCAAAATTTTTAAACTTTATTGAGAAAGTTATTTACTAATTTAAAGAAAAGAGGGTTTTGAGCTGTGCCATCACTACATGAACTGTATCATACCGGTATCTTGCTGGTACGATCCGGCACAATGGATATGGCTTGTGCTGAGGGTCAACTCAGAAAGGTTTTTTTACCTTTCTCAAATGGTTTTATGTGAACTGGCATGCACGGTTAGTGTGCCGTTGAAAAGCTTCAAGTAATTTGTGAATGGAGTTGTTATTTGTCCCATCTAACAAGAAAATTTCATGCATTTGGCTGGTTATTTTGCATGAGCAGAAAACCCCTTTTTGTTCAGCTTTGATTATCTATGGTGGCCGTTTGGTTAGATGTAATTATAAATACAGTGTAGTTGGAAATGTATGCAGTTGAAAATGCAGTAGTTGCAATTATATGCATCCTGTTTGATTGGATGTAGTAGAAAGCGTTGCAATTATAAATAATTTGTTTGCTTGCATGTACTTGAGAAATGTTTTGTAAAATTTTATTATTTTATATATATGATGGTGAGATTACTTCCAATATAAAAAAAGAAAAATAGTTGTTGTTTAAAAAATAATTAAGAAAGTAAGTAAGCATACATTTTGTTTAAGGTTATTTTTTTCAACTGCTGTAGTTGGAACTGCGGCTAATTTGAGCGTAGTTCGAACTGCTGCAGTGAGGCCTCTTCCTGCAGTTTCTACTGCAGCAGTTCGAGTTAAATACATCAAGCCAAACACCGAATTTACATTTGCATGCAGTTACAACTGTATTGTAGTTGCAACTACGTGCAACCAAACGGCCCCCTGGTGTATGCGCACATCCATTCACAACGCTGTCTCCGCCTTTCTTCCGACCTAGTAGATTAAATCCAACTGTCCAATTTTTAAATTGAGAAAACACTAACTAATTGAGTTGTGACAATTGGAGTATAAGATTGGATGGACTATGAACGGCATTGCAGTGCACTGATGTGCAGCTGCACAGCCTACAAGGGGTGCGGGCAATCTAAATAGAGTGATGTTAGGTGTACACCCCAAAGGGGTGTACATCTTACAATCCCACTCATTCTTGGGTGAGGTGTAATTCACCAGTCACATCATGTGAGTGGTGAGTAAATCCCTATCCTAGGATGGATGGGTTGTAAGATGTACACCCTTTTTGGGGTGTACATCTAACATTTTCCATCTAAATATGGGAAATGCTAAGTGCACAACCCGGTTGGGTTGTACATCCTACAACCCAACCGGTGAACGGTCTTGATTAAATTAGCAGAATAGTAGCCTTTAATCTCACCCTCTTTTAATTTTTGACCTACCGGTCACCTTTTCTCTCTCTCTCTCTCTCTCTCTCTCTCTCTCTTTCTCTCTCTGTTTCTCGCACCTTTCTCGCACCCGAAGTCTTCTCGCCCCCCGAAGCATATAGGTGTTTCTTTTAATATTACAGCTGTACCGTGGAGTGGTATAACTGTTTCATATCAGACTACAACTGCGATAGCTGTAGCCCTATATAGCAATGACCATTAATTTGAGACAGCTATATAGGTGTTCCTTTTAACATTACAGCTGTACCGTGGAGTGGTATAACTGTTCCATATCAGGCTACAGTTGCAAAAGCTGTAGCCCTATATAGCAATGACCATTCATTTGAGGCAGCTATATAGGTGTTCCTTTTAATATTATAGCTGTACCGTAGAGTGGTATAAATATTCCATATCAGACTACAGCTGCAAAAGCTGTAGCCCTACTCTATAGCAATGGCCATTAAAACTGTGCACATTTAAAATTTAAATACACTATGTTAATTTTAAAAATATAAAATTTTCATTACAAAATTTTCATTACAACTAGGGATTCGAAAAACCCTAACAACCACAATCCGGCGCCGAAGAAGAGAGGTGACGGGGGGTGAAAGACAAGAGGGTTTTCATCTCGTCGAAGAAGAGGGCGAATCCATCGGCGGCGGCGTGAGCAAGAGGGTGTTGGGAGAGGCCGAGGGAGTCGCGGAGGTCGAGTATGGCGTCGAAGAGGACCTCGCCGGAGGCGACGCGGCTCACGTCGGTGCCGAGGGCTAGGGCTTTGAGGGACTCGAGCTCTCTCGGTGGTCAAAATAGGACAAAGGAGGAGGAGAGAGATGAAAAAGGGGGGGAAAGGAGATGAGAGGAGAGAGATGAAAAAGGGGGGGAAAGGGTATAAACAATATGATGGGAGTGAGGATATCACTGCAATTTTAGATGTAGAATAGCAGCCATTGGATACAAAGTTGTAAGATGTACCAGTAGCATTACTCATCTAAATATAGGGCAAAATGTAGGACAGTCCCTGTATTATTCTGATATTCCTACTTGTCCTTATATGTTTCGCTTTAATGCTTTATTCTTGAAAAATTCACATATATTACACTTCAGTTCTTGCTGTAAATAAAAAAGATCATGCTGAGCAAATTTCGAGCTGAGTGGTCACTCGCATACTAGTAGTAGTTCTTTTCACTGTTACTTATCATATGTTATATTATGCTCATACATGCACTGTTCTGTACCTATCATGTAGTTGATGTTTTAGTTGATTGATGCTATTTTTCACTTCTGCTATGTTATGTTATATAGATTCTTAGCGTTGGAGTTTATTTCGTGTTAGATGTTTTGGGGATTTGCTTGTAAGTTTTTAGCCCTTGGATTAATAGATGTGCGGTTAGGATGATGTGGGTCCCCTTGGGTTATGTGGGTGGTTGGTTGAATAGTATAATCTAACGGGTGAAAATGATCAAAAACGTAGATCTAACGGTAAAAAATTCACAAGCACCAAGTGCTTGGTGCTTTTACAAGCACCATAGCCGGACTATATATAATTTTCACCCGTTAGATTATACTATTCAACCAACCACCCACATAACCCAAGGGGGCCCACATCATCCTAACCGCACATCTAGTAATCCAAGGGCTAAAAACTTACAAGCACCAATGACTTGGTACTTTTAAAAACATAGGAGCTCAATTCATATATATATATATATATATATATATATATATATATATATATATATATATAGAGAGAGAGAGAGAGAGAGAGAGAGAGAGAGAGAGAGAGAGTTGTGCTAGAATACTCTCCATAGTAAACGGGGCATTTTACTATCGAGTTGTTTTCGATGATAGAGCTTTCAAATTGACGATCGGCTCCGTTAAATATGATCTAAACTCTCTCTCTCTCTCTCTCTCTCTCTCTCTATATATATATAGACAGAGAGAGAGAGAGAGAGTTGAGCTAGAATATTCTCGATAGTAAACGGAGCATTTTACTATCGAGTTGTTTTCGATGATAGAACTTCCAAATTGACGATCAGCTCCGTTAAATATGATCTAAACCATTTAAACTACCTAGAAATCAAATTTCACGCACTTTCGATATTGTTCTTTTATCCATCAAGTGAACGAGAAAATAAATGGCTGAAAATAAATACTCTTTAAAAAATGATGATAGGAGTCTTGTAATTAAGATCAAGAGTATAGATCTTGTTTTAAATAGTTTAAAAAATTTTCTAACAAAAATTCAATTCATTTGGATATCTTTATGCCGTTAAACGAGAAAACGCCTCTTATCGACCATTAAAATTACAAATTTTGAAACAGAAAATGAATGGCTGAAAATAAATACTCTTTAAAAAATGATGATAGGAGTCTTGTAATGAAGATCAAGAGTATAGATCTTGTTTAAAATAGTTTAAAAAATTTTCTAATAAAAATTCAATTGATTTGAATATCTTTATGCCGTTAAATGAGAAAACGCCTCTTATCGACCATTAAAATTACAAATTTTGAAACCCTTTGATCATCAGGCAAATGATGTTGAAAAGATTTGAAATTTGATTTCTAAACACTTCAAATGGTATAGATCATGTTCAACGGAGCCGATCGTCAATTTGGAAGCTCTATCATCGAAAACAAATCGGTAGTAAAACGGCTCGTTTACTACCGATAGTATTCTAGCAAAACTCTCTCTCTCTCTCTCTCTCTCTCTCTCTCTCTCTATATATATATATATATATATATATATATATATATATATATATATATATATATATATATAGACTGGTAGTATGCTTATGGAAGCACGGAGGCCTCCGTGCTTCTACTTTGTTTTCCATGTTGGGACTTTCGAATCGACGATCGGCTCCGTTAGAATTGATTTAGAGTATTTGAAGTACCTAGAAAATAAATTTTGTGATTTTTCGATATTATTTGCCTAGTGATCGAAGGGCTCAAAATCAATAATTTTAACGGCCGTGGTGAGCTAGGTTGCAAGTTTAACGGTGTAGAAATATTCAAATCACGTGAAATTTTGATAGAAAATTCTTTATACCATATAAGACAAGATCAATAACTTTGATCTAAAATTTTAGTGTCATATCATCATATTTTGTAAGATTTTTATTTTTAGCCGTTGATTTTGAGCCACTTCGATTACTAGGCAAATGACATCGAAAAATCGCAAAATTTATTTTTTAAATACTTCAAATACTCTAGATCAAGTCTAACGGAGCCGATCGTCGATTCGAAAGACCCAACATCGAAAATAAAGTGGAAGTACGGAGGCCTCCGTTATGGAAATATCCTAGCCTCTCTCTCTCTCTCTCTCTCTCTCTCTCTCTCTCTCTATATATATATATATATATATATATAAAAGTTTGATGTTTTTTTTTGATGTATTTGAATTTAAGTGCTATAGTTAAGAGTTGCATAAGCTAACTCAATTGCAGCAGTTAGAACTCCGTGAAATTGGCCGTCGTTTCAGGTATTGTAGCTAAAAAGAGTAAATTTAAATAAAAGATAAGGTTCTCGTTTTAATCATCTTTAAAATAAAGGGATAATTGTCTATATACCCCTCATGCGTCTGAAAATATCCGATCTATCCCTACGTTTTTTTTCTTTCTAAAATGCCCCTCATACGTTCTACCGTTATTGCAAAATACCCTCGCAATTATCTCCTGTTAAATTAATCTGGGTTAAACGTGAGTTAAATATCTACCACAGTTTAAAAAAATTAAAATACCAATTTTGCCTTTAACTTAAGGGCAAATAAAAAAGGTTGGTGACGGTAGAGGGGTATATTGGAAAAAATCAAAAGTTGAAATACTTTTGTGCCCTTGACTTTAAGGGCAAATAAGAAAGACAGTGATGGTAGAAGGATATATTTGAAAAGGGTAAAATAGTAATTTTACAGAGATAACAGAATTACTTAACAGATTTTAACTCTAAGGGTATATTAGAAATAGGTTGGAACGTAGGAGGGGTATTTTCAATATTAGCCTTCTAAGAGGGGTAAATCGGAAAATCGGGAACTTTTCAGGGGTATATAAATAGTTGCCCCTAAAATAAAAGATATATTTTCTTCTACATTTGAGAAAATTTTGCCACTTTGTATATAAAATGATAAAATTTATAGGACTACTACTATACTATCAATAGCACCAAGTCATTGGTGCTATTAGTTTTTCGCCATTGGAGGAAAGGATGTACGGTTACAATGATACTGGTTCCTTAAGGTTGTTGAGTAGGTAGTTGGTTGGTTGAATAGTATTATTTAACAGATAAAAATGATAAAATGCATAAATCTAATGGTGAAAAAAATTTGATGGTATTAAATGCTTGGTGTTATCGATTGTATCGCAGTGGGACTCAAATTTGTAAATACAAGTTGTTGATATATGGCTAAACAAATTATCTATTGCTCGTACCGTTCGCTCAACTGTTTCATTGTTAGGCCCCGGCCATGTCGTAAGGACCTTACCCAATTTCCGCCTGTATGTATACGTTCTATCACTGCATAGAGCATATTTGAACTTATTCCCCCCCCACTTGTTATAGAGAAAAGGTGGGGTACCTCCAAGTGTTAATTACAAATTATTACACATTATTTGGTATTATTATTATCATTTTTATTTGTTCTTAAATAAAGTATTTTTTATATATATGAAAGAGAGAAGATGTGTATGGTGGATTGGACGCGGTTCTTATATCCAATATGTTTATTTGATTCAAAACAAGGAGTTTTTTCACCTCCCTTTTTTGTTTTCAAGTAATTATTAAATTTCACACGGGTAGAGCATGCGTTGTAGATTAAAAAAAAAAACCATAACAAAAAAATGAAAATCCATTTTCCTGCATATTTAATTATATATAAGTTGTGTTTAATTAAGGCAATGATGCCAAATAATTAAGACCCTAAAATTTTGATCACGTTTTCAAATTTATATTGGCTGTTTCATTCACTAAATAGAATGATTTTAACTAGAGTCATTTCAAGTGTATCATTTCATATTTAGGTGCTTTATTTTCTGAAACAATTGAGGCTAAAAGAAGAAATAGAAGCTCGCAGCACTTGTCTAATAATCTTACTACAAATTAACAAATTAAAAAAAATATTCAATCATTTCGAGAGATAAATAAAAAGAATGATTTATGAGAATCACGATATACAATATATCCAACCTTAATTACTCCTTTTCTTTAACTTAAACAGATTCTCCTCTGATTGCTCTTGGTGCATGTGCGTGATGATGCAGCATATCTCATTCATTCTTAGATCATTTAATATCGAATTAGCACATGCTCAGAAGCATCTCCCTTTTTATCTAGTTTTCATTTGTATATATATATATATATATATATATATATATTTAGGATAAAGAATGCAACTCAATCATGTTCTTTAGCAAGTTTCTTCGCTGGCTTTGTCGCGTGATTTATTTGATATAGAAAAATAGTCATGGGGACAAGTCGCATCATTGTTGTAATAATAATAATAATAATTAACATTATAATGGGAAGATCGATTGTCTCCGGCGCAAGTAGCAAGTAGCAAAAAAACTTGATGGTGATATTCGAGACCCAAGTTTGAATCTTAATTGATTTATATTTTAAGCTAAGTTTATTTCTAAAAGAAATAAAACGAAGCAGATAGCAAGAATTTAAGTCTTGGTGGCGCTGGTAAATCTTTGAAACTTGCGACACTGTGTGCCAAGTCGTACTAATGCGTGTCGGTCAAAAAAAATTTTATATGCCAATTAACATATAATCGCATAAAATATTTATTTTTTTTAGCAAAAAAATATTCTAACTATTTATTATATTATTTTTTAATTTTTTTAAAGTTTATGGAGAAAATTATTTATTAATTTAAAAAATAGAGTTTTTTTGTATGCCGATCGGCACGACTTATGTCGTACGATATTTTGCTGACACAATATGACACGGTGGATGCGGTTTGTACCGACGGGCACTTAAAATCTTGGCAGATAGTATACTACTACCTTTCTTTCAGAAAAAAAAAAAAAAAAATCAAAATCGGAAGTAGAGAGGAAAAATCCATTTAATAGTTCCGTATCTTTTACTGTAGAGAGGAGGAATGAATACTAATATATATCAAAGGTACTTCAAAAACAAAAAGTTAAATATTGTGATGTTTACAAAAGTAAATTTTGACTATAACTAGAAACTTTCCTAATTGGTGCTTTAAAAAAAAAAAAAATCATGCATTGTGGCAACAAATTTCAATATGTGTAGTTGTGGAAAAACTTTGGCCTTGAAAATGATTTCCATTATTATAAGCTAGAATGTGAGTCATGCAGTCCCATCATTTCTTCCAATGTAACTACTATTCCACCTATAAACCAAACACATTTGACATTCCTATTCATTTTTGCATCCCCTCGAGCAGTTGTATCCAACAAGTCCAACCACTCACTGGTTAGATCACTCTCAAAACTGGTAAAACTTTGAACCAATAGAATTTCTTGCCTTTTTTTTTCTAGGAAGATCCAACCGAAGCCCCAACTAATAGTCTCCCAGATCAAACAGTCAAAAAACCTGTGGGGGCAAATTCTCTCAGCAAAACAGTACTAACAGTCTACAGGATTGTCTTTTCTTTTTACGCTCACCCTGCTCGAGGCCTTCCGCTGCCTCACCTTTATAGTTTAAATCATCTTTCTTATGAATAAAACTAGTATTTTTTATTTCTCAATTATTTTTTTTTTTTCTTTTGTTGAGAGAAAGGTGGCGAGTTTTTTGCTTCATTCATTTTTTGCTTCGATGGACCTTTTTATATATAGAGCTACCTCAAATATGCACCTCATAATATGTTTGTTTTCATCTAAGACAATATATACAAATTTGCGAGAAAAATGATTAATAAAAAAAAAATACATATGTATAATAAATAAAAATAATATCGAAGTACAATAGAAAGGTTGGTGAGAAAATAGTTCAATGATATTTTTAAAAAATAAACAATATAGCAAGTAAAAATAACCTTAAATAAAACACTGCAGTAAAGGCACTTTAATAAAAGTCATCACTTGTTTTTCTCTTTCAAAAAAGGGCCCTCGCTTGTCACGTGAATGGCAGGGAATCCATCAAAACAAAGTAAATAATTGACCAAAATATAGCATGGAAATTGCCAATATATATTACTGAAAAAACTTTAAATATCACTCATATTTTCACACATTTTCAGTTTAATGCTATTTGGTTTAAAGTGTATTAATTTAATGCTCTATAATTTTATTTTTATTTTTTTATTATCGATTTTACTAATTTTTTTCGTTAAATTAGTGACAAAATTAAAACTGAAAGGTATTAAAGTAAATATTCGATAAATTCAGGCGGGATTTCTAAAGTGTTTTAATATATAATTTAACAAAATATTAAGAAAAATCTGACGAAAAGATAAAAATAAAATCACATGATATTAACTTAATACACTTTTAACCACAAAGTACTAAATTGAAAAAGTGCAAAACCACGTGAGCGGTATTTGATGTTTACCCTATTATTATTTAATTTCTCGATTTTTCTAATAGTATAAGAAAAGTAAACAATGTTAATCAATGTTCTCATAATTAATGACCTGTGACTTAAACAACTAACCTAATCTAGTTTATAGGTCAAAATTTAAAAACCACAACTAGGTGCGGGCATAATTATATACCTTGACTTGGACATTACTCCAGCAGCTGCGATCTATTGGTCCCAACCGTACGATTCAATCATCCAGATTTAGCGGTCCTGATTGGAAATTATCAGGTGTCCACAAAACAGGCACAATAGTCATTATTATTTTGGTACCCAAATCAATTTACTTGTATCTTATTATTCCAAGCAACTTTTATCTTGGACACAATGAAAAGGCTTTATTATATTTGTGTAGAACTACGCTGCTTCTTTAAGTATAAACGAATTAGTGCTTCTATTTTTTTGGCTCTTAAATCAAGAATTATAGTATTGAGATGATAGTGATCCCCTTGAGATTTAGTAGTCTCGCTAGAAAAATAATATTAATTTAAAAAATAAAACCGGTCAAAGAGTTGATCCAAATGTTAAAAAATTGAAAGTATCACATTAGTAGTGCTTCCGAAAGCACCGTAGTCGCACTCATTATATTTTATATACTAAAATTTGAGGGTGTGCTTTTTCTTTACTTTTTTACCACTATAAAAAATCTTGCATTTAAGGACACTTTAAATGATATTTAGCGACGCTTTAAAGCGTCGGCAAAAATAATCCCGACGCTTGTAAAAGCGTCGTGTAAAGTGTCGTTAAATAAACATGTCGTGATAAATATACCGACGTTTTAATATAGCGTCGGAAAATTTATATAAATATTTGATAAAAATATGTTTATTGGTGATCATCATTAACGCAAATGCTAAATATTAAAGACGCTAGAAAAAAATGTCGTTTAAAAAGCGTCGTCTAAAACATATTTTGTTGTAGTCATCGTATATACTTTTCTTTCTTCAATAATTGTACAAGTAGTGAGAAGTATATATAATACTCGAAATTTAAAAACACTTCTTTTAGAAATAAATTTTGAATACATTTAAAATTGTACTTTTATTTATGAAATATTAAAATTTTTACCACTAATGGCGGCCAACTTCTAGTTGATTGGCAATAGTTGAGGATCGAAATGACAATATAAGAGGGAGGGTGAGTTAGCTTTCTAAAACAAAATTACAATAAAATCAAATCGATAAATCTGCAATAAATAAAAAATGAGAAGAATTGGAGAAATGCAAACTCAAAAAAGCATGCGATCGATTTGTTTCGAGGGTCGAAAATTTGTCAACGTCCCCGCCAACTTCTTAACATACGAAAATGTTAGATCTCTCCACCAGATGATGCTTTTGTGGGCATACACTAACCTTTACACCAAAAACGCTTCTTCTCGTAAGAAGATTACACAATCACACTTTCTTTTCTCTCTTTCACCAATTGTATCTCACTACAATATTAACTCAACTTTAAAAAGAGAGTGGAGAGTTAAAAATATTGAATACTAAGAATTACAGGCCTAGGGATATGGATTTGAAACACCAAAGCACCCTATTTATAGCCAAAAACTAAAACCTAGCCGTTTTTGTAAGCATGAACTCTTGGGCACCTAAACAGATTTTTGAGCACACGCTTCTTCAATGAAACAGTGCCAATTTTCTAAAAAGATCATCAAAGCATTTTCTGGTGCCCGGAACAACTTTTGCAAGCCAAAATCTACTGTCCAAATATGTGTGTGCTCTGCCCAGAAGAAAACAATATGCAACTTTTGAAATTCTGGCGCCCAAAACATGTTTCAGCCGTTCGAATCTGCCAAAATCAAGATTTTTTTTGTTTTGAGCATAGAATTCAAAACACACAAAACTATTCAGATTCAAATTTCAATATTTTCGAGCGCTCAGAATATGGTTCAGGTGCTCAGATCCACTTTTCGACTAACCTACGAGAAACTGGACGCCCAAATTCTAGCGTCAAGGTTTTTTTTCTCTGATTCAGGCGTCCGAAATAGAATTCGGGTACCCGGAACACTTTCCGAATGCCTCTTTGTGAATCCGGACGCTCAGACATTCTAGGTTCGAAGCCAGTACACTTCTAGACCCTACTTCCCGGCGCCAAGGCCAGAGCCCAAAACCTATAGTAACTTAGAATTTGATTTTGAATCGTTTTAAATATATGCCTTTAGATTTTGACCAATAGAATTTTGACATTTATTTTTAGCACATAATCATGTTCCATTTGGTCCATGTGTACTTTTATATGATCAAAATATTCAATTTTAGTTCAATATATCTCAACTCTAATCAAAAGTGAATATAGTTACATGATTTAAGTTTCTAAAGGAGATAAATGGTCTTCTTGACTTTGAAAGCATAAATAGCTTCAATTCTTGAAGCTCACTTCTGCATGGCACATCTACACATGGACATGTAAATCAAGAATGAACAAATGAAACTTATAGAAGTGTCCGTGATACATAGGATTTTCGAAAAAGCTTGGACAAAATCAGAGTTGGGCCAGTGAAAACGTACGTACAAAACTGACAGTAAAAATTGTTAGAGATAATGCTAATGATTTATTAGATTAGGATCGGATTATTTATTCGATCTTATCTATTATTATATTTGGTTATTTAAATTGTGATTAAGATGAAACCGAATCAAAGTAGGATTCTATATAATTAGTTATAAATAGATAGGGCGGAATTATTTGGTTAATAAAGCCCGGAGTCATCATAATTAATTAGTGCTCGCCGAAGATTTTATATGGTGATGAGTTATTTTCTTCAATAAAGTTATTTTGTTTTGCTTTCGTGACAACGTACCAGATTATTTGATTTGTTTTATTCCTCTTGTCTTTTCTATTTTACTTTTTGTGGAGGATCTATATACCATAACAAGTACATAGAACGTATTTGTTGGAGGCCCGCCTCTATAACAAGTAGCTTCAGAGCCAAGTTTTCGAGAGGAGAAGTTGTCGATGGCGTTTAACAGCGCTAACGGAGTTGCACAAGGATTCCCGATATTCAATGGGGATACTTATGATTTTTGGTGCGTGAAGATGCGGACGTTGCTGCAATTCTAAGATTTATGGGATTTTTTTAAAAAAAGGATGTAAGGAAACAACCGAAGAGAATATGAAAAAAAATGCAAAAGTCCTTTTTTTTTATTCAGCAATCAGTTGACGATTTGATATTTTCTCACATAGTCGGTGCTACTCCATCGAAGGAAGTATGGGATATATTACAAAAGGATTACCGAAGTAACGAAAAGGTACTAAGAATTAAAATTCAAACTTTAAAAAGAAGATTTGAAGCTTATTTTATGCAATAAAATAAAAATATTCATAGTTTTTATTCTAGAGTTATGGAATTAGTTATCTTAATGCGTACCTATGGTGAACAGATTACTGGTCAAATAGTAGTCGAAAAATTTTTAAGAAGTGTAACAAAAAATATGGTGATATTGTTTCTACTATAGAAGAGACAACAGATTTATCTAAATTATCTTATAACGAACTTCTTGGTTATCTTTTAGCATATGAGGAACGAAAAGATAGAACTGAAAATTTTTCTAAGGATGCTTTTCAAAGCGAATCGAAAAGCGATGAAAAAGATTGTGCAAATTCTCTTAATTGTCAAGCTTTAGTATACGGTGGCTATGGTAGAGGCCATGGTCGTGGTTAGGGCAGAGGCCGCGGAGGTAGATCGGGTGATTTCAACAACAGAAACGATGAAAAATCACGTAATCAAAATCAGAGAACCTACGGAGGTAACAGTCAATCCTGCAATCGTAAAAATATTCAATATTATTATTGTAAAAAGTTTAGCTATATCAAGCACTTTTGTCGATTGAAACAGCAGAATACGAATTTTGTTTATGAAAAGAATGAAAACGATAATGTACTTTTTGTATGTCGTTCATTAGAAAAAACTGCTAACAATATTTGGTATGTTGATAGTGGTTGTAGCAGTCACATGATAGGAAAAAAAGAAAATTTTATTAATTTGGACAAATCAGTTAAAGGCCGCGTAACGATAGGTGACGGCTATGTTCATGACGTTGACGGAACAGGTACAATTACGATAAATATTTTTAGAATGCAAAAAATAAATAATATCTTATATGTTGCAGGATTAAATTCCAATCTTGTTATTGTGGGTCAATTTTTGAAAGAAGGTTATTCGCTTATTTTTTAAGATTCTAAATGTACAATTTATGGAGATAAAGATAAAAAGAATTTACCTTTTCAAATTTCGATGACAGAAAATAAAGTTTTTTCGGTTCATATTGCAATGAAAGTAGTGCTAGATGATGATTGGTTATGACATTATCGATATGGTCACTTGAGTTTTAAGGGACTTGATCTGTTACATAAAAAGAAAATGGTTGCTGCTTTGCCTTTGGTGCATAATAATAGTTCTGTATTTGAAAGTTGTGTGCTAGAAAAGTATTACAGGGACTCTTTTTCCAGAAAGAGCAATTGGAGAACCAAAGAACCATTATAGTTGATACATGCAGATGTGTGCGGACCAATGTAGACACCGTCGCTCAGCAGCAATTACTACTTTGTAGTTTTCATAGATGATTATCGCCGGATGACATGGGTTTATTTTATTAAAAAGTAATCCGAACTTTTGATATTTTTCAGAAATTTAAAAATTTGGTTGAGAACGAATCCGGTTATTATATTAGGACCCTCCGTATAGATCTAGGGGAAAAATTTATTTCTAAAAAGTTCAAAAATTTTTGTAAGGCTAATGGTATTCACAGGTAGTTGACAACCAGTTACACGTACGCCTCAGCAAAACGGTGTTGCAGAGTGCAAAAATCAAAGTTTAGTCGAGATGTCAAAAAGTATATTGAAAGCGAAAAAGCTCCAGAACAAATTTTGGGCAAAAGCGATATCTACTGCAGCATATATTCTCAATATAAGTCAAATTGTAGTACTGAAGAATATTACACCTTATGAAGTATGGACAGGTTGAAAACCGAAGGTAAAAACACTTTAAAATTTTTGGATCAGTTTCCTTTATTCATATCCCATGACAAAATAGGTAAAAATTTGATGATAATAGTCAAAAGTGTATTTTTGTTGGATATAACGAAAGAAGTAAAGTCTATCGATTTTATAATACTGCTACTAACTCTTAACTCTTTAATTATAAGTCGTAATGCTATATTTGATGAACAAAAAGCTTAGGATTGGAGCGCAAAAGTGCAGGATACTCCACTTCCGATATTCGAAAATAAAACTGCAACTGAAAATAGAAATAATTGTGAAAGTACGACAAGCACATAAACAACACCACAAGCTTCATTGCAAATTTCACCAGAAACTTCTTGAGAGATGACGCCAAGAAAAGTAAAATTACTAAGTGAAATATACGAACAGTACATTTATTCACAATATGGAGAATCTCAAAATTTAGAAAAGGTGACAAAATCTAATGATTGGTATAAGGCGAAGAATAAAGAAAATGGGGCATTAAGGAAAAATAATATCTACGAGTTTGTTGAATCGCTTATAGAGAAAAAAGTTATTGGATTTAAGTGGATATATAAGGTGAAAAGGATATTGAGATATTTGAAAAGAACAAGAGACCATCAGTTGTGGTATACTGACCCTGACAATTTTTATTTTGGTTGTTTTAATAATGGTTGGACATATTCAATTGACGATCGAAAAAGCACGAGAAGGGTTCGAGTTGATACATTAATTGCGCTATCGAGGAGCATATGGTCGATACATTTATAAAGTCACTAACATTGAAGATTCATAGTTTGACGTGAGAAGATCGTTGCGAAGAACACTAGCATTATGGGGGAGTGTTAGAGATAAATTTTTACTGCATCCGACCTGGATCCTAATTTATTTTTATTATATATAATATATA
The DNA here is from genome assembly GCA_025177825.1 of Aechmea fasciata. Classification (NCBI taxonomy): domain Eukaryota; kingdom Viridiplantae; phylum Streptophyta; class Magnoliopsida; order Poales; family Bromeliaceae; genus Aechmea; species Aechmea fasciata. The sequence continues at coordinate 3,208,972 of CM045935.1, forward strand.
AATAAAAAATTTGATGCTATATTTAAATTTAAATTTTAAAATTTTAGAATTAATATAATATATTTTGAAATATTGAAAGATAAATAATTGTTTTGGTTTTTAATTTTCGAGGTTCGGGTGCGGGTTTGGGTACGATTTTTGGATTTTTGGTAGGTTCGAGTTTAGATATAATTTTTAAAATCTGTTAAGTTCAGATTCGAATTCGAATTCAGATTTCAAATTTAGAGTCTGATTCGAATTCGAATTTTTAAAAAATTCGTCCCAAATCCGACCCATTTGACATTTCTAATTACATCAGCTTGAGTAGAATTATGAAAAAAGTTGGGGTGGTTTTATCAGAGGAGAGCAACCGTAAACAGCGGGGCGAAGGATCGAATAGTGCGCTGTCACTGGAAAGCGCGGAGAGGGACAGGGGGGCGAGAAATTCGTGACAACCTGTTTCAGAGCAAAAGGGCATTATAGTCATTTCATTATTATTTCTTTTTTATTTTTATTCCTAAAACTTATTAAAATAATTTTAAATCCCATCTATGTGATTTCGCGCTTCCTCAATTTAGTATCTATGATTTAAAATATATCATTTTCGTATAGTTTCATATTTTTTTTTAATTATTTCATCCACTAATTTTTTTTAAATTAAATCAATGGTAATATTAAAAATCAAAAAATACTAAAATAAACACTCGATAAATTTAGATAGAGTATCTGAAACGCAGGAGTTGACAGAAAAAAATAATAAAAGCATAGAATACTAAATTGATATATTTTAAATTATAGAGTACTAAAGTGAGAAAGTGTGAAACTATAAGGATGATATTTAAAGTTCACTTAAAATTATTATAACACAATATTTAATTTAATAATGGATAAATTGTGTTGATGGACGTTGTACTATTCCAATGTTGGAACTGTACTTTTGATCGCTAAGCACTCTAACTCTCTACCTTATACAAAATTATAATTTAGTCCCTAATCATTAAAGTAACATATTCTTTTTTTTGTTTGATGGTTTTTTAATCCTGCTTAAAATAAATTAGGACAAGCTACATCTTCCACAAATAAATGATAAATTGATCATTTCATTTCACTAATGATAAAAAGACCATTTTTTCTCACAATTAATGACTAAATTCAAACCATGTAGAAGTTAGAAAGATTGAAATATTTTTAAGAAATAAAATACAAGATAAAGTTATGTCAGTATAAAATTATTTTTTTTGGGAACGATATTAATAACTACTATTTTAATAGGACTATAGTTATATTCCAATTCGGTGTCTTTGCCTCTTAAAATGAAGACGAAATTATACTTTCGGTCCTCAAACTATGAGGCGGACGACAATTTGATCCTCCAACTTTTTGTAATTTTTGCCTCTAATTTGTTAAACTATCGCCAATAAATTCTTCGGTATAATTCTATTGATTGAATGGTGATGCATTGTAGTATTATAAAACATATTTATTTCACTGTTGTTGGAACAGATCTATTAATACTAACTTTTATTTTTTAGTTGTTACATAATAAATTATATTATATTCAAGAGTTCAGAAACTAATACTTTATTCGATTGGAGATAAAAAAAAATAAAGAAGAAGAAGAAAATTATGCAAGAGAACTATTTTCTATTATTTGAATTGACACTCAAACAGAGGAAAAAAGAAAAAAATGAATGGATAGGGAGAGAAACTTGATATTTTGTAGTGATCGCAGAGAAGAAACTTTTTTTCTTAAATAGAAGTAACAGAAAAAAAATTACTAAAAAAAAAAGAAGAATAGAATAGCATAGAGACAATATCGTAATATGGGAATAGTATAGGGTCATAAACATAAATTGAGCCAAAACTCGGAAAAAAAAAAAAGAGACTAATAATAAATCTTACAACTGGTTTTATTAGTCAGGGTAACATATATGTAAGGAGTAACTTAGAAGCAAGCAATAATATCCGCAGCACATAATTCCTCCTATTTGGCCGTTTCCTGTAAATCCTATCCCGAACCATCCGTCTCGTCTCTGTCCGCGCTCCTCACTCTTTAGATCCGTTTTCCAGTTCCGCGGCTACTGTTGTATCATCAGCTGCGGCGGACTCCCCGATCTCCGATCCCCACCGCCATGCCCGGCCTCGTAGCTCCGCCGGAGACGGGGGCGGCGCCGGCCCCGCCGCCGCCGCTCCGGATCCCGGACCCCGCCGCGGGAGAGCCCAGCCAGATCCGACACCCCCGCTCGCCGGCACCGAAGAAGGTCCCCGGGTCGCCGTCCCCCTCCACCTCCTCCGCGCGCCCCAAGCCCACGCCGTCGCCGGGGAAGAAGAAGGCGGCGGCGACGGCGGCGGCGGCGGTGGAGGCGGAGGAGGCGGCGCTGGACAACCCGGATCTGGGGCCGTTCCTGCTGAAGCTGGCGCGGGACACGATGGCGGCGTCCGGGGAGGGCGGGGCCGGGAAGGCGCTGGAGTACGCGATCCGCGCGGGGCGGGCGCTGGAGCGGCGCGAGGGGGCGGAGCTGGAGCTGGCCATGAGCCTCCACGTCGCCGCCGCCATCTACTGCACCCTGGGCCGCTACGCCGATGCCGTGCCCGTGCTCGAGCGCGCCGTGGCCGTGGCGGAGACGGCGGAGGCGGGGGAAGGGGAAGGAGAAGGGGAAGGGGAAGGGGAAGGGGAGGGCGAGGCGGAGGGGGAGAAGGGAAGGGAGAGGGAGAGGGAGAGGGCGCTCGCGGCGTTCTCCGGGTGGATGCAGCTCGGGGACACGCACGCCATGCTGGGGCGCCTGGAACAGTCCATCGCCTGCTACGCCAAGGGCCTCCAGATCCAGATCGCCGCGCTCGGCGAAAGCGACCCCAGGGTCGCCGAGACCTGCAGGTGACACACGCCACGCCACCTCTTGATTCATCCATTCCTTTTTTTTTTTCTGTTGGTGAGGGTTTTCGTGTGTGTGGGGTTGGCGTTTGGTGAGTTATGCAATGTCACCTTACATTTCTCACACCATTTCACTTACATGGAGACGCAGAGCATTTTAATTCGGTGCTAGTTATAATTCACGAGGAAGAGTCGTCACCGTACTACCATGCATTTCAGCGTTTTTTGGTGTAACAGGCCAACAGATTCATTATTCATTCGGTTGGCATTCGGCAGGCACACATTTGTGTGTGTCCTGGGAACTACAAGAGATCAAAGGCATCTTCTAGCTAGATCTGGTCCAAATAGATAACTTGAACAACTGAGTTATGTTATTTTTGGAATGTCATCTTGATACAGCTTTTACTGATATGGCATCCTTTTTGCTTTGATTACCAGTTATTTCTGGAACAAGAACAAACTATATTCTAGAAATGACCTTATATTTTACCTTACTAGGGACTGATCATTTCATTGGATTTGGTCAGATTTAGTAGCAAGCAAATTTAATGAATCTAGCTGTCGACAGGAAAATTAGTTCCTTACTGTAAGAACATTGAACAAGTAGCTCTAAGAAGCTGATTTATTTTAGGGCTTGATAGAATATCCTAAGAATTCTGGAGCAAAGAAAATGATGTGGCACTATAAGTTATAACTTGTTATTTGCTCAAGAAATTTTGTTTGCAAATTTTATTTTCTTGTACTTGAAACTTGGTTAGGAGAAGATTTGCAGGCTGGATTTTGTTGTATAGAAATTTTCATATGATAGTCCACTATTTAAGTTTCAAAATAGCGCGTATATAATTTCATATTGCTATTAGAAAGGATGTTGCCCTAAAAGCAACTCTGTTTTCCTTTTAATTGGAATATAGTTGATAGCACCCTTGCAAAGAACTTTGGGAAAATAATTCTAATTCTCTTTCTATGCACCAAGTAATGGTTCATAAATAAGTGTTCTTAAACAATATGAAGCCTTGAGATGTTGGTGTTGAATATAAATATTAAAAATATCGTTCTCTAGTAGTTTAAGCTTCTGGATAACAATGACTACTTCACATTATTTAACATGGTATTAGAGTACGGGATCCTTAGTTCGAGTCCTGTGACCCTCCCAGCATTGTTAATTTTCTCCCATTTAATTCAAGTTCAAGTCTTGGGCCTATCAAAAAGACTCGAGCCCAAACATGAGGGTTTGTAGCTTAAGCTTTTGGAGAATAACGGTTTCACATTATTAAAAATTGGAAACCTAGATACTGTTAAGGTTATTTTGTCCGAGAAGTATTATAGCATCTTGATGCTAATTAGTGTTTCAAAACCTAGGAATCTAGTACTGTTGATTTTTTTAATTGAGATCTTAAGAGTTTAGTTGACAATATAGATTGCCAAATATCACCGTGCCAAAGTATGGGAGAAACAAGTATGAGATTATAGAGCCTGACTCATTGGATAGTTCTTATGAAAAATAGATGCTAGGAGAACCATTTTTTTTAGTCCATACTTCAAAACAGCTAAAGAAATCAGAGAGACAACTGAAATGAAGAACCAAACATTTAGATAAAGTGCGCCTTACTTTCTCCTTCTTTGACTTCCTGTTTGCTTCCACTATTCTGTGACTTAAATCGCTTGCTACTTTCTTTTCGGACCTCTTATTGTCAACCAACCTCCAATGAAGTTGACAATAGGTATAACAAACATTGTCAAAGCATAAAAATATCTAAATAGCGGGAACTATTTGATTTACGATGGTTTATTTGATTTACAATAAGCCACGAATTGTTCATAACTTCTTAAGACATTGATATATGAAAGGTATAAAAATAGTGACATGAAGAGCTAGAAGGATGTGAGATTGCAATGCAGTATGAAAAGCAATATTGACTATAGCTTTTTCCTATTTATTGAGAAAATAAGTACATATTTAAGAAAGATCATATCTTATTAAACACATTGTTTCATTGTCAATCCTATTAGACTCCATAGTTGCTTCCCTTCTGTTTCTATGTTCTGTTTTTGTGAAAATGAGCTAATTCTTTTCTTATTTCTATTTTTATTTTTATCTTTTTCTTTACATGAGCAGGTACTTGGCAGAAGCCCATGTCCAGGCACTGCAATTTGACGAGGCGGAGAAGTTGTGCCGCAAGACCTTGGAAATCCACCGCGAGCACAGCCCGCCAGCATCCCTAGAAGAAGCTGCTGATCGCCGCTTGATGGCCCTCATCCTTGATGCCAGGGGTGACTATGATGGTGCTCTCGAGCACCTCGTCCTCGCCTCCATGGCCATGGCATCCCATGGCCGTGACGTTGATGTTGCTGCCATTGATGTCGCCATTGGGAATACCTACCTTGCCCTTGCTCGATTTGATGAAGCTGTCTTCTCCTACCAGAAGTCCCTCACTGTCCTTAAGACGGCCAAAGGTGATTCCCACCCTGCTGTTGCTGCTGTCTTTGTCCGCCTTGCTGACCTCTACCACCGGGCGGCTCCGTGAGTCCAAATCCTACTGTGAAAATGCCCTTCGAATCTACTCTCGCCCTGCTCCAGGAGCTGCCCCAGAGGAGATTGCAGGGGGCCTGATGGAGATCGCAGGGATCTACGAGGCTGTGGGTGAGCCTGAGGAGGCAGTGAAGCTGCTTGAGAGGGCATTGAAGCTGGTTGAGGATGTTCCGGGCCAGTGGAGCACAGTTGCAGGGATTGAGGCGCAGATGGGCGTGATGTACTACATGGTGGGGAGGTATGGGGATGCCCGCGGTGCATTCCAGAGTGCTGTGGCCAAGTTGAGGGCTGGCGGGGAGAGGAAGTCGGCCTTCTTTGGTATCCTGCTGAATCAGATGGGGCTCACATGCGTGCAGCTGTTTAAAATTGACGAGGCGGCAGAGCTATTTGAGGAGGCGCGGGCTGTTCTCGAGCAGGAATGCGGGTCATCTCACCCGGATACTCTTGGGGTTTATAGCAATCTGGCTGCAACTTATGATGCTATGGGGAGGTATGCGTGGTTTTTGCAAATGTAGACATTTTAATGTTTTTTCTTGTGAATCTTATCTAGTCTTCAAGGAATCTTTGCTTTTTCACTAATAGAACTTAAATATGATCTTCAGTGATTGAAGTATATGTGATCTAATTTCATCTTGCGATATTACTGCTATGGTCTATGCATGTTCTGATGAAGTATTCTGGCTATTTAAGTATATGGCAAGCTGGAAATTATTACTAAGGGAAGAAATAATAACAAGTTTCACTCCAACATTCACTTTTGTCCCTTCTGACTGATCAAAACCATCGCTGTTCTTTTACGTTAGGGAACTATTTGTACATTTGTGTGAAATCAAAATATCAAGTATCAAATAACTTTTGCAACCATATTAGTTGTCCAACCTTGGCTTTTATTAATATTCCCTTGATCAACAGGATTATTAGGTATTACCTCCTAAATTGAGATGCGTTGATTGATCATATCGGCAAAATTGAAGCCAAATAAGAACTTTTAGAGAGGCTAGTTGCCTTATAGTTTTGGTTAGTCTTCTCGTGCAAGTTTCATAACTTGGGTGATAAGCCATTGCCTAGCCATCGAAAGTGCAAACAATAAATATTCTATACCTGAGTTCAGATAGCCAAGTCTGAAGTTATTTTTGTATTACTGTGGAAAAATACAAGCTTCTTACTGAAGCTCTCTACTATGGTAATCGTAGAATTAGACTTCATTAATTCAATAGAGAGATTTAAGCAATTCTATAGACTGTTGACTGTAACTATGAGTTCCTTTGCTTTTCGATTTATCGGCAGGGACAAAGTTAGGAATTAAGGTTCAAGGGGGCCAAGATTTAGGTTTGGCGAAAAAAAAAAATCGATCTTAGATAGTACAAAAAAGAGTTTGTCAGATTCACTGGCCATCTATTGCTAGTGACAGCAAGGACTATATGCTCAAGAAAGAGCAAGACTGTAAGACCTGAAGAAAAAGGGCCGAGGAGTTCGGAAAAAGATTGGGACACAAGTTTTCTTAAAAAAAAAAAAAAAATCAATTTGGCCCCCGTAAAATTAAAATTTATAATATTTTAATTTTTACTATAAAGGACTTATATGTAATTTTTAAAAGTTGATGGGGGCCATGGCCACTGTGAGCCCCACTATGGCTTGGGTCCCTGTTTATCGGCATACGATAAAGATGGCAGCAATATGCACATGAAAAATTAGGTAGGGTCTGTCAAGTACCCCATATAGAAGGATGGTTTTGTCAAGAAAAAAGCAAAAGATTACTATATAATTTGAAGGCACTTATTTTGTACTTTTTATTTGTTTTGTTTCTGATAATCTTTTAGTTTGAGTTATACGGGTCTAGTTATAGGTTGTTATATGATGGTGCATGGATACGGACTATCTCCTGGACTATCTCCTATGGTTTAATGGAGTGAATCAAGGAGTAGGGCTAAATCAAGTTGAATCTATATATGGTGGCACATCTGAAAGAAAGTGTCTGTAATCGTATAGTTTATTATCAGAAGTACTTGAGGTCATGCTAGTCTCAACATATTGTTAAAAAGTTATTAGTATGAAAAATCTGGGAGAAAAGATGGACTGCCTGTTCAGAAATAACTAGATCAGTCTATACATCTAATCAACTTTGTTGACCTGAGCTAGGAGCTATGTAGCCTGATTTTTGAGTTTAATTAGAAACTTTTCTTCTGCTTCCCTTAAATTCAAGGCGCATATACTTTGTAAAATGTGTCTAGACTCTAGATAGAATTTACCCTGCATTCAGATGTACGTCTTTGGTTAGATTGATGAAAAAGGATTAAACATGTCTTCTGGAATCTGAAGAGCCAACTTCAGGATATACCTTACCAAATTAAGCCTTTGTATCTAAACGGGCAGCTATACATTTTATTATCAGTGAAATTGAGACTCTCGGTTTATGAATTTAAAGCTCAAATTTCTTCTCATGCTCTTTCTCCTTTTCTTCTCATTTTAGTGCTCTAGTTCTTATCAATCTGCAATGATCTTCTCTATCTCCATTTATCTTGAATTATACTTGTTTGGAGAATTTGTTCCGACAAATTTATTTGTCACTCCAACTTCTATTTCCCCTGAACAATTTCCCGTTCATTATTTGAAGATTTGGTTTTACCTGAAGAATATGAGTTGGCTTCAGTAGCTTTGAAATTTGTGCAGGTAATCTGTTAAACTATGAAACAAATTATTGGTTAAATTAAGTACAAAACGAAACTGAATATAAGTTTTAATGCATTTAAAGGTATTGTTATTTAGTTTCAACTAATCCTGTTGTGTAACTGAGTGTCTTTGTGCTGAAACAGTTGTAAAGTATCAAGGACATACTTAAGTATTCTACTTTTTTAGATTTTCATCATAATGATTTTTCCTCTTATGAACTGCTGAAACTGCTGAAACCTCTATAATACATTTAAAGAGGAAACTCTGATTATATTTTTGAGCTTTTGCCATGTCAAATAATTTCTAAAATGTTCTTTTGGCACGTGGATGGATCTGAAAGTGCCATGTGAACTGTTGTAGACTGAAAGGCTTGTCTAAAGTGGTAAGTTCTGTTATTGTCTTTGGTTGATCCTTCCTCAGAAAATCTATACAAAACCTTATTATAATCCTAATCTTGTTGTTATCTTAATCGACAAGTTAATTGGAAGAATTTCAGGCATATTAATCCATTAATCTTTCAATATTGTATCTAAGTTCCACGTAGCTTGTTATTATTGACATGATAGTGCCTAAAATCATTCTCTATTGTGCACACTAGTCCTGCCATATTTCTTAACCGAGGTAATTTGGAGCAGTGAAAAGCCCATTGTGACCCCTAGGATACTTTTCAATTTAGATTGTCCTATGTAACGTCTCGAACTTTATGTCGGCATCCTGTTGTTGTTCACATCAACTGAGCTAAGCTTTCAGTTTGAATTCGCAGCCGTATACTTCCTTGTATCGGCCAGCTTATAGATGTACAGTCCCTGGTCTTTCTTTGTTGACTTGTCGTAAACCTACATTGTTTATATCGGATTGTTTTTCTTTCCTTTATTTTGGCAGTCTTCTTTGCTAACTTGTACATTTTATTACTTTCATTATTTGGCATTTATGATATCTTACCCTTCATCCTTAGTGCTGTGTTAGTCTGCTATTATGTTTAGTTTCCTTAATGATTGCTTTCTCTTTAGTCACCTAGATATTTCTTTTATGCTAAGTTTTGATTATTCTCTTATTCTTCCATCTCATAATACATAAAGCTAATTTACAATTTGTTCTTATTCTCTTGTATCATCTTGCTATCCTTACTATTTTTTTAACCCTTCAGTGTAGTGGCAATTCTCAAACTCTCTCTCATGTATTTTTGCCTTAATTGATAGGGTCGAGGATGCGATTGAAATCTTGGAACACGTGCTCAAAGTGCGGGAGGAAAAGCTTGGCACCGCAAACCCTGATGTAGAGGACGAGAAGAAGAGATTGACCGAGCTTCTAAAAGAAGCTGGTAGGGCACGGAGATCGAAGCAGAAGTCGCTCGAGAACCTCTTGGTCACCAACTCGCAGCGAGTGAAGAAGAGGTGGTCGAGCTTGGGCTTCAAAAGCTCGTCCTAGAGAAAGAGAGCAATTGTAACATACGGAAGCCATGTGTAAAGAAGTTAGTGTTAGGAAAAAGAGTAATATTTTGTGTTACCTCAAAACAATATTTCGAAATGTTATTGATGAGTGGCCTTTATACACATTGCAGGTAGCGACTGATTTACTTTTCCAAATTCCAAACATAATTTGATGAGATATAAACTCTTAAAATCCAAATCACATACTAGCTGCCTCGTGTAAGAAGCTTACTGCGCATCAATAACATTTTGCAATATATACTGACGAACACGATGTATTACTAGTGAGAATAGTGTGGTGTTTTCTTGTTGTTTGAGCTTCTAATCTTTTTCGGGTTCCTTTCTTTGCCCGTTTACCGAATTCTTAACCCTTTATTTTTTGTGTGTTTGATGTCTTTCGGCGTGTGCTATATATGTATTTGTTAATTTGCAGTGTATTCAATTACTATGGTGAATGAATAAATATTTCATGTGCTTTGTGTGAGTATATTTGATATGAGCTCCTCTAGTATATGAAAATTTTATTATGTTTTAATGGTAATATATCCTTCTGAATTTTATTGCAAAAGCTTTGACTAGTGCCCGGTAACTGCTAAAATTAGAAACATTTTTAGGCTTTTGTTGGTATGGGTTGTCTTTTTAATGGTCAATGCTACCGATATACTTAAAAAGAAAGTGTAAATCTTGTTTCTTCTTATCTAAAAATTTATGTAGGTCTTTGTCTTCTTATTTTTTCAAACACAAAATTCAAAGGGTTTTCTAAACTGTTGGATGAGAGGTTGCAAGATTTATTTCTTTTTTGTATGTACAAAATAGTTTTTTTTTTTAATTTTATAATTTGAAGTTCAATGTCATTAGATGTGCCAAACCTCTCTCTCTCTCTCTCTCTCTCTCTCTCTCTCTCTCTCTCTCTCTCTCTCTCTCTATATATATATAGGTATATATAACTAGACTCTGCACTTTCGAAAGTACGGAGGTCTTTGTGCTTATAAATTATTTTCAATGACGGGACATTCGATTCGACGGTCGGAGTCATTAGAAATGATTGATGGTATTGGAACTCTCTAGAAAACAAATTTTATAAGTTTATGACTTTTTTGGCTTAGTGAATGAGTAGTTTTAAAATGAACGTCGGAAAATAAAAATTTTACAAAAAATAGTGATAAAAAGATTTAAATTTTAAATCAAAAGTATTGATTTTATTTTTGATGTTAACTAGAACTTTTTATTAAAATTTCACATAATTTTGACTGTTCTACACCGTCGAACTTATAAATGTGCCATATCGGCCATTAAAATAGTCATTTTTTAATTATATTTGGAATAACTAGTTTTTATTTAACTCCGAACCAAATGAAACCAAAAGATTTAAAATTTAAATCAAAAGTATTGATTTTATTTTTGATGTTAACTAGAATTATTTTATTAAAATTTCACATAATTTCGATTGTTCTACACCGTCGAACTTATAAACGTGTCATATCGGCGATTAAAATGGCCATTTTGTGACCTTTGATTATTTGGTAAATGATATAAAAAAATTATAAAATTTAGTTTACAAGTAGTATTAATAGCGTAGATCATACTTAATGGAAAAAATCGTCGAATCAAAATTTCAATTATTAAAAACAACTTATAATTATTAGAAGCATTTGGGTCCTTATACTCCTAACTTCCTAACCATCCATCAATTTTGATGGGTGGCTAGGATGAAAGAAAGAAAAAAAAATTAAGGAGAAATTGGATATTTTAATTTTTTTTTTTTGAATTTCTCTTTTTTCTCTCATTCTAACTAGCTATCAAAATTGATTGATGATTAAAAAGTTAGGAGCGCAATGGTACATTGTGCTTTTAATAGCACGATAATTATATATATATATATATATATATATATATATATATATATATATATATATATATATATATATAGTACGATGCAATCAATAGACGAACCACTGTGCTACCAAGTTTTCGTTAGATCCTCTTTGATAATTTTCACCGTCGGATCATACTATTCAACCAACCACCCACTTAACCTAGGGGGCCCGTATCATCTAATCTCTCAATCAAAAAACTTGGAAGCCAATGAGTTGGTGCTATTAATAACATAGTAGCCTAGTTCTATCGGTTAGGATGATAGAACTAGGCTACTATGCTATTAATAGCACCAACTCATTGGTGCTTCCAAGTTTTTGGCCGTTGGATTGAGAGATGTGCGGTTAGGATGATGTGGGCCCCCTAGGGTTAAGTGGGTGGTTGGTTGAATAGTATGATCTGACGGGTGAAAATTATCAAAGAAGTGGATCTAACGGTGGAAAACTTGGTAGCACGGAGACCTCCGTGCTATTGATAGCATAAATGGACTATATATATATATATATATATATATATATATATATATATATATATATATATATATATATATATATATATATATATATATATGGGTCAAATGCATACGTGTCCTGCAAACATAGTCAATTGTGAATATATCCTTAAAATGGAAACTCCATAAGTTGTTCCTACAAAAGTCCTAAGTTATGCAGATATGTCCCTCCGGTTAACTTCCGTTAGTGATCTATTTATTTTTCAACAGTTAAGTCGTGAAATGACCATTTTACCCTCACAAATATATCCCTCCAAAAGTTTTCCTCTTCCCTTCACTTTCTATTCCTTTTCGGACCGTCGAAGCGGACGACGGCGGTGCGACGCCGGATTGGGTTCGCCGGCGACGAAGAAGAGGAAAGAACGCCGGGCACCGAGCTCGTCGCCCTCAACGTCGTCCCTTCCTCGTCGGCCTCCTCGGCCGCGACATCGCCGTCGAGATGCTGTCTCCTCCTCGCGACTTCAGACGCCGACGTCCTCGGCGACCACGATGACCTCGTGCGCGCCCTCGTCGACGACAACGCCCTCGAGCTTCTCGTCCGAACCTCGCCGCGCTTTCGAGGTCGACCACGGTGAGGTTCTTCTCACTCGCCGGCGACGAAGAAGAGGAAAAGGAAGAAGAGGAAGAGGAAGAGGAGGAAAGAAGAAGGAAAAAGAAGGGAGAAGGGAGAAGAGGAAAAGATAAGAGGAAAAAGAAGAGGTTCGCCGTCATCGTTGCCGTCGTTGTTGCATCTCCTCGCCGGCGACGAAGAAGAAGGAAGAGGAAGATGGGGAAGAGGAAGAAGGGTAAATACGTCAATTCAAACTATAATTAACCACGGTTAAGTATTTTAACCGTGGTTAACGAAAATTTTCTAACAGATCTGGACGGCATGGACATATCTGCATAACTTCGGACTTTTGCAGGGACAACTTATGGAGTTTTCGTTTTGCGGGGATATTTTCGCAATTCACTATATTTGCGGGGACGTGTATGCAAATAACCCTATATATATATATATATATATATATATATATATATATATATATATATATATATATAGAGTTTTACTAGAATACTATCGGTAGTAAACTAGCCGTTTTACTACCGATTTGTTTTCGATGATAGAGCTTTCAAATTGACGATCGGCTCATTGAACATAATCTATACTATTTGAAGTATTTGGAAATCAAAATTTAAATCTTTACGACATCATTTGCCTAATGATCAAAATGTTTCAAAATTTGTAATTTTAATGGTTGATAAGAGGTGTTTTCTCGTTTAACGGCGTAAAAATATCCAAATCAATTGAATTTTTGTCGAAAATTCTTTAAACTATTTAAAACAAGATCTATACTCTTGATCTTGATTACAAGACTCCTATCATCATTTTTTAAAGAGTATTCATTTTCAGCCATTCATTTTTTTGTTCACTTGATGGATAAAAGAACAATATCGAAAGTGCGTGAAATTTGATTTCTAGGTAGTTTAAATGGTTTAGATCATATTTAACGGAGCCGATCGTCAATTTGGAAGCTCTATCATCGAAAACAAATCGGTAGTAAAACGGCTTGTTTACTACCGATAGTATTCTAGTTCAACTATATATATATATATATATATATATATATATATATATATATATATATATATATATATATATATATATATATATATATATATATATATATATATAGAGTTGAGCTAGAATGCTATCGATAATAAATCGATACTTTTGCCACCCATTTGTTTTCGATGATGGAGCCTCTAAATTGATGATCACCGTTGAATATGATCTATACTATTTGAAGTATTTAGAAATCAAATTTCATACATTTTCGATATTGTTCTCTTATCCATCGAGTGGACATAGAAATGAGCAGTGAAAATGAATATTCTTAAAAAAATGATGTTAGGAGTATTGTAATCAAGATCAAGAGTATAGATCTTGTTTTAAATAGTTCAAAGAATTTTCTAACAACAATTCAATAGATTTGGATATCTTTACGCCGTTAAACGAGAAAACGCCTCATATCGATCATTAAAATTATAAATTTTGCAACCCTTTGATCATTAGGCAAATGATATCGAAAAGATTTGAAATTTAATTTCTAAATACTTAAAGTGGTATAGATCATGTTCAACGGTGCCGATCGTCGATTTGGAGGCTCCATCAACGAAAATAGATGGGTGGCAAAAATGCTGATTTACTATCGATAGCATTCTAGCTCAACTATATATATATATATATATATATATATATATATATATATATAAAGAGAGTTGAGCTAGAATACTCGATATAGTAAATTTTTTTACTATCGAGTTGTTTTCGATGATAGAACTTCCAAATGATCTAAACCATTTAAACTACATAGAAATCAAATTTCACGCACTTTCGATATTGTTCTTTTATCCATCTAGTGAACAGAAAATGAATGGTTAAACATGACTATTCTTTAAAAAATGATGATAGGAGTCTTGTAATCAAGATCAAGAGTATAGATCTTGTTTTAAATAGTTTAAAAAATTTTCTAACAAAAATTCAATTGATTTGGATATCTTTACACCGTTAAACGAGAAAACGTCTCTTATCCACCATTAAATTTATAAATTTTGAAACCCTTTGACCATTAGGCTAATGATGTCGAAAATAATTGAAATTTGATTTCTAAACACTTTAAGTTGTATAGATTATGTTCAACGAGCGATCATCAATTTGGAAGCTCTATCATCGAAAATAACTCGATAGTAAAATGCCCGTTTACTATCGAGAGTATTCTAGCTCAACTCTCTCTCTCTCTCTCTCTCTCTCTCTCTCTCTCTCTCTCTCTCTCTATCTATATATATATATATATATATATATATATATATATATATATATATATATATATATATATATATATATATATGAGTAGAGCTAGAATACTTTTAGAAGCACCAAGCTCTTGGTGCTTCTAAGTTTCTAGCCCTTGGATCTATATCCCAATTACTAATACCACTTGGATCAAACACTATTCTACCTACCACCACCTACCACCATCATCTCAACCCCACATATATCGATCCAATGGTTAAAAACTCAAAAGCACCAACTCAGTGGTGCTTTTGAAAGTATTCTAGCTCAACTCATATATATATATATATATATATATATATATATATAGAGAGTCCATTTGCTATGCTATCAATAGCACGAAGCACTCGGTGCTACCAAGTTTTCCACCGTTAGATTCACCCCTTTGATGATTTTCACCCGTTAGATCATACTATTCAACCAACCACCCACTTAACCTTGGGGCCCACATCATCCTAACCGCACATCTCTTAATCCAACGGTCAAAAACTTGGTAGCACCAATTACTTGGTGCTATTAATGGCATGGTAGCCTAGTTCTATATATATATATATATATATAGAGTCCGGCTGCTATTCTATCTATAGCACGAAGCATTCTGTACTACCAAGTTTATCGCCGTTAGATCACCCCTTTTGATGATTTCCACCCGTTAGATCATACTATTCAACCAACCACTCACTTAACCCTAGGAGCCCCAGATCATTCTAACCACACATCTCTCAATCCAATGGCCAAAAACTTGGTAGCACCAATGACTTGTTGCTATTAATAGCATAGTAGCCTAGTTATATATATATATATATATATATATATATATATATATATATATATATATATATATATATATATATATATATATATATATATATATATATATATATTATAACGACCGGCGCACAATAATTCGTTGGGCCTAACACGCCCAAAATGCTTAAGCCTAGTTATTATTACTAGTGTCTAAGTCTCATATAAACCCAATGACAACCACATTTTCATCCGATGTGGGACTATTGGGGTGTCACAGACTCCCCTCGTTAAGTCCCTAACGTCCTCGTCGATCCAATCACACACACAACCCAAGATCACCGGGCTATGTGAGACTCGTCTCGCTATCCGTCATCCGACCACAGCTCGGTCGAGACTTACCACGTATGTCCGGTGGTGAGCAGCTCACGATACCAAATATAACGACCCAGCCCACTAGCAACAATAACTCGTTTGGCCCAACCATCGGTCCAAAATGTTTAAGCTCAGTTATTATTATTAGTGTCTAAGTCTCATATAAACCCAATGACAATCACATTTCCATCCGATGTGGGACTATTGGGGTGTCACACACACACACACACACACACACACATATATATATATATATATATATATATATATATATATCTATATATATATATACATACATATATATATATATATATATGTATATATATATATATAGAACTAGGCTACTATAACTTATATAGCTTTATTAATAGTCCCTTGGATTGAGAGATGTGCGGTTTGGATGATGTGGGACCCTTAGGGTTAAGTGGATGATTGGTTGAATAGTATGATCTAACGGGTGAAAATCATTAAAATGGTGGATCTAACGGCGGAAAACTTGGTAGCACCGAGTACTTCGTGCTATTGATAGCATAGCAGCCGGACTCTATATATATACATATATATATATATATATATATATATATATATATATCTAAGTGTTAAATCTAACGGTGGAAAACTTAATAGCACCAAATCCTTGGTGCTATCGATAATATCCCAAAACTATATATATATATATATATATATATATATATATATATATATATATATATAGAGAGAGAGAGAGAGAGAGAGAGAGAAAGAGAGAGAGTTTGGTATGCTATCAATAGCACGAATCACTCGGTGCTACCAAGCTTTTCACCGTTAGATCCACTTCTTTGATGATTTTTATCCGTTAGATCATACTATTTAACCAACCACCCACTTAACCCTGGGGGCCCGCATCATCTATCTCTCTCCTACTCTCCAAAAATCCTGATAACCAATAACTTGGTGCTATTAATAGCATAGTAGCCTAGTTATATATATATATATATATATATATATATATATATATATATATATATATATATATATATATATATATATATATATATATATATATATATATATATATATATATATAGAGAGAGAGAAAGAGAGAGAGAGAGTAAATTTGGTATGCTATCAATAGCACGAAGCACTCGGTGCTACCAAGTTTTTCACCGTTAGATCCACCCTTTGATGATTTTCACCGTTAGATCATACTATTTAACCAACCACCCACTTAACCCTAGGGGGCCCACATCATCCTAACCGTACATCTCTCAATCCAAAAACTTGATAGCACCAATAACTTGGTGCTATTATTATAGTAGCCTAGTTATATATATATATATATATATATATATATATATATATATATATATATATATATATATATATATATATATATATATATATATATATATATATATATATATATATAGTAGGGCTACTTATATCTTATGAGTAGTAGACCCTTACTACTCATAAGTTGTTTTTGATGATGGGGCCTCGAATTGACGATCCACTCGTTAAATATGATCTAGAGTATTTAAAACTTCTAGAAAATAAATTTCATAATTTTTCGATATCATTTACCTTACGATCAAAAGCTCACAAAATTGACAATTTTTAACGGCATGGGATACTTGCTAGTTTAACGTTGTAAAAGAATTGAAATAGATTGAATTTTTGATAGAAAATTCTATTCACTACCTAGATAAAGATCAATAACTCCGATCTTAAATTGAAGGATCCGATCATCTATTTTTAGGAAGTCGTTCTCTTTCGGCCGCTTCATTTTATGCCCATTTGATGGACTTTATTATGATTTCGAAAAATTACAAAATTTATTTTCTAGAAGTTTTAAATACTCTAGATCATATTTAATCTGAGTGGATCGTCGATTCGGAAGCTCTATCGTCGAAAACAACTTATGAGTAGTAGGGCTCTACTCATAATAGTATAGTAGCCCTACTATATATATATATATATATATATATATATATATATATATATATATATATATATATATATATATATATATATATATATATATATATAATTGAGCTCCTATGTTTTTAAAAGTACCAAGTCATTGATGCTTGTAAGTTTTTAGCCATTGGATTAATAGATGTGCGGTTAGGATGATGTGGGCCCCCTTGGGTTAAGTGGGTGGTTGGTTGAATAGTATAATCTAACGGATGAAAATGATCGAAGGAGTAGATCTAATGGTAAAAAAATCACAAGCGCAAAGGACTTGGTGCTTTTACAAGCACCATAGCCGAACTCATATATAATTGAGCTCCTATGCTTTTAAAAGTATCAAGTCATTGGTGCTTGTAGTCTAGTTCATTTTATCCCCGCTTGATGGACTTTATTATCATTTCGAAAGTTTACTAAATTTATTTTCTACAAATTTCAGATACTTTAGATCATATTTAACAAAGTGGATCGTCGATTCAAAAATTCCATCATGAAAAACAACTTATGAATAGTAGGGCTCCAATACTCATAATAGTATACTAGCCATGGCCTAATTAGGATAATCGAAGGAACCAAATCAAATAAGAAGAACACACACAAAAAAAAAAACAAAAACAAAGCCCCACCAATAGAAAATCATTCCAGTTGGATTGTGGGACCCACGTTCATCCACAATAAATTTATTGCGTAGGATTTTGTTCACCACGTACGTGTGCAATGTATGGACCGCTGAAGCTATGTAATTTCCTGATTTTTTTTCCTTCTTTTTCTTTGGGGGTTAGGTTAATTGGAAATGTTTGAATTTACCTAACTCAAACATGGATAAAACAAAAAGTGTAGTAAATTATATATATAGGGTAATCTTTAATACCACCTCTGTGGACTGTGGTTTACACTTTCTTATTTTAGTACTCTGATGTTTTAAAGTATATCAAGTTAGTACCATATGGTTTTATTTTTATTTATATTTGTCAGCTTCTTTGTTAATATTTTATTAAATTATATACAAAAAAATTTCGGATACTATACCTAAGTTTATCGAATATTTAGTTTAGTATTTTTTAGTTTTAATTTTGTCGTTGATTAAAAAAAAATATTAGTGAAATTGATAATAAAAAGAGAAAAATATAATCACACGGAACCAAATTGATACACTTTAAATCACAGGGTAATAAAGTGAGAAAGTGCGAAACAAAAAAGGTGATATTTAAAGTTTTTTTCTAAAATATATATATTTTCTTGAAGTGAATTTTTCTTTTTGCTGTTTGTTTTTGATAGAAATTACTAATTTAGAAGTGAGATTTTATCGATTTATTGTTTGTTTTGTCAAAAGTTAGCTAAACTGTAATAAGTACTTTTCTGGCACTGCAATTAGTACTTGTTTTATCATAAGTTATCTAATCCTAATAAGTCCGCAAGTGAAGTATATATATAGAGCAAAGTCAAAGAATTAGATTGAATATATATAAAAAATAAATTTATAAAATCTTATCTATTAGACTTTGATCTAATAGCAAGGATTTATTCCGTGGCACGGGCCGTGTCAAAACTTGCCGGGCATGGTACGGCACGGTGCGTGCCTAGCCGTGCCGATGCGTGCCGGTCAAAAAAATTCATGTGTGCCGATACATAATAGCATGAAATATTTATTTTCTTTAGCAACAAAATATTCTAACTATTTATTATGTCTTTTTATCACATCTTTTAAACTTTATTGAGGAAATTACTCACTAATTTAAAAAATAGAGAGTTTTAACCAGAGCACGCACGTGGGCCCGGGACGTACGTATCTTGGCTGGTACTGTACGGCACCGTGATAGCGTGCTCCCGTGTCGACGGGCACTTAAAACCTTGTCTAATAGTTGAAAGTTTACATATAAATGAGTTTTTTTATAATTGAGCTTGACTTTATATTTTTATTTTGTTAAAAATTAAATAATAAAAATACATATTATATATAATTATTTATTTATATACATAAATATAAATTATATAAATATAAAATATATATATATTTGTACATTATCGAGCCGAACAAGATGACTCGTGTTTAAACTAGCCGAAAAATTCGGCTTGTGTTCTCGTTTACTAAACGAGCAATTCGATCCCGAGCTCATTTCGAGCCGAACATGAGCTGGCTCGCGAACAGCGAGCTGAATTGCCACCCCTAATCTGTAGTATGCTTTCAACTAAAAAAGTTATTTATAGCTATAGTCACATTTCTAGCATATCTAAATCTAAATAAATAAAATTCATATAATTATAACCAATTGTCCCTAGAGTAAGTGGCAAAGGACTTGGTGGTTGGTACTTGAGACTCGAGTTCGAATTCTAGCTGATTCACATTTTTAGATAAATTTATTTCTTAACGAAATAAAACGAAGAGAGTAGCGTGCTATCTATTTCTCAAAAAAACAATCGTAAAAGTATAGGTTGGCCAACCATGCCCCCCCTTCGGATTTGTAGAATTTGTAATGTGATGAAATTTAGATTATTTTGCGGTCCATGCATGGATAATATGGTGAACCAATCCACCCATTTTTTGCCATCAGCTCAAATCAGTGTGGGGCCGGCCCACATAGCCACATCAGACGGCAGACGATGCATCATCGTAATATCATATCACAGTCATTCACCAAACCCCATCAGACGGCAGAGGATGCATCATATATATATTAGAATCATATATTCACCGAACTCAATAACTCATATATACTGCTCGCTCACGTCGCTTGTGTTTACTCATTCGCACCGTATATAATATAATAGTATATACATGTAATCCTCCCCCTGTACTCACATAATAATAGTATATATACATGCACAAATTATCTTATCTTATTAATAGCTGATCATTCGTCTTTATCGAGTTTTTAGCCATTGGATTGAGAGATGTGCGGTTAGGATGATGTGGGCCCTCTAGGATTAAGTGGGTGGTTAGTTGAATAGTATGATCTAACGGGTGAAAATCATCAAAGGGTTGAATCTAACGGCGGTGGGTGGTTAGTTGAATAGTATGATCTAACGAGAAAAAATCATCAAAGGGTTGAATCTAACGGCGGTGGATGGTTAGTTGAATAGTATGATCTAACGGGTGAAAATCATCAAAGGATTGAATCTAACGGCGGTGGATGGTTAGTTGAATATAGTATGATCTAACGGGTGAAAATCATCAAAGGGTTGGATCTAACGACGGAAAACTTGGTAGCATCAAATGTTTCGTACTATTAATAGCATAGCAGCTGGACTCCTATATATATATATATATATATTCCCAACTGCATGTATTGGCGCGTGAATGAGTCAAATACACTATAATCGATAACGGTGTAGTCGAGCTACTTTTAACCCCATCCGACGGCTCTGATCAATCAAATCTCACTCAAATAGTAATAGATGAGGATTAGGTGATGGTCCTTGATTAAGACATTAATGAAGAGTTATTGGCTAATTTAAAGAAGAAGAAGAGAAAGGAGAGAGTTGAAACGCGCTCGCCGTTTAGATATGGGTGGGTATAGTAGATTTTAAATGTACTCACGCGTTTACCCACAATTATTTAATTTGTTGGTGAAACAGGTTGTGGAAATTTAATTTAATTTAATTGTAACAAGCCTCTTAAAACACAGTTGAAAAAGTCACTGCATAATTGATAAGTGAATAATATTCCTACATCTACAGCACAATTTGTAACTGATTTTCACTTTTTCAAATTTTAAATTCTCAAATTTATATATGTAAATCTAACTTATTATATATACAAATTTTATGTAATAAAAACGGTTTATAGCGACACTTTTAAATATAGGTACATGTCAAAAATGTACTGCTAGCTAAAATTACCGACACTTTTAAATAGTGTTGCTATATGTGGGGTCGCTAGGTATATAGTGACAGTTAAAGAGTGTCGTTATAACCTAAAAGAGTGCTGCTAATTTACCAACACTTATTTAAGCATTTAGCAACCGCCGAAATTCTATCTCGTTGGCTACGGTGGCGGAGGTGGACGATAGGAAAGGCTCTTCGTCTAGAAATTCAGTGGATTGAGTGAAGAGAGATGAAAATATGGTAATTGATTTTTCTTTTCTTTTTTTTTTTTTCTTTTCTGTTTGTAATCGGGCCAAATGGACTGGGTGTGGTGGGTTGAGTAGAGTAATCTTTTATTTTTTGTTGGATTGATCTTTATATTTAGACATTAATAGATGTTTGTTTAATTTTAGCACATGAGACACTTACTCAAAAGTGTCCCAAACATGTGTCTCTATATATAACCTAATTCTGTTGTAGTGGAACTATATAATTAATACATTACTCTGAAAAAATAGAAGAAACAATTTAATTAATTTGTTGCCTTAGGTCACACATTAATTAATTTAAAGTACATTTTTTAAAAAGTTATGCTAAAGCTTAATAAGGATCGACCCGCATTTTTAAAAAGTTAAAAGATCACTTTATTTAGCGGCTAAAGCTTTGTCCCCATCATATTCATGTTTGTTTGCCTTTTTAAAGTACATTTTGTAAGTTTACAAAAACAATGTTTCTATATGATTTATATTTGAAGCCTTTCCATTTTAGAGTTTAAAAATTTATAATAATTTATTATCGTGATAATATTAGAAAAAGTTATTTTAAAAGTTAGGCCAATGAAAACGAGACCCAAATTATCACACTCAAAATAGTTCCACATCATATGAGAATCAGATTGTGATTGAATATATAAGAGATCGTTTATTTGAATCTAATGAATTATTATTTTTAGATGGCCGAGTGTTGTCTCTCGTATAATTATTTGATGATTTTGAACTGTACATGAGGCGAGAAAAGTCTGGCATCTCAGATGGAAATGGTAGCGAGAGGAATCCTCACACAGGGATGAAGTGCTGTCATCACATCCCACCTGCAATTTTGTTAACATGGTTTTGGTGTTTTCGTTGGTTGGTAAGGTGATGATGACAAGCATTCCAATGCCACATTGCACAGGTTTCGATGATTAATTGTCCCACTTTTGCTTAAAAGAAAGCTCACCGCAGGGAGGAAAAATAAAAAGTTGAACTTCAAATACCATCTCCGCAGTTTTGTTTTTTGTCTTTTTTTGTTTATTTTAAATTTAATATTTTATAATTTAAAATATATTAATTTATTTTTATTTTTTAGTCTTTTTATTAACTTTTTATTAAATTATATACAAAAAAAGAACTTTAGATTTTCTATTTATAGTTATCAAATATTCACTTTAATATTCTTTAACTTTAATTTTGCCAATTATTTAATGAAAAAAATTAATAAACAGGATAAAAAAATAAAGATAAAAAATTATAAGGTATGAAAATGATACACTTTAAATTATAAGATAGTAAATATGAA
Source organism: Aechmea fasciata (assembly GCA_025177825.1). Lineage (NCBI taxonomy): Eukaryota > Viridiplantae > Streptophyta > Magnoliopsida > Poales > Bromeliaceae > Aechmea > Aechmea fasciata. The sequence continues at coordinate 3,232,108 of CM045935.1, forward strand.
ACCACATGAATAGTATTTCAAGGTTTTCCAAAATAAAAAGTTACAGTTGTCCACCCACGACCGATTCCACCCTTAAATTTTCGTCTGCTTTGGTCATCATCCAAAATAGAGCGGGGGAGAAAGGGATCAGCGATTATTCTCTGCACCTAGTGTGTGTATATATATATATATATATATATATATATATATATATATATATATAGTTGGTAGAATACTCTCAAAAGTATTAAAGAGATGGTCTTGTGAGTTTTTAACCATTGGATGGAAAGATGTAGGGTTGAGATGATGGTGGTAAGTGGTGGTACGTGGTGGTGGTAGGTGGAATAATGTTTGATCCAAGGGTATTAGTAAACAAAAAGTAGATTCAAGCTAGAAACTCAAAAGCACCAAGGAGTTGGTGCTTTTGAGAGTATTCTAACTCAACTCATATATATATATATATATATATATATATATATATATATATATATAGAATAGAATACTTTTTTAAGTACCAAGCTCTTGGTGCTTCTAAAGTTTCTAGCCCTTAAATCTACATCCCAATTACTAATATCCTTGGATCAAATATTATTCCACCTACCACCACCTATACCACCATCATCTCAACCCTACATCTATCCATCCAATGGTTAAAAACTCAAAAGCACCCATTCATTGGAGCTTTTGAAAGTATTACAACTTTCTCTCTCTCTCTCTCTCTCTCTCTCTCTCTATATATATATATATATATATATATATATATATATATATATATATATATATATATATATATATATATATATAAACTCTTATCTTTATTAATAAGACTAAGTCATTAGTGCTACCAAGTTTTTAGTTGGATTGAGAGATGTGTGGTTAGGATGATGTGGGCCCCTATGGTTAAGTGGGTGGTGGGTTGAATAGTATGATCTAACGGGTGAAAATCATCAAAAGGGTAGATCTAACGGTGGAAAACTTGATAGCACCAAGTGGTCCATGCTATTGATAGCATAGCAGCCGGACTCTATATATATATATATATATATGTATTGGTGCACTGGTGTGCAAAGTGTGGAATGTTTTGAGATTAGTGCGTCCCTGCAAGGGATATGTTTGAATATACGAGTATTTTATTTCATATATATTTTTTGATTTACTTGAGAAGTATTTAATATTCTGAAGAAGGACAGCGTACGTGAACAAAATGTCTAAAAAAATCTAAACTTGACCTTCAGGTCATTTATTTTTGAATAAGATAAATGATTTTAAGGGGCCTTTCGATTCAAGATTAGTAATATTCCAAAAATGTTTATATAATTGGTTAATATTTGATATTACAAATTTGTTACTAATTTATCAAGTTGAGAGATTATTAAAAACAAGTTAGTATATTCTTCTTAGTAGACTAATAATGGGCCAGGGCTACTATATTATTATTAGTATTGGAGCATTCGTACTCATAAGTTGTTTTCAATGATGGAGCTTCCGAATCGACGATCCACTCCGTTAAATATGATCTAGAGCATTTGAAACTTTTAGAAAATAAATTTTGTAAATTTTCGAAATCATAATAAAGTCCATCAAGTGGGTATAAAATAAACGGTCAAAATCGAACGACGTCCTAAAAAAGGATGATCGGATCCTTCAATTCAAAATCGGAGTTATTGATCTTTATCTAGATAGTGAATAGAATTTTCTATCAAAAATTCAATCGATTTTGACTCTTTTACACCGTTAAACTAGCAAGCTATACCGGCCATTAAAAATTGTCAAATTTGTGACATCTTGATCGTAAGGTAAATGATGTCGAAAAATTATAAAATTTGATTTCAAGAAGTTTAAAATGCTTTAAATAACGTTTAACGGTGTGGATCGTCGATTCAGAAGCTCTATCATCGAAAATAATTTATGAGTATGAGGGCGATCATACTCATAATAGTATAGTAGCCGGACCCCTAATAATGATTCCCATTAAGTATGAAAATAAGAATACCTACTAATTCATGATAATTTAGTATTCCTACCACCTAAGAATATGTAATAGTTTCACTATTTCAGTAACACCCTTTATAACTATTCAACTAGAGATAAATGGTAATAATTTTAATGCTTTTAACAAAAAAATATGGAGAATTACCAAAGTATTACAAACCGGGAACCAAACGAGTTCTAAAGATGAAATAGCTATATATATCAAATTACATACATCAAGATTTTTTTAAAAATAAAAACCAAACTCTTATTAGATTCTAATCGCACAATAAAATGCTCATGCCGAATAATTACTAATCATACAATAAACTAGTGAAGTAATTCGCGCATTGCGCCGGGCTAATATTATAGAAGATAAAAGATTGGGCAAAGTTAAAATTTTAAAATTTTTCGATTTGTCATGAAACATCAATAGATATAAATATAAAATATAAAACAAATATGTATAGATGTAACAAAAATTACAACAATAAATAAATTATTACATAATAATAATAATGAAAGAAGCAGATAACATAATTACTACTCCATACGCACCGGCCTCCATCACCATATCGAGATCGAACAGACGATTCCTGTTGTCCGCGTCGCCTCCACCTCCATTGTCAGGATCTTATTTTATTCTTTTTATTTAAAATCGATTTGTTTTGATGGAAATGAATTATGTGAATACATTAATTAGAAAGAGGACTGATGGGAAGACAAAGCATTGAATAGAGATAAAGTGAAAAGGCGAAATACCAGAGAGTGAGAAGGGAGGAAGAGGAGGAATTGCAACATGATAACTTCTATAAAAAATAATATATAGATATAAAGGTATAAATATTCATAATATTTTATTAAAATATTTATTAATTATTGAATATCTCATTTGGACAACCAAGCAAGACTCTAATAAAAAAGCAAAATATATAAGGTGGACAATACGACAAGACCTGATTGAGCACTTTTTGAAAAAGTACAGACAAAAGAAATCATTCATTTTAGTAATGCTAGTTGTGCACCAGAGGGTGTACATCTTATACCATTTTTTTTGGACCGATCGTTCCTAGAACAAATGGCAAAAGGCTTAGTGGTTGGTATTCGAGATTCAAGTTCGAATCCTAGCTGATTCACATTTCTAGCTAAGTTTATTTTTTTAACGAAATAAACGAAGCGGATAGCGTCTACCTATCTCTCTCTCTCAAAAAAAAAAAAAAAAAAAAAACCTTATACCATTTTATGCAATGACTATTATTAGCCTATTGTCTTGTGGATTTTTTAATTTTTTTAATATTAAAAATTTTATAAAATTTTTGATGAAAAATATAAATTATATGAATGTACATCTAATAATTTTCTATTTATTTTAAACTTCAACATCGTTAATTAATAATGCTATTCAAAAGTTGAATTGATTGAAAGTATGAAATTACTGTATAAGAAGTTTAGGTGAAAAATAGAGTACGAATTTGCAGAAGCATCAGGTGCTAGCAATAAATTATCCATCACATCAAGGAAAAGCTTTTTTTTTTTCTTTTTCTTTTTGAATAAGTCAATCATTAGTGTAACTATCCGCTAATACTGTAAAAAAAATAAAAATTATTAAAGTAAAAAATTTTAAATTTTTTTAATTTGTCATGAAATATCAATAAATAAAGCAATATGAAAAAATAAGTATGAAAAAATTTTATTTTACTCGTTTTTAGTATTTTTGGTGAAAACAATCTATTTAGATAACATTAGACCGTGTAAATATATTAATTACAATTTAGATGAGGAGTGGGAAGACACATCAGAAAATGTGAAGGAAAAAATAAAAAAATGTCAAAATCATCAGAGAATAATGTATAGAATAGAATATAGCTAGATTGCCCCCATTTTATTTTTCTCTTTTTAATTGCATCTATCTTAGGTCATCATCCACATGTAGAGAGAGAAAACCACAAAAAAAAGAAAAAAAAAAAAAGGAAAGAAAGAAAGAGGGAACAGCAACACAATACAAGGCAACCCAATTGTAACAAATGGAAATAGTGTGACGTGAGGAGGCTTTGGTGTACACTCAACCCAGTTTTTCTTCCAAAGAAGAGTAGGCGTGATTTAATAAAAAAAAAAAAAAATCATGTTTAAATGGTAGGAGAAGGGCGTGGTGGTTGAAATGGAGAGCCAGAAGGTCGTCGTGGTGGTGGAGGAGGCGGCGGCGGCCCGCGCCGCCCTCGAGTGGGCGGTGCGCAATTACATCCGCGGCGGCGACACCATCACGCTGCTCCACGTGTGCCCGCGCGCGACTTCCAAGAAGAAGCAGAGGAACCTCCGGCTCAGGGGCTTCCAGCTGGCCCTCGCTTTCCGCGAACTCTGCGACGGCATTGCCGAGGTACGCATCCCGATGCCGATCCTCTCTGCTTGTCTTGTCACGCTCATAACTGTATTCGCCACTTTAAGAAAATAAATTTTGAAAAGATGTTTTTGTTTTATTATTTTTTTTATCTCTCTCTGATTAGGAATGATCATAAGCTTTAATTTGGCGATTTTGCTTCAATCTTGGCATAACCCGTACAATAAAGAGAAGTGATTAAAGAAAAATGAAATTTTTTTTTTCACTCTTTAATACTATCAAAGTTGTGCAATTTTTTAGTTAGGGTTCTTGGTAATTAGATGTTAGGATTGAGATGCAAGCTATTGTCACACTAGAAATTTAAACTGGGTTTGAAATTAACCCACTAATTAAAATTTATGGGTTAATTTTTTTGCTATTTTTCTTTGAAACTACGATTTTTTTTTTATAAATTCACAGATATATGGAAGTGATCAATGAAAATGGAAAAAAAAATTGGCTATATATGTTTACCGTAATAAGGGGGTACTGTTTTGAGTTTAATAAATAAAAAATGAGCAATTTTGAAGGTTAATTTGTGGTTAAGATGTTGAACTTTATAGTAATTGGGTTTTATCTGATCGATTGATTTGTATAGGCCAAAGTGGAGATCATAGTTACGGAGGGCGATGAGACTGCGACTGTCGTCGTGTCAATCGTAAACAAGATTGGAGCCACAACTCTTGTTGCAGGGCTTCATGATCAGAGCTTCCTCTATAGGTTTTTTTTCCTTCTTTATTTATTCTCCAATTTTAAAGCACCTCACTTTGTTATTTTGGACTCCCAAATCATTTTGTATGTGTTACTGTTTGTGTATCACTGAGGTATATATAAATTGTTTTGAGTACCTTAGTTAGCTACCTTTATAAACATCATGCTTTATATTGTTAAGTAGTGAGATGGAAATAGCAAGAGAATTTTTATTCTTTCTTTTTTACTCTTTTTATACATCTCAGAGCTCAAGATCTAAGTTACGGTATGCGGAGTCTCGGCTGTCGAGTGCTTGCTATCAAGCAGCAGGCTGCGATGCGCGAGGGCTTCGTAAATGCAGAGTTCTTTCAAATTGAAACTGCAAGGCTATGGTGATTCTCTAATTTTGCCAACTTTAATTAATTTAATTGACCTGTTCATTCCAGTAAATTATGTCTCTTTTTCTTTTTTTTACGAATTTAGGTGATTGGTTTTTAATTGCATTCATTGTTTATTTGCAGCAGCATATCGGAGCCCAAAATTCCATATCAAATATTTCCTCTTTCGTTCGGAATGATATGCAGAAGATCGAGAAGGAAAAAATGATGAGCTATTCACCAAGAGATGGTTTGTTTTAACTTGGCGGGATAAATGTGCAGCAGTACTTGACCGTATTAATTTGTTCAAACTCTAACACGTAGTCAGAGCTTTTTGTTAAAAAATAATTGGTTAGTTTTACTCGAGAAAGAAAATTATAGTTTCTCTGTAATGATCATATATATAATTGAAGAGAATCAACTGAGCATTGTGCTTATATATATTTCCCTTTCTATAGTTTGGTTGATTGTAGAAGATATATAAGCCAAAATCGCAACCCACGTCCCCAATAATGTTTAATAAAAAATATCCTTTAGACAATACCTTTTAATTTTCACTCTTTAATTTACTCGGAGGTGAATTAAAATGTTTATGTGTTGGCTTTTTTTGGGTTTGTTCTTAGATTAGTTCAGTACAATCTCAAGTACTAGTTTGTGCTACACAGGAGTAGTTTTACAAACCCTAACAGGCTTAATTAGAACTCATGTTTCTGTGAAGTCATGTTTCGGTGAAGGAGGTTGGAAGTGACACAAGATCCTTCGCGGCTATACCTAAGCTCGGTATACGAGAGAGAACTAATTTTGAAGCTGAAGGAGAAGGTGTCCGAGACAGTGCCCAACAGCAATCTTGACATCATTAGATGGTGATGGACTCGATCTGATATTTTTTCGATTAAATCCTTATATAACTTCCTACAAGATGGCGGCGTGATAGACAAAAGCTTTACTCGATTGTGGTCTATTAAAGTTCCTTTGAAAGTGAAAATTTTCGTATGGACGGTCATGAAACGTAGGGTCCTAAGTCCTAACGGCGGACAACTTGCGAAAAAGGGGCTGGGCTGGCAGGGGGGTGAGGATTGCGTTTTCTGCCGAACGTTGCCGGAGACGGTGGACCATCTTTTTGTTGGGTGTGACTTCACCAAATCCATGTAGGAGGGTCAGCTTTTGGATAAGAAAGTGCTACAAAATCACCCTTCTGTGTATAGCCTTTGGGATTTAAGCAGTGCTAAAGCTGGCGCCTTTGGGCGTAGGGAGTTAACTACAATCACCGCCGTATGGTGGACTATCTAGCTGGAGCGTAACGAACGAATTTTCGACAAGCGAAAGGCTACCCCAAGTTAAATTCTTTCGGCATTCCGTTCATCCCTCGCGCTCTGGACAGTATTTCTGCGTGTAGAGTGGTTTTTCTTTTTTCTTTTTTCTTCCTCGTTTCTTTCTTTTTTTCTTTTTTCTTTTTTTTTTTTTTTTTTTTTTTGCCGAGGCCCGTTTTTTATAGCTTCAAGCTAGGCCCATGTAGTAGCAGAGTTACTAGCTAGCTCAATACATCAACCATATTGCCCGAGCCAACTGATGCCTAATAGTTTCCCATCTATTGATCCGTGATCTCTCGTAGAAGATGCTCGGATGTAGAAATATTAGAGGAGGGACAATGAAGAGAGATATTGGCCAAAATATAACTTTCTTTTTTAATTTCATTTCATTAACTCTTAATAAAGAAGATTATATGGGTGGTCCTATTTAGAAAAGCCTAAAGTCTTACTCTGACTAAGATGGAATATATAAAATCCAAAATCCTACTGCAAATTAATCACAATGATATTCCTAATTGGGATCTATTCTTTTTTTTTGTGTGTGGAAAGTCGATCGGTCTAAGAATATCATACCTGGAAAGAACATATTGAGAACATAAAATTTGATTACAAGATGAAATAATAATCCCTTACAGATATGAAAATATTTACAGTCAAACTTTCTACAAATAGGAAGTCAAACTTTAATCACGGTTTCGGAGGTCTAAATTAAACGATCTCAAAACTGTCTGAAATTTGTGCGGAAGGTACCAAATTCTATTACCAGAGCCCGACTAGTTTTTCTTGATCTAGACATGTAGAATGAAAACTCGTCGTGTTGAGACCGTACGTATGTGGAGTTTATGCCCTTCATTACGGATGGGAGAAAGGTGTTAATATTGTTTCTAAATCATTTACCTCTCAATCTTCCAAACTTTGTTTACAAAATTATGCGATCCAAACACGTGCTAGCTTCCTCATTTTTTGCCGATCGAGTTTACGATTGTTCAATTCATTCACGCATATATATTGAACTTTGTACTACTACTCATGATGTAGTGTAGAATCTTCATATATGAGTAAGGTAATTCAAAGAGGAAAAATTCTTTTATTTTACGAAGGGAAATGAAATTATTCTTTACACCCTCCAGGTCCACCATAATAGAAGGTAATTCCCTCACCATTATACATAAGGCGATCTATACGGTAGCAAGCATAGTTCGAACACCTGGTATCCAATTTTATAAAAATTGGCAGTACAAGGTTCCTCCTCTTGTCCACATGGAGAATGTTTCTTACAAACGCAGCTTTTCCGAATCCTTCAAGAGGAAAATGTCCGCTACCCATCGGTGGGCTCTCTTCACCGAGCGGTGAGAAGACGTATCCACCCCATTTGAGCAAAGAAGCTGCATCTTTCAAACCAGTGAAGAGCGACTCTGGCCAGTACCCTACTGGTTTCAAATCGTCTCCGTACAGCACCCACCAATGTCCTGTCTCACGATCCTGTTAATTTACGCAACCCGCAAATTACTAAAGCAAATGTGGAGTTACGTGAGTGTATATTGTAAATGCAACATAGAATAATAGGGATAATTGCCTATATACCCCTCATGCGTATGAAAATATCCGATCTTCTCCTACTTTTTTTTTTTCTTTCTAAAATGCCCCTCATACGTTCCACCGTTATTGCAAAATACCCCCGCAGTTATCTCCTGTTAAGTTAATCTGGGTTAAACGTGAGTTAAATATCTACCACAGTTAAAAAATATTAAAATATCAATTTTGCTCTTAACTTAAGGGCAAATAAGAAAGGTTGGTGACGGTAGAGGGTATATTGGAAAAGACCAAAAGTCGAAATACTTTTGTGCGCTCGACTTTAAGGGCAAATAAGAAAGACAGTGATGGTAGAAAGGTATATTTGAAAAGGGCAAAATAGTAATTTTACAGAGATAACAAAGTTACTTTAACATATTTTAACTCTAAGGGGGTATATTAGAAATAGGTTGGAACGTATGAGGGGTATTTTCAATATTAGCCTTCTAAGAGGGTAAATCGGAAAATCGAAAATTTTTCAGGGATATATATATAAGCAATTGCCCCTAATTAATATGCTGGGTTAACTAAATATATTGCAGAATATGATCATAAATATATTGCATCAAATTGAATGTCATCTTTTCTTCTTTTTTTTTAATAAAGGTAAGAAAGATCGAGTTACCCTACTTTATAAATAAGAAGATGTATTGCGTATTGATTGCCTCCATAGGTTGAAACTGGCTCTATTCTAGCACCAAGGGGAAGAGCTCGATTCACATGGACAAAGCCATGGCACCTCTCATCTTGGCCAAGGTTGAGACAAAGAACATTATTTTTTGCAGAGAACTGTTAATTGCAAAATAGATTTTATCAACAAATTGATATGGTAAAAATAATGTAAAAGAAGTAAAAAAAAAAGGTGCGCTAAGAATAATATATACCCAGCCTACATGGAAACTGGCATAGTTTGAACTACCAAATAGCGGAGCTACCTGAAATTAATATTTAAAATTTAAAGTCAGATACAATATTTTATGCAATTTCATGCACTTTAAAATTGAATAATCTACGTAATTAGGCTTTCCACGCAAATAAAGGCTTGATTGACTACTTATAATAATAATAAAATATATTAAGTGACTACGATTATCTTAGCGAACGATTGTTGATTCTCCAATGTCAAATAAACAATTAACATATCTTATGTTTTACGTAAATAAAAGAGATTTAAAGTTGTTACAAATCTAATACTTGCTCTAATATCACTTTGTGAGAATCCGCAGCCCACTAATACTGATTATTGTGAATTCGATACTCCGTTTTGGAATCAATTAATTGCTGGGATTCCACAACTATTTTATACTTCTGCAAGTAATTCTATGGACTTATATAGACCACAAACATGTGCTTCATGAAGTGACTATTCATGAACGGGGTGTTTCGTGAAGTAACCTTTCAATTGTGATTTTTCATTTGATTATAACTACCAATTAGTTATATGAGTTAAGTTCAATGAATATAAGAATTAATTCTAACGGAGATATATATGCTTGAAGAGGCACACTATAAATTAGTTGTGTCTTTCCATGCTAATCCTTTCACCAAAAGGCGCTTCTTTTCACATTCACTTAGTAAGAGTGCACCATTTGATTTAGAGTCGCATTCACTCACTAATGGTTGCATCCATTCACTAAAAATCAAAGAACAAAATATATTATTTTAAAAAAATTTCTTACATTAAAGAGCACAAAGGACCTTGATATACTGAAAATCCAATGCCTCCTAATTAACAAAGGATCGGCATGAATTTGGCCGATAGTTAAGCTAAACCACGTAAATATGCTCTATTTTTCTTGTACTTATTATCATTTTGCCTGCAAAAATGTGTGCAGCTACTGACTAGGGAAGATTGTTAGTTAAGCCAATATCTTGCGCAAATATTGCTAGCTATAGCACTAATGCAAATTTCTATTCCTCTTAATTACTAATGTTGTTTTAAAAAATTTTCTCGAAAGAGTGCCACTAAGTTTATATTTATATTCAAGACAGCATGCCATAACTAGTATGTTGAAAATTCTTGATTTTTTTTTTTGAAAAAGAAATGGCAGGCATGCTAGTTATTTGAAATATCAATAGCAAGTTTAAATAAAAAAACATCTATGCATTAAGACTTTTGTGACACCCCAATAGTCCCACATCGGATGAGAATGGGTTTGTCATTGGGTTTATATGAGACTTGGACACTAATAATAATAACTGGGCTTAAGTATTTTGGGGCTGGGTCGTTATAACTTTTTAGAACTCAGGTGATTCACAATTTTAATTTTTCATCCTATATCTTTTTTCTTTTATTTTTTGTCCAAATTACTTCCCCTGCTTAGAGATGCTACTTGTGCTTTTGTTCATAAACTAATAAGTTAAGGAGACAAATTAGTGGAAAATCATTGTTAATAATAAACAATATTAAATGCACTTGCTAGAATCATTTTAAATATGAACTTTTACCATTTTTGGCATTAAAAAAATCCTTTATTTGACAGATGTTAATCATTTTAAATATGTGAAATAAAATCTACAGAGTAAATTGGAAAAGAAAAAATGAAAGATTATAGGGCAAGGATATAATTTTGAAATTTTGGTGGCTATATGTAAATAGGCAAAAGTTCATATGGTTCTGTTGCAGTTAAATCTAATTGTTAAAATTTTTAGTAAATTTTTTTTAAAAAATTAATGTGACAAGTATTAATAATCTTGAGATGGAGCAGGTGTGAGATGTACACCCCACTTTCGGGTGTACGTATAGCATGACTCTTATAAAAATAGTTAATAACCATACGACAGTAGAATATCTTTGATATTATTGCATATAAGATATATAGGTGGGATGGAAAAAGATAAAGGGTATTGAACTTACAAACCAGCCCGCCATAATGTAATTTCTATTATTTTCTTTTCCACCCATAATCTGCATTGCTGATCCAGTTAACTGATCTTGTCCCCTTAGTTTTGGCTCATACACATTTAGTACTGCTCTACCACCATAGGCTTCTTCACTTAATCTCATTATTGCCCACTAAATAAAAAAAGTAAATTCACAAAAAAAAAAAAAATCAAAATATAAGCAAATATATTAATATTATTGCATCTTACTAGCAATTAGTACCAAATCAAACTGAATCCAAACTGCACTGGAAACTAGTTTTTTTCTTTTAAATTAGTTTCTTGCAGTTTGGCTATTATATATGAAAAACTAGATTTTGAAATTTTGCTATAGTTCAAGTAATTTTCTTCTCTTTTTTTGGGTAAAAAAGGTTGACTGAAGGCACATACTGATCATATCAGTATCATTAGAAATATTCTTAAGTACATCATTAGCAACTAGATATTAAATTTCATATATAATTTTTTAGCTTTTTGGCCTACACATTGAAATTAACTATGTCAAGTACTTTATTGTTACATCAATTTCGTACGATTCAAAGAAATTGAAAATTGGTGAAAAAAATAAAAATGTTTGGATCAAAAGTAACGAAATAGATTTTCAACGGTCACACAGTATTGCATGCATGTTTTAGAAGGTTATTCAACTTAATTAGCCTTCATATTTTCATCCTACATGATGCATAGGTTAAAAGCATCAGAAATTCGCGAACTAGTAATTAAGTTCAAATATTGTAGGAAAATTCTGTCCCTGCGGATCATCGACGTAATTAACCATTAATTCTAACATCAACTTTATCAAAGAAGAGGAGTTGCTAAGTTTACACTTACATGTTGTCTTTCAGTAGACCCTTCAGAGCTCTTGTTGTAAGCATCACTTGCATAATCACTCAAAAAGTTTGTAAAGGATTTAAGTGATAGGGAATCTTTATTAGGGTTTCTCCAAATAGGAACTGTCCCATAAGGGCATTCTTCACCATTCATCTCAATTGATGAGTAATTTTTTGTGTGAGGATGTTCATCATTTATGTCTTTTGGATAAGAGCTTGGCCTCATCTAAGCAGAAAAATAATTGACCAAGTTATTGCACTTTTGTAGCAAGAATTACAATCGCATGCAATTAATATAAAGGGCTACATGCTTAAATATCATTGCCATATTGAGATATTAATGCATATGGCCTCTACACTTTTAAAATATCATACAAAAAATAGAAAATAAGACTAGAATTCTTTAGAATTAAACAACTTCATTTATTTCAGCAAAATTTTCAACCCACAATCGACACCATTAAATGTGACTCACGACACATGAACTTCCTAAGAATCAAATTTTATGATTTTTCGCATTATTTATCTACTTTCAAGTGGTCTCAAAGTTAAAATTTTTCCATTCAAATGTAAGGTGTTTTAATTTAAATCACTTAATCTCTAGCTAGGTGAATAATATTGTAAAATTGTAGAATTTGAACCCTAAAAAGTTAAAATACCATACATCATGGTTATCAATTAATGCTGATTGTTGATTAATTTGGATGCCTAGTATCATTGTACATTTATGAAATTACGTAAAAGAAAGGATTTTTAATAAGTATAACTTTAAACCAAATAATCTAGTAATGGTACGAGAATTTTGCATAATTTTGCATGAAAGGTAACTTGTAGAAAAAAAAAAGGGGATAATTGCCTATATACCTCTCATGCGTATGAAAATATCCGATCTACCCCTACTTATTTTTTCTTTCTAAAATACCTCTCATACGTTCCACCGTTATTGCAAAATACCCCTGCAGTTATTTTCTGTTAAGTTAATCTTCGTTAAACGTGAGTTAAATATATATCTACCACAGTTAAAAAAAATTAAAATACCAATTTTGCCCTTAACTTAAGGGCAAATAAGAAAGGTTGGTGACGAGAGGGGTATATTGGAAAACCAAAAGTCGAAATACTTTTGTGCCCCTGACTTTAAGGGCAAATAAGAAAGACAGTGGTGGTAGAAGGGTATATTTGAAAAAGGCAAAATAGTAATTTTACAGAGATAACAGAGTTACTTAACAGTTTTTAACTCTAAGGGTATATTAGAAATAGGTTGGAACGTAGGAGGGGTATTTTCAATATTAGCCTTCTAAGAGGAGTAAATCGAAAAATCGGAAACTTTTCAGGGATATAAAAGCAATTGCCCCCAAAAAAAAAAAATATCCAGTCTTACTGCACACCAAATGTAACAGAATAGAATAACAACAAAGAGTGTGAGTTTTACCTGAATAGTGTGATTTTTAAGCAGAGGATTTTTGAAAGCTGGTTGCGAGTAGATATCGACACAATCAAATTTCTCTTCTGCAATCTAAAGAAAATTGTTGTCAATTATTCACAATTGTATCACATTACTCTAAAAACTTTTTTTGTTCATTAGTAATGACATATTATATATTACTTATGCTTCTAATTAATTTGCATGTCTAAGGCGTAATTCTGAAATAGATCATAAGATAGTATCTAGACTCCCTCATCTATTGGCTGAAATATATGGACACCATATCAACTCTTCTGTTTTTTTTTGGGTATATTTCTATTTATCTCACCATGGTTTAGCAGAATTTTACATTGCCACTATTTGGTTTAAAGACTGTCAATCCAGAAAAAGAAAATAAAAAAAATAAAAAAAATTGAGGAAGGCATTTTAATTAGAAGCAAAAGGAAGTAAAGTAACTATATTTTACCTTAATGGTTTTGATTACATATTTTTCCCTCTCTTCTAGCACTCCAAAGCTTTGAAAGTTTACAAGAGGAGAAAGGAGTAGAAAACTTAAAGCAATCTCTGCACAAGGCCCCATAGCATAAACTAAAGCAAAGTCTCTCCAATAATCTTTATATATATATATATATATATATATATATATATATATATATATATATATATATATATATATATATATATATATATAAAATTGAGCTAGAATAGTTTTAGAAGTATTAGCCCCATGGTGCTATTAGGTTTTTAGCCATTAGATCTACTCTTTGAGTATTAATAGCCCTTGGATTAAACACTATTCTACCTACCACCACCTACCACCATCATCTCAACCTCACATCTCTCCATCCAATGGCTAAAAACTCAATAGCACCACTATGTATATATATATATATATATATATATATATATATATATATATATATATATATATATATATATAGAGAGAGAGAGAGAGAGAGAGAGAGAGAGAGAGAGAGAGAGAGAGAGAGAGAGTGTGGTGGTATGCTTACGGACTTCCACTTTGTTTTCGATGTTCGGACTTTCGAATCAACGATCGGCTCCGTTAGAGTTGATCTAGAGTATTTGAAGTACCTAGGAAATAAATTTAGTGATTTTTCGATATCATTTGCCTAGTGATCGAAGGTGAAAATCAATAATTTTAATGGCCGTGGTGAGCGGTTGCAAGTTTAACGGTGTAGAAATATTCAAATCACGTGAAATTTTGATAGAAAATTCTTTATACCATATAAGACAAGATCAATAACTTTGATCTAAAATTTTAAAGTCTTATCATCATATTTTGTAAGAATTTTATTTTCGGTAGTTGATTTTGAGCCACTTCGATTACTCGGCAAATGATATCGAAAAATCGTAAAGTTTATTTTCTAGATACTTCAAATACTCTAGATCAAGTCTAACGGAGCCGATCGTCGATTCGAAAGTCCGAACATCGAAAACAAGGTGGAAGCATGGAGGCCTCCGTCTTTATGGGAGCATCCTAGTCGTACTCTATATATATATATATATATATATATATATATATATATATATATAAAACTAGACTACTATGCTATTAATAACACTAAGTCATTGGTGCTACCAAGTTTTTGGCCATTGTATTGAGAGATGTGCGGTTAGCATGATGTGGGCATACAGGGTTAAGTGGGTGGTTGGTTGAATAGTATGATCTAACGGGTGAAAATCATCAAAGGAGTGGATCTAACTGCAGAAAATTTGGTAGCACCGAGTGCTTCGTACTATTGATAGCATAGCAGCCGGACTGTATATATAGAATTCGGCTATATATGGTGCTTGTAAAAGCACCAAGCACATGGTGCTTGTAAATTTACGGATTTGTTCATTTTCAACCATTAGATTATACTATTCAACCAACCACCCACTCAACTCTAGGGAGCCACATCATACTAATCGCACATCTCTTAATCCAATGGTTAAAAATCATAAGCACCAATAATTTTCGAAATCATAATAAAGTTCATCAAGTGGGCATAAAATGAATGGTTAAAATCGAACGACGTCCTAAACAAGGATGATCGGATCCTTCAATTCAAGATCTATGTAGTGAATAGAATTTTCTATCAAAAAATCAACAAATTCCGATTCTTTTACACCGTTAAACTAGTAAGTATCCCATCTGACCATTAAAAATTGTCAAATTTGTGACCACTTGATCGTAAAAACGTAAATGATGTCGAAAAATTATAAAATTTTATTTCTAGAAGTTTTAAATGCTGTAAATAACGTTTAACGGTATGGAGAAGTTTTAAATGCTGTAAATAACGTTTAACGGTATGGATCGTCGATTCGAAAGGGGTTGATTGAGGGATTAAAAACTTGGAAGCACTAATTTCTTTATACTTCCCAAAGCACCATATAGCGCCAAGTCATTTTTGCCACATTTTCGATTTTTGGATGAAGCAAGGTACATGCCACTACAAGAAAAGACAGTCATAGAGGCAGTTTTTAGCTGTTGAAGAGGCAGTTTAAACCGTCTCTAAGATTCGTAGAGGCGGTTTCCGCAACCGCCTCTAGACCGCCGGCGTAGACAGCGCCTCTACAATGTAGAGGCGGTTTGAACGACCGCCAGGGTAGCTTAGAGACGGTCCAATAGTGGGCTCTTAGAGACGGTCCATGCGGTTAGGATGTTAGTAGGCTCTTAGGGCTGAGTAGGTGGTTAGTTGAATAGTATGATTTAAAGAGTGAAAATGTTCAAATGAATAGATCTAATGGCGGAAAACTCGATAGCATGAAGTTTTTGGTGCTATCGATAACGTGTAACCGGACTATATATATATATATATATATATATATATATATATATATATATATATATATATATATATATATATATATATATAAAATATATATATATATATATATATATATATATAAGTTTTTGACCGTTTGATCAATCCTTTAATTATTTTCACCCGTTAGATTATGTTATTCAACCAACCACGTACGTACTCAACCCTAGGGGGCCTATTATCAACCTAACCGTAACAACTCTCATCCTAGCCGCACATTTTTTCATCTGAACGGTCGAAAAGTTATGAGTACAAAGGATTTTATATTCATATGAGTATAGTAAACTATATATATATATATATATATATATATATATATATATATATATATATATATATATATATATATATATATATATATATATATATATATATATATATATATATATATAAAATGCAAGTGGTATATATCTCTCCAAAATTGGAATTTATGTGAGCCAATTAAATATTTCGCAATGTACCACTTAAATGCTTAGGATTGACTTCAACTTTTATTTATTGAGTTGCATCCCAAGATATCCATGCATTAAGTGCGTGCTTGAGTTTGTATTCTGGAGGTTCGACATCTCAAGATATCCATACATTTAATTAAGTGCCTGTCTGGGTTTCTTTTTTGAGTGGAAACGAGCCGAGCTCGAGCGAGTTTACCTCAAGCTTGACTTGAAATTAATTTGGAGCAATTAGGCTCAAGCTAGGTTTGAAATTAATTCGAGCCGAGCTCGAGCGAGCCTAACTTTGAGTCGAACGAGCTTGAAATTCTTAACATTGTGCAATTTATAGTTTAATTTTTATTAATCATTATCTAAATTTGATATAAAAAATCTAATAGTTTAACATACAAAATGACCCTACAACAAAAACGGTTTATAGCAACACTTTTAAGTGTAGGTACATGTCAAAAAAAGTGCTGCTACCTAAATTATCGTCACTTCTAAAAAGTATTGGTATATGTGGGGTCGCTAGATATATAATGACAGTTAAAGTGTGTCGTTATAACCTAAAAGGGATGCTGCTAATTTGTCAATACTTATTTAAGCATTTAGCAACTGCCGAAACTCTATCTCGTTGGCTGCTGTGGCGAAGGAGGACGACAAAGAAGGGCTCTTCGTCTAGAATTTCAGTGGATTGAGTAAAGGGAGAAGGGAAGATGGTAATCGATTTTTTGCTTCTTTTTTTTTCTGTTTGTAATCGGGCCAAATGGACTGGGTGTGGTGGGTTGAGTAGAGTAATCTTTTATTTTTGGTTGGATTGGGCTTTATATTTAGACATTAATAGATATTTTTTTATGTTTTAGCATAACTGAGACACTTACACAAAAGTGTCCCAAACATGTGTCGCTATAACCTAATTCTTGTAATGCATAAATTCATGAAATACGATATTATAATACGAAAAAATTAGGAAAAGCGACTTTGCGAGGAAGTGAAAAGGAGAGAAAGAGAGCAATTAGAATAGGATTTTGCTGGTTTGCTTTTGTGGGCCCAATAATTTAAATTCTATATACATATAATTAAAATACATAATATATATTATTTTATATAATTAAAATATATTATGTATATAGAGAAGAGTTTGGCTACTATATATATACTTTTATGAGTACAAATCCCTTTATACTCATAAGGATTTGATCGTTAGATCTCCCTTTTTGATTATTTTCATCCATTAAATCATACTATTCAACGAACCACCTACTCAATCTTTGGGGACCACTATCATTCTAATCGCACATCCAATGGCTGAAAATTTATAAGTATAAAATGGTCTATACTTATAAGAGTATAGTAGCCTGAACCTATATATATAGAATTAGGCTACTACACTATTAATAGTACAAACAATTAGGTTATAGCGACACATGTTTGCTATTAAGTTTTTAGCCCTTGGATGAATTGATGTGCGGTCATGATGATATATAGGAGCCCTAGGGTTGAGTGGGTGACTAGTTAAATAGTATAATTTAACGGATGAAAATGGCAAAAGGAATAGATCTAACAACGAGAAAGCCCGATAGCACTAAATACTTGATACTATCGATAGTATAATAGGACTATATATATATATATATATATATATATATATATATATATATATATATATATATATATATATATATATATATATATATATATATATATATATATAGGCGATCCAGAAAACTCAATAGTATAAAGCGCTTAGTACTAGGAATAGTATAAATAGTATAGTAGCGGGACTATATGTATATTGATAGTATAGTAGTCGAACTATATATATATATATATATATATAGAGAGAGAGAGAGCTGGGATACTATCGATAGCATGAAGCATTTGATACTATCAAATTTTCCGCGGTTAGATTTGCCTTTTTTATTATTTTCTCCCGTTAGATTATATTATTCAACTAATCATCCACTCAACCTTAGGAAGCCCACATCATCCTAACCGCACACATCTTTTAATCCAACGAGAAAACTTAATAGCACTAAGTCATGATGCTATTAATAGTATTCCACCTAGTTCTCTCTCTCTCTCTCTCTCTCTCTCTCTCTCTCTCTCTCTCTCTCTCTCTATATAGCCTATATAGAGTCCGCTACTATCCTATTAATAGGATAGGAGCACTTGTCCTATCAATTTTTTAACCCTTGAATCAACTCTTTCATCATTTCTAACCATTGGATTAAATACTATAACCCGGTGGGGACCACTCAACCCTAGGGGGACCCCACTCAACCCTAGGGGGACCATTCAACTCTAACCGACTAATATCATCCTAACCCTACAATTTCTCATCCAAAGGTTAAAAACTTGATAGACAAGTGCTCCTATCCTATTAATAGGATAGTAGCCTAGCCTATATATATATATATATATATATATATATATATATATATATATATATATATATATATATATATAT
This sequence comes from Aechmea fasciata, assembly GCA_025177825.1. Lineage (NCBI taxonomy): Eukaryota > Viridiplantae > Streptophyta > Magnoliopsida > Poales > Bromeliaceae > Aechmea > Aechmea fasciata. The sequence continues at coordinate 3,251,246 of CM045935.1, forward strand.
ATATCGAGCTTTTCGAGCTTAATTCGAGCGAGCCGAGTAATATTCAAGCTCAGCTTGAAATTAATATCGAGCCTAAATTTAGGCTCAAGCTTGCTTGAATTTTTTTTTTTTTTTTTTGAGAAATGAGTGGCGAGCTACGTTTCATTCATTAAGACCGATGAACTAAGCATACAAGTTGGAAGCAGCTTAGGCCTCCGAGAGGTCGTCAAAAAGACATAAAACGTAACTAAAAGAATAAAAATAAAAAATAAAACCAAAAGGACGAGAAAAAGAGAGGTCCCGAGAGAGAGGCTGATGTGAAAGTTACATACGGGCTTCAAAGCCCAGTGCTCCAACTACAGATTAGTAGTTTTATCCGATCAAGAGACCCGAAAACGTTGGCCAGCTTTCCATTGAAGACCGAGTTGTTTCTATCCGTCCAGATTACCCACCAAGTCGCCGCGGAAGGGTAAGCCGTTTCTTCCTTAGCGAGTCGACGTGGATTTCCGTACTCTCAGCCCAGAGGTCTCTTACGTCACCTGTGGTAACGTAGTTTGCGCCCAATCCTCCCATACTAAGAAGGAGATATCGAAGGTAGACGCAATCGTTGAAGAGGTGGTCGCAGCTTTCCGTGTGGATTCCACAAAATGTGCAATTTTGGTCTACGTGTATGCCTCGGATGAGCAGTCTATCAGCAGTCAGTAGTCTCTTACGGAGTAGCAGCCATATGAAGACTTTAATTTTAGTAGGGATTTTCAGGTTCCATATGTGCTGATTCGTCGGTGCCCGCAGACCTGCGTCCGTGATAAACTGGTAAAGGGATTTAAGTGAAGCTGTTGATTGGAGGTCCATCGCCATTTGGCCAGAGTCCAGCCTGTCACTTGGGCGGATGTCACGGAGCATGTCCTTAAGCATCGATAGTTGCCTGCATCTTTCGGTAGAGTGGACGGTCGCGGATGAACTGCAAAAAAAACGCCATCTCCAGCTCCTCTGATTCCAACATTGAAATATCCGGGCATCCTTATTCCTGACATTCGCAAAGACTAGCGGGAATAGGGTACTTAGGGGGTTTCGCCAATCCAGATATCGGACCACATTCTAATATTTCTTCCATTACCTAGCTCGTAGGTTACTCCACAGGAGAACGCACCTCGACAATGGAGCACGCTCTTCCACCACTGCGAGTATGGGACGAAGCCTCTGCCTTCAAACAGTGGTTTTCGTCTAGAGTAGTATAGGGACCTAATCAATCTACACCAAAGAAGATCTGGATTGGTCAGATAACGCCACCACCATTTGGTTAAGAGGGCCAGATTCATCGACTTTAATTCTAAGATCCCAAGCCCACCATCTCTTTTACTTTTTTGCGATCGTATCCCGATTTGAGACGAGCGCCACCGGTGATTCTGGCACACCCCTTCCAGAAGAAGGCTCTTCTAAGTCCCTCTATCCGATTTAGCACCCACTTTGGTGCCTTAAATATGGAAAAGTAGAATAGAGGTAGATTGGTGAGAACCGAGTTGACGAGTGTAAGTCTTCCCCCCAGCGAGAGAAGTTTGGCTTTCCATCCATCTATTCTTGCCTCAACGCGATTGATTACCACAGCCCAGTCTTCCTTACGTAGTTGCTTATTGTGTAGTGGTAGGCCCAGATATCGAAGCGGTAGTCGGCCGACATGGCATCTTAATATTTCTGCTAGCCTTGCGGCCCTCCGAGGGTCGGGCCCCAAGTAGTGCGATTCCGATTTCTCCTTATTGATGCGCGAGGCGGGAGGCCATTCGAACATGTTCCATAGGAACACCAGGTTGTGCATATAACGTTTCCTCGGTTCACAGAAGAAGATTGTGTCGTCGGCATATTGTAGCAGTACCGTTTGGCAGTTATCAGATGGGCCAATGCCTTGTATCAGATTGTTTCTCCTCGCAGTATCAGTGAGTCCGGCTAGCGATCGGCCACCGGTAAGAATAGGTACGGGGATAGGGGGTCGCCCTGCCGAAGCCACTTCGTAGATTTCACCCACTTGGTCGGGACGTCGTTCACTAGAATTGCTACTTTAGCGTTGCAGATACATTGCTCAATCCATGCCCACCACGTCTCACTGAAGCCTAACCAGTGCAGTATACGTTTCAGGAAGGACCATCTGACGTTGTCGTAAGCTTTCTCGAAATCAACTTTGATGCTTGCGCATTCCCTACCAGATTTGGAACACCAGTTTACAAGTTCACTAGCAGTGACGAACGAGTCTGATAGTAGTCTGTCTTTGAGAAACGCCGATTGTGTTGACGAAATGATGGAGGGTAGTTTGAGTGCTAATCTGTTGGCCAAGACCTTTGAAATGATTTTCTGGATTCCATTGATGAGGCTAATGGGTCTAAAGTCCTTAGCTTTGCGTGCGCCCTCCTTCTTAGGGATGAGACAGACGAAGGAGTAATCTGTTGGGCCCGTGAAAAGTGTGCCATCTTGGAGCTCCGAGAAGACCTTGAAGATATCCTCCTTGACCACATCCCAGAAGGTTTGGAAGAACGTGAGTGAATAACCGTCCGGCCCAGGCGCCTTGTCACTACCTAGCTGGAAGGTGGCGGCCTTGACTTCATCAAGAGTGAAAGGTGTCGTAAGGGAATCAGGTTCGAGCGAGTGTTGGAGTGGTACGGTCCACTCCGATGTAGAAAGATAGAGGTCCATCCGCTTGGTTCCCAAAAGCTTCCTTAAAATATTCGTAGAAGTACGATCTCTTCAGCTCTTCGTTAGTTATCTGTTGGCCGTCGTCATCCTCAATGGCTACAATTGTATTTGAACGCTTCCTACCATTAGCGAAAGTATGGAAGAATTTGGTGTTCCCATCACCCTCCTTTAACCAGCGTTGTTTAGCCCTAGTTTTCCATAAAATTTCTTCCTCCTCCAGTATAAGCAGGAGGTTTGATTTGAGTTGCTTCCGCTTATCCAAAGTTTCCTTGGGTAGGTTCTGCGACTCCTCAAGTTGGTCAATGGCCTGGATTTCAGACTGCAATTGGTTTTTGGCATTGATGATACTATAAAAGTGGGTCTTGCACCATTCTTTTATCCGGACTCTGCAGTGTCGGAGTTTAGCAGTGATAGATAGTATGGCTGAGCGTCGACCGACAGTTTCATTCCACCAAATAGGCACGTTTGTAGTGAAGTCCTCCCTCGTGAGCCATACCCTCTCAAATCGGAATCGTCGAGGAACAAGTGGCGGCTTAGTTGAGAGCAGAATCGGATTGTGATCAGAGGTGATTTTGGGAAGAGCTTTGACTTTGCTGAAGGGGAAAGCTTGATCCCATTCCGTTGATAAGCTTGCTTGAGCTTGCTTGAAATTAATTTGAGCCGAGCACGATCGAACGAGCCGAATATCGAGCCGAACACGAGCTCGCTCATTTGCCAGCCCTACTCATGATTTGGAATGCTTGATAGTTCAGAGAATAGATTTTGTGGTCCACTTATGACAAGCTTAAGCTCTATGTGGATACGATAGAAAAAAAAAAAAAAAAGTTAACGGCCCATAAGGAAATCAATCATTAATTAAAGAGATAAAGGCTCAACCGAGAGTCCGATGAACCGACTTTTCTCCAGGAAAAGAAGAAATTGATACTCTTAAGGAGAGTCGTTAAACTAGGTAATCAAATTATAATTCGATCAGTTTATATGAGGCCTACGCGCTAGTAATAATAACCGAACTTAAGCATTTTTGGCTGGTAATTTAGGCCCAATGAGTTATTATTGCTAGCAAGTCGGGTCGGGTCGTTGTACAAATCAAACTCAATTTGACCGTCAAATCTTTAAACTAAGCTAGAAAATTAAAATCAAATTCAATCTCAATCCGACCGACATGTCAGTAAACTGGGACCGGTTGCCTTAGAAATACCTACGGTGGGAGCCTTAGAAATACCTATGGTGGGACGGGCTCGTTGAGAATGTTAATATTATTTTTAAATCATTTGCCATCGATATATATATATATATATATATATATATATATATATATATATATATATATATATATATATATATATATATATATATATATATATATATTTTAGGTAATAGATGCTGGTCATTTACCACTCAATCTTCGAAACTCTGTTTACATAATTAAATCTCCAAACACGTACTCACTATCTTCCTCGTTTTTTGTCAATCATGTTTGTGATTGTTCATTTCATTCATGCACATTGAACATTGCGCTACGTACTCAGGTATTAATTGTTAATAATTTGTATATATATTCTTCATGTATGAGTAATTCTAGGAGAAAAAAGTTCTTTTATTTTAGAAAGGGAAAATGAGATTATCCTTTACAACCTCCGGGTCCACCATAATAGAAGGTAATTCCGTCATCATTATACATAATGGTATCAAGATGGTAGCAATCGTAGTTGGAAAACATAGGCTCCAAATTTTGCAAAATTGGCCGTACAAGGTGCCTTCCCTTGTCCACAATGAGAACTTCTCTAACAAATGCAGCTTTTCCGAATCCTTCATGCGGAAAATGTCCGCTACCCATCGGGGGGCTCTCTTCGCTAGATGGCGAGAGGACGTGCCCACCCCAATTGAGCAAAGAAGCTGGATTTTTCAAACCAGTAAAAAGAGATTCTGGCCAATATCCCACTGGTTTCAAATCGTCTGCGTACTCCAACCACCAATGTCCTGTCTCACGATCCTATTTATTTACACAACCCAAAAGTTAATCAATCAAATGTGGAGTTATGTGAGTGTATATTTCTTAATGCAACATGGATATATAATATGTAGACTTAACTACACCATTTGAATAACTCTTTACATATTTCTGTTTGTACTTTTAATATCAAAAATTATCCATTGATTGTTTATTTTTAAGTCATTCCTTTTAACATGCATGTTACATATCGTATACTCTATAATTTATACCAATATTGTTCCATTATAAAAGTATGCTTATCGTCTTTTCTCTTTGCATAGCAAATTGTTTTAAAGTACGTAAGAGAACATAATGCAAACTAATAACTAATGAAGTAAATATATCTATGCAAACATATATATTAACTGAAAATGAAAAAAATGAAAAAAATGACATCAAAAAATAAGAAAACTCCATGAGCAAATGATAATGATCATAAATATGTTGCGTCAAATTAATTGATTATCATCTTTTCTTATTTCAAGTAAAAAAAAAGTTAATTACCCTACCTTATGAATAAGTAGATGTACTCCATACTGATTGCCTCTATAGGTTGAAACAGGCTCTATTCTAGCACCGAGGGCACGAGCTGGGTTCACTTGGACAAAGCCATGGCACCTCTCGTCTTGGCCAAGGTTCAGGCAAAGAGCATTATTTTTTGCAGAAAACTATTGCAAAATAGATTTTATCAACAAATTAATGTAGTAAAAAGGAGTAAAGGAAGTAAAATAAGGGCGCTAAGAATAATACCCAGGCTATATGGAAACTGGCATAGTTTGAACTACCAAACATCGGAGCTACCTGAAATTAATATGTTAAATTTAAAGTTAGATACAATATTTTGTATAATATTTTCAAGTGCTTTAAATTTGAATAATCTACGTCAAGCTTTCTAAGAAATGCTTTGATTGATTACTTATAATAATGATAAAATATATTTTATGACAAGGATTATCTTATCGACAATTGATGACTCTCAAGTGTCGAATAAACTATTACCATATTTTATATTTTACATAAATAAAAGAGAATTATAGTTGTTAAGAATCTGGTGCTTGCTCTGAATATTGCTCTGATATCACTTGGTGAGAATTCGCAAGCCACTGATACCAATTGCTATAAATTTGTTACTCACTTTTGTACTAGCTAGTTGTTGGGATTCCATAACAGAAGCGTCAAATAAGATTTCTAACTTTAAACCTGTTTCTCAGCAAAAAAAACTAATATATATAACTATAAAAGAGAGAAAATCAAACCGAAAATATATATGAAATGAGATTCATTAATTAAGAGAAGAATTACCCCTGTTTTGTTTTCTATATAGAGTAACTTCAACTTAAACCCTCTTTCTAAATCTCGCTCACCTCTTTCTCATCTTCTAAACCTGAAACTTCGCTTTCTTCTTGTGCACTTATGCACAAGCTAGGTATACCAATAACCCACAATCACAAAAGCCATACGCACATCCTTCTGCACCTATGCACTAGGCGTATGCAAACAATGACTACCTCAGGCCAAACAATCCAAAGCTTCCCACTAAGCCTTACGAGCTTCTCAATGTTGAGGATTTTGTATTGCCAAGTTTCGTGAATTGAGTCAGAGTCTTGAAGGATCGGAGCGGATTGAAGAAGATCGAAGAATACAAGACTTCGAAGAAAGTGGAAATAGCTCGATCACGACGTGAATCACGATGCCCAAATAAGTGTTTATTCATGTTATGGTGATCCATACTTAGTTGTAGGCATTAAAATCATAAAATCAAAGTTCAATGGATTAGAAAGTGTATCGAAACTTTGCGAAACACGAAATATGAAATTTCAGGAAAAAATGCAAAGTGTACTGATACAGTTACAAAAGTGTACTGGTACAACCATCACAAGTGTACCGATATAGCCATCAGCATGTAACTGGTTATAGCGCTTCGCAGGTTTTTCCTTCCGTTATTGTGTAACCGTATGACTTGAAAAGTGTATCGGTACACATTGTAAAAATCTGAAAACTTTTTAATCCGACTCCAATTAGTTCTAAAGTCTATAAATAAGATATTGGGGTTCTCTAACTTGGTGTGCTTCATGAAAATACATGTTTGACAAACCCTAGAGGCTTGGATTTCATCTAAAACCTATTTTCTACTTGTTAGCCTCTTTTAGGTCAAATCGAGATATTACAATTTGATATCTATATGTCGATTTGATCTTCGTCTTCGCTTGGAGTTCTCGTTCCTGGTTTTCATTAAAACTTCCAGCGAAGGATCACCATACTCATGATGCTTCTCATGAACGGCGTCATGGATTCGGCATGAGGCGTCGTGGATTCGGTGCAATTGAAGGCTTCGTGGATTCGAAGCGTTGAAGGCTTCGTGGATTCGAAGTGGTGACGTTTCGTGGATTCGAAATGTGGCGTTCGTGGATTCGAACGTGAGGGCGTGGACAATCCGGTGGATTGCGAAAGATTCATAGGAGGTTAAGAGAGGTTACGTCTATAGAGTCGGTACTCACCTTATAATCTTTTCTCTTAGTGAATTATTTTTTCGCGTGTTGGTCCCGTGAATTTTTTACTCCAAGTTGGAGTTTTTCCATGTAAATCTCAGTGTGTTTTTTTATTTTTCGTATTTATTTTTATTGCATCGAGATTTGTGTTTTTTGGCCATTACACCTATTCACCCCCCTCTAGGTGTTGGATACAATATAGATAGATCCTTAGGCACCACTAAACTTACAATTTGTATCAGAGAGGGATCTAAATATATTGCTATTTAATGGCCGAAAGAGATAATATTAATCGACCACCGCTCTTCGATGGCACGAATTATGTCTATTGAAAAGTTCGCGTGAGAGCGTTTCTAATTGCAATCGATGAGCGGGTGTGGCAATCAATAGAATTTGGATGGAAACATCCTATTGAAAAGGTCGAGAATGTTGAAACGCCGAAACCACGAAACAAGTGGACAAAAGATGAAAACGAGTCATCTTCGTTTAACGGTAAGGGCATAAACGCTTTATTTAATGCATTGTCTCAAACGGAGTTTACTCGTGTTTCAGTGTGTGAAACCGCCAAAGAGATTTGGGATACTCTACAAGTTACGCATGAAGAAACAAGCTTAGTAAAGGTCCAAAAATTACAAATACTAATAAGCAAATTTGATTCAATTTTTATAGACGAAAATGAGACCTTTACCAAGTATTATACGCGTCTACAAGATGTCGTTAATACATGCGCTAACTTGGGAGAAAAAATTTCGGATGCTAAAGTGGTTAGAAAAATTCTTCGAACTCTTCCGGAACGCTTTCAGGCAAAAGTTGCCGCAATTGAAACCGTTAAGCATCCGGACGAGATGAAAGTCGAAGAGTTAGTAGGTGCATTGCAAACATACGAGATGACTTTTTCTACTAATCAATCTTCTTCCAAGTCTTTTTCTAAAAGTACAGGGATTGCACTCAAATTAACAAAAGAGAAAGACGACGACACGGATTCCGACGACGACCTATCAATTGCGGATTTTGAACATCAATTGGCGCTTCTAACGAAAAAGTTTCGTCGGAATTTTCGGAAGAACAAATCGAACAATGCTTCATCTTCAAAGAAAAAATCCTTTTCTAAACCATCTTCATCTTCTAAATCTAAGGATAAAAAACTTACAAAGTCTTTAAAAGAAAAGGATGAATTTGAAGGGGAAATCCAATGTTTCAAATGTAGAGACTACGACCATATTGCAACGGATTGTCCTTCAAAGAAGACTTATAAACAAATGGTTTTGCAAGCGAAAACTTGGAATGATTCTACTTCAAGTGATTCATCGTCAAGTGATGAAGAATTAAAAGAAAGATCATATTGCTTTATTTACTAACACTTCTTTGCCTTCGTCTAATGTTGTTTGTTTATTCTCAATTATTTCTAATTCTCGTGTTTCTCCTTCCTTGCATGGGTCTTCGAGCGACAATGGCGAAAGCGAGAAGGAGTCAAACGACGAAGATTTAGTGGAAGCATACAACAACTTCTTATCGAATCGAAAAAGATGGCCAAACTTAATAAGAAGTTGAGGCGTCGTTTGTTGAATCTCGAGGAGGAAAACAACAACTTGAAGACAATGAATAAAGCTCTTGAGGAGGAAAGGGAATCAATTTTGAGGAACAATTCGATCCTCCAAGAGAAGCTCAATGAAGCGGATTCAATGATCAATTCTTGTAAGGACAAAGTTGAATTTTTAGAGCAACAATTCAAGAAAACATTTACATCCAACCAGGAGTTAACCAAGCAAGTTCGTCAACTTCAATTCGACATCCATAAGTTTTCTTCGGGATCGAAGAAATTGAACCATATGCTCGGGTTGGGTCAAACGAACAAGTTAGGCCTCGGATATGAACGCACATATGTTGAGAAGGATCAAAAGTCAATTTCAAAAATCTCAACAACTTTAAACCAGAAGGTGTGTCATAGATGCGGCATCAAAGAATACATCAAAAAGAGTTGCCCAAAGAAAGATAAGAAAACTCAATCGGCAACTTCGAAACATCAAGTGGCACTCTCTACTACTCAACATCCCTCACGAAATCAAATGCAAGATAAATTGGGTCGAACACAACAAGCAAACCGGAATTCTAAGCTTCAACGGCAACTTCATTCGAAGCCACAATCAATGAAGCGATCAATGGTGGATCCAAAATCGAAACAAGTTGTGCCTAACGTTGTCAAGAAAAGACAACGCAAAATCTGACGTTAGGCACAACTTGTTTCGATTTTTTATCTTTGTTTGAATTGCTATGTTATACTTGTATTGGTGGAACCTTGGGCGGACAGGGGAGGTGCTGTCTGTTCTGCGTCTGTTGGCGTGCCCGAACCGACCAAATTGGCGGTCCCGGGGCGTGACACTTCCATAGCATAACTATCGCAAAAAGGGCCCTACAGGACGAAATCCAAAGTATTGATTTGCTTGAAGAACGGACTAACCTGCCCTAGGAAATCATAGATAAATGGGCTGACCTAAAATCGCAACTCATGCTCATTCTTAAGGAGGAAGAAATTTTTTGAAAAACTAGGGCTAAACAGCTTTGGCTCAAGGAGGGAGACAACAATACAAAATTTTTTCATGTGGTTGCCAACGGACGTAAGCGCTGCAACGTGATAGAAGCTATTGAAGACGAAGCTGGACGCCAAATCTATTCAAAAGAGATCCTACGTCTACCACTCTTCTAAACGTCTGTTCGGCCGAGAAGATGAGGGGCCACCATCTTCTGGAGACTGGAGCGGCCTCTACCATGGACACGCCTTGTCCGACCCAGACTCCTTTACTGGTCCATTCTGCCTCGAGGAAGTAAAGATCGCTATCTTCCAACTGGGCAGCGACAAGGCCCCTGGTCCTAATGGTTTTTCTCTCATCTTCTTCCAACACTTCTGGGAGGCAGTTAAGGAAGACATCCTCAAAGTTTTCATCGCTCTCCACGACAACACCCTCTCTACGAACCCAACCGACTTCTCTTATGTCTGTCTTATCCTGAAAAAGGAAGGTGCGCGCAAGTTAAATGACTTTCGACCAATAAGTCTCATCAACGAAATCCAAAAAATCATCTCCAAAGTCCTGGTCAATAGACTCGCGCGCATCTTACCGACAATTATCTCCCCGACACAATCGGCCTTCCTGAAAGACCGCCTTCTGGCCGACTCTTTCGTCACTGCAAGTGAACTTGTCAACTGGTGCTCTAAAACTGGAGAGTGTGACAGTGTTAAGGTTGACTTTGAGAAAGCTTTCGACAAAGTTAGATGATCCTTCCTGCAACGTATACTGCGATGGCTGGGTTTCAGTGACAAATTGTGGAGTTGGATTGTTTACAACGCAAAAATCGCCGTCTTCGTAAACGACTGCCCGACAACGTGGCTAAAAGCAAGAAAAGGGCTCAGACAGGGAGACCCGCTCTCCCCCTACCTTTTCATTTTGGTGACCCACTGCCTGGCCAAACTCATCGAAACTGCTAGGGGCAATAGTTTGATCCACGATATTGGCCCTTCTGCAGACTGCCAAACAATGCTTCTTCGATATGCGGACGATACAGTTTTCTTTTACGAACCAAGGAAGTCAAACATGCGAAACCTTCTATTTATTTGGAAGATCTTTAAATAGGCCTCAGGTCTCAAGATCAACAGGAATAAAACGAAACTTTACTATCTGGGACCCAACGCCAACAGAGCGAATAGACTGACTGATATTTTGGGTTGTGGAGTAGGAAACCTCCCTTTCAAATATTTGGGGTTGCCGCTTCATAACAAATCGCTGCGAAGAGAGGATTGGGCTCTGATCATTAACCGTATTGAAACACGCATTGAAGGGTGGAAGGCCAAACTACTCTCACAAGGAGGAAGACTCATCCTCGTTAACTCGGTGCTCTCAAACTTGCCGCTATTCTACTTCTCCATTTTCAAGGCGCCGCATTTGGGTTCTACACCATATAGAAACCCTAAGAAGATCTTTCTTCTTGAAAAGGTGTTCCAAAATTTCAGGGGGATCATGTCTAGTCGGCTGGAAAACTATCTGCAAAAGCAAAATAAAAGGGGGATTAGAGATAAAGGACATGGACGCTATGAATAAGGCATTACTAACTAAATGGTGGTGGCGCTTTTTTAACGAGCCGCATCTGCTCTAGGGAAGGTTGATTAGATCTTTATACTACACCAGAAAGAGGCCGTTACATGAGGGAAGAGCTTTCAAACCCTACTCCTAGTGGTGGAAGAGTGTGGTGAGGTGTCGTGACGCGTTCAAATGCGGTGTATCTTACGTTCTTGGAGACGGAAGAACCGTCAGATTCAAGTCTGACATTTGGATTGGAGAAACCCCTCTTAGTACTTTGTTCTCGAAAATCTTCGACAAATTCGAGAATAAGGAGGCTATAGTTTCCCAATGCTGGAATGTACCCGGCTGGAGATGGTGTTTCATATCCACAGGGCTCGGATCTTCTCCCTTCTCTAATAGTCGGCTACAAATAATGATGCTTAAAGAGTTACTGCCCAGTACAATCCAACCCCCACATCCGACTTGCTCAAGTGGCGATGGACCAGCAACGAAACTTTCACCGTTAAATCCTTATATAACTTCATTACCGACGCAGGACAGAGAGACACCTCGTATGTACACTTATGGAGTATACGAACACCGGTCAAAATCAAAATCTTTATTTGGATTGTGCTCCGCAAAAGACTACCTACTGCCGATAGATTGCTTCGCCGCGGCTGCCCCGTCGACCGGCATTGCGTCTTCTGCGCTACGTCCTCGAAAAGTTGTGACCACCTCTTCTGTAACTGTGTTTTCGCAAGATACCTGTTTTTCAATGAGGGAAGCTCAGACCCTGTTTTTCAGTGAGGGAAGCTCAGACCCAACTGACTTGAGACAAAGTGACGTGCGACGTCTTTGGGCAGAAACTTCCAGCATCCCTGACACTACGAGGAGAATGAAACGTCTAACCATTTTGGCGGCAATCTAGTGGGTCATTTGGACGGAACGCAACAATTCTATCTTCCGCGACTACCTCCCCAATGTTACCAGGGGTCTCGAGCGCGTCTCTACCTTGTTGAAGGACTGGATGCTCTTGCCTTGACGACGCTGGGAACGACCGGTCATCTCTATCCTTCTCTTTCGGACCAACTATCCTTGTACCTTCGCATCCTCCGAGCTTGTTCCCTAGCTTTATCCTACAGCTCTATTTCTCCTTTCTTGCTTTTTTTCTTCTTGCTTAGGAGGCCTAATTAGCTGCTTCCATCATGTACGCCTAATTCATTTTGCTTGATGAATGAAGCAGATAGCTCGCTACCTCTTTCTCAAAAAAAAAAAAAAACATTTTCTGGAAAGAGTGCAATAAGTTTATATATTCAAGGCATCATGTTAGAATTAATAGGTTGAAAACTACATACATATATATTATTGAGAAAAAAGGTAGCTAGGCGTGCTACCCACTTCATGCTATTTACTTGAAATACTAATAGCAAGTTTAGATAAACAAACATTTATGCATTAGGACTGGATTAGTAAATGAAGACTATTTGGAACTAAGGTGATTGACAATTTTAATTTTTCATCCTATATCTTTCTTCCTTTTTTTGTCTCCAAATTACTCTCCCTGTTTAGAGATGTTACTTGAGCTTTTGTGCATAAAGTAATAAGTTAAGAATTTTTTTTTTTTTTTTTTGGAGAGAGAGAGAGATAGAGAGAGAGAGAGACCGCTATTTCGTTAAGAAATAACCTTAGCTAGAAATGTGAATCAACTAGGATTCAAACTCTGGTCTCGGTTACCAACCATCAAGCCCTTTACCGCTTGCTCTAAGGACGGTCGGTAAGAAGATAAATTATTGGAAAATCATTATCAATAATAAACAAGATTAAATGCACTTGCTATATAGAATCATCTGAACTTTCAATGTTTCTGGCATAAAAAATCCTTTTTTCTATATTGGCATGTGTTATTTACTGTTTCTTAACCATTTACAAATGTTAATCATAAGTACGTGAAATGAAAACCAATAAAGAGTTAATTGGGAAAAAAAAAATGAAATATTAGGGGTCAAGAATAAATTTTGAAAATTTAGGTGGCTACATGTGAACAAGCAAAAGTTCGGTTGCATTTAAACTTAATAGTAAAAATAGTTAATAACCATATATGATAATAGAGTGTCTTTAACATTATTGCATATAAGATATATAAGTGGGATGGAAAAACACAAAGGTGTTGAACTTACAAACCAGCCCGCAATAATGTAATTTCTATTTTCTTCTTCTCCACCCATAATCTGTATTGCTGATCCAGTTAACTGATCTTGTCCCCTTAGTTTTGGCTCATACACATTAAGTACTGCTCTACAACCATAGGCTTCTTGATTTAGTCTCACCACTGCCCACTAAATTAAAAAAAAAAAAAAAGAGATCACAAAAAGAAAAAAAACCAAAATATAAGCAAATATTATTACACATATTACTAGCTCGGAGTAGGTCTTGTGTGCTATTAGGAGCACGAGGCCTCCGTGCCCCTAAGCCGTTTTCGATCATGGAGTTTCCGAACCGACGATCGGTTCCGTTAGACTTAATCTAGCGTATTTGAAGTTTTTAGAAAATAATTTTTGTAATTTTTCGATATCATTTACCTAGCAATCGAAATGATTCAAAATCAATATTTTTTTTTGAGAAATAGGTATCATGCTACCCGCTTCATTCATTAGAACAATAAACTAGGCTACAGAGGTGAGACAAACTGGGCCTCTGAAAGAAACACAAAGCTACAAAGAGCGCGAAAAATAATAATAATAATAATAATAATTGCCTATATACCCCTCATGCGTCTAAAAATATCCGATCTACCCCTACTTTTTTTTTCTTTCTAAAATGCCCCTCATACGTTCCACCGTTATTGCAAAATGCCGCCGCAGTTATCTCCTGTTAAGTTAATCTGGGTTAAACGTGAGTTAAATATCTACTACAGTTAAAAAAAATTAAAATACCAATTTTGCCCTTAACTTAAGGGCAAATAAGAGAAAGGTTGGTGACGGTAGAGGGGTATATTGAAAAAGACCAAAAGTCGAAATACTTTTGTACCCTTGACTTTAAGGGCAAATAAGAAAGACAGTGATGATAGAAGGGTATATTTGAAAATGGCAAAATAGTAATTTTACAGAGATAACAGAGTTACTTAACAGATTTTAACTCTAAGGGTATATTAGAAATAGGTTGGAACGTATGAGGGGTATTTTCAATATTAGCCCTCTAAAAGGGGTAAATCAAAAAATTGGTAACTTTTCAGGGTATATAAGCAATTGCCCTTTATTTTTAATGGTTGATATCTGTTGTTTTCAAGTTTAACGGTATAGAAGCATTCAAATCTGATGAAATTTTGATACAAAATTCTTTATACTATCTAAAACAAGATCAATATTTCTGATCGAAAATTTTAGTGCTATATCACGACTTTTTATGGAATTTTTATTTTCAGCCGTTAAAAATTATTGATTTTGAATTCTTTCGATTGCTAGGTAAATGATATCAAAAAATCACAAAAATTATTTTTTAAAAACTTCAAATACGCTAGATCAAGTTTAACGGAACCGATCGTCGATTCGGATGCTCCGTCATCAAAAACAACTTAGGAGCACGGAGGCCTCCGTGCTCCTAATAGCACACCACACCTACTCTATATATAAGACACCACTCACGTTAAATATGTATTGGTGTGTACTCTAGCTTGCATAAAAGGATCATTAATTTATTGATCATTTAAATTGTCAATTTTGTGAGCTTTTGATCGTAAGGTAAATGATTTTGAAAAATTACGAAATTTATTTTCTAGAAGTTTTAAATACTCTAGATCATATTTAACAGAGTGGATCGTCGATTCGGAAGCTCTATCATCGAAAACAACTTATGAGTAGTAGGGCTCTACTACTCATAATAGTATAGTAGCCCTACTATATATATATATATATATATATATATATATATATATATATATATATATATATATATATATATATATATATGGATCAAAAGTAATGCCATTGATTTTGAGAAAGCATACGATAGGATCAGTTGGCCCTTTCTTTTTCAGATCCTACGGTGGTGGGGATTTGAAGATAGGTGGTGCAGCTGGATTGAATTATGCGTGTGTCATGCTAAAGTCGCCGTTTTGGTGAATGGAGAGCCAACTAACTGGATAAAGACTAAGAAGGGCGTAAGGCAGGGAGACCCGCTCTCCCCGTTTCTCTTCCTGCTGGTAGCAGAGACCCTGGCCCGATTGACGAACCAGGCAGTCGCTAGTAACCTCATTAAAGGTATCGGTCCGTCAGAAGCCAGTCGGGTCACCCTTGTGCAGTTTGCGGACGACACCTTTTTCTTCTGCGAGGCGAGAACCAGGTTCTTGAAAAATCTCAAATTCCTCCTACGTCTCTTTGAGTGGGCCTCGGGGCTGAAAATCAATACTGAGAAATCTGAGTTGTTCTATTTGGGTCGGGATGATGGCAAGGCTCTCAGATTGGCGAACATACTGGCTTGTAGAGTGGGCGCTTTCCCTTCTAAGTACCTAGGCTTACCCCTCTCTCCCAGACCACCATCCAAGGAGGATTGGAGGGGGGTTATCCAGAAGTTGCAGCGTAGAGTGGACGGTTGGCAAGGCAAATTACTCTCTCGGGCGGGCAGACTCGTTTTGGTTAATGCAGTTCTTACCAACCTACCCCTATTTTTCCTGTCTATCTTCAAGGCGCCCAAATGGGTGACGAAGCGTATTGAAGCGGTACGGAGGGATTTCTTCTGGAGTGGTGGGAACAACACGCCGGGTAAGGGTTGTCTGATTGCATGGGCAAACGTCTGCAAAAGTAAGAAGGAAGGGGGTCTGGGTATTTTGGAAGTGGCAGCAATGAACCAAGCACTACTGGCAAAATGGTGGTGGAAATTTCACACGGATCTCCAGTCACACTGGAACTTGCTTATTAGAGACTTATACTATCGTAGGAGAAAACCCATGAGTGAGGGCAGATCCTTTAGACCCTACTCGTCCTGGTGGTCGGGCGTCCTAGGGCTTAGCACGATCTTCAAATGGGGTATGGCTTTTAAAATTGGGAATGGGGCCAATGTTGATTTCTGGTGGGATCGCTGGTGCGGGGACACTACGCTGAGACTTACTTTCCCTGAGATCTATGAATCGTCGAGGGTGAAGGGGCTTAAGGTTTGCGGCGCAGAGGGGCAGTGGGGCCCGGAGCGGATATCTGGGTATCGACGTCGAACAATCGCAGTGGTTGACCGGTTCACTTACGGACTTCCTGGACAGGGTCTCCACTTATTCGGTCACGATTAGTCCGACTTGCCAGGACAGGTTGGTGTGGCGGTGGAGCTCCGACGGAAACTTCTCAGTGGGATCGGCCTACGGGTCTTTGTCGATGGGGGTATCGAGGGGATGCACGGGCTAAATCGCTGCGGAGTCTCAAGGTCCCGCTGAAAGTGAGGGTATTCAGCTGGATGGTACTGAAGAAGAGACTGAACACAACTGACAGACTTCTCAAGAGAGGCTGGGTGGAGGACGCAACTTGTGGGCTTTGTGGCTCGGACGACGAATCGGTGGACCACCTTTTTGCCCGATGCGTTTTCTGTAAGTTCCTATTGGTCTCGGCAGTGGACGGGGTCCAGGCTCTCGATCTAGGGGTAGACGTGACTCTCGTTTGGGATAGGTGGAAGGCTTTGGGTAGGGCGAGAACGAATCGAGGCTTGTCTAATTGAGCTGGTGGTGTGTTGGTGGACCATCTGGAAGGTTCGTAACGACTGGATTTTCAGAAAAATCCACCCGAATCCAGATCTTGTAGTCCGCCGCTTCCAACAGACGATTCTTGAGTGGGCTGTGCTCGCACCCTCCTTTTTTTTTTTTTTTTTGAGACGGTTGCTCCACTTTCTGTAGCTTAATTCACTTCTTTAATGAATGAAGCGGGTAGCGTGCTACCTTTCTCTCAAAAAAAAAAAGTAATGCCATTGATTTTCAATATATGGTCACATTGTATTGAAAGTCGTGATCTAGTAAATTCGAATATTGTAGAAAAGTCATGTCTCTGTGGATCATCGATCGATGTAAACATTGTAACATCAACTTTATCAAAGAAGAGGAGGAGCTAATTAAGTTTACACTTACATGTTGTCTTTTAGTAGACCCTTCAAAGCTCTTGTTGTAAGTATCACTTGCATAATCACTTAAAAAGTTTGTAAAGGATTTAAGTGATAGGGAATCTTTAGGGCTTCTCCAAATAGGAACTGTCCCATAAGGGCATTCTTCATCATTCATCTCAATTGATGAGTAATTTGTTGTGTGAGGCGGTTCATCGTTTATGACTTCTGGATAAGAGCTTGGCCTCATCTAATTAAGCACAAAAATAATTGACCAAGTTATTGCACTTTTATTTGTAGCAAGAATTAAAATTGAATGAAATTGAATATAAAGGAATAAATGCCTATATTATACCCTTGCCATGTTGAGATATTGCATATGCATATGGCCTCTAAACTTTTAAAATATCATGCAAAAAATGGATAATAAAGCTAGAATACTTTTAGAATTGAACAAGTTCATTTACGTCATCAAAATTTTCTGATGGTGCGGCACCTAAATCCACAATCGACACCATGAAACATGATCAATGACACATGAACATTTATTGTACATTATGAAATTATGTGAAAACCGGATTTTTAATGTGTATAAATTCTTTGAACCAGATAATCTACGAATGGTACGCGAGTTTTGTGTAACTTTGCATGAAAGGTTAGATGTAGAAAAAGAATATTTATCTAATTAATCTTGTTGTGTACGAAGTATAACAGAATAGGATATATAACATATAACAATGAAGACTAATTAATTACCTGAATAGTGTGATTTTTTAGCAGAGGATTTTTGAAAGCTGGTTGTGAGTAGATATCAACACAATCAAATTTCTCTCCACCAATCTGTAAAAAAAAAAATTGTTATCGATTATTCACAACTGTATCATTACTCTAATAACCGGTTTGGTTCATTACTAATGACATATTATATATATAATACTAACGCTTCTAATGCAACATGTTGCATGCATGCCTAAGGCATAATTCTGAAAAAGATAAAATAGTATCTGGAACCTCTCATATAGTATGTATTACTCTTTCTTTTGGGTATATTTCAATTCATCTTACATTGTAGAATGACTAGTAGGTGATGGGCTTGGCATAAATACATTTTGGTCTGACAAATAAAAGGAAGAAGTGTTGGCATTCGGTTAAATCGAATCAGGTGCGCCCATGATCGGGCTCGATCCGACGGTTATCATGTTGTCTAATTAGATTAGGATTAATCTCGCTTTTAATTGGAAAGCTAATTAGAGATAAGTTCTAATCATGTTAGGATAACAATTTATAACCGATTTGGCCTTATCTCTTAAGCGATTAGGATTCTGAAATCCCCTATAAATATACAGGCGATCCCACATTAAACGATATTCGAAAAAACGAAAGTTCTCCACATCTTCCATTAACCTATTAATCAAGAGGGATTTGAACGGTGGATTCGCGATCGTGCTCGTTTGTAGTTCGATCCACCGTGAATTCGGAGTGCAAGAAGACTTTCAAGGACGACCCAAGGACACGTGAATCAACCTCTACGATCCGGACGTTGTAACGCGAATCGCTTCCGCAAAAAGGTACGAACGAATATTTCCGCTGCGTTCTACAAGAAGCAAAGTGAGTATATATATTTTACCTTAATGGTTTTGATTGCATGTTTTTCGCTATCTCCTAGCACTCCAAAGCTTTGAAAGTTTAGAAGAAGAGATAGGAGTAGAGAACATAGAGCAATCTCTGCACAAGGTCCCATAGGGTAAAATAAAGCATAAGTCTAGCTCCCCAATAATCCATGTGTGTGCAGTGTGTGTATATATATATATATATATGCAACTGGTACGTATCTCTCTAAAAATATTGGAATTTATGTGAGCCAATTAAATATTTAGTAATGTACCACTTAAATGCTTAAGGTTGAATTCAACTTTTATTTATTGAGTTGCATCCCAAGATCATATATATCCATTCATTAATTAATTAACTGCCTTTTTGGGTTTGTATTTTGGAGTCCGGCATCTCGAGATATCCATACATTAAATAAGTGCCGGTTTGGGTTTCTTCTTTGGAGTACGTCCAGAAGGTACTAATTATCGAGTCAAAAGTGATTATTTGGAATTGCTTGATATAGTTTATATAATAGATTTTGTGGTTCCACTTATGACAGTCTTAAGCTCTGTGTGGATACGATAAAAAGAAAGCTAATAAACGAGCCATACGTACGGAAATCAATCACTAAAGAGAGAAAGGTATGAATGTAACATTTTAGAAATATTCAAGGGTTGTAAACTTTAGTGTTAAAGCTGCATGTAATGGGTTACGTTAATAGTGATCATCACTCTAGTGCTCTTTGGTCTCCATATATATCACGCATGTGATTGTACAGGTTGGTATATGTTTTCGCTTCGCACTAGTAGAGATAGCTTTGCCATTCTGCGAGCCATTGCATGTGCTCGAGCGGACCCAAGGCAGTCTTAGGCCGTAACAAATAAGAGTAATATCAGAGCCTACGAAAAGTTTCTTGGTAGTTTTGGTAGAACAAAAGCCTTAAAATGACTCCAAAGACTTAGGAACGTGAGTAGTGCGTACGTAAACTATGATGAAAAGGAATGACTGGGTCTTGTGTGTTCTCAAACAGAGTGTTAGGAATGGAGCGAGGGAGGTATATCTTTAGGTACGTAACAGACGCGCACCGGTCATATATATATATCTCTGATCAATATATCTTTGAAACACTATTTACATATTTAAGTCTCCAAACACATGCTAGCTAGCTTTCTCATTTTTTGTCAATCGAGATTACGATTGTTCAATTCATTCATGCATATTGAACAATGCACTACTCATATTGTATTGATCATAACTCTTATAGATTCTTCATGTATGATAAGTAGGTAATATATTCTAAGAGGAAAAAATTCTTTTATACTTTAGAAAGAGAAATGAGATTATTATCCTTTACAACCTCCTGGTCCACCATAATAGAAGGTAATTCCCTCACCATCATACATAAGGGGATCAATACGGTAGCAACTATAGTTCGACGACATAGGGTCCAAATTTACCAAAATTGGTAGTACAAGGTGCCTTTCCTTGTCCATAATGA
Organism: Aechmea fasciata; assembly: GCA_025177825.1. Classification (NCBI taxonomy): domain Eukaryota; kingdom Viridiplantae; phylum Streptophyta; class Magnoliopsida; order Poales; family Bromeliaceae; genus Aechmea; species Aechmea fasciata. Next base: position 3,271,601 of record CM045935.1, read on the forward strand.
GAACGTCTCTAACAAATGCAGCTTTTCCGAATCCTTCATGCGGAAAATGTCCGCTACCCATTGGAGGGCTCTTTTCACCGGTTGGCGTGAGGACGCGTCCACCCCAATTGACCATAGAGGCTGAATTTTTCAAACCAGCAAAAAGAGATTCTGGCCAATATCCCACTGGTTTAAAATCATCTCCGTACGCCAACCACCAATGACCTGTCTTAAGATCCTGTTTATTTACACAACCCACAAATTAATTAAACAAATGTGGAGTTATGTGAGCGCGCGTCAGCGCGTGTGTGTGCGCGCGTGTGTGTATGCAACATGGATAATATGTAGACTTAAACTACACCATTTGAATAACTCTTTACAGTTTTCTGATTGTACCTTTAACATAAAAAATTATCCAATGATTGATTATTTAAGTCATTCCTTTTAATATGCATGTTACATACTGCATGTTACATACTGTATACTATATGATTTACATCAATATTGTTCCATTATAAAAAGGGATAATTGCCTATATACCCCTCGTAAATGCTGAAAATATCCGATCTACCCCTACTTTTTTTTTCTTTCTAAAATGTCCCTCATACGTTCCATCGTTATTGCAAAATACCCCCGCAGTTATCTCCTGTTAAGTTAATCTGGGTTAAACGTGAGTTAAATATCTACCACAGTTAAAAAAAAATTAAAATACTAATTTTGCCCTTAACTTAAGGGCAAATAAGAAACGTTAGTGATGGTAGAGGGGTATATTGGAAAAAACCAAAAGTCGAAATACTTTTGTGTCCTTGACTTTAAGGGCAAATAAGAAAGACAGTGATGGTAGAAGGGTATATTTGAAAAGGACAAAATAGTAATTTTATAAAGATAACAGAGTTACTTAACAGATTTTAACTCTAATGGTATATTAGAAATAGGTTGGAACGTAGGAGGGGTATTTTCAATATTAGCTTTCTAAGAGGGGTAAATCGAAAAATCGGGAACTTTTCAGGGGTATATAAGCAATTATCCCTTATAAAAATATGCTTATCATCTTCTCTCTTTGCATAGCAAATTGTTTTAAAGCAAGAGAGTATAATGCAAACTAATAATTAGGGAAAACTTCAAATACTGCCCTTGTGGTTTTACTTTTTCTTACTTTAGTACCCTGAGATTTAAAGTGTATCAAATTAGTATCATGTGGTTTTGTACTTTTTCACTCTAGTATCATGTGGTTTAAAATGTATTAAGTTAATACCCTGTGGTTTCGCACTTTTTCACTTTAGTACCCTGTGGTTTAAAAACCACTGAGTACTATATAACTTGATACAAAAATAAAATCACATGGTACTAGCTTGATACAAAAATAAAATCATAGAGTACTAACTTGATATACTTTAACCACAGGGTACTAAAGTAAGAAAGTGTGAAACCATAGGATACTAAAATGAAAAAGTACGAACAGGTTTTTGAAGTTTTCCCTAATAATTAATGAAGTAAATATATCGATGCAAACATCTATTCATCTATTCAATATAATGAATCCTCAATAACTTTTGATACGTGGCAATTTTTTCTTTATCCTCTCGATTGTTTTTATTATTCTTACATTCTTTTAATATCTAAACCAAATTGTGACTCTTAATTTCAGAGCCGAACCGTCTCTCTATTCTTTTCGTTTTTTCATATGGCAAGAAATGTCTTCTCTCCCATCTCCTCCATGTTGTGCGTCGTTCTTCGTTCTTCCTCCCTCTTCCTTTATAATATTTTCTTCCTCTGGGTTTTAATTTTCCTATGCTTCTATCTCTCTCTCTCTCTCTCTCTCTCTCTCTCTCTCTTTCTCTCTATTCCGAGAACGAAAAAGGAGAGTCGAGGAGCGATCGCCTCTCTCCCTATTCCGCCCCTCTCCTGCGCCAAACCCTAATTCACGCATCGAAGACAATGCATCCACATCGACGACGCGCGGATCTTCAAGGAGTTGCCCGCCACCACCATCGTCTCCGTGTCGCGTCCCGACGTGGGTGACATCACCCCCATGCTCCTTACCTATACCATTGAGTTCAAGTACAAGCGGTTCCGTCTATTTCTCGGATCCTTTACTTTTTGAAATAATTGGTCTTCGCCTAGGTTTTGTCGTCTGGGTCTTTGGTCGGAAAGTTGCGATCTTTAGGGTTTTTGGTGAGTTGTGGGTTGAATTGTTGGAATTAGGGGGCATTTGATGGTTCTATTTCAAAATTGATGGTAATTTGAAGCGGAGACGTGGTTATTTGTTCATTAAATTTGCAATTAATGTGGAGAGGGTGAGAATTTTATTGATTGGCGAATGGACTTTCCTGATTTGGGCGTCTTTGATGTTGGTATACTTTGGAAACCTTGGTGAGTTGAAGAAAGGGGTTGTAGGCGGATTGCATGGCACATGAATTCGCTTTTATGCAGGAATCCTCTACGTATTTTGTAAGAGGCATGCCATTGTTTGCTGCCCTTATGAAATTCTATTTGTTATTCGAAGATGGTGAGATTGATTTAAAATTTTATACTAGGGAGCTAATTGCTGAACTTTTGGCCCTTTCCATTTATTCTGCTCTTTTTTTAACTCACTGTTGGATTAGGTTCCGAAGTAGAAGTATGTAATACTCAAAGTTCTTGAATTGCTCTTCAATTTGAGAAATAGTGATAAAGCATGAAGATGATGCCTTTTTGGAGTCAATTGTGGTGTTTTCGCTGTGGGATAGATCCAAATCCCTCGCTCCAACCTCTGATTACAGGGCAAAAATAGTGATTGGAGATTGAAAACCTATGAAAACCAATAAAAACGACCGAAAAAGAAGAGCGATCTTTCTTGCCTCCGCATCTAAGAAGCCGTCGCAGAGATTTACGGAGGAAGAAGAAGATAACGCAGGAAGAAGAAGAAAAAGAAGAGGAGGAAGAAGATGGCGCAGGAAGAAGAAGAAGAAGAGGTAATGGAAAACATACTAATTAATGGGTCTCTAGATAACTATTTTTGACTAGGTTATTTGAAACATAAAGGACATCCCTTTAAGTTTCATCGGTTTCATATTTGTTGATCAATATTAAATTTTCTAGAGGTTTCATGAAATAGAAAAGACTTTAAAATTCACTATAATACTCCCAACGATTGTTGGTTTAGTAGAGAGTGTTAATACATAGAAAAACAACAATAAGGGAAATCAATAAAAAGAAAAGATTGCAAGTCATAGAAGGGGGTACAATTTGTAAGCATCATCTTGATTCTTTGCACCTCATTCTTTCTATTAAGTAGGATGGCAATATTTCTCATCAATTACTTGAAGAATGATTTTAATATCCTTTAAAGATTTCGTGTTGGAGTGTGATGTGCAGTTTTCTTTATTTGCATGTCTACAAGAGCAATTCTGTTTGTGCTTTTGTTTGTTATGATACTTGGAAGTTTTTATATATGTCAGACTTTTTTATTATTTAAAATTGTTGAATATAGTTGCTTTTATTTAATTTTAGCTTCAAGTACTCTAATTTTTTGATTGCTTCTTTTTTGTTTTTCGCTTATTGTATGTAAGTTGATTGAGTTACTTTATGGCTTCTTTATTTAGGAATTTTTACAATATTGGGATGTACTTTTATTTTTTGTTGTCGAAAACTTATGAGACATCCTTTAAAATTTTTATCATTGTCCATCTTCGAGTCATGACGAAGAAAAGACTTTTGCTACAACAATCTATGCCCGCAGCATCGCGTGGGTTAACTACACTAGTATGAAATGAAAAGGAAAATGAAATAATTAAATGAAATAGGAAATATGATAACTCCATGAGCAAATGATGAAAGAAGAATATGATCATAAGTATATTGCATCAAATTGAATATCAGCTTTTCTTGTGTCAAGTAAAAAAGAATTTCCCTACCTTATGAATAAGAAGATGTACTCCATATTGATCACCTCCATAGGTTGAAACAGGCTCTATTCTAGCACCGAGGGGAATACCTCGGTTCACATGGACAAAGCCATGGCACCTCTCCTCTTGGCCAAGGTTGAGACGAAGAACATTATTTTTTGCAGAAAACTATTGCAAAATAGATTTTATCAACAAATTAATATAGTAAAAAGGAGTAAAACAAGTAAAATAAGGGAGCTAAGAATAATACCCAGGCTATATGGAAACTGGCATAGTTTGAACTACCAAACATCGGAGCTACCTGAAATTAATATGTTAAATTTAAAGTTAGATACAATATTTTGTATAATATTTTCAAGTGCTTTAAATTTGAATAATCTACGTCAAGCTTTCTAAGCAATGCTTTGACAATTTGTTAAAGACATTGACTATTCGATATCTGACCCAATGCCAATATCAACATCTCACTTGCTACCTATTGAGATATAGGATTTTCTAGAGTTCTATTTTGCCTTGATAAAAGCATATATCTCATGATACTAGTAATTAAGATGTGGTTTATACAAGTATCTAACTTGTTGTGGCACACTAGTACCCCCTACTTGTTTTGAAACTCGTGTGTTTGTTTGCAAAATAAAATGAGCCAAAGATTTTATTGCTGAAATGAAAAAAGGGTACTTACAATTAGAGGAAGCCTCAAGTGATTCTGCTTAGGTTTTTCAACTCGGATTTGACCTCCTAATGGACAATATATTCGGCCCCTGGCTCGAGCCAAACTTAGAACTACTGGAAATGGTTAGCTCTCGATCGATCGAATTACAGTGCCATGAAAAACCTAGAACTTTGGCTAGAAGTCGGAAAACTACAGAAATCCTCCAACTTAACTACTAAAGAAACAATGACTAGTTTAATTTATCGGAAACTCCTGAACTACTTACTAATTACTAAAACTAATGAATGCTAGAACTACAGAAGGTTACTTCTATTACTACTACACTACTTCTCCAAGTTTCTCTCTCAATAAAGTGAGTTGGATTTTTTTTTACCGGCTAGAGATACTTATAGTCCCTCAAATCCAACTCCGAGTCCATGAGAATCTCGACCATGTTTCAAAATATGTATCGCATATGTATCTTCATATATGTTGGATGGCCGAGATCACCAATTTACTTTATTGGATGGCCGAGATCACCAATTTACTTTAAATCCAAAATGAACGCAATCTCTCCTCTTTGATTTAAACCTATCTTCTCATTAAAACACCAACAATCTAGATTATCTATCACTCCCTAAATCTGATGGTCATTCAATGATCAAATGAGGGTATCATTGTCAATCCTTCATGGATAAAAGTAGGTCGTGTTGAACTTGGGCTGCATGCATGTCACGCGCGTCATCTACGACAATCTCTGAATGAATCAAATTGAAATTTGTAGGCTTAATTAGTGTACGTTCCAATTAACTTTGGTAATAGTTTTAATGATGATATATGTAGACCCTATAAACTAAAATTGCTTTACTCAAGTCTATGATAAGTTTAAGTTTAGGGCCTTTGGAATCATTTCGTACGTAGAGCCTGTAAGGATTAATCAAGATCAAGGATCGAAATAGACTTTAATTTATGTAGCTCTATATTCTATCATTGGATTTAATTGTTAAATGAGTTTTCCTGGAGCTAGCTAGGTAAGAGAAAGATATATACCAAGGACACAAACCTCAGTTGAACCATGCAGAAGCTTGGTCGACCTAAATTAATGGTAGAAAAAAAATGAGATAGGTTCTTAATTTGTTTTAGGGGCTAGGTCGACCAATTAACGTCAATCACAGTGGGCAGAGGATCTGCTTGTTAGGATTACAGCAGTCTAATTAAACATCTTTTTAATAATAAATTTTTAAGAAATTATTTAGTTATTGTGTGATTGACTGAGAAAGAAGTACAATCGACAAAGATTTATTATTAAAAAGATTTATTATTATTAAATAACTGAGAAATTATTTAGTTATTTAGTTGCTTTAGTGGATATCTATTTGTTAGAGGCATTAAATAGATATTCTGGGTGTCCTTTCATGGAATAAACAAAAAGTGTGATGCAAAGAGCGATCTATATATATAGAGCACAGTGCTGGTGTTTGCTATATATTATATTGGATCAGTAAATGAAGACTATCTGGAACTAAGGTGCATGATTGACAATTTTAAATTTTCATCCTATTTCTTCTTCTTTTTCTTTTTTTTTGGTCCAAATTATTCCCCCTCCTTAGACTATTGGAAAATCATTATCAATAATAAACAAGATTAAAAGCACTTGCAAGAATCATCTGAACTTTCACCTTTTTTGGCATAAAAAAATCCTCTTTCCTACATTGGCATGTGTCAGTACTGCTTCTTAACCATTTGACAAATGTTAATCATTCTAAGTATGTGAAATAAAAACCTATATAAAGAGTTAATATTGGAAGGAAAATGAAGATTAGGGGCCAGCCCAGAGATAAAATTTTGAAAATTTAGGTGGCCTTATATGTAAAGAGCAAAAGTTCAGATGGTTCTGTTGCACTTAAAACTAATTAATAGAATATCTTTAAAAGTAGTATTTGCATATATATATGTAAGATGTATAGATGGCATGGGAAAAGATAAAGGGTGTTTAACTTACAAACCAACCCCCCAAAATATAATTTCTATTAATTCCTTGTCCACCAGTAATTTGCATTGCTGATCCAGTTATCTGATCCTGTCCCCATAGTTTTGGCTCATACACATTTAGTGCTGCTCTAGCACCATAGGCTTCTTGACTTAGTCTCGTTATTGCCCACTAAACAAAAAAAATAAATTCACAAAAAAGAACCAATATATATATGAGCAAATATTATTGCATCTTGCTAGCGTGTTGGTAATGCAAGCAATATATATAAGACAACACTCAAATATATATATATATGGTGTGTACTCTAATTACTTGCATAGAAAGATCATTTGTTGATCATTTAATTAATTAAGTTTCTTCCATTATAATTATTTGTCGACTGTGAGTAACGAAAGATGTTACATTAATATAGAATTCAAGCAATCAACGAATTACAAGTTTTGAAGTTTTAGAAATCCATGAGAAAATTAATTTCAAGGCCATTTTTTTTTAAAAAAAAAATTGAACTAAAGTAGCACATGAAGTAGGTTGCTTATCGAAACTGCACTAGAAACCAGTTTGTTTCTTTTAAATTAGTTTCTTCCAGTTCGGTCAGTATGAAAAACTAGAATTTGAGATTTTGCTATAGTTCAAGTTTTTTTTTTTGTAGAAAAGGTTGATTAAAGCCGAACCGATATCAATATCATTAGAAATATTCTAAAGTACATGCATCATAAGCTACTAGAAATTAAATTTCAAGAATTTTTAACTCTTTGCCTACACATTGAGCTATGTCAAGTCTATTGCTTTATCGATTTCATACAATTCAAAGAAATTGAAAATTTGTAAAAAAATAAAATAAAATAAAATATTTGGATCAAAAGTAATGACATTGATTTTCAATATACGGTCACATTGTATTGAATGTTTTAGAAGGTTATTCAACGTAGCCTACATATTTTAATGCATCCTACGTACATGGTGCATAGGTTAAAAGCATCAGAAATTTGTGATCTAGTATAAGCTCCAAATATTATAGAAAAGTTCGGTCTCTGCGGATCATCGACGTAATTAACCATTAATTCTAACATCAACTTTATCAAAGAAGAGGAGTTGCTAAGTTTACACTTACATGTTGTCTTTCAGTAGACCCTTCAGAGCTCTTGTTGTAAGCATCACTTGCATAATCACTCAAAAAGTTTGTAAAGGATTTAAGTGATAGGGAATCTTTATTAGGGTTTCTCCAAATAGGAACTGTCCCATAAGGGCATTCTTCACCATTCATCTCAATTGATGAGTAATTTTTTGTGTGAGGATGTTCATCATTTATGACTTTTGGATAAGAGCTTGGCCTCATCTAAGCAAAAAAATAATTGACCAAGTTATTGCACTTTTGTAGCAAGAATTACAATCGCATGCAATTAATATAAACGGATAAATGCAAGCTTGTATTATTGCCATATTAATTGAGATATTGCCTATGGCCTATACATGCACTTTTAAAATATATATCATACAAAAAAATAGATAATAAAACTAGAATTCTTTTAGAATTAAACAACTTCATTTACTTCAGTAAAATTTTCCAATGTTGTAGTAGCCCAATCCACAATAACGGACACTATTAATTGTGACCCACAATACATGCATGAACTTTCTAAGAATCAAATTTTGTTATTTTTCACATTATTTATCTGCTATTCAAGTGGTCTGTAATTAATTTTAAATTTTTATATGAGAAATGTAATGTGTATTTATTTAAATCACTTGATCCCTAGGTAAATAATATTGTAAAATTATAAATTTTGATTCTTAAAAAGTTCAAATACCACGTACCATGCATGGCTATCAATTAATCGATATCTTATTCGGATACCCACTATCGGAAGTTCAAGCACGTACTGTTGATATTTTAAAGTTTTGCGAAACAAATTTGTGATGAATTAATACCCGTATTTTGTAAGGATATGATTCTAATCCCTCCAAATATAATAGTTATAAAAAAAATAAAAGAAACAATTACTGTACATTATTTATGATAAGGTTAAAAAAGGATTTTAATATGTATAAATTAATTCTTCCAACCAAATATTCTGATAACGGTACAAGAATTTTGCATGATTATTTTGCATGAAAGGTTACATGTAGAAAAATTATTTAATTATCTCGTCTTTTTGCACTGGAAATATAACATAATAGGATAACAATGAAGATTAATTACCTGGATAGTGTGATTTTTGAGCAGAGAATTTTTAAAAGCGGGTTGTGAGTAGATATCAACACAATCAAATTTCTCCCCTCCAATCTAAAAGAAAAAAATTGTCGATTATTCACAATTGAATCATTACTCTAATAACTTGTTTAGTTCATTACTGATGACATATTATGTATTACTAATGCTTCTACTGTTATGCCTAAGGCATAATTCTGAAATAGAAGCTGAAATGGACCATAAATTTACCATAAATAGATAGAAACGCACCTCGACCCCGAGCGTCATCTAGAGGATATACTTCAATTTGTCCCTCTATGGTTTAGCACAATTTTACATTGCCAAACTTAGTTTAAGGAGTGTCAATATAACGCCCCAATAATTCGACATCGGATGGGATAATGATTCTGCTTAGACATCGGATGGGATAATGATTCTGCTTAGAATATATATGGCCTACACGGTAGTAATAATAACTGACTTAAGTATTTGGGCCAATAGTTTGGGCTGGCCCAATGAGTTATTATTGCTAGCGGGTTGAATCGTTACAATTTGTATCAAAGCCGAATATTAGCCGGAAGTATGAGAAATAAGTATTAAATGCATAACAAAGTGCTACACCAGCGAATTTAATGGGAGCCACCTCTAAAATCTCATATCGCCTGGTAATTCTGGTCTACATCTGTAATCTGGTTTGGACCCAGACCCGACGAGGACATCGGGGGCATAGGATGGATAATAATTCTGCTTAGAATATATAAGGCTTACACATTAGTAATAATAACTAGCTAGGCTTAAGCATTTTGCGCCTATAATTTGAGCCCAACGAGTTATTGCTGCTAGCAGGTCGGATCGTTGCAGTCAATCAAAAAAAGAAAAATGAGGGAGCTATTTTAGAATGATTAATTAGTAGGTGGCCGGGGGGTCGCCATATATACATTTCGATCTCACTAATAAAAAGAAGAAGGAATGTAACTACCTTAATGGTTTTGATTGCATATTTTTTGCTATCTGCTAGCACTCCAAAGCTTTGAAAGCTTAGAAAAAGAGAAAGGAATAGAAAACTTAAAGCAATCTCTGCACAAGGCTCCATGGGGTAAACTAAAGAAAAAGTTTCTCCTATAATCTTTATATATATATACACACGAGTCTGGCTATAATACTTGTAGAAATACAAAGCAATTGATGCTTATAAATTTTTTACCATTAGATTTACATTCTTGATCATTTTCAACCATTAGATTATACTATTTAACCAATCATCCACTCGGGGCCTATATCATTCTAACCACACACATTCCTTATTACAATAGCCAAAAATCTATAAGTACCAATAACTTAGTATTTTTAAAAAGGGTTAAATGTATACACGTCCCTGCAAACATAATGAATTGCGGAAATACTCCCGCAAACCTAAATCGAGTAAGTTGTCCCTGCAAAAGACATAAGTTATGCAAATATGTCCCTGCCGTTCAGATCTGTTAGAAAAACTTTACATTGTAAATTGACACTTTTACCCTTCTTCTTCTTCCTCCTCTTTTTCTTCCATCTTCTTCGTCGGTAGGGAGGAAATGCGGCGGCGACGGCGACGGCGGCAAGCCCTCTCCTTCTTCCTCTTTTTCTTCCCCTTTCTCTTCCCTCTTCCTTTCTCTCTTCCTCTTCCCCCTTCTTCTTCCTCTTTCTCTTTCTCTTCTCTCTTCTTCGTCACCGGCGAGGGAGGAGATCCGGCGGCAACGGCGAACCTCTCCTTCTTCTTCTTCCTTTCCCTCTTCTTCCTTTCCCTCTGTCTCTTCCCTCTTCTTCGTCGCCGATGAGGGAGGAGATGCGGCGGCGTGCGGCGGCGGCGAACCCTCTCCCTCTTCATCTTTCTCTTCTCTTTTCCTCTCCATCTTCTTTTCCTTCTTCCTCTTCCCTTTTCTTCTTCCTCTCTTTCTTTCTCTTCCATCTTCTTCGTTGTCGGCGAACCTTACCCGCGCCGCCACCGTCGTCCGCTCCGGCCGCCCAAAGAGGAAGGGAAAGAGAAAGAGAAGAGAGATATTTTGGAGGGATATATTTGTGAGGGTAAAAAGGTCATTTTACTGAAAAACTGTTAAAAAACAAACGGTTCACTAACGGATGTTAACCAGAGAGACATATTTGCATAACTTATATCTTTTGCAGGGGCAACTTACCCAGTTTCCGATTTGCGGGGGTATTTCCGCAATTCACTATGTTTGCAGGGACGTGTATGCAAATAACCCTTTTAAAAATACAGGAGCTCAATTTTATATATCAAATTGTACTCTGTCTCCAAAACTGGAATGTATGTGAACCAACTATATAATTAGTAACGTACTACTTAAATGCTTAGGATTGAATTCAATTGGTATTTATTAAGTTGCATCTTGTTAAATATAAAAATATTTAAACACCGTTCTCTAACAGCTTAAACTTTTAGCTTGTGTTTGGTTCGGGGTTAAAGAATGAGATAACCTCTTAACCCCGGTTTTATTCTCAAACATGATTTTAAAGGGGTGGGATTAGCTAATCCGAAATAGCCCATTTGGAGTGGGGTTAGCTAACCCCACCCCACCCCACTACTCCAACCAAATAAAATACTATTTTACCCACTATTCCTGTTATCCAAACTACTCCAAAAAATACTATTTTTTACTATTTTGTACTAACTTCACCTCCCAACCAAACAAAAAAATACACTAACCATACCTTAACCCTAAACTTAACCATATTTTTGGAATAACTAGTTTTTTCTTAACCCCGAACCAAACGGTAGTTAGAGTACAATGGTTGTTTCATATGGTATCAGAGCAGGAGGTCCTGAGATCGAGTCACGCCAGGCTCCTAACATATTAATTTCCTCTCATTTAATTCAAGCTCACGTCATGGGCCTGCCAAGAAGTCTCGAGCCCAGACGTTCACACATCCCAATATATCAATACATTAATTAAGTACCTATTTGGGCTTGTATTTTGGAATATCAAATACATCAAATTGTACTCTCTCAATTCTATATATCAAATTGTACTCTCTCTCCAAAACTCCAAAACTGGAATGTATGTGAACCAATTCTATAAAATTAGTAACGTACCACTTAAATGCCTTAGGATTGAATTGAATTGGTATTTATTAAGTTGCATCCTGTTAAATATAAAAATATTTAAACACCGTTCTCTAACAGCTTAAATTTTTATTAGAGTACAACGGTTGTTTCACATGGTATCAGAGCAGGAGGTCCTGAGTTCGAGTCACACCAGGCTCCTACGATATTTATTTTCTCTCATTTAATTCAAGCTCAAGTCATAGGCATACCAAGAAGTCTCGGGTCCAGGCGTGAGTAAGTTTTTATTAGAGTACAACGGTTGTTTCACACATCCCAAGATATCAATACATTAATTAAGTACCTATTTGGGCTTGTATTTTGGAATATGAAATACATCAAATTGTACTCTCTCAATTTTATATATCAAATTGTACTCTCTCCAAATCTGGAATGTATGTGAACCAACTATATAATTAGTAACGTACCACTTAAATGCCTTAGGATTGAATTCAATTGGTATTTATTAAGTAATGTCTTAGGATTGAATTCAATTGGTATTTATTAAGTTGCATCCTCTAAAATATAAAAATATTTAAACATCGTTCTCTAACAGTTTAAACTTTTATTAAAGTACAACGGTCGTTTCACATGATATCAGAGCAGGAGATCCTGAGTTCGAGTCACGCTAGGCTCCTCACATATTAATTTTCTCTCATTTAATTCAAGCTCACGTTATGGACTACAAAAAATCTTGCATTTAATGATTCTTTAAATAATAATTAGCAGCGTTTTAAAGCGTCAAGAAAATAATCACGACGCTTGTAAAAGCGTCGGTAAAGAGTAGTTAAATAAATTAACATGTCGGGATAAATATACCGACATTTTAATATAGCGTCGGAAAATTTATATAAATATTTGATAAAAATATATTTATTGGCGACGCTTAATCATAGTGTCGGCAAATGCTAAATATTAAAAACGCTAGAAGAAAGCGTCGTCTAAAAAGTGTCAGATAAAACATATTTTGTTGTAGTGACATGGGCCTACCAAGAAGTCTCAAGCCCAAACGTGAGTAAATTTCTAGAAAGATAACAATTGTTTCACACATCCCAAGATATCAATACATTAATTAAGTATCTATTTGGGCTTGTATTTTGGAATATCAAATACATCAAATTGTACTCTCTCAATTTTATATATCAAATTGTACTCTCTCACCAAAATTGGAATGTATGTGAACCAACTATATAATTAGTGAAGTACCACTTAAACGCCTTAGGATTGAATTCAATTGGTATTTATTAAGTTGCATCCGGTTACATATAAAAATATTTAAACACCGTTTTTTAATAGTTTAAATTTTTATTAGAGTACAACAGTAATTTCACATGGTATCAGAGCAGGAGGTCCTGAGTTCGAGTCACGTCGGGCTCCTAACATATTAATTTCCTCTCATTTAATTCAAACTCACGTCATGGACCTACCAAGGAGTCGGTTGTTTCACACATCCCAAGATATCAATACATTAATTAAGTGCCTATTTGGGCTTGTATTTTGTAATATGAAATACATCAAATTGTACTCTCTCAATTTTATATATCAAATTGTCCTCTCTCTCTCTCTCTCTCTAAAACTGGAATGTATGTGAGCCAACTATATAATTAGTAACGTACAACTAAATGCTTTAGGATTGAATTTAATTGGTATTTATTAAGTTGCATCCTATTAAATATAAAAATATTTAAATACCGTTTTCTAACCGTTTAAATTTTTATTAGAATACAACGGTTGTTTCACATAATATCGAGATGAGATCCTGAATTCGAGTTACGTTAGCCTCCTAATATAATAATTTCCTCTCATTTAATTCAAACTAGCTCACGTTATGGACCTACCAAGAAGTCTCGAGCTCAGACGTGAGTAAGTTTTTAGAGTACAACGGTTGTTTCATACATCCCAAGATATCAATACATTAATTAAGTACCTATTTGGGCTTGTATTTTGGAATATGAAATACATCAAATTGTACTCTCTCAATTTTATATATCAAATTGTACTCTCTCCAGAACCGGAATGTATGTGAACCAACTATATAATTAGTAACGTCCCACTTAAATGTTTTAGGATTGAATTCAATTGGTATTTATTATGTTGCATCCCAAGATATCAATACATTAATTAAGGATCTATCTGGGCTTGTATTTTGGAGTCCGACTACTCAAGATATACATACATTATGTGCTTGTTTGGGCTTGGTTTTTGGAGTTCAAAAAGTACGCGCGTACTTAAAGAGTAAAAGTGCTTATCTGGAATGTTTGATAATTTATAGAATAGAGTAAAAGTGCTTATGTGGAATGTTTGATAATTTATAGAATAGATTGTGGTCCATATTGTTGAGCTAATTATATTAGGCATATTTGTTTTTTGGATCTTGCTATTTGAACTATGTAATTTGGTTGAGTCAAAATCTCTTTGTTTTAATATTTTCTTATTATGCATGTGGGCCTCTATTTGTAAGCCTTTTGGATCATGATTCTTTTGATCTAAAGGCCCACATTGATAGCTTCTTCTTTTATTAAGGATTAATTTACATAAAATAATATAATAATATCATTAGATTATTTATTTGGTAGTTGAATTTTTTGCACTATAAAAAATGTTTATTTTAATTTTGAATGCCTTTTGATAATATATAAAGAATATAAGTTTGTTTTATATTTTTCATTATAATTTTTTTAAAATTTTAAAATTTTAAAATTCATATATACTAATTTACTAAAATATTACCAAAAGGCACGAGTTTAATGAATGGTATCACTAGTGCGAATAATGTGACAGCACTTTACATTTAGTATACATGCAAACATATTTCTTGCAACTTGGTAGTACGAGTTTAGTTTCTTCATTCACAATGAGAAAATCTCTAACGAAAGCAAGATCTTCCAAACAAGCAGAAAACTATACGAGGTTTTGGCAGAACATGAAAACACGTAAACACAAAAGTTGTAACTATTCATGGGAGCGAGAAGTGATCTACAGCAATCCACACTAGGGGTGTAAACGAGCCGAATACGAGCGAGTCGGTTTTTTTGTTTGGCTCTTGTTCGAGCGAGCCGAACACAAGCGAGCTGAAGTCGGTTCTTGTTCGGTTCATTAAACGAGCCGAACACGAACTGACTCATTAAAGTATCGAGCCGAAAAATTCGCTCGTGTTCGCTCGTTTAATCCGACCAACGAACAATAAATAAAAAAATTAATTAATTAAACTTATTAAAAAAATAAATTTATAAAATCTTATCCATTAGACTTTAATCTAATAGTTAAAATTTTATATACAAATAAATCTTTTTATAATTAAGCTCGCATTTATATTTTTATTTTGCTAAAAATTAAATAATAAAAATATATATTATGTATAATTATTTATTTATATATAAAAATATAAATTAAATAAATTATATAAATATAAAATATATATATATTCGAGTTATCGAGCCGAACACGAGCGAGCTGACCCCAGCTCGTGTTCGGCTCGTTTATTAAACGAGTTAAAAAATTCAGCTCGTGTTCGGCTCGTTTACTAAACGAGCGAGCCGTTCTCGAGCTCATTTCGAGTCGAACACGAGCTGGCTCGTGAACAACGAGCTGGATTGCCACCCCTAATCCACACAAATAGAAGACTGTATTCAGCTCGAGTAAATTCTCAACAAGCCAAACACTCCCCAGAGAAGATAGCAGTAATACCTGCTTCTCCAACATAGATTTTTAAACAACTTACCTGTTTGACCAAACTAAAAAGGCCAAAGCAAAAAAAGGCAAAAATAAGCATCTGAAATGCTGAGACCATACAGAATAAGTTCCAAGTTGGAGAATTCTATTGAAAAAAACTGCTTACAAATACCAACCCCCAGAAAAAAGGAGGGATTGAAAATAGATTCCATTCAATCACGTAGGAGGTAGCTGAATGCATCTTTGCAAAACCTGGGAGAGGGTAGTAGTACTTGTGTATTATACAGAAAAAACAAAAAAAAAAACAAAAAAAAAAGAAGCACAATAAGCCTTTCAAGAGCAGTTTCAAAAATTAGTGAGAAAGACTTAATAGGAAACTAAAAAATATTTGAAGTTCTTTCGCTGCTTAAACTTTGTCAAATATTCTTTTATTCTTTCAGAGGTTTGTGCGTAGCTTGTCGAAGATTGGGTGTTCCGTTACTTCTTTTGCAGAAGGCCGTTTTAGAGGGTCTGGATCCATCATAGCCTAAGAAGAAAGGCCAATCAACTAAGTATTAGATGTTATAAACATACAAGGAAACAGTTAATTATGAGCTTACATTGTTAAGAAGAAATTTGGACAACAGCTTAAGACCTAAGCAAAAATCCAACATCACGTAGCAACGTCTGCTATCTTAGGGATTTAGTTCGACAGAAATAAAGAGTTAATAAAGAAACTATCAAGATTAATTTATAGGTTCAATTTCCATTTGTTTGTAAAACTACAATACTGGAAGATCTGGAAATTTAAATAAGTTTGTAATATACGAAAGAAGACAATAAAAAGAGGAGCTGAAAATCACTTCCATGACAAAGCTTAGAAATTCTATCCGTAAAAATTGCACAGATGATGATGATGACGATTGCAATAATGAGTTCACACAATCATTATATGTAAAGATTGTAAAGATGATGATGACAACAATGATGATAACATTAGTAATAACGTGATAACAACAGTAGCAGGAAAAAAAATAATAAAAAAAAAATTACCTTGAGTAAGCTCTGGAACTGTAGAGGGTACCCAGGTAGCAAAGAGATTTTGCCCTCTCTAAGATTCGAGAATTGAGGTCCAGATTCAGGAAGAGGTGTTCCTTTGACAAGCTCGTACGTTGCAGCTCCTAAAGAGAAGATGTCGACCTTATCCAGATGCTCATACTTGTCATTTAACATTTCTTGAGGCATGTATCGTGAATCGCCTTCTTCAATACCTAAACTACGATCAATTAGAGTTGCGCAACCAAAATCTCCAAGCTTATATATTCCTTTTTTGATATATATGTTCTCTGGTTTCACATCTAGGTGGGCTACACCACGCTTGTGCATAAAGTGCAACGCTTTAGCTATCTGAAACAAACAGCAATTAAGAGATTTTCAACTGTTAGCATGTAAAAAGGAAATACTAAGCACTGATAAACCTGGATGTATCATGATATGCACTTTGTACCCCTCGACAATCAAAACAGAAATACATAACCCCCCACTTAATAAGAAGCTCTCGCACTCTGCCCTCCTCTACACTGGCAATGACCAAACATTGAGAGAAACTAGGGATCACAATGCTTTCAGGGGCGACCTGAATTTCAGCTAAGTGAAATAGTCTGAAAAGTACCATGAGATAAAACCAGTAATTTAAGCTTTGACAAAACTATAAGTAACAGTATCATAATGAAGGCGGCTAGAATATTTTTCGCTACATTAAACATGTTTGAGACAGATAACTTCAATATTGCAGAATTCCATTTCAGCTTTTGCCAAAGAGGGGGAAAAAAATCTCCAGAAAAAGCAAGACCTGAAACTGATTGATTATCGAAAACAATAAGCAAAACATTGGGAAAATACACTAAAATTGGAGATGTACAATTGTATCAAAAATCATTATGTACTGTCATTCATATAGGCGCATTAAATTAATAAATTTAGAAGCAATTTTAATCACTAAATATTTGCAGTGTTCGAACATAAGTAGCCTATGCATGCTTCTGCTATCTACAATAATAACTCGCTGATTGTCTCTCGGTAAAGTTGTCACAATTTCTTTAACCTCACAATTTCTTTAACCGACAAATAGTATTACATTCGCAAGGTCTTTGCTAATTAGCATTTTGGTCCTCAATTCATTAAATTTGAAGCCTTCACATCTTGGGAAGATATATGATTTCCATCAACTCCCGTTACTGGACTTACGTAAATGAGTACAGTGAAACACATTAATTCAATGATGATAATACAAGTTAAAGGCCTAGAATTATAGCAAAAATTGGCAGATGGCTCAGGGGCTAGCAATGTTAAACATGCTATACATGCAGCCAGAATGAGAACTCAGCAAATTAAGACATTGTTGGATTGCATAAAAGCAATCTAACAATCAGAAAGAAAAAAAATATACAAATATAAAGAGAGCAAAAGGGAGAGACTTTAAAACCTGGTATAACATTTCAAGGACCTCTCCACATTTAGGTGCATGACTTCTATTGATAGATAGACTCCGTTCACAAAGTTCTATCTGAATATAGAGTTGCTCATTCTCAAACCAAGAAGTGTAGTATCTGATTACATTATCATGAGAACCTAGACAAGATATTAATTCAAGTTACTTCACAACTAAAATTATGAATAGATAAAGAGAAACATTATCTACAGATTTAACCTGGATAAATGTATACTGACACAGGTATCCACAAAATCTAAATTTTCATTAACAACCTTTGAGAACATTATAGTGTATAAAAACAACCTTGTGCATTGAAAACTCCTCACTATACAGAAGTGCTTCTAATGCAAAACCAATTTTCTAGCATGAAACAGATCACTCCTTAACTTTGATATTGTTAGTTTGCAAACTGAAGGGCGTATGTCAAAATTCAGACTTCATAGGAGTACAAATTAGAATAGATGAAATTGCAGGACATACATGTGAGGACCCCGTGAAAAATAAAGAAAAATTAAATGAAGCTACCTAGGGCTGCTAAAGCTTGAACTTCCATCAATGCACGTTTCCTGCAAAGTAAGATACCATATTACATAAATATTACCAAAAATAAGGGAAAACAAAGGATAAGAAGTGAATTCACGTTAAATAACTATTGAATCAAAGAGTAACTACCTGTCCAAGTCATTACGCAACTGCTTGATGCTATGTTTCACAGCATATAAACAGCCATCTATTCTCTTGAGAACCTTAAATACGCGACTGAAATTACCGCAACCAATTTGCTGAATAAAAAGAAAGTAAATTGATAAACTAACTCGAAATTCTAAACAGTGACAATATTATTATGGAAATGATTAAAAAGCAGAAAAGGTTAATGTAACAGGAATCCACTTGGCAAACCTCGATTTCATGGAAATCAGTGCGGTAGCGCGAAAGACTTTCACAACCAACTGATGGAGAAGAACCTGCGTATATTGAAGTTGCATCATCTTTCTTTTTCTAGAACAAAATTATACAAGTGCAATGGTAAAGTTCTATAACCTTAAGAAGCACTGACATCAAGAACATATATTGCAAATGTTTTAATGAGTGTGGACTAACCAAAGACTATATAGAAATATCCACATAAATACGAGGGTAGCCAAAAATAACAGCTTTTGGGAAAAGTGATTTAGTTACAACATGAAAGAATGCATTCATTCAGTTTTGGGAACAATAATTTTTGGAACCTAGCCAGCAATTGAGACACATTAGGTATAATAATGAGTCATGTTAGGTATAATAATGCTCGTGTAAAATCTGCAGTTGAGATGTTGA
Organism: Aechmea fasciata; assembly: GCA_025177825.1. Classification (NCBI taxonomy): domain Eukaryota; kingdom Viridiplantae; phylum Streptophyta; class Magnoliopsida; order Poales; family Bromeliaceae; genus Aechmea; species Aechmea fasciata. The sequence goes on from CM045935.1 coordinate 3,290,862, forward strand.
ACTCATAATATCTTAAAAATTTCAGACACTGAGTTTAGCAAGTGCAGAAATGTAAACGTAAAATTTTTACGGTGAAAATGTATAGACCTAACCATAAGCACAGCGCATTTTAAATAGCCACATGAACTTTGAATTTTTTGATTTCAATACCTATTCAACTTTCAAAATCTATCTATAGTATTTTTTATAGTGTTTTCCTTTTTCTCATGTAGTATCCTCTAACCTGATGAAGTACTATATCACCTGATGGAAAATTCTATAATTTATTCGACAGAAACTAGATAAGTTTTCACAGAACTGGATTAAATTTTCTAATATCAAATGTCATCAAATGTTTACGAATAATATCAACATTTTAGAAGTTCAGGTATATATTTTAAACTCCACTATAACTTCGGCATTCAGTATGTATTTACATTTTACATTAGCCCAAACTCTATAAAGAAAGACAAGTATCAAACCTGTTAACTTTGACCTCCTGTCACAGAAAATATCGACATCAATTGCTGAAACCGAATTCAGATATGGATTTTTGATGCAGGGTGGGGGCATAACCCGGCAACGCAGAGCTACCGCTGATTGAGAAACATAACTTTTCTTTTTTTGCGAACCAATTCGCAATAACTTTCCCTGCTCAACTTCTGGGCCCGGAATATCTAACTGCACTTCTGCAATCAGCCGAGGATTGCTTGGTGAGCAATCTGCAAGAAAAAAGGTTCAAAATTGCAATTCATTAAAGCAGTAAGAACGAAGCAACAACAGAAAATATTGGATAAGAAAATTCTTTGTAGGATCAATTTAGCTATTTTAAGGATGAAGCAGCATCCCCTCCGGACAGTAGCAGATAGTATGGCCCATTAAGCTTATTATTGAGCATCACAAACAATTGAGTCCGGACCTTAAGATATTTCAACTTTTCAGGATAGTACACGTTAAGAGGAAAATTGCACGTGCAAAAGCAGTAAGAACAAGGCAACAACAAAAAACATTAGCTGAGAAAATGCCATGTGGGATCACTTCAGTTAAGCAACAAGCAGCATTCACATCAAAGAGTAGTAGATAACGTGAAATATTTCATCGTGTTAGGATATTCCCACATCCAAGCCAGCCCAATCTCAGCATTTAGTACCACTTTTAAACAGAGATCTAAAGTAAGTTAATTAGAAACATAAAGATCATCAAATCAAGCAATCAGACTAACAAGCAGATGGAACAGTATCTGATCGATCTTACCGCGTTTGTACCTCTTGCTCCGGGCGACCACCGACTTCTCTGGCGATTTGGGACACGAAATGTTCTCCTAACAATACAATCATCACAGATCACAAAAAAGGCCAAACATCCAATTTCAAAAATCCGATCTTTTACCTTATTGAGCTCGAAATTGTTCGAGATCGGCTGTGCGTCCGGCGTAATGTAGTCAGGGGTGCTATAAAAAGAGATTTGATCGACCTCAGAGACACAAACCTTATAATAATAACAAATTTGAAGAAGACGAAACCCTAAACGAGCTATTACCAGAAGAAATCTTGGCTCAGGATGCAGTAATCTTTGTCCTCGAGCAATGCTGCATCGCCGCCCTCGGTGAGCAAGGGGGGGACATCGGAGGGCGCTTCCAGAAGCTTCTGGAAGAGCGTGGAAGCTTCCGGGGCGTAGGGGAGGGGGAGGAGAGAAACGTGGCCGAGCTGGGCGGAGAGGTCGCCAGCTGGAGAGCTCCCCGCCATCGCCGGCGACGTCACCGGAGTGGGAGCTCCTCTTCTTCGTCTTCTTCCTCCTCCCCTCGCTTTGCTAGGGTTTGGGGTTTTCGCCCTCATCGCCTCCTCTATTCGAATGGCGATTCCCCTGCTGTTTTAGTAGCAATGCCCTTTTAAGTGTTGTGTATATTTTTTTTAACTTAAAATATGCTTGTTGCGTACCAGCGAATTTGAATTGAATTATTACTCGGCGGGAAAAGAACGATGAAATTAAATTAACATAAAAAAAAAAACACACACACACACAATTAAATACGGGCCAATTTGCATAAAAAATTCACAAGTTTTGAGCTTTTATAAAAGTGGATTGTTTTTTCCGATTTTGTAGATGATCCAAATTATCAATAAACTGACCGAAATACTCTTATCGTGAATGCGAAGGAAAGGGCAAAATGCAGATTAAGCTCTAAAAACGATGTGACTTTCCTTCCGAAAACTTCATTCCCCAACAGCTAAGCAATCAAGCTGAAACCAGCACCATCTTATTTCTTTTTCTCTCTCCTTTTTTTTTTTTCCCTCTCGTTTTTTTTTTTTCTATCCGAGAGGTAGTGGAGGCGAGGCGGAGGCCAAGGCGGCCCGCCTCACCTCTACCCGCCGCACCTCGCCCTCGACCGCGCCTACACCTCCCGCCCTCCTCGCCTCCGACCTTGCCGAGACCACGCCGCTACCTTCTTTTTTTTCCCTTCGACCCTCCTCCATCACCTCCGTGGCACTCCCTGATTGTAACGAGGACGGCAACGCGTTCTCTTCCTCCACCTCCGCCTTCCAACTCTACTGCAGCAGATTTTGCACTCACCAAACCCACATCTGGGAATTCGCGTCCCCGTCATCACCGCCAATGATAAAGAGAAAGCGCTTCTCGATGCCAAAAAACTCGCCAGTGAAGGAGGGGGCACGCGGCCCACCCGCCTAGTCTAGAGGGCGGTGGCAAGCGCAGCCTTGGCGGTGTCGAAGGAGAAGAGGGTGAGAAGTGCACAAGAGCTGTAAATACCCAGCCCACTAGCAACAATAACTCGTTGGGCCCAACCACCGGCCCAAAATGCTTAAGCCCGCTTATTATTACTAGTGTCTAAGTCTATTATAAACCCAATGACAATCCCTTTCCCATCCGATGTGGGACTATTGGGGTGTCGCGACTCCGTTAAGGCCCCGACGTCCTCGTCACCCAATCACACACACCCCAAGATCACTGTGCTATGTGAGACTCGTCTCGCTAGCCTCGTCATCCGCACTCGGCTCAGCCGAGACTCGCCACACATGTCTAGCTGGTGAACCGGCTCTGATACCAAATGTAAATACCCAGCCCACTAGCAACAATAACTCGTTGGGCCCAACCACCGGCCCAAAATGCTTAAGCCCAGTTATTATTACTAGTGTCTAAGTCTATTATAAACCCAATGACAATCCTTTTCCCATCCAATGTGGGACTATTGGGGTGTCACAGACTCCCCCCGTTAAGGCCCTGACGTCCTCGTCAATCCAATCACACACACAGCCCAAGATCACCAGGCTATGTGAGACTCGTCTCGCTAGCCTGTCATCCAGACCCTGGCTCAGCCGAGACTCGCCACACATGTCTAGCTGGTGAACCGGCTCTGATACCAAATGTAAATACCCAGCCCACTAGCAACAATAACTCATTGGGCCCAACCACCGGCCCAAAATGCTTAAGCCCAGTTATTATTACTAGTGTCTAAGTCTATTATAAACTCAATGACAATCCTTTTCCCATCCGATGGGACTATTGGGGTGTCACAAGAGCATCTTTGGATTAACACATTTGTTTGTTTAAAACAAACAAAAAAAATTAACTAAACACTAAAACTAGAGAATAACGAAGAAAATCATAGAATAAGGAAGAAAAAGATTGCACCGTAAAAATTAAATTGCACTGTTTTAAAAGAACGTTGCACTATTATGGACGTAAGTTGCACTCTTTGAAATATAAAGTGCACACTTTAGATGAAGCTACACTCTTTATGTAACATACCGAAATATCGGTAGAAAATATCGAACTTTAGCTAAATTGACTAAAGTGCATGAAAGGAACAATTGGACTAATTTTAATTATTGTTCCAACAATGTTGGAAGGGTTAAAAAGGAGTTCCAAAAGAGTTAGAAAGATTTTAGTATCGATCGACGCGACATAGAATCGAAAAGATGCAAAAACAGAAATCTAGAGCATCTGTACCGGTACAATATTATGGTTGTACCGGTACAACCATTGCTACCAGAGGAAGTTGCTCTCGGGTTTGAGAAACTCTGAAGGTGTACCGGTATAAATGCTGCGAACCCGAAAAACTTACTCTCGGGTTTGCTTCTGCGCGAACGTGTTACCGGTGACCGAAATTAACCCGTGTACCGGTACATTTTGGTCTAGCAGCAACATTGAAGTCTGTTGCAAATATGAGTTGTTGGGGGGCTTAGTTCCTATTATTACAACATGTAATAAATCCCAACATATGACGTCCCAACTTCCCAGGGGGTCACTCATCCTAAGACTACTCCCATCCTAGACGCTTAACTCTCTTAACCTCTTGGGTCTTGCCACCACCCAAAATGCTTAAGCCGGGTTAAGAGTTTAGCCCTATTATATCTCATATATAGGACTATCTGGGGTCTCACACCAACACCCCTCCCCTCTCTCTTTCCACAGCTACTCATCTCTCCCTCTCATTTCTCTCATTCTCTTTCTAGACATCTCCCCAAGAGCAATGAGAAGAAGGAGAAGGACTTTTTGGAAGGTTTTGGAGCTTGTGGTGGATCTTGAAGCTCTCCTATAAGGTGGACTTGGGTGAGCTTGCGACCAAAGTGAGGTTTTAGGAAAAGTTAAGACTAGGATTTGATTTGGTGCCCTAGGGAGTTAAGTTTTGAAGCTTCTACAAGTGTAGAAACATTCTAGTGGCCATAGAACACATGAAAACCTAGATTTCTCATGGTGCACTCATGGTGGATTTCTAGGACTTGGTTTGTATGCCCTAAAAATGATTGGAAAGGCTTAGACAAGGTTCCAAATTAGTTCCTAGTAGTTCAACAAGCTTTCTTTTGTTTGTGCTAGATATCAAACCCAAGGATTTAGCAAATGACATTGTTAGGGCACCAAATTTGGGGCTTTTACCCTAAGTTGTTTTCAAAGCAAATTGACGTTATAGAAACCTAATTAGAGATATTTTTGACGCGTTGGTGCGCTCGATTAGACGATTCGGCGAGCTTATAAAAAAATATTAACGAAACGGCATTTGCACACGGAATAGGCGCCCAAAAATCACGAGATTTGAACCGGAGCACCCTTGCAACCGTAATAGATGGGTGGTGATTTCCGAAATCATCGAACTTTCTCTTATGTCTAAAGTGTCACTTTGTTGAGCATGTGTGAATATTGAGCATTTTGCATAATAGGGTTAATTGAGAGTTTTTGTGCATGTTATGAGTATAAATGCATGTGAGGTACAAGTAAAAGGATAATAACTTGTAAACCCTATATATGCATAAAAAGTGATAAGAATCTAGATGAAATAAAGAACAAAAATGACATAATGACATATGAATTGGGTGGCATCAGTAAATGACAAGAATGCTAGAGTTGAACACTTAGAAAATAAGTGTGGCATTAGAGAATGAGTACAAAGAACAAAGTAGTGTATATGACACTAGTGCAAGTTAAAGAATGCGAGTAAAGAATAATAGTGATATTGTGACATAGAAACCTTAAAGTTAAGGGTCACATAAGTATTGGAATTCTTAAAGCTAAGGATTGATCATACTCGCCTATAGTATTGGCTTGAGGGAGGTCGCTCCCCCTCGAGCGGTGTGCTCTAGAGTTGTCACCACTGAGAAGGGGAATCCCCAGAGCCCCAGAGGACAGTCCCAACGGGAGGAAGCTGAATGCCCAATGGGCTGAGAGCCCGATAATTGGGATGTTGGGATCAAAAGAATTTGAAATTTAAAATTCAAATTTCAAATTGAATTCATAGAAGGGAGATATAATAAATTGTTATTTGATTGCTAGTTTCCTTTGAGGTCTTGGTTCCAACAAGAAAAGAGATAAGAAAAAGATCATTGCCTTATTTTCAAAATTGTGATTTGATCGACTCGAACCAAAGTGTAGCCGATTCGAACCAAACCATAAAGCATTCGACTCAAATCGAAGTGGAGCTGATTCGAACCATCAAGAAGCATTCGACTCGAACCGAAGTGGAGCCGATTCGAACCAAACCATAAAGCATTCAACTCAAATCGAAGTGGAGTCGATTCGAACCTAATCAAGAAACATTCGACTCGAATCGAAGTGGAGCCGATTCGAACCAAACCATAAAACATTCAACTCGAACCGAAATGGGTCCGATCCGAACCGAATCCATGAAGGATTCGATCAATCGAAGCCGATCCAATCCAAACCAAACCAAATGGATTGAAGGATCCGACACGGATCAAGTTGGTCCGATCTCGAACCAAACCATGAAGGTCGTCCAACTCAAACTAGATCTTGATGGGTCCCGAACCAAAGCATAACGGTTCAACCCAAAACCAAGTCCGAATGGGTTCCGAACGAAAGTATAACGGTTCAACCCAAACCAAATCCAAAGCGACCAAATGAAGGTCGCCCAACTCAAACCAAGTCTTGATGGGTCCCGAATCAAAGCATAACGGTTCAACTCAAACCAAGTCTGAATGGGTCCCAAACCAAAGCATAACGATTCAGCCTAAATCAAATCCAAAGCGACCAAACAAACTTAAGGTCGCCCAACTCAAATCAAGTCTTGATGGGTCCCAAACCTAAGACGGCTCAACCCAAATGAAATACAAGAGGTTCAAGCCGATCCAGAACCAAAGTCCACAAATAAATTCGAAAACCAAAGTCCACAAATAAACCCCAAAAACCAAAGTCCACAAATAAACCCCAAAAATCAAAGTCCACAAATAAATCCCAAAACAATCAAATCAATCGACCGTAAAGTCGTTAAACTAAATCCAAATTCAAATGACCGTGAAGTCGTTAAACTAAACCCAATTCAAATCCGCAAAGTCGCTAAACTAAACAACCAATTTCAGTCGACCGAAACGTCGTTAAACTAAACCCAAACTCATTCGACCGAAACGTCGTTAAACTAAACTCAAATCCAATTTTCATGAACATCTCAATTTCAGTTGACCGTAAAGTCGTTAAACTAAACCCAAATCCAAACGACCGAAACGTTATTAAAATAAACCCAAACTCAAACGACCGAAACGTCATTAAACAAAATCCGAACTCAAACGACCGAAACGTCGTTAAACTAAACCCAAATTCAAATCGAACTCTAACACATATACTTAGAGTTCATTCGACTAACCCTAATACATATACTTAGGGCCAAGTCAACCTTTTACTCTAGCACATATACCTAGAGTGGAAGTCAAACCGTGCTTGACTAGTCCTAATACATGTACTTAGGGTCTAGCGTGCCTTTTGCTCTAGCATATCTAACTAGAGTGAAATCCTTACCCGATCGAGCTTTAATACATATACTTAGAGCTCAAATCCGACTATCCCTAATACATATACTTAGCGCTTAGTTAGATCGTCATTCTAGCACATATAACTAGAGTGATATTCGGTTAACCCTGATACATATACTTAGGAATTAACCACTTCCGGGGAATCAGACCACCTCAATACATATACTTGGGGTTTGGTCACATCTCCACCTTGGAACATATAACTAAGGTGAACCCGACCGCCATGTCATTAAACTGAGCATCAGACCACCTCAATACATATACTTGGGGTTTGGTCACATCTCCACCTTGGAACATATAACCAAGGTGAACCCGACCGCCATGTCATTAAACTGAGCATCAAAACTTCAATCGACCACCAAGTCGCTAAATTGGGTATCTAGTCTTTTAAAATTCATGTACAGTGGGGGTATGCCCCTGCTTAAGCCATGTACACGGCGAATAATATGAATAAAATTTTATTTGCCCGCTTTGTCACTTTTATTATCAGCATTTATATTTGGTCTCTTAATCGAGGGTTCCTTAACACTGAAAGTGCGGGATAGTTAACAACAGATTCTTGAGTCCGTTGGAAGCCATGAACCTATAATCCCGATTTCAAAACAAAATTTAAACAAATTTAAACTCTACCATGAATGACCACTCGCCTTAGGAAGCAACCTACGGCGAGGCCCGTTCGTTCATGGCACAACTGCGTGAGGCTAGTTTAATTAAATATGAGACTCCAAGTAGTCCTATATATAAGATATAATAGGACTAAATCTGTTAACCCGACAATAGTATTTTGGGCGGTTTTAAAGCCCAAGAGGTTGAAAAAGCTAAACGTGTTAGAGCTAGAATAGTTCTAGAATGGATGACCCCCTAAGAAGGTGGGCGTCGTAATTACTAGCAGAGCCAATTACTAGTAAAAAATGTGAGATGAATCTCGACGGAGCCAAGGTTATACAGTGGGGAGAGCGTCGTCAATAAACATATTCTTTTCAAATATTGATAAAAAATTTCCGACATTATATTAAAGCGTTGGTATATCTATCCAACGTATTTATTTAACTACTCTTTACTCGGCGCTTTTACAAGCGTCAAGATTATTCTTGCCGACGCTTTAAACGGTCACTAATTGTTGTTTAAAGTGTCCTTGAGTTGAGTGTAAGATTTATTGTAGTATATCTTTATGATATATTTTATGATATATGTTGTACATCTCCAATATTTCAAGTTGGATGACTGCTGTCCACCTTTCAATAAATATAAATTTTATGTAGGATTGTCTCTTTAAGCACTTGGAGAAACATTCTTATATCAATAAAACTAATAGAAAATGTTGTTGCTTAATTTTTGGTCAAATATATATCCTCTCTTTTTTGTTTATGTTTTTTCTTTCTATTTTTTTCCCCTTTTCTTTTAAAGTCTATAGGCAATGTGTGAGAGCTTTTGAATTTGATCCAATTTTGCATGAAGTAGTTGCACATTTTAGAAATCCTTGATTCTTCGATAATCCTCCAATAACTTTACTTAAGCCCAGATTTGGATTCCGACACGGCCTGTTTCATGTCTATTCGAGATATTTACTATGCAGTTGTTAAGAACTCGCTAATTTTCTCTAGCATTATATGATGTTATGGCTGTCTCCTTAAAGAGAAGCTTGTAGGTTGCCGACCTTTCTTATTTATTGAGCATTAAATAAAAAGGATAAGAACCCAATGCCATGTTTCCAAGTATTGCATTGTTGCTAAGCTATATATATATATATATGCAACAAACATTTAAGTCAGTGGGTATCTACGTTTGGCTTCTTATAGTAACTACCATGGGCATCTAACAGGAATATTCCACCGTTTTGCAAATTTACAAATATGGTTTGCGTTATGAGGGGCTCTTCATGTCGTTTTATAGTTATTATTAATATTTAATGGAGGGAGATTAAAAGATATGAACGAGCCTTTTATCCAAAAACGAAAATGCTAATTGATAATGGGCAATTTGGTCTACTCACTTTTGTACCATCTACAATTATTTGATGTATATAATTACATAAATTTCTTGTTACAACTACGTACCAGAATTAAGTTAAGATCTATTGTAGACATTATTTAAGTTTGTGGTTGCTAATCATTTGATGAGCTACTACTTTCTTTCTTTATTATTTTTTGGGTAAAACTTCAAATACCCCTCGTGGTTTGACACTTTCTTACTTTAGTACCGTGTGATTTAAAGTGTGAGCAATGCTAGAGGTACATCCCATCAAGGGTGTAAGATCTACATCCCATCAGCTGTGGTTTAAAGTGTATCAAGTTAGTACCCTGTGATTTCATTTTTCTCTTTTTATTATCCATCACTAAATTTTTTCATTAAATCAGTGACAAAGTTAAAATTAAAGGGTACTAAAGTGAATATTCGATAAACCTATAGCTAGGTAGGGTATCTAAAGTTTTTTTGTATATAATTTAACGAAATATTAATGAAGGGGGAAAAAAAACAGTGACAAAGTTAAAACTAAATGGTACTAAAGTAAATCTTTGATAAACCTAGATAGGGTATCCGAAGTTTTTTTGTATATAATTTAACGAAATATTAATACAGGAGTCGACGAAAAGAGAAAAATGAAATCACAGGGTACTAAATTGATGCACTTTAAACCATAGGGTACTAAAGTGAGAAAGTGCGAAATCACAGGGTACTAAAGTGAAAAAGTGCGAAACCACAAAGGTGGTATTTAAAGTTTTCCTTAATTTTTTTAACCGACCAATCCTAAAAAATTTCTTATTTCTATTAGATTAGGATTTTCTGTTAGATTATGTTTGGATTCGGATTAATATTTCCTAAAGACTTTTAAATAATAGGCCAAGCCCTTTGTAATCATTGTTTTCATTACTTAATAGGTAAACTTACCGACCGTGGCAAAAGGCTTGGTGTTTGGTCCCCGGGACCCTGGTTCGAATCCTAGTTGATTCACATTTCTAGCTAAGCTTATTTCTAAATGAAATAGGCGAAGCGGGTAGCGTGCTACCTATCTCTCAAAAAATAAAAAAAAAAAGGTAAGGGACTTTTCTTACTAGTTTCTAGCTTAAGCTAAGTTAGAAGAGGTCCTCTTCCTTTTGGGGCAACGAAACATTTGTTAAAACAAAAACAGAGAAGATCTAGTTCGTCGGATACGAAAGTACCAAAAGAGATTAAGAAAGAGAAGAAAAATAAAACACATAATATTTACGTGGTTCGGCTACTGACCAACATCCACGGTAAAGATGTAGCAGAGATCTTCATTATAATCAAAGTATTGTACAAAATATGTTTCTCTCACAAAACCATAATCCCAAAAAATACACCCATATTGTTAGGATATATTTAGTATAATTATTCTATTTTAGGATATTATATATTACTACCATATATAGTGTAGGATTATATGGTATGTAATCCTAATTGGAGTAGGCTACTATGCTATCGAAAGTATAAGGTAGTTGGTGCTTTCGATTTTTTAGCCCTTGGATCACCCCTCTTGATCATTTTTAACCATTGGATTATTATTATTACCCAATGGGGTCCACTCAACCCTAGCGGGATCACTCAACCCTAAAGGGACCACTATCATCCTAACCATACAATTTTTGATCGAATGACTAAAAAATCAGAAACACCAACTCTTTTATACTTCCGATAGTATAGTAGCTCTACACTCCTAATTGTATTATTACTATAGTAGGCTTATCTTTTATACTATATATTTTCGTCAATACAACCCAAGTGGGTATGTTCTTTTGCCAATCTTTCATGGTATCAGAGCGAAAACTCTAATTCGGGGATATTGATCCATAGCTACTGTTGAGCCGATTCGGCGCGAACAGCTGGCACACCGCTGGTATACCGGGTTTATGCTAGTGCAACGACCTTGGGATGCGCTGGGATCACATTGGGAGCATCAGAGGTGACATGAAACCGCACCTGATCAAGAGAATTGTAATAACTGCTAGTGGTTTCAAGCGGTTACCGATCGACTGAAGGTGGTCCGCAATATCAGGAGACGTGAGATAGTGGCCGATCGTGCGAGGACCATAACCAACTCAGGGGCAACTCTATAAATAGACGCATAATACCCTAAAAAAGGGTCTTTTTTCCTGCGAACAAAAGACCATCCCTATTTTTCTGCATTTCTTTTATTGCATTTACTGCTTTTTCCTAGGAGTAGCATGTAATTTAGATATTAGGAGTCTGTCTGCCCTCGGGCATCACTCCTGGAGTCTGTCTGCCCGCAAGGCATCACTCCTTCCGCTATAATCCTTTAGAGTCTGTCTGCCCTGAGGGCATCACTCTATTGAGGGTTGCAATCTGTTCCTTTGTACTCTCCCTGTGTTTTTCTCAATACAAACCATTATTTGGCTGTTCCGGGCCGATTGTTTTTAGTGCTTTATAGCCATTCGACTCTTCTCTAGCTTAATTTCCTACTTTTGCTGACCATTCGGCTCATCCGGCCGAACTGAAGAGAGAATAGATCAGCTTTCGAACCCGGTCGGTTGGATCCCTCGCCGACCGAATAGCTTGATCGTCAGAAGGGCGCACTTCTCGAGGGTCATTGATTAGAGCCGCTTTCCACCCCGACGCGCTTCCCGAGGCAGATCTTTGGCCTGGTCGAAGGTCGGGACGAACGGACCCCAACAGCTACCATCCACCACAAATCTCACATTCTTCTATAAGTGTTTTGGTGTTCTATTATTTCTCCTTGTTTCTAGTTGTCTAGGGTTGCTCAGTCTTCCCCAGTGCCACTCAGCCTTCCCTAGTGCAGCTTGGTCTCTTGTTGGTTTATTAATGGCGTGTAGTCCTCCTTGGTGCTGCTCAGTCCATCTTTGGCTTTGTAGTGCTGTTCGGCCATTCCTTGGTGCAGCCCAGTCCTTTTTCTGGTGCTGTGTATCCCTTCTCTAGTGCGCTGGGTGCTGCTTAGTTTTGTGGATGCTTGGTTCTTTTTTTTTCTCATCTGCTACTCTCCTATTTGTCTTTCTTTCATTTCTTGTGGTGAATTTTCCCTACGGCATGGCATGTCTTCTTCTATCTCAAATTTACCAGTTGTTAATATCAAAACTCTTGTACCATTAGAAATTGATTTCATATATTTAGTGTGAAAACAAGTCTTTCTTAATGTCTTGAAAAGTTTTGGTGTTACTTCACATGCGAACAAAACTAGTATTATACCTTCTCAGACAATAGATACTACTGATAAGAAAGTGATTATAAATCCTAATTATTTAAGTTAGAAAAGGGAAGACACCACTACTCTCATGGATTAATGCTACTCTATCTCTCGGCATTTACAAATGGTCGTTTCTTGTTCACCCAAAATTGCATATGATACTTGGCAAACCTTTGAGGCGTACTTTCTCGATAAAATTGCTTTCATGGCTTTCTCTCTAAAGTCTGAATTGTGAAGCATGAAGAGAGGCTTGATGAATATGTTTGATTACATGCAAAAGATCAAGTCAATTAGTAATGCTCTTTAGGCGATTAGTGAAATAGAGTCATACTATACTTTGATAATGACTATTCTTCTAGGGCTACCAGAAGAGTATACGGGTTTTGTCGGTGCCTTTAATACACAAAGAAGCAAGCCTATTTTTGAACAACTTCGTCTACTCTTAATACAAGAAGAAATAAAAGTTCAACATCGTTCTAGCTTGACGATGCCACTTGTTACTCTCACTATTGACAATGAAGCACTTTATGCAAATTGTGAACGTGGTAATTGTGGAGGCCATGGGGTTAGATATCACAGAGGCCAAGGACAGTGCGGTAGACACCACTCTTATCCTGATCGTGGATCTCCTGGAATCTACCTGCATCCTCAATGTAATAATCCTCATCAACCTTACACTCCAAATAAACAATCTTACATTCTAAAGTCTAGCACACAATGTCAGTTCTATGAAAAGTTCAATCATTCTGCCCTCTGCTAGTGTAGACAACGCTTGAATTATTCTTTCATTGCTGATATCATTCCTCAGACTTTTGCGGCTATGAACCTCCATGAACCCGGTGAGAAAGTCTGGTATCCAGATAGTGGAGCGTCTAATCATATGACTGCAACTTTTGATATTCTCTTATCTTCTAAATCTTATATTGCATACGAAAAAATTCTTATTGGTAATGTAAATTTACTTGATATTACTCATACAGATGAAACTCGATTGAATACGTCCTCTAACTAATTTGCTCTTAAAAACGTTTTTGTTGTTCTTTTTATTAAGAGAAATTTACTTTTAGTGCGTCAATTTTGTCATGATAATAATTCCTTTTCTAAATTTGACTTTTTTGATTTTTTTTGTAAAAGACAAGGAAATAGGGATAGAGCTTCTTTGATGCCCTATATAATTCGGGAACATCACTCTGTTCAATCTTTTCTAAAGTTGCAAGTGTTGGGAATAAGCAACAGCTGACTTTTGTTGTATCTACATTTTGTGGAGATGTTTAACATAAACGGTTAGGTCATCCTATATAGTCTTTCTGTTATTTCTATATTTATTAAAAAACATAAACGGTTAGGCCATCCTAGTCTTTCTGTCATTTCTATATTTATTAAAAATAATAAAATTATTTCAGATAGTAATTCTGCTTTAAAATTATCCGTGCAATTCTTGCAATATGAAAAAATGTATTAAACTCTCTTTTCATAGTTCAGAATCTAAATCTACTTTTTTCTCTCGTATTGCTCATTCTTATGTACGTCAATCACTTATTCTCTCGGTTTCGGGTTATAAATATTATGTTATTTTATCAATAATTACTTTCGAATTTTTTTGGCTTTACCTTTTAAATTTTAAACATGAGGTTTTGACAAACTTCTTGAGTTTAAGACAATGGTTGAAAACATATTTCATAACTCAATCAAAATTTTTCGATCTGATAATGTTACAGAGTTTGCAAATGAAAAGTTTTCTACCCTTTATTCACAAAATAGAATTATTTAAAAATTCGCATCCTTATACTCCTCAACAAAATGGCCTTCCTGAGAGAAAGCATAGGCATGCACTTAACTAACATTGTTTAACAAAAATAATCTTAATAAGATTAAACATAATTTAAATATAATTTAATAGGATAATCAAAACGGAATAGGGCTAGAAAAATCTCGAGATTCTAGAATTCGAGATGTGTCTAACAATCTCCACCTTGACTTGAATTCTCTGTCTTCTACTCCACCAAAACCCCAAATGCTCCTGAAGTGTTGTTGCACATGCAAACCAAGTTTACGAAGTACTTGAACTTGATTACCAAAAAACTTAATGAGCAAATCCGTGAGGTTTTTTGAAGTGCCAATCTCCTCATCTCTAATAACGCTTTTTGCAACCTCTGTTGCATCAAAACAATAACTTGTTGTATAGAGAAACTGTTGGAGCGATCAAATTTCTAGATCTCAAATTTTGTTGATGCCTTAAACGCCCAAACGAACAATCCAGCTCTGATACCAATTTGTTAGAACGAAAGTGGAGAAGATCTAGTTCGTCATGCGCATGCGAAAGTACCAAAGAGATCAAGAAAAAGAGAAGAAAAATAAAACACATAATATTTACGTGGTTCGGCTATTAGCCTACATCCACAGGTGAAGACGTAGAGAAGATCTTCATTATAATCAAAGTGGTTTGCAAAATACGCCTCTCTTGCAAAACCCTAATGCTAAATAATACACCTATACTCCTTCTCATTTGCCGCACCAAATTAATAGAACAAAGGGTATATTTATAATAGTGGCTAAATCCTAATACAACTAAGAATACAAACTCACTAAGACTAGAAATAATCTTAATAAGATTAGGCATAATCTAGACTTAATTTAGATTATGCCTTAATTTAATGGGATAATCAAACCAGAATAGGGATGGAAAAATCTTGCAATTCTAGAATTCGAGACATATCTAACAACGTCTTATAAAGACGTTGAATCCATCACTTTATAGTATCAAATCCTTCATGGAGTCTGAAATTGAAGATTTCCTCTTTCCTTCGCATTTTCATTCGATTTGGGATTAGGGTTTCTGTTGACACATAACGTTTTTGTGAAATAATCATTACTGTGTCAAAATCTAGGGGTTTGATCCGGAGAAAGATCTGTTTGGGCTTCCGTATCAGAGAATTTGGTTGAAAGGAGTAAGAGAAGACCTAAGGTTTTCACTACTGATTGCCATCAACTTCAAATTGCCGCACGTTCAAATAAGCACTACAACAAAAATGGTGTATAACGACATTTTTAAATGTCAGTATAGGTCAAAAAAAGTGCTGCTGACTGAATTACCGATACTTTTTAAAAGTGTTGTTATATGTGGGGTAGTTATATGTGGGGTAGTTATATGTGGGGCTGCCTCAATATTTGGCACCTACTCCTCTAGCTACCTATGGCAGAGGGACACGTGGCGATCATAGCCCTCTACACTCCCTGCAAGATCGATCCTCGTGGCTGACTCCAGCCGCCGGAACCCTACCTCGTCGGCTACGGCAGTCCAGCCGCCGGAACCCTACCTCGTCGGCCACGGCAGCGGAGGACGAGAAGGGGCGATGGTGATCAAATTTTTTTTTTTTTTTTCATTTTCTATTTGTAATCGTGCCGGGTGGGTTGGATAGGATTGGTTGAGTAGAGAAACTTTTTGTTTTTGATTGAATTAGGCTTTATATTTAGGCCTTAGTAGATTTTTTAAAAATGTTTTGGTATAAATGAGACATTTACACAAAAGTGTCCAAAAAAATGTGTCCTTGTAATCTAATTTAGATAAGCGAAAATATACATATTTTTTCTTCTTATATTTTGGATTATAAAAAAGCATCAACCAACTTAAGTATCCAACAGGTAGCTAACAAAATTGATTTAATCACTCAATTAAAAAAAACAAACCTAATCTAAACAGCTTCTTCTTAAACTTAGTTGAGCAGATGTTTGTTTCAGACTAACATCATCGAATATATATATATATATTAATCCAAACCGAGCTGAGCCATTAACCCAATCTCCAGCTAGTCTAAGATCCTAAGCCGTTTGTGAGCTGCTTTCGAGTTATAATCAAGTAGATTCAACCCTAATTTAAGCCAATTTAAACCCAGCTAAGTTCTTCTGATTTAAGTACATTATGTAAGTCAAAATTTTCTTCTTAACCTATTTATTTTTTGCACATATATGGCACCTAAAAAAGATTTTGAAAAACCTATAATTCTGCTCCATGATGGCCAATTAGACGAGGGCAGAGCAATACTTGATGGTGCGTGATAGGAGAAGATAAGGCATCAAATTCAAGAAATGGATCAACGTCAAAAATCAGCAAATTCAAACCGTGACAAACTTTCAGGCCTATATATATGACGCGTATGAAGTAATTAACAAAACAATATGATAGAGCAACAATATATACCAAATGATAGAGCAACAAAATAAATTAGTGCAGTCTCATGTGACACAAATGAATTAGTCATTTAAAACCTTAAGCGCAAGCTTTCGATCCAAAGATAGTGCCTCGACATCAATACTAGAAATACCACCATGTGACACTCCATAGTCTACTCACATCGGATGAGAATGGAGTTATGAATAGCTATATATATAAGAAACCACAGACACTACTAATAATAACTGGGCTAAAGTATTTTGAGTCGGTGGTTTGAGCCCAATTAATGAGTTATTATTGTTAGTGGACCGGGTCGTTACATACTAAGAGCGGACGATGAATACGAGCCTACCGGCACCTGCATCCATGCATGAGGTCATGGGGTTGTTGAAACATGGATTGCTCGACTTGGTTTTCCAAAATTTGATGGTTAAGATTTAGAAAGTAGAACAATTTCTCGACTATCATCATGTACTGCTGAGGATGCATAATAGGGTCATAAGGTCTCTATTACTATTGCGGCTGAATATATATATAGCCCTAAGTACGTACAAATATATATAAAATGCTTCATCTCTGTACATGGCTATAGACAGTCCATGTGGAGACCGTTATGAAGACGAAGATAGGGCGGAGATTCAGAAGAAGTTGATGACAACCGAGCATCCGAACAAGATCTACCAAAAGTTTTCTATCGTGCATGTCTGATCAGATTCTCTCCTGATCGATCCTGACTAAAAGGTATCAAAAGGCAAATCACACGTTGAGGATAAGTTGTGTCTCAAGGGGGAGGGAATTAATTGACACAATTAGAATATATTTTAGATATTACTATATTAGTATTCACTATTTTAAATCAGAATCTTTACATCCAGTAGATTAGGGTTAATTTTCTATTCAGATTATATTTTGAATTAGGATTATTATTACTTTTATCAAGGCTTAGTAATCGTAGGCCAAGTCCTTATCGATCATCGTTTAATTAATTAATTAATAGATAAGAGAGTTCTCTTACTGGCTTCTATATAGCTTAGGTTGAGTTAGAAGAGGAGGCTTCTCTTCCCCTTGGAGCGTGAAAGCATTAATTTAATAGAGGTGTTAAATCTATCAGAAAGATTTTGTATGTAAGATCAGTATAGGTAGATCCCATCTCTTCTCCAAGTAAATTAAGCATCATATATATATGAAATAATTAATAATAAAGCCATCTTTTGATCGAGCAATAGATCTCGAGGGCCTTTATGTTCATTTATGAAGCTAACACAAGAGAATATATAGTGTTCGCATGGCAATCTATTTGTGAAGATCAACTTCAAAGAGATTGCGAAAACAACGCTTTAATTCCTTGGTAAGTTTGTCGATCCCAAGGAGTCCGGGAATCCATTTTTCAGCTAAAATATTTACTGCGACAAGCATGGTTAGTCAAGATGGTAAAATATTCTATTTTTTTTGTTTCCTTCAATATGATTAGGATGTTTCTAAGGACGCGTTTAGTTCGTACTATGAAAGATTATTAGAAGTAAAAAAATATCCGAGAATCTTATTCCTATTTATTCTATTACTAAGAATGTAGTATTGCGGTGTTTTGTTCATAAAGTCATATTATTAATTTAGTCATGTTATTTAATATTGTGAAAAATATATTATTTATTTATTTATTTTAACTAATTTTAAATAATACTATAAAAAATTTCAATATCTTTTAATTTCTAAAAAAAAGAGAGAATATATATAGGTTAGAAAAAGAAAGCATAATTAAAGAAATAGGAAGAGAAATAGAGTCGATGTTAGAAAAAATGAGAGGGTTGAGATTTAATTTTTTTTAAAAAGAGAGAGAATATAGGTTAGAAAAGGAAAGCATAATTAAAGAAATAGGAAGAGAAATAGAGTCGATAGTTAAAGAGAATAAGAGGGTTGGGATTTTAGAAAAAGAGGGAGAGAAATAGCTTAGTTTAGAGAGAGAAAAAGAGTTGAAGTTTAGAAAGAAAAAGATAAGTTTAGAGAGAGATATGAGATTAGAGTGTAAAGAAAAATAATTAATACCAACTAGCCGGCGGGTGGGAAGAAAGAAAAAGATTAGACATATTATAATTACCCCAATTCATTAATATATAAGGATACCCATCCTTTCTCAAAGAAATAAGATTAGTATTTTGGGATGCATCTCATTCCTAAGTAAATTCAATATTAGCAACTAGATTACTTAATGCGTTTAGCCAATTAAATACCGCCATATTTTCTTATTCCTATTAGATTACTAGAAATCTTAAAAAGATAGCGCGAACCAAACTCACCTTAAACTGCATAATCTTCTGAAGTTAATTATAAATAGCAGCTTCTGAATAAATGGTTGTGATGAAAAAGAACTATATTATGTAAGTTAGTTTTCATGCATATCCCTGCCAATATACACATGTTTTGTGTGGTTATAACTCGAAGATTATAATTGTAACTTTCAAAAACAGCATAGATTAATTGATTTGTTTAAGAGTACACAATCTTCACACTAGCAAGAGCTTTCCATACAACAAAGAACAGTACTGTTAACTGAAATGTTTATGTACAAACAATTTTCATGTCAAACCTCACTTTTTTAGTGTAAAGATATGATCGAGTAACCGACCGTTCCTAGAGCAAGTGGCAAAGGACTTGGTGGTTGGTATTCGAGACCCGAGTTCGAATTCTAGTTGATTCACATTTCTAGCTAAGTTTATTTTTAAATGAAATAAACGAAACGGGTAGCGTGCTATCTATCTCTCAGAAAAGAAAAAAAGCTAGAAAAAAAGAAAAAAAATGTGATCGAGTAGCAAGATACACATATGCATGTGACGCAGGCAAAAAGGCTGCAAGACTAAGAAGGAGAAACAGAAGGACGGAAAAAAGGAAAATTATTCGATATTTTCCGAGAGATGAGAACAAAAAAATTAATAAACTAATTAGTCTCCTTCACTACAAAAAATTTTGCATCTAAGGACACTTTAAATCATAATTAGCGACGCTTTAAAGCGTCGGCAAAAATAATCCCGACGCTTGTAAAAACGTCGGGTAAAGAATCGTTAAAGAAATATGTCGGGATAGATATACCGACGTTTTAATATAGCGTCGGAAAATGTATATAAATATTTAATAAAAATATGTTTATTGGCGACGCTTAATCATAGTGTCGACAAATATTAAATATTAAAGACGCTAGAAAAAAGCGTCGTCTAAAAAGCGTCGTCTAAAATATATTTTGTTGTAGTGCTTCTACAAGTAAGTTTCGGTCCTAGTTATAATAAATTAAGAAATTTAAATCCTATCCTAAATCAAATCCTAAAATTTAGTGATTTTCCTATTAGAAATATATCTAATTAATCTTAATTTAAAACTTTCAAAACTATAAATATCCCTAATTTCTAAACATTTATTCCTTATAGAAAAATTCTAAAAATCTAAAAAAACAATAAAACAAAATTACCAAAAAATAAAAATTCTGAAAATTGAAAAATTTTAATTCTATTTTTTTTTTTTTTTTTTTTGACTACATCAGGACGTATAGGAAAATTTGAATGCTATATTATTATATGTTATATATGGTGGTGTGGCCACAAGCACCTACACGAAATTTCGGAAAGTCTAGATACATGTAAATTATAGCTTTTCAAGGATATACATATTCGAATATGCATATCGATCACTACAGTAATGTTTTTCATTATACCAATTTAATTGCATCAAAAATTAATTTATTAGAAAATATATTTTATTGTAACAATTTGTGTCATGTTAACTTATATAATTTTTGGTGCCACCTTCTCTCAATCTACTATATATATATATATATATATATATATATATATATATATATATATATATATATATATATATATATATATATATATATATATATATATATATATATATAGGCTAGCTACTATTATATTAATAGGATATGAGCACTTGTCCTATCAAGTTTTTAACCCTTGGATGAGAAATTGTAGGGTTAGGATGATATTAGTCGGTTAGAGTTGAATGGTCCCCCCAGGGTTGAGTACGGTCCCCGGGTTATAGTATTTAATCCAATGGTTAGAAATGATGATAAGAATTGATCCAAAAGCTAAAAAATTGATAGGACAAGTGCTCATATCCTATTAAAAGGATAGTAGGACTATATATATATATATATATATATATAGGCTAGGGCTACTATACTTTTATGAGTATTAGTCCTCTTATACTCATAAGTTTTTAACCGTTGATTGATGGGATGTGTGATTAGGATGATGGTGGTCCCCACTTAAAATAATAGTGGTCCCCTAGTGTTGAATAGGTAGTTGGTTGAATAGTAAGATCTAACGGGTGAAAATGATCAATGGAATAAATCGAATGCTAAAAACTTATGAGTATAAAGGGGCCAATACTCATAAAAGTATAGTAATAGAACTCTATATATATATATATATATATATATATATATATATATATATATATATAGAGTTGAGCTAGAATACTCTTAAAATCTGAGCCTATTTTACTCTCGAGTTGTTTTCGATGATAAAGCTTCCAAATTGATGATCGGCTCGTTGAACATGATCTATACCACTTAAAGTGTTTAGAAATCAAATTTCAAATATTTTCGACATCATTTGCCTAATGATCAAAACTTTTCAAAATTTGTAAAGTTAATGGTGGATAAGAGACGCTTTCTCGTTTAACGGTGTAAAGATATCCAAATCAATTGAATTTTTGTTAGAAAATTCTTTAAACTATTTAAAACAAGATCTATACTCTTGATCTTGATTACAAGACTCCTATCATCATTTTTTAAAGAATATTCATTTTCAACCATTCATTTTTTCACTAGATGGATACAAGAACAATATCGAAAGTGCGTGAAATTTGATTTCTAGGTAGTTTAAATGGTTTAGATCATATTTAACTGAGCCGATCGTCAATTTGAAAGCTCTATCATCGAAAACAACTCGAGAGTAAAATGGGCTCGGTACTCTTAAGAGTATTCTAGCTCAACTCTATATATATATATATATATATATATATATATATAAACAGCTACTCTTGTGTTATCGGGAGCACATCGGTCCTTATGGTCCTAACAATTTAACCACTCATCAAATTTGATAGGTGGTTAGAATAAGAGATGGAAGAGATATTGGGGAGAAGGAGAAATTCATTCTTTTCTTCTTGAATATCGATCTCCCCAATATCTCTTTCATCTTTTTTTCTAACCACACATCAAACTTGATGGATGGTTAGAAAGTTAGCAAAGACAAATGGCTGTGCTCCTAATAGCACAAGAACTATATATATATATATATATATATATATATATATATATATATATATATATATATATATATATATATATATATATATATATATATATAGTCCGACTATGGTGCTTATAAAAGCACTAAGCCCTTGGTGCTTGTGATTTTTTTACCATTAGATCTATGCCTTCGATCATTTACAACCGTTAGATTATACTATTCAACCAACCATGCACCCACTTAACCCAAGTGGGCCCACATCATCCTAACCATACATCTATTAATCCAAGGGCTAAAAACTTACAAGTATCAATGACTTCGTACTTTTAAAAGCATAGGAGTTCAATTCTCTCTCTCTCTCTCTCTCTCTCTCTATATATATATATATATATATATATATATAGAATAGGCTAGAATACTATATATCAATAGGACCAACCCGTTATATTAAGATGATGTGTGCTCCCAGGATTGAGTGGGTGGTTGGTTGAATAGTATATTAATCTAACGGATAAAAATAATCAAAAGGATTAAATCTAACGGTAAAAAACTCGATAGCACCAAATCCTTGATATTATATATCAATAGCATCCTAGCCGGACTCTCTCTCTCTCTCTATATATATATATATAACAATAGTAAGATTCATGAGAGAAGGTGGCACCAAAAATTATATAAGTTAACATGGCACAAATTTTTACAATAAAATATATTTTCTAATAAATTAATTTTCGATGCAATTAAATTGGTATAATGAAAAACATTACTGTAGTGATATACATATTGCTACACATATACTTGGAAAAGCTGTAACAAATTATCTTATACGTACTGATGCAGACATGCTGTCAAAAAAAATACTTAGAACTAAAATTTTTCAATTTTCAGAATTTTAATTTTTTGGTAATTTTGTTTAAATGCTTTTTTAGATTTTTAGAATTTTTCTATAAGGAATAATTAATGCTTAAAAATTAGGGATATAGTTTTGGAAGTTTTAAATTAAGATTAAATATATATATTTCTAATAGGAAAATCACTAAATTTTAGGATTTGATTTAGATTAGGATTATAAATTTATTAATTTTTTGAAAGTTTATTAATTTTTTGTTCTCATCTCTCGGAAAATATCGATTATCCTTTTTTCGGTTCTTCTGCTTCTCCATCGATCTTAGTCATGCAACCTTTTGCCTGCGTCACATGCATATGTGTATTCATATGAAAATATTGAATAAATATATATATATATATATATATATATATATATATATATATATATATATATATATATATATATATATATATATATATATATATGGATTTTGTATGCATGGTATGGTTTTCATATATACTTGTCATTTTACATGGTACATGCTTGCATGAAAACATGCATATGCATATGCATTTACGTATACATATATGTACATGTACATATATGCATATACATGTGTGTGTTCCTTAATTTGTGTTCGGTATAGGACCTTTATGCCACTAGTGACATTGACAAAACTACCCCTCAAGAAAAACTTGGTATAAGTAAGATAAAATAAAAATAAAAAAAAAAGTAGGAAAAGAGAAAAGGGAGTAATGAGGACATGCTCAAGGCTCGTGCGTAACCACAACGTTGTGCGACAAAAATTTGACACAGTCATACACTGTTCAATTATTTTGCGTTGTTTAGTAGCCTGCCAAGGTTCTTACTGATAAAATATGCTTATTTATTAAGTTCACTGAATTAGCGCCTAAGAAGTCAAACTGCTAATGAATAAATTAAATGGGGAAAAAACTAACAAAAGCAACACACAAGAGAGTTATTGTCACTACTTGAGTTCTATCCTCGTATCTATGGTCACTTGTCCTTTTCTCTACCACCTCTATAAAAGCCTACATTAGCAACACTCTCTTACATGAATTGAATTAGGGTTTTACACTGCAAATTGGTTCCGTTTCTCCCCAACAGTCTTAGCCTGTCTCCTTCATGGAGCAAGCATCTAAAAGCGCTAACGAATTAAATGGTTTCAAGGTTATGGTTGTTGATGACAATCCAACATGCCTTTTGGTCATCTCAAAAATGCTTGCCCAATTTGATTTTAGAGGTACATTTCAACATTGTAAGATATATATACTTTTGTATGTTTAGTCTCCTAGCTAGGGAAAAGCTAATGTGATTTATTCAATTTTGAAATTCGACAATAAATTTTGCTATTTTTTAGTTTTTTGACAATGATATACAAATTTTGCTACTTTTTATATAGTTACACTACTATGGTGTTTGACTTCTCTTTGTTTCTTGTTAAACTTTCAATCCTTTGTTGCTACCTTGGTTTTCCTAAAACTATCCTAATCTCTTGTCTCTTTGAATTCTCTCTCTCTCTTTTTTTTGAGATCGACCTTTTATTTTATTTTTTTGGATCTTACCTAAATAGCATATATGAGAGAAAGGTTATAGGCATGTTACCCGCTTCTTCATTGAACGTGTTGTGCTTCGTCGTTACGTTGTTTTTCTTGCTATTCTAGTCTCTTTTGTGTTTGATTATTTGTTCGATCTTACGAGTTACGAAAGCATTTTATTCGGTTATTAAAACCGTACGTACGTACGTAGTAATTTGTCGGTATCTTGTTTTCCTTGATTTTTAATTTTTCGAGTCTCTAGCTAGAAGATATAAAAGAAAAACCATGAGCTTATATTATCTTCTAATATATAGTGGTTCCTTTTCCCTTTTAAAATTAGCCACCCATAAGTAAATTCTCATCACTTGGTTAATTTTAGAAGAAGCTCACACAGAAATTTGTTCTTATTTTCTGTTTTGAATTTTCACTATACTTTTCCCTTTTTCGTTTAATGCCAGTATAATCTTGATCTCGATGTAAAATCAAATCAAACACGCACTAAATATTCGTCCATCTAAGCCAAATCAAAAGCCAAGCTGTTTAATTTTATATTTCCTCTATTTCTTAATACGTTTGGTTTCAAATACTAAGGAACCTCTATTTAATATGTGAGAATCTCGCTACAAATGAAATTAGGTTATAGAGACATATGTTTGGGATACTTTTGTGTAAGTGTCTCATTTATACTAAAACTTAAAAAAACACCTAAATATAAAGCTCAATCCAACAAAAAATAAAATGTTATTCTACTCAACCATCCCACCCAGCCCATTTAGGCCGATCACAAACAGAAAAGAGAAAAAAAGAAGAAGAAAAATCGATTACCGTCTCCCTTCTCCTTTCACTCAATTCATTGAAATTCTAGACGAAGAACCCTTTTTCTGTCGTCCTCCTCCGCCACCGTAGCCAACGAGATAAAGTTTCGGCGGTTGCTATAAATGCTTAAATAAGTGTTGATAAATTAGCAGCACTTGTTTAGATTATAGGGACACTCTTTAACTGTCACTATACATCTAGTGACCCCACATATAGCAACACTTTTTAAAAGTGTCGGTAATTTAATTAGCTAGCATCACTTTTTTTTGACCTGTTGTAGTGTTGGTGTTTTCTTTTCTTTTTTCTAAATTTCCACATTCCATTTTTAACTAGTTAATTCGAATTGTTCTCCATTGAATATTTACCATATAAGCCAACAAGGCTTTCCATGTGTACTAGAGTGAATTAATGTGTAGCGTTGTGGTGATTCATCGATTCTTTGCATGTTACCCTAAAGTTTTCTGTAGCGTCCAACAAGTGTAACATAATAGCGAGCATAATTAATTAAGTCCAAGTGACTTTTATTTCAACAATAATCTTACTAACTTATTGATGATTATGTGTGTGTGTGTGTGTTTTTTTTTTTTGTTACAGTTCTACCTTTCCACAGTGCAGCGGAGGCTTTATATACTCTTAAAGAGAAAGAAGGAGAATTTGACCTAATATTAGTTGAAGTGCATGTTGGATTCACGGGCTTCGTAAGCTTGACCGGCTTCAAATTGTTAGAACATATTGAGAATGAATTCAACATTCCTGTCATCTGTAAGTCCTGTGACCTCTCATTCGATCCACACTTTTAAATATAAAACACTGCAAATTTATGTACTAGCAAAATATGAATTTTTGGACATGTATAAAAGTTTAATATGGCGCATCTTAACATCCCTCTTTAGAAATTAAACTTTCTTTTTTAAATTGTATGAAACCAAATTTTGTCCACAATTTTTTAATTACCTCCTATGATTTAGTCTATAGCATGAAGGCCTTGCACCAATTAGCAGCATCTTAACATGTCTCTAATAAATAAATGTGATCAATGTTTAATTATTCTCACAATCTATATATACAGCAATGTGTGCTCATAATGATCAAGAAATTCTACACCAATCTCTTAGCCATGGAACTTCCTTCCATCTCACAAAGCCTTTGAGCGTCGAATGCCTCGAAGTCTTGAGGCAGAAAGCTTTACAAAAGCAGACTAAGAGGGCTATAGTTGAAGGGTTGGAACATCAGCTTTTGTCGAAGAACGCAGCCGAAAAAGACATCGTGTCATCTTTTATTGACAAGAGCAAGGACATCTTGGGATTTTATGATGTCGTCGGTCCACGGAGAACAGTCACCAATGTCAGCTTTCTTCCCGCTTCGGAGATTGGAGGTGAAGAGGATCAATCGAAGGAAGATGACAGTAGCAAAGAAGAAGGCAGCGAACAAAAGAAGCAGAGAAGGGAGCGTCTATTGTGGGATTTTGAGCTCCATGAGAGGTTCTTGGCGGCCGTTGATGTGCTAGGAAAGCGTAAGATATCTCTCACTTATTATGCTTAAGGTATCTATTTACCTAGCTTTTTTCCCTTTGCTAATAGTGTTGCTATGTTTATAGATGCCGCGCCTAGAAAAATTCTTCACCTGATGAATGTTGAAGGTGTGACATTGAAACAAATAGCCAGTCATCTTCAGGTATATATAATTATATAATTGACCTAGTTTCTCTTTATCTGTGCAGTTTCTTTGTGTGTGTGTGTGTGTGTGTGTGTGTTGTGTGTGTGTGTGTGTGTGTGTGTGAAGAAGAAGAAGTTTATTGCAATATGCATTTAACATTACAGTAGTGTTACCATATATAAAACCTATACTAATTAAGGATCACAACCTACTTTAAATTAATTGATGGAAATTAAGATAATATGAATTCAACTGATGAAACGATGATTGAGGTCAAAATAATCAAATAGAGTGCGGTTATGAATTCAAACCCTATTCGAGATTTCATTATGGATTCTTAGATCTTCATAGCATGCATATATAGTTCTATTAACTATTTTAATTATGAGAAATAAAAGAATCTTACTTGTTTGAGTGCAGAAGCATCGAATGCGTGAGGAGAAAGCCAAGAAATCAAAAAAGAGCAGCAACCAGAAAGCAGCTGATAAACCACCACTATTACCAAATCCAAATCCAAATCCAAATCCGAATCCACCACCTCTTTCGCCTCAACAACCAGCTGTTTTATTGCCAAGAATACCCTCATCTGTTAAGGAGCAATACCCGACGAGGCTTTGGACTCAAATTGATCAAAGGCTAGCCTATTCACCTTCAAACTATCTCATGCAGACATGGCTTAAGCAAAAGCAAATGAGTCAGGAAACTTCGTCGAACAACGTTTTTAACCGGTTGGCCGCTCAACAACAGCTGAATCAATTCGATGATCTATTTGGAAGGAAAAATAACAAAGAGAAATCAATTTGGGGCGTAAATCGACAAACTAATAATTGCAGTTGGTACAGTACTAGTCAGTTCTGCACCAATTCAAGCAGTTTGATCCAAGAGCGAAACTCGACCTCAACGGTTGAGTACTCAACTGAGCAGAACTCTAAATCATCAAAGAGAAAGGCCCAAATATTGTCATTTACTGAACCCTTGTTTGGCAAAAATGCGCAAGAAGAAGGAGAGAAAGATAAGAATTCATCTTTGAATGAAAGAAACGAACAAGACAGTCCAAATTTTCCGAAGCAAAACGAGAATGGTACAAACGAGGGTTCAAGGGTTGAGAATGCGACGAACGAAGGGTTTAACTCACTAAGCACTAAAGATGGCTTGAGCGAACAACTGAGCGGGAACTTGTTAGCTTCTGTAGAAGATCTTTTAGGGGATGAAGCAAGTGATGATGCACTGGCAATGGATGAACTCAATTCTAGTTCTGACTTATCACTCTACGCTTCCGATAATGACTGGGCTTCTCTTGAAGCATTTTGGACTCAACACCTGCAGACCACTGAAGAGGGGAAATCGGACATGGAGAACATTCTAGCAGATGAGGATTTTGATTTAGTATTTGATACTAATGATGTGTTTGGAACCATTGGAGAAATTCTGGGTTATGAAATGGAAAGTGCTCAACAGGAGAAGGATGTTAACAAGAACTCAGTGAGAGCACAGAAAATGGCAAGTGATGACAAAACAAATGGAATTGAAGAAGATTTGGAAGGTGATGCACCCAAAAGTAATAATAGCAAACTGGAGGGAACAAATGAACAATCGCCGCCGCTGCCGCCGCTGCTGAGTGCAATAGGTGAGAGTTCTCAAGAAGAAAAGTATGTTTCTGATGCTGATGCTTTGGCTGTTGGAGGGTAATTAATTTCCATGCAGGTCCCTAACTAACTGTTTAAATAGTTTCGGAAAAAGTCCCTAATTTCTCGTTTTCTACAAAAGTTTCTGAGTTCACAAAATTTTTCTTTCATAAAAGTCCCTGCTTGTATTCTATTAACAACTTTAACTTAATTCTCTCCCTATACATCTTCGTATATTTTAAACATTACATAAAATATCCCTTTGTTGTAGTCTTCCTAGCTAGCTATAGCTAGTATACTATACTTTTAAAAACTTAATATGCTTATCAAACTTGAAGTGTAAAATTGTACTAAAAGAACAAAAAAACTAAAAAGCTGCGATGTAATACATTTAGATTTACTAAAAAAATGCTTTACAGGGACTTTGATTTAAAAAAAAAAGAATCTTGAAACCCAGGAACTTAATTACATGAACAGATAAAATGTTAGGGACTTTCCAAATTATTTGAAAAGTAGGGACCTATTCGGAAATTACCCTTGAATAAAATGGTTTAGAATGTAAATAAAAGCAGATATGCATTAACTATATATAGCTTTATTTATATAACTTAAATAAAGCTATATATATATATATATATATATATATATATATATATATATATATATATATATGTATCCACCAGTTGTTCTAACAGTTAGGACCAGAAGTGTTGAACTTAATTTGCTTATAATTTCCTAAAAAGATGTTATATTTGTGTGTTTGTCCTTTAGAAAGGAAAGTCACATATATGACTTTAGTTGTTATGTAACTCAGATGCTAGCTAAAAACCTTCTCTCTAGTCGTAGAGACTTCTTATTTCGTGACTATATAAATTACTAAAAATAAATATCACTAATTAATGTGGCATGCTAATATAATAGATTAATATTTGTAAAAGAGAACTACCAATTTTGTGAGTTAATTTGCTGTTTGTGTACGCGCGTGACAGTTTTGTAATCTCCATGATCATCAACAAAGTTATTTTTGTGTTATTCTAGTGTTATGAACGTAGGCATAGCCGACTCACGTAAATATTTATCTATCTCACGTCGAAATTGGAGGGTACACAGAAACAGAACAAACATGACCTCATGATAAATATTTGGCTCGATGTCTCCACCATGACGAACTCAAGTACACTCTCCACTATGCAGAATCTACTTGCGAAATTGTCGAGCAAAGCTTGCTACCGCAAGGACTCCACCAATTAGAATGTTCAAGTAGCACTCTTCTCTTATTGGAAATCCATCTAGGAGAAAGGAGCTAGATAATAAGATATCATTCTTCTCAAATAAAAGCAGAAAACTCAAGTCAACTTATATGGGAAAACACACACATATATATATATATATATATAGAGAGAGAGAGAGAGATTAAGTCAATACTATCAATAGTCAAATTTATTGGTCTTATTAAATTTTCAACAATTGGATAAAATAATGTATGGTTAGGATGATGTGGGCCCCCTAGGGTTGAGTGAGTTATTGGTTTAATAGTATAATCTAACGAGTAAAAATAGTCAAAGGATTAAATCTAACGGCGAAAAATTTGATAGCACCAAACGCTTGGTGCTATTGATAGATCCCAACCCACTCTCTCTCTCTCTCTCTCTCTCTCTCTCTCTCTCTCTCTCTCTCTCTCTCTCTCTCTCTCTCTATATATATATATATATATATATATATATATATATATATATGAGTAATGCTTCGGTACTTTAAAAGAATAAAAGTAAAAGATCTTAACCCTTGATTAATCAAGGGTAAAAATGTAATTTGAATACTTAGCAGGTAAAAAGATTATTTTAAGATTATTTTATTCAAGGTTAGTTTGGTAATTAAGGTAATTGAACAATACAATATTTAAAAAATCTTTTAATTGAGTTCCTAAAATTATGCATTAATTATAGGGATTTTAGAAAGAATTGAGGTCCTAAAATTATGCATTAATTATAGGGATTTTAAAAACCGTTTTATTTCTATGTACGATGAATTTAAATTTTAAATATTAAATACTTAAAATTTAAAAATAAAATTTAAGTTAGAGACAGCTTTGATAAAGACGTGGATCTCGTCATATAATTTTTTAAGATTATAAGATTACGATTGTATTTTTTAAAACGAGATCGTTTTAGAGGTAGTTTTGATACATTAAATTTTAAATATTAAATACTTAAAAAAATTTAAGAAACTTTTAAATTTCTATAGTTTAGACATTAATTTTGTATCACTTATTTAAAAAATTTTGAGTGTAGGTTAAAATATTTATAATTTAATAAGTTAAAAAAATTTAGAATTGTTTGAGGTCCCAAAATTATGCATTAATTATAAGGATTTTAGAAACGGTTTTATTTCTAGGTATCATGAATTTAAATTTTAAATATTAAATACTTAAAATTTAAAAGTGAAATTTAAGTTAGAGACAGCTTTGATACGTACGTAGATCTCGTCTTATAATTTTTTAAGATTATAAGATTAGGATCGTATTTTTTAAAACGAGATCGTATTAGAGGCGATTTTGATACATTAAATTATAAATATTAAATACTTAAAATAAATTTAAGAAACTTTTAAATTCCTATAGTTTAGACATTAATTTTGTATCACTTATTTAAAAAATTTGAATGTAGGTTAAAATATTTATAATTTAATAAGTTAAAAAGAATTTAGAATTGTTTGAGGTCCTAAAATTATGCATTAATTATAGGAATTTTAGAAACAGTTTTATTTCTAGGTACCATGAATTTAAATTTTAAATATTAAATACTTAAAATTTAAAAGTGAAATTTAAGTTAGAGACAGGTTTGATACGTAGACATAGATCTCGTCTTATAATTTTTAAGATTATAAGATTACGATCATATTTTTTAAGACGAGATCGTATTAGAGGCGGTTTAATACATTAAATTTTAAATATTAAATACTTAAAAAAATTTGTATCACTTATTTAAATTCCTATAGTTTAAATATTAATTTTGTATCACTTATTTTAAAAAATTTGAAAGTAGGTTAAAATATTTATAATTTAAATGTATTTAATAAGTTTTAAAAAAATTTAGAATTGTTCTACTTTAGACATTAATTTTGTATGACTATTTAAAAACATTTGTAATGTTGCTAAATATTTAAATTTAACATATTTAATACGTTTAACAAAATTAGGAATTCATCTTGGTCATTAATTTTGTATAATAATTTTGAAAAATTAAATGTGGGCAAATATTTAAATTCAAGGTTTTTAATATGTTTTAAAAAATTTAAGAATTTTTATAATTTAGATAATAATTCTTTATCACTATTTTAAAATTTTAATGTAGATAATTGATTAGAAATATAGGGTAAAGAATATAATTCAATTCTTTTTTTTATAATAGAATATAATTCATATTGTCAAATCATTTGAAAATTTTCTTATATAAAATGACAAATTATAAAAGAAAATATAGAGACAGAAAAAGGAAACAAAGAGAAAAAAATTGAAAATATAATAGAGGTAAAATGACTAAATTACCTATGTATTAAAAGACAACAATACCCTTTTTTGAGGTGCACAGTAGCGGTACCTCTCCCAAAGTGACCTGCTATTGCAGGTCACAATTTTAAAAAAATTAAATCTGAGCAGTTGAATACGCGTGAATGAACGGTAACGAAAAAAAAAAAGTATAGGAGCATTACTCTATATATATATATATATATAGAATTAGGTGGAATATTATTAATAGTAAAACATTCTTTTTGCTATCAAGTTCTTAATCCTTGGATAAAAAATTATAGGGTTAGGATGATATTAGTTGGTTAGAGTTGAGTGGTCCTCACTGAGGTTGAGTGGTCCCCAGGGTTATAGTATTTAATGCAATGGTTAGAAATAATGAAAAGAATTGATCCAAAGGCTAAAAAGCAGCAACAATGGAATTTTGCTACTAATAGTAGCCTAGTCCAACTTTATATATATATATATATATATATATATATATATATATATATATATATATATATATATATATATATATATATATATATATAAGTACGCTCCGTACTTTCGAAAGTATGGAGACATCCGTGCTTGTAAGTTGTTTTCAATGATAGGATATCCAATTCGACGATCGGCTCCGTTAGATATAATCTACCCTATTGGAAACTATCTAGAAACCAAATTTTATAATTTTTTGACATTATATACCAAGCGATCAAAATGTCTCAAAAATGACTATTTTAACTACGTTGCGCACGTTTTTATGTTCAACGGTATAGAAGTATTCAAATTACATGAAAATTTAATAAAAAATTCTACTTCACATCAATAGCAAGATCAATACTTCCGATTTGAAATTTGAATCATTTATCACTATTCTTTATGAGATTTTTATTTTCGTTCATTTTGAGGCTACTCGTTTACTAGACAAACGAAGTCAAAAAATTATAAAATTTGATTTCTATATAGTTCCAATAGTGTAGATCATGTCTAATAGAACCAATCACCGAATCGAATGTGCTATCATCGAAAACAACTTACAAGTACGGAGGTCTCCTTACTTTCGATAGGATAGGAGCCTAGCTATATATATCTATGCTTTTAAAAGTACCAAGTCATTGGTGCTTGTAAGTTTCCGCACTTGGATTAAGGATGTGCGATTAGGATGATGTGGGCCCCTAGGGTTGAGTGGGTGGTTGGTTGAATGATATAAAATAACGGGTGAAATGATCAAAGGTGTAGATCTAATGGTCGAAAATTTATAAACACCAAGTGCTTGATGCTTTTACAAGTATCATGGCGGACTCTCTATATATATATATATATATACGAGAAAATTCTCCTGTCAATACTTGTTTTTTACTTTCGTTTCCTATCATGCGAAAACCTAGACTTTGCCACCTTGAAAAATAAAAAAAGTTCACTTTGGCCTTCGCCGTCAGTGTTCCTTAAGGGTTCTGTTTATATCTTATTTCTTATATCAAAAATACCACTACAACCATCATCCATGCCCTCGGCCGCTACCTCGCCCTTTGCCGCCGCCTCATCCTAGCACACGCCCCCTCTGTCCATGCCCAGATACACGTCCTCGCCCTCCATAGTTGCCGGGATGAGCAAGAATGGGGGAAGGATATATGGGAGGAGGAGATGAAGAAGATGAGGGTAATTTGGTTTATTTATTACACCGTAACCCCTTGTGAACATGTTTTTATTTTTCAAGGTGACAAAGTGTAGGTTTTTTAATGACAGGTAGGAAAAGTGAAAAGCGGGTATTGACGAGAGAGATTTTGTGTAATATATATATATATATATATATATATATATATATATATATATATATATATATATATATAGAAAGAGAGATCTAGAGAGAAAGTAGGTTTTTTGTGCCATCAACTCCTAAGTCGTTTTTGATGATGAGGCTTCTAAATTGATAATTGACTCCATTAGATTTGATCTAGTATATTTGAAATATATAGAAAATAAATTTGCGATTTTTCGATATCATTTACTTAGCGAAAAATCTCACAAAAAGTGATGATAGGGCAATAAAATTTTCTATCGGTGATACGATCTTGCTGTAAATAGTATAAAAAATTTTCTTTTAAAATTTCATCTAATTTGAATACTTTTACACTGTTAAGCGTGCAAACAGTATACATCAACCATTAAAAATTATTAATTTTGTACCCTTTTGATCGCTAAGTAAATGATATAAAAAAATTGCAAAATTTATTTTCTACATACTCCAAATACGTTAGATCAAATCTAACGATTGTCAATTCGAAAACTTCAAAGATCGAAAATGGCTTAGGAGCACAGAGGTCTTTGTGCTCCTATTAGCACACAAGACCTATATATATACTCTTAAAAGATCCTTCAACTTCCCTGTATATAAACATGATCATAATTCTCATAGAAAAACTAATAAAAGAATACGTTTAAACATATTAAAAGACATACATTATTCTAGACCACCATAATTCTTTTTGAGAAAACGAAAAGACAATTTATAGAAAAACTAAAGGACATAGTTGTTTCAAAACCAACTATTGAGTGAAGGCTTCATCTATCAATTCCAAGAACAGTGTCATTCTCTCTTGGGTTCATCCACTACAATAAAATATGTTTTAGACGGCGCATTTTAAACGACGCTTTCTTCTAGCATCTTTAATATTTAGCATTTGCCGACACTAGCCGACACTATGATTAAGTGTCGCCAATAAACATATTTTTATCAAATATTTATATAAATTTTCCGACGCTATATTAAAGCGTCGGTATATTTATCCCGACATGTTTATTTAACGACTCTTTACACGACGCTTTTACAAGCGTCGGGATTATTTTTGCCGACGCTTTAAAGTGTCGCTAAATATCATTTAAAGTGTCCTTAAATGCAAGATTTTTTGTAGTGATCTACCCTCCGTTTAAACTTGCTATATATGCCAACCTCGTAGAAAGCGCTCTTTGCAAAGATGTACTCACACTAAATCTTCTTCTTTGAAGGCTACTGGCCGTTTGTGTTGCTTGTTAACTGTCTTTTGACACTTCTCATTGTGCTTAATGATGTGAGCTCAAACTTGCTCATGGTGTTGCTTAATGTGCATATATAGCTTGTTCATCAGCTTCATTGATAAAAGCATGAGTAGTTGGGAGGGAAGAAAGATCAACTGCACTAATGGCACTGCGACCAAAGAACATTTGAAATGGACTTACAGTTGTTTGACTAAATGATTGGTTGTAGGTAAATTTGGCTTGCAGCAAAACCAGATCCATGTTACTTAACAATCTCTTAGAAGTAGAGGTCAGTGATGTGAGTAGCATTCATCGTCTTTTTGTATGGAAAAAAATGTGCCATTTTGGAGAACCAATCAACGACTACCATGATTGAGTTCTTGTGTCATGGAATTCACGGTAGACCAGAAATAAAGTCAAGGCTTGCATCAAGGGGTGTAATATTGTGGGTCGTGCTGGGCCGGCACTACCCACATTACCCGGGCCGAAACGGGCTAGGGGTTGGCCCAGCCCAAATTCAAATTCGGGTCGTGCCGTGCCAAGCCAGATGCAATGAATTATCCGGCCCAACACAGCCCCTAGGCCCGAAAGGTCCAGGCCGGGCCGGGCTTCGGGTCGGCCCATTAAAATTTTTATTTTTTATTTTAAAAAAAAATATAAAATTTTAAATTATGATTAATTAAGTATTTCTATTTAAATTTATATTGTGATTGAAAATTTTCAAATTTATAAATATTTTAATTTTTCTAAAAAATAATAAATTATTATTATTATTTTAAATATAATTAAGTGGGTTTTGGTCCATCGGACCAACTTGTCCGACGGACCAAAACCCCCATCCCAAGGTCTGCCACTGCAGTAGCTCCTGGGGAGAAAGGCCTGGCCCCAAGCCCAAGGCAATTTTGCTTTGGGCTTGGGGTCTGGGTTGTCTTGGCCCGGTCGGCCCGGCCCGTGGGGGCCGTGGCGTGCCGGACCGCCAGCTTGTCCTCGGCCCGGCATGGCCCAAGCCTATGGGCCAGGCCGTACTGGGGCGTCGGGAAGAAATGTTTATAGGATATTAACATAATTTAGAGATATACATACTTTCCGATAATTGCACATGTTCCCATGGCCACAAGATTGTTGTATTCCATATGATTCAAAGCAATCCCTAAAAAAGTTAATCCTTTAAAAAAAGAGTGCTATTCGTAAATCTACAGTAGGGGTGGCAATCCACCATTGCTGGCCATTTCGTGTTCGGTAGAAATGAGCTCGAGATCGCTCGCTCGTTTAGTAAACGAAATTTGAACACGAGCGAATTTTTAAGCTCGTTTAATAAACGAGAACAGAATTCGTGTCGATGTACATACATATATTTTATATTTATATAATTTATATAATTTATATTTTTATATATAATATATATTTTTATTATTTAATTTTTAGTAAAATAAAAATATAAATGCGAGCTTAATTATAAAAAGACTCATTTGTATATAAAGTTTTAATTATTAGATTAAAGTCTAATGAATAAAATTTTATAAATTTATTTTTTAATATATTTAATCTTTTTTATTTATTTATTGTTCGTTGGTAGCTCGATGAATTAAATGCAATAAATTTTTTTGGTCGATATTTTAATGGTAAAATTTCGTGTTCGGCTTATTATTAAACGAACACGTGCGAACACGTGCGGAAGTTCGCTCGCGTTTACACTAATCTACAGTGATCACGATCGTTGCTGTGGGATGATATAAGAATGCTCAATTTCACCTCTTGCGTCTCCGCCGATGATCGCAAATGATGATGAAGATCAATTGATTGGACTTGAGGAGAGACAGAAGGCATTGTTAATCTCAAACTTCTACTTTCCATTTACATCGTTCGACCTTAATTACGTTTTGACTTTTCAATAACTCAGTGCACTTGTAAACGTACAAGCCACACTTTCATTCACACATTTCAAAGCCAAATACCCATAGATTTATGGTACGTACGGAGATATATGGCTGCATATGATGTCTATATGTGGAGAAAATATTTTATACTATAAAAAATCTTGCATTTAAGGATATTTTAAATAATATTTAGCGACGCTTTAAAGCGTCGGCAAAAATAATTTCGACGCTTGTAAAAGCATCGTGTAAAGAGTCATTAAATAAACATGTCGGGATAAATATACCGACGTTTTAATATAGCGTCGAAAAATTTATATAAATATTTGATAAAAATATGTTTATTGGCGACGCTTAATCGTAATATTAATGAATGCTAAATATTAAAGACGCTAGAAGAAAGCGTCGTTTAAAAACGTCGCCTAAAACATATTTTGTTGTAGTGTTAGGATCTAATTTCCGTATCCTTATTAGTAAATGAGTGGTGAAAAAACTTTTGAGACAACTCACTATAAAATTACAACATTTCTATGATTTAATAGATCGCAGTTTCGATCTATCGATATATATATATAATTCAACGAATATAACATTTTAAATAAAATAAAATTAAAATATAACAACCTCAACCTTTCAAGATGCTGTAGGAGAGAAGTTTTAAGTTGGCGAACTCCATGCACATCCGTTAGAGCTCAGATTGAGGTGCCTCCTGGAAGGCGTAGAATTGACCTATTCATCAATTTTCACCAAAAATAGATATAAAAAAAAATGCACATTTATATATTTCTGTGAGGACCGAGATTTTTATGTCCTATATATGTATGTGTGACATCTTATTAAATGTTATCATATATATTTTAATTTTAAGCTCGCCTGTCCAATTTTCAGCAAAACTAATTTAAAATAAAGTTTTTATATGATTATTACTTTTCATTTAAAGTGAATAGTATCTTGTTTCGGTTGTGACCGAGAGAGAGAGGTGCACCTTGGACATGAATCGGACCGCGTTCTGTTGGGAATCGGCCGGTACTCGCCCCGGTACCGGATTTTGTGAATCTGCAACCCACTCCGACACTGACTACTGTGGATCCGGTACCGATTGTTGGGATTCCGCAACGGAAGCGTCGAATCGGGTTTTACCATAAACTCGTCTCCTCAGCAGAAGCTGATACAATCACACATGAGAGAAAAATCAAAACAGAAAATATGCGAGTAAAATAAAATTTATTAAATAAGAGAATATTACACCTGACTATTCTTCTGCAACAGAGTAGCTACAACTCGAACCCTCTTTCTGAATCTCTTCTACCCTTCTCTCGTTTTTTATAAATCTAAAAGACAACTCTCTTTCTCTCTCACATGCACCCGTGCACTATAGGTACATGCAACCGGCCATCTCTCTCTCTCTCTCTCTCTCCCGTACAACCCACTTCAACTTTTTGGCCGTACTCTCTCTCCAAAAGTACCCTACGTGGTGCTTATATAATGCTTACAATAAAACATACCCAAATCCTAGTATATTTTGGATTTCTACTATGATAAATATTTAAATCTATATTTAATTTATCTCCAATAGATTTAAATATATATCATAAACTAGTTAGATTCATACTATAATTAATATTTAAATCTTTAATTTATCTTCAACAGATTTAAATATTAATTTTTATCCACTAGAATTAATTTACAATCTAACCAAATCCTAACATTCTCCGCCTTGGTTGGATTTGTAGTCTTCAATCGCTACGTCGAGCTCACCATGCAAGCTCCATCTTGAGCTTGTCTCTTCCGCTCAATGTCTTCACATCCGCCGCTCCGCCTCGAGCGACTGCACGTCTGCAAACTTTTGCAACACAAACCGACTTCGCTTCAGTTCTGACTATACTCCCGTTTTGAACGTATAAGTTCCCATGCTTGTTCGTCTCGCACACAACCCGATCTCGCTTTCGGACCCTCATAGCTCCACCTGAAGTCGAAAAATCGCAACCCTTCGAGTCCAACGCGCCTAACGAGATCAATTTTTACTTCAAACCAGGAACATGTCGCACACCTGTCAATCGAGCACCCACGCATGATTGAAAATTTTCGCACTTTCGGTTGCTGCATACAGCACGTCAGAATTGTTCATCTCCCACTCTGCCGCCTGCGCCATTGCTGATACCGTCTCATCTTGGTTCACGACAGTTTTCTCCTTCTGTCGTTTTAAATCCTTCAGATCATCCTGAAGTTTTCAACAATTACAAGTGATATGCCATTTTCTATGACAGTAAAAGCACTCTACCTCGGATAGCAACTTCTTCTCGTCGATCTCCGATCGTCGATGTTGTCACCTCCTTCTTCTCACTCACCACCAACCCTACAACCCGACTTTGCATGCCGGACTCCTGAATCATCATTCACATCTCGTTCGAAAGAAGCGCCGCCGTGACCGCCTCCACGCTTATGGTTTTCTTGCCATAAAGCAATGTGGTCACCATATGCTCATATGTCGCCGGTAGCGAAATAGTAAAATCAGTGCCTTATCTTCGTCATCCAAATTAACTCCGATGCTAGTTAACTGGGCCACCACCTTGTTGAACTCGTTAAGATGCTTATGTAGGCTCGCCACTTCCTGCATCCGCAGTGTAAACAGTTGCTGCTTTAGATATGACTTGTTCATCAAGGATTTGGTCATGTACAGATCTTCTAATTTCTTCCACAACTTCGGTGTCATCTCGCTATGTGGTAAAGAATCTCATCTGCTAATGATCGTTCTCAATGCCTTCCGCTCCATCTTCATCCATGTCGCATTCGTGACCTCCGCCGACTTTGCCTCATTCCCGTTCAACGTCTCGTCCAACTCTTGTTGTACGAGGATTGCCCGTACTTTAATTTGCCACAATCCGAAATTGTTCTTATCGTCGAACTTCTCGATTTCGAATTTTGTGGCCATCTCCGTTGATCTCTCTCGCAGATTGGTAACCTTCAGCTCTGATACCAATTGTTGGGAATCCGGTACTCACCCAGTTACCAAATTTTGTGAATTTGTAACTCGCTCCGACACCGACTGCTGTGGATACGGTACCGATTGTTGGGATTCCGCAATGGAAGCGTCGAATTGGATTTTTACCATAAACCCGTCTCCTCAGCAGAAGCTTATCACAATCACAAAAGAGAGAAAAACCAAAACAAAAAATATGCGAGTAAAATAAGATTCATTAAATAAGAGAATATTACACCTGACACCTCTTCTGTAATAGAGTAGCTACAACCCGAGCTTTCTTTCTGAATCTCTTCTACCCTTCTCTCATCTTTTATAAATCTAAAAGACAACTCTTTTTCTCTCTCACATGCACCCGTGCACTAGGTGCATGCAACCGGCCAACTCTCTCTCTTCGGTACAACCCACTTCAACTTTTTGGCCGTACTCTCTCTCCAAAAGCACCCCACATGGTGCTTATATAATGTTTACAATAAAACATACCCAAATCCTAGTATATTTAGGATTTCTACTCTAATAAATATTTAAATCTATATTTAATTTATCTCTAATAAATTTAAATATTTATCCTAATATAGTTAGATTCATAGGGATGTCAACGGGTTGGATTCGGGTCGGGTTTGTAAAACCCGAACCCGAATCCGACCACCAAACCCGAACCTGAACCCGATGGATTTTAAAAATCCACATCCAAACCCGAACCCGAGCAAAAACCCGAAACCCGACACCGAACCCGAACCCGACCAAAAATCCGAAACCCAAACCCGACAAAAAACCCGAAAATAATATTTATCAATTTCGAAACATATTAATAATATAAAAAAACTAAAATTTCAAACTACATATTCAAATACAATATTAAACATTCATGCCATTCAAAATACATATTGAAACACAATATTAAACATTCATGCATGTCAAATAATAGCGATATCAAAATATGAAAAATACAAACTCAAATACTTAAAAACAACAATACAATTTTCATGTCTAATATAAATGCATAACTTCTAAATAAAGCACAACACAACATAA
Source organism: Aechmea fasciata (assembly GCA_025177825.1). Taxonomy (NCBI): domain Eukaryota; kingdom Viridiplantae; phylum Streptophyta; class Magnoliopsida; order Poales; family Bromeliaceae; genus Aechmea; species Aechmea fasciata. The sequence goes on from CM045935.1 coordinate 3,331,632, forward strand.
TATGATATTAAGATTTACAACAATCTTCCACTATGACATTAACCAAGTCTCCTCTCATCATCATTCAATTCTCCAAGTACAAGATGCATTAGCTAGCAACATATTATTCCTGCACATAAACATATACAAAAAAATTCTTGAAAGTATTTTTGAAATAATACATTCTCATAATTTTTTTAATAAAAAATTAAATTGATTAGAAGTTACCTCATCAACATTAATGATGCCAAATGATCTGTCGTCATCATCATCTAATGAAGGTCGATAATATGATGTAGTCAGAGAGGAATCTGCAAATAAAATATAAAAAATAAGTATATAAGATAGAGTTTAAAAAACTAACTCGTAATTTATTATTTTTAAAAAAACTACATTCTTAATGGAACTTTGTCCAAAACCAATCACGAGTGCACATCAATGCTTCTAAAATGTCGGTATGAAGTCTATTTCGATGTGGGGTTAGAAATCTTCCACTAGTGCTAAATGCCGACTCCGATGCAACAGTAGAAACAGGTATACCAGGAATATCTCTAGCTACCATCATCAAGGTAGGATACTTGAGCCCATTACTCTTCCACCAAGCCAATACGTCAAAATCATCTTTCTTGGTAAAGTATCTTCTTCCAAACAATGATCCAATTCAGATTTTGTAGGTGTAGTAGATGTTGATTTCTTTTTTTGCATCATATATTGATCATACATAGCGGTAAAATTCTTCCTACCCATCGTACTCATCGTTGCTAACTTCACTTATGGAAGAAGAAAATGAATGAGAAGATTCACCACCAACTTCCTTCTCTCGCTTATTTCTATCTTGATACTCAACCAGGAGGTCATGACATAATTTTCGAATTCTGTCAACTTCATTGTTCACTTCAGTATTATAAATAATTGAAAAATAGCAATCCAACAAAGTCAACTTATATCTTGGATCTAAAACAGTTGCCACTCCCATAATGCCATGAATTATATGCCGATATTTATCAAACTTTTGTAACATTTTTTCAGCCATAAATCTAATCATTTCGTTATGATCAATAGACCACTCATGCAATGTCAATCGAATATCACATACCTTTTCGAAAAAAAGATTAGCAGTAGGATATCTTGTTTCTGAAAATATTTCGGCCACACTATAAAATAACCCAAGTCTCTCACACATGTCCATAGCCATAGCCCAATCATCTTCTTATGGCAAACATTTGTATAAGGGCTCACGAAGCTTCAAACGTGAAAAAACATCTCTATATATCAAAGCAGATTGAAGCACTAAATATGTAGAATTCCACCGTGTTTTACAATCAAGCACCAATTTTTTAGTACTTGAAATATCCAATTGTCTGGCAGTTTCTTCAAATTTTTCCTCTCATTTTGGAGTTGCCTTTCAAAATGCAACACTATCTCGTATTTTTTCAAGTGCATTTCCAATCACCTCTAATCCATCCTTAACAATTAAATTAAGAATATGTGCACAACACCGCATATGAAAGAAATGCCCACGAACCATAAGAGACCTCCTCTCAAGTTTATCTAATAAGATATCTACAATGGCATTATTATAACTGCAATTATCTACTGTTAAAGTAGATAGCTTTTTATCAAGATTCCAATCAATAAATGTGTCCATCAATACTTCAGAAAGTGCATCGGCAGTGTGTGGACAAGGTACATATGCAAACCTATAATAAATATCTAATAAGTTATATCAATAAGATAAATAAAAAATTAAGACAAATTATATGCACAAAGAAATAAAAATACCTCAACACTCGACTTTGCAACATCCAAAAATCATCAATGAAGTGAGCCGTGATAGCCATAAAACTCCTTTTTTGATTCTTAGCTGTCCACATATCCGTAGTAATAGCTATTCTACTTCGATTGAATTTCAATAAATTCATAGTCTTTTCCTTCTCATAATCATAAAATTTTAAGATATCGCTTCTAACCGTATTTCTAGAAGGTATTTTAAATACCGGTTGAAGTGAAGCCGAATATCTTCTAAACCCCACATGCTCTACCAAAGAAATGGGATATTCATGCATGATAATCATTGATGCTAACTCCTTTCTTGACACTTTTTGATCAAAGGTGAAGTTGACAACTTTTACTTTCTCATCTCCATATTGTTCTAACTTCAATTTTTTTTGATTTACTATATCTTTTATGTTTCGAAATTTACGTTTGGAGCAAATCTTAAGATGAGAATGTAAGTGGCTTGTTCCTTTTTTTCCATCCCCATAAAGTTTTTTCCCACAATAATTGCACTTAACCTTAACAATTTCACCATCTTTTTCCTTTGTAAAGTGATTCCACACTAATGAAGTTGTTTTCCTTTTTGTTACCTCATTATTTTCTTCATCATCACCAATACTATCAATTGGAGATGAATTTGATCACATTTGTATAAATAGTAAGTGATGTCGGTGAAGGTAGAGGGGTTTCATTAGTTGGATGTGTAGACATGTTCACCTGAAAAAGATATTTGGTAGCATTAAAGAACATCTTTATAAGACAATATGAAAACCTAAATTCATCCATCACAAAATAATGGAACATGTAAAACAATAACTGAAACCATAGGAAAGACTCGAAACAAAACAGGATAGCTAGACCAAAACGGCAAATCATCAAACATACAGGTACTATTATTAGAGAGGTGTTTTGAACTCACAAGTATCTCAGCATGTAATCTAAAACAAAGATATTAAATCTCAGCATCATAGTAATGTACTTCCTATGAAGGAATACAATAGAAAACTTTTCTAAAATGCACTTTTCCTCATCGCTTATAGGAGTTGGCAATTGATACTGAACAAAATAGACTACAAATATAACTATAACAGAAATGTTAGTTAAAGTAAAAGTCCATGCATCTAGAAATTATCATCTCAATATTTCAAGTCACACAACAAATTGCAGTAGAAAATTGCAAGTTGCTAAGAGCAAACAACGGCTACAAGAACGATCAGCTGATGCACAATAACATGCGGTAGTTCAAATAGTCCACATGCTAGATTTAAATTCACAAATTCTAAAACAAATGATCCTGCAATGAAAAGCTAAGGATGGCGTCTAAATCAATTTCACGAGATTATTATTGTAGTGGGTTGGAAATCAATTTCCATGCGAAGGTATGATATAATCCTTTTTTTTGTTGTTGTTTTCATTTTTTTTTTTGATATTTTCTTAGATTAAATCCTCGATTTTTTGTTGTTGTTGTTGTAATCAGGGTTGGATTTGGGGTGAAGTTCTTTGGGTTCCAGCATATAGAAGCATGTAATTTCCTCTTCATCTTCTTAAGATCTGGGTTTATTCCTGGTTATTTCGATATTTGTTGAGAATTTTGATCGAGATCAAGATCGAGAGAGAGAGAGAGAGAGAGAGAGAGAGAGAGAGAGAGAGAGAATAAATGAAAATGAAAATGTCGGGGTCGAAGAGAAGGGTTAATAAGAGGTTGGAGTCGACGAACCATATCGAATATCAGCCGTTGGAGAGGAAGGTTCGAGTCGTGATGGACGATCCAGATGCGACGGAGTTGAGCGAGGACGAGGCAGGAGGAGTCGGTGGTAGTCGCCGGGTGTAGTCACCGGAGGAGTCGGCGGTAGTCGTCGGGTGTAGTCGCCGAGTGTAGTCGCCGGGCGCAAGAGAGATGCCAGGCGGGCGCCGCTGCCACGGGTTTCTTCGCCTCTTCAGGTGTAGTCGCCGGGCGCAAGGGAGATGCGGCGCCGCCGCACGGGTTTCTTCGCCTCTTCGGCCTTCGGGTGTTGTCGGCGCAAGAGAGATGTCGGGGCGCCGTTGCTAGGGTTCTTCGCTAGTTCGCTAATTTGGAAAACGTAAAGGAATTAGGGTTAGAAAAATGTGAAGTATAAATGTTGATGGAATATTAGCCATTAGATTTTGATCCAACGGTTGAAATTAAAAAAGTGTAGGTTTTTTTTTTTTGGCCTTTAGATTCAGATCTAAAGGCTTGAATTTTTTTATATATTATATCATATTAAATTTGTTCGGGTTCGGTTCGGGTTTAGATTCGGATTCGGGTTCGGGTTCGAGTCGGGTACAGTCAATATCCAGATCCAAATCCATATCCGTCGGTTTTTATTTTTGATATCCATATCCAAATCCATATCCATTTACATCGGATAAAATCCGCTCCGTTCGGGTTTGGATTCGGATAAAATTCGGGTATCCATATCCATTTACATCCCTAATCTTCATCCATGTCGCTTCCGTGACCTCTGCCGGCTTTGCCTCCTTCCCGTTCAACGTCTCGTCCAACTCTTGCTGTACGAGGATTGCCCGTACTTTAATTTGCCACAATCCGACATTGTTCTTATCGTTGAACTTCTCGATTTCGAATTTTGTGGCCATCTCCGTTGATCTCTCTCGCAGATTGGTAACGTTCAGCTCTGATACCAATTGTTGGGAATCCGGTACTCGCCCAGGTACCAAATTTTGTGAATTTGTAACTCGCTCCGACACCAACTGCTGTGAATACGGCACCGATTGTTGGGATTCCGCAAGAGCGTTGAATCGGGTTTTTACAATAAACCCGTCTCCTCAGCAGAAGCTTATCACAATCACAAAAGAGAGAAAAACCAAAACAAAAAATATGCGAGTAAAATAAGATTCATTAAATAAGAGAAGATTACACCTGACTCCTCTTCTGTAATAGAGTAGTTACAACCCGAGCTCTCTTTCTGAATCTCTTCTACCCTTCTATATATCATCTTTTATAAATCTAAAAGACAACTCTCTTTCTCTCTCACATGCACCCGTGCACTAGGTGCATGCAACCGACCAACTCTCTCTCTTCGGTACAACCCACTTCAACTTTTTGGTCGTACTCTCTCTCCAAAAGCACCCCACATGGTGCTTATATAATGTTTACAATAAAACGTACCAAAATCCTAGTATATTTAGGATTTCTACTCGAATAAATATTTAAATCTATATTTAATTTATCTCCAATAAATTTAAATATTTATCCTAATATAGTTAGATTCATACTCTAATTAATATTTAAATCTTTAATTTATCTTTAACAGATTTAAATATTAATTCTTATCAACTATAATTAATCTACAAATCTAACCAAATGCTAACACGTTCCGGGCGATCCAATAGCTAATTTTCGATAGTCCGACTGTGACGGAACTAATGGCGCTGACAGATTTTATGTTTGACATGCAGTTTTCGAGGAAAACATATTTTATTGTTGAGAGGGCAGTTATTCGGCATTGTGCTAACTTTTTAGAAGCGACTAGTGCACCGTTTTGTGTGAAAACTTGCGAGCAGGGACCTTTCTATGAGAGGATATTGCTGGACAAGGACTGGAATGCGAACTTTGAGCCCGAAACCCTATACAGACCGAACTTCGAGCCCGAAACCTTAGGCCCATCCTCCTCTCCCCACTAGTCCACTTGAGGAGCTCCACCACCGTCGTCGCCGCGCCTCTACGCCAGAGGCTCCTTCCTCCCTTCCTCCCTCTCTCTCACTCTCTCTCTCTCTCTCTCTTTGGTGGTGTGAAGGGGGGAACCTGAGCACCCTTGTAACTATGCTGCTGGACACCAGGACCGCCACCACCTGTAACGACCCAGCCCACTAGCAACAATAACCCGTTGGGCCCAGCCAGCAGGACAAAATGCTTAAGCCGAGTTATTCTTACTAGTGTCTAAGTCTCTTATATATCCAACCACATCCCCATTTCTATCCGATGTAGGATTATTGAGGTGTGACAGACTCCCCCCGTTAAGGCCCTGATGTTCTCGTCAGTCCAATCACACACACAACCCAAGATCACCAGACGATGTGAGTACTCTTCTCGCTAGCCTTGTCATCCAGACTCGGCATAGCCTGGTCCACCATGTTATTCAGACTTCGGCATAGCCTATCACCTTGTCTTTCAGACCCTGGCTTAGCCGAGACTCGTCACACATTTCCGGCTGGTGAACTGGCTCTGATACTAAATGTAACGACCCAGCGCACTAGCAACAATAACTCGTTGGGCCCAACCACTAGCCCAAAATGCTTAAGCCTAGTTATTATTACTAGTGTCTAAGTCTCTTATATATCCAATCACATTCCTATTTTCTATCCAATGTGGGATTATTGGGGTGTGACACCACCGTCCTCCGGAACTTCGGTGACCCTCTACTGCCGCCCCCGTGCCCCGCCGAAGCTACCGTCGTTGCCGATTTCTCCACTCAACCGAGCAGCTCGGGCCGGGGTGACCCGAGCCCTCTCCAACTGCGGTCGCCACCACCGCCGACCCTCGCCGCCGCCTCTCTCGGCCTCAGGTAACCGCCACTATAGGCCTCTACCTCCTTCGCCCGCCGCCATCGCCACAGAGGAACCCGAGCTCCAACCCCTTTGTGTGCTGGTCGGGCATCACCAACCACCACCACCGTTGTCCCTACTGCCGACCAAGGGGAGCACGAGGCTTCCCTTCCCCTCCGCGGACAACTCCAGTTGGCGCGCATATCGGGTAGCCGTCGGCGGCCAATCGGAGTCACTATCCTCCCCGCTGGCGCCTAGGGCACAATTTTGCCTTGTTTGAGTTTTTCGACAATCCAAAGCTCCCCGACCTTCTCAGAAGTAAGCATGGCGATCCTCGTCGCCCGCTGAACACCGTGCTCACCTCCACTGCAATCGACAAAACTCTAGTGCTCGCGTGGGACTCGACCGCTTCCGGGAGCCACCTATTGGAGAAGTTTTTTTCGTTGTTTCGAAGCCGTCTGGCTGCCGATCAGACTCTAGACAGCGAGCACCGGCATCATCTCATCGAGACGAATCAAATCGACTAGTTGGATGCATCCGCTACGAAGCGGATTGGGGTGACGAGCACGAGTTACATATTTTTATGGAACATATCTATAGGCAAATTGTACTTAAAACTATTTCATGCTTTATGTAATCATTATAATGTTATCTAAAACTTTATGGCAGCATAAAAAATTGTAAGCTCAACTATATATCAACCTGACAATGTTTTAGACCTTCAGAAATTTCTCAATTCCTACATACACTACTTCATCTTGCACTCTCTTTGGATTAAGATTAAGGGTGTAGAAGTGTAACATACAGTACATTGTACAACAATAAAGATTGCAGGTAACACACAACCAGCATCATACGGAGACAATTTTTCCACTTGAGTAATTCACCTTGTATTATTATGCCAATATACTCCAATAAATCATGCAACTTATTCATTAGCTGGGCATATCCAACTGCAAGATATACAAGCTCATAACTGAAACTCAAAATTTACTTTTTTGAGCACAAATCTAGACATTAGTAGATAAGAACAAGAACAGCTTGATCATGTTGGCATTGCATAAAGAAGCTTAGCATCACCACAAGTAGACAAATCAACAACCACAGAACTCTATAAACCTCACAAACATAAGATAAAGGAATAAGTAAAATGACAACAACAACAACAACAACAAAAATCGAAACTCTTAAGAGCAAACAGCCACATGAAAACAATGCCACAAGCATGAAAAAGAAAATATTTTAATTGATTATGCACATTTATTTTTTATTAAGGTATCCTCATTGATACAGCTGATAGTACAAGCCCTTAACAGGGGAGCGAGTTTTTCTTCCAAGGGCTGTCAAAAAGAGAACATCCTCTCTCTCTCTCTCTCTCTCTCTCTCTCTCTCTCACACACACACACACACAGACATGGTGTACCCAGTCTGAATCAGGTGGTTCAGTAAGCAGATTTAACCCTGGCCATTCGATTTCCCGACAGTGGACAATCTTAACCTGTAAATTATTAAAGAAAGGCAAAATCAGCTTTAAATTAAATTAAGAAAAGAATCTTTGAGCCACTCGATGATGGCTAGGTGAAGAGCTAATCAAAGAAACCCTAATAGATTGTTGTTAAAATCCCCTCTCTACAGTTACAACCAAAGAGTGTCAATTCGGAGCTTCCACTCATGGGGCTCAAAAATCTTACTTCCGCACTTCAAAGAACTAAAATAAGAAGGATACTGTAACATGCAAATCCCATTAATGAAATAAATATAAAATCATATAAAATCAATGTCGCAATTACCTAAGCGGCTTGCGTTGAGCAGTAGCATTTGATCCTGACGCAGGAGGTCCACCGATATATGGAGCTAGTAACTCTGCAGGCTTTTGCTCAAAAACAAAATTCACAGAGTCAGCTAGCAGTCCGTAAAATTGAAATATAATTTGAAAAGGCAAAGTAATCACCCAATAATTACATGCCGTAAAACATAGTATTCACTAAAAATTCCTCTATGTTCATTATACAAAGCAGAGTGGCAATCAAATAGTGTAGTACAAATATGGTGTTGCAATGAAATAATGAAGACAGCTACCAACTTCTCTTTACAACCACCAATAATCAGGAAATGATAAATGAAAAGAAAAAGAAACAGAATACAAAAGACAAAGACCTCAAGCTCTTCAACGCCTCCATTGCTCGGAAAATTGCTGGGTATACTTCCATTTTGTGTAGCACTATTTTTTGCAGTCAAAGACTCAACAGAGTTGCTATTATCGCTTTTGAAATCTTTCTTTTGTACCTCTGATTCCAAGTAATCCAGCTCATCAAGCTGCTCGGGAGGCACTTCTGTACCAGCTGTAGATAATCCCCCACCACCTATTATTTTCGTGATAGCAAGTGCTTCTGCTTCTTCAGGGCACACATTAGCAGCAGGTGAACTTTTCTCGACAATTTTAGGTACTTTGAAATCCGGGCTCGCCTCTGTGGGATCCCCCAGTTGTTTCCTCTTTCTCGACTCGACAGCTTCTTTGGTGTTTATTGTACCAGAAGGACCTTCGTCACTAGCAGGAGCACTTTCAGAAGCCAGCTTTTTCTGACTGCTAGTTTCTTTGTCTGCTTTGGGTTGAGGGCGTAAGGGCCTAATGCCATTTGGAAAGACAAAAGAAGGGACGTTTCGACGCTTTAAATGAGAGACTTGGATTTCCATCCCGGGTTTCCATAGACTGTACATGCCGATAGCAAGCTTAAACTCTTCGACAGTTGCCCTAATATCAAATTGTTCACCTTCACGGGTTGGTGCATCCTGTTTTTTTCTTAGGCCCATGAAGAAGCAGCAGTGGAATGACTTCAATTTGTCAGAGAAGTCACCTGGGTGTGGGTGGCATTGGAGCATTCCATACGTGTGTTTTTCGATCTGATTTCAGAAAATATATCAGCAAAGATCAGTATAATGTTCAGCATATATGAACAGGAAAAGTAATTTGGCCATTTTGCACAGAGAACAAGCATCTTTTATTAATTGCAATTCTAAGACATTTTTCTATCCCTAATTTCGTTCCCTCGCTAGCCACTACACAGCCCCCTAAGTTCTGTGCTGCACAGAGATGTGAGGCGTTTTTCTGAAAAAGCAAAAATCAGGTTCGAAGCAGCAAGAACATAAAAGAGGCCCCAAGGCATCGTTCAATTATAATAATGTTTTTCAGTTTCTTTGATTTGCCAAGTTTATCAATTAAATCTGACCACCTTTTCATGTCTTCTGCCTTGTATATATGACCTCTTTCACTATTTCTGCAGCTGTGAGAATTTTTTTTAATCCATATAACGTCCCTCCAACCTCCCTCCTCTGCCTCTGCAGCCCCCATTTTCATCAGAAAATCAAAAATAGCCCAAAGTTGCAAAAACAAAAAAGGGGACTGACAGTTGCAAAAATGGAAAATAAGTGGATTTTATGCAAAAAGAAGAAATAAATTTGTTTGTAGCCATTTTACCTTCAAGGTGAGAGTGCGAAGACGAGATTCTACCCAGCCTTTCCATTTCCGGAGGTCGTCTTCATTTTCTGCTGTTATGTCAATCTCCAGATAGTGTTTGTAGGCTTCGAAGAACGGATAGGGCTCAAACAGAGTATCCCACTCAGATCTATTTGCTTCCATTGCCTATAAGTAATTATCAGGACATATAAGGATTAGGAACTTATATACTGAAAACAAAAACAGTGCCAGTTACAAATTTATTCCCTGGAGTCTGAACGCCATTTCAAATTCATCCTACAGATACATAATCTAATAATTTACACCCTAAAGTAATTTGATATTGCAAATTAAGGCATTTTGTTAGTATACAATATGAAAAAAGCACCGAAAACTGTTTTCCGACTTCGCTCGGTTAAAAAATTAAATCAAATAGGGGACAAACAGCGAGGACTTAATTATTACAGTTACTATTCTGGTAATGCAATTAAAACAATCACCTCAAGAATCAAATTTGCAATAAACTTATAAAAATAAATTGGAACCAAGAGTATATAAAATCCAGAATCTGCAGCATAGTAAAGAGGATAATATGCACGAAAAGATTCTCTCAAGGCTATAAAGGAAACTACATCAGCAAAAACTCAGCAGGGAGTGTTAAAGGCTATCTCTGTGCCCCTAAGTAGCACTTTTAGTTGGTCAAATTTGGTTGAAGCATAGAAAAAACAATCCAAATCTAATAAACGTAAATTAGCAATCAGAACTCGTGCTGACCCCAGACTAAGATATCACACAAGGTTTCGGATGATGATTCATCCCAAGTTTGAAAACCAAATGAAGATTCCAAGCCAAATAAGCTATCGCATCCAATTTTCAAGTGACAAGTAGAATCTAAACTCAATCAATTAAAGCTAGATCAGGTTGTTTTCAGTGCAAAATACAAAATACACATTCCGATGCAGTACATAGAGACATCTTGATTTATACACAGCAGGCAAAGAACTTTCTAAACCGCGGTAGGCAGGCTATTGAACTCCTGTAGCATATGGGTGACTCGAAACTTTTTTCAAGTTGTTACAATTTATGGATTACTCACAGCAAGCAGAAAATGATATGTAATTTATATTGTTGGTTCTCAGTTTTTGCTAAAGTTAAAGAGGTCAATAAGATGACATCAAATATTTTGTAAAATTGTTAGAAAGTGTACATAAGCCTGTCTAATCCTGTACACTTAGCATAGCACTAGATAGGCCACAAAAAGAAAAAAGGAAAAGAAAATAGCAAGTGAACAAAATTGCTAGCAAGAGTACAACAGCCTATCTAACTTTGTCCACTCAGCATAGGACTACATAGACGACAAAAGAAATTTTTAAACAAAAAAAGAAGAAAGCCACATTCATAACACACCTCACATATATCAAATCCACGTTGAAACTCCTCGGTCATAACGCGCAAAGTACTAGAAGAGACATTGTAGCTGGAATTCATGGATGGGTAGGCGGGCGTTATTATGGGCATCTGGTGGAGCCTATCCCTGAAATTCCTTCGTGGATCCCACACAGGAAGTCCGAGAGTACCCTCCTCAATACTGCATAGCATCACCGGGTTAGGCCATCTCCACTGTGTGTAAACCCTAAAGAACCGAGAGACCAGCATGCTGGGGAGCGCATTTGGATACAACTGACATATACGTGCGACGAGGAGCGCCCAATTTATACCACCAAGGAATCCTGCGACCTGACCAATTATATAAGTCAAAAAATTAAGAGATATGTAACATATATACCCTTGCAAAATTATCAAGGTCGTAAATAGCGGATAACGGGTACATAGCGTTTGGAGAGTCTCATAGCAGAAAGTGGATGGCGGGCGCCATAGCGGGCGCTATGAACACATAGCGGGTTTCACAAAAGCAAATTTAATATATTTATGTTCCTTACAAAAAAAAATTATTATTATTGCAAGCCTATATATATTTAATGTAATTATCTATTAAGAATTTAAGATTTAACTTTAAAATATTTAGCAAACCAAAAAGACATAAAACTTGCAAATCTACAATCCATTAACAATCTAAACAATTTGTAAATGGATGACAAAGACAATATCTTAGATAAATAATTATCTTCCAAACCCTTAGAAATAAGGTTTGATCTTTATATTTCATTTAAGAATCTGACCCAACAAGCTATTTTAACCCGTTTGCACTTTTTAAAGATTTGGGCTCATAGCGCCTGCTTTCCAACCACTTTTTAGCGGCCACTTTAGTGGGTCCTATGCCGCTAAAGCGGCTGTTATGAACCCGATCCGCTATATACTGCTTTATATATTATAGCGTAGCGGTAGCACATAAAATCGGCTATAGCGGCCGTTATGGCAAGCATAGCGGCCGCTGTTTAAAACACTAAAATTATCGACAAAATCATGTTTACATATATACCAATTTTCAAATATGTCCTTCAAACGATTAATTTATTATGTACAAACCATTGCACTAACCAAAATGCCCTTTCTACCCTACAGAACTATCTGTCTTCCCATGAGCTGAATGATCCCCAACTTAAGATTTTTAAGCAGCAGGATCTTGAGGGTTAAGTGTGAAAATTTAAATTTTGCACAGCTGTACCACTAAATAAATTATTTTGAAGGGATATATATAAAAGTAAGAGCACCAAAAAAGTGTAAATACTGAATGCTAATCCCAAAACTTCAGGTAGGTGAACCGTACATTTGAGTAAACTCCACGACGCTTGGCCCAAAATCTCATACATCTCAAGGTTGTCCGAAAGCTCTAGATTAGATAGAAAGAAGCAGTGAACAACATGAAAATATAAACATTTTGATAGTATAAACATATACTTTTAAAGCAGACAACACGGAAAATGAAAAGGGGCACCAAGGACCTGGATACTAGGCACCAAACGTAAAATTCGATCCGTTACTCTGCACCCATTCAAGCTACGAACAGTCTGTTCATCAGCATTTTGCAAAATAGAATCCTGTGAAATATCTAAATCCTGAAAGGGGGGGAAAAAGAAAGAAATTAGAAGACACTGAATAATAAAAGGATTGAGTTATTTAAACAGATGATACTTAACAAAAGAAATCGTAAATAATTAGCATCATTTTCTGAAGGAACGTGATGAACAAGATCCATGTTTAGCTGGTCAGAGGCCACCTCACTTTTGCAAGTAAAAATGTTATAGCAAATGGTAGTCCTTTGATAACATGGATAGAAATTACAGTGCGACAGCTGATCAAAAGGTCCAAACATATATAACGAGTGCATTTTGGAATGTCTTATGAGACAACATCCCTGAGGGATGAACACATCCCTATATCAGATGATATAAGTTATCCTGATCTAGACATGATCAAACTCCAAAGAAATAAGCTAAACATGGATCCTTTTGTGTGTGATCCTATTCCTAAATAATAAGCTGATCCTTTCTTGTGTGATCCTGAATAATAAGCTGATCCTTTGTTGTGTGATCCTAAATAATAGCAATAAACTACATTTTTCTTCCTTGAAAAGCAGAGAAAGGTTCAAGGCAAGCCTCCCTCTTCCATACATTTGCATTGCATTATAATATGGCAGTGTCTAGAATGCATTGAATTATAATATGACAGTGTCTAGAATTTAGTGCTGAGGAAAGGACCGATTTTTAAACTCTGATCTTTCCGTGGAGCCTAATCAACTTTGATGTATCAATAAAGGATCAATTAAAAAAGCTATGCGTGATTATTATAATGACGACCGCAATAATAATGCAACTACCTTTTCAGTTAGTAGAGTAACTTTTACCGGGAATGCATGTACTATTTGTTAACAGCCCATTAAATATTTATTAACAGCCAATTAAAAATGTTAGTAAATTTCTTCCAGAGCTTTCTTGTTCAAAGCATTTTGCAGGATGGAGTACCACAATTTCTGTTCTGTTTCAAAATGAACATTTTATTCTGCATAATACTGCAAGCTATCAAGACAATCAGGTCTATCTAGGCAAAAGGAGTACATAGGTTTTCTATCTAGCTGATTAATAGTGTATGAAATCATTTAGTAATAGCAAGCGACTAAATAAAAGGTTGAGAACGAAGGGAGAAAAAAGGAGGAAAAAAGAGAAAATTGCAATTCATCCTTTCCCACATATTGACTAAATTCTTTGTTCTCATCATGTGGCTGATCGATCGTCTTACAAATGTATTGGCCAGTAAAATAGATGCAAATGAGTGGACAAAAATTTGAGAAGTTGCCTAAGCATCAGGTAGTTCCCTAATAAAGGACCCCTATCTGAGAGACAGCAATAAAAGCCCCACATAAGATCTTTTTCAAGTGGATATCTCCAATGTGGGGATAGATATCTAGCACCTGGCAATAGCAATATTCCACCCTTACCCTTAGAATCGCTATCCATGCGACTTTGGCACCGAATGGAGACATTTGAACTGCCTAATGAGGTAGGGATTTCAACTTAAGGATGACTATTAGGATGGTGGGAATACTTACTACTATGCCAACTCTATCTTCCATCCTCGCTGCCATGATGTTGAAGGACCAATTACTCCAGCTAACAAGAATAAACCTACCAGTTTTGCACTGGAAACCCTCCAAATGAAGACGATTACATTGCAAACTTCACAACCGTGAAATAGCAGCTATATTTCAAGGGCTTGTCCCCTTAATCATAATTGAGAAGTAGGTTTCCCAATCTAAACGATTTGCATGTCATAATCATTGAGTAATTTATTAGTAACACTACAATCTACATGTTGCCATAAGTTTGCTCCATAATGATCCTACTTATTCAATTGAGAAAACACAGGGAAAGGGGAAGAGAGAGGGAGAGAAACACAGCAGTGATGGCAAAGGATTATGACAGGGTAGTTATGGCAAACAACTATATACTCAGGGACAGGAAATAATTCTTGTACTTAACTAGGGAATAAAATGCGAGGAGAAAGGAAGTCTTCAAAATTGGAAAACAAAATGATCTACTAATAACATAATGAAAAAGAAAAAAATATATATAAGAAAAAAAAACTTACTTCAGGAATCACCCAAAGCGACAGCCTTGCATACAAAAGATCTATAGATACTCCATTAAACTTAAACTTCATTACAGGTACATGAGCATCAGGGACAGGATGTAGTTCTGCCACTTCTGGCATCTCAGCTAGCATATTATGTAGTTCTATGAAGAAGTCTTCCTATAATAAAGTTCCAATAATTGATTCAGAATGTTACCATCAAACCCTTACAACCTTCAACAAATCACTAAATTGCTGATCTTACTTCTCTAGTTGCATGTCTTGGGGCGACACATAATGTGTCAATATCTGCACCAGGGCCATGTACCTTCATTTTTTGAGTAAACAAAAAACAAATACATCCTCGTGTTAATATATATAAACATTTTGAAAGCAATATGACATATGCTCAAACAAAAAAATAAAGCCGATTTCAGCACAAGAATTTCATGAAATATGTCCTCTGTCTGAAGTATATTTTACGGCTATGTATTAGCAAACAAATGCCTATAACAATACAAATAATAGAGCATACTAGGACTGCATCAAGAGTCAGTAGTAAGTCTCAGCATGATGATGACCAAGCATACAGAACCAAGATTAAAGTGCAGGTTTTATAACATCAGCATGTTAATGGTCAAGTATAGAGAACAACGTTTAAAGTTCTGATCCAATTCGATTTGCCTCAATTTGATATTGAGTGAAACTTCTAATTTCAAAACAACATCTAATAATTGGAAGTGCATTGATATATGTTCCTCTTCTTTGTTTCTTGTTTTTTGTTTTTTCTTCAGTTTTAGTGTTCTTTTAGAGGTATGCATTATGGACACTTCTTTAAGCCTCGCAGGTCTCCGTCGGACACATGCGTGTCCGACGTGTGGATGCACGTTCAACACAGGTCCATCGCGCATCATTAATATACATATACATATAATCATATATATATATAGAGTAGGGCTACTGTGCTATTAATAGCACAGCAGCCCTTGTGCTCCTAAGTTTTTAACCATCCATCAATTTTGATGGGTGGTTAAGGTGAGAGAGAGAAGAGAAATTGATGAGATATTAAAAAAGATGAGAAATTGAGAACCTTAATTTCTCTTCAAATTCTCTTCTCTCTCTCATCTTAATCATCCATCAAAATTGATGGATGGTTAGCTAGTGCTATTAATATATATATATAGCCCTACTCTCTCTCTCTCTCTCTCTCTCTCTCTCTCTCTCTATATATATATATATATATGCATATAAATATATAATATAAGATAATAAATATTTTGTCTTTTTGATGAATGCAAATAAACTTTTTTTGGACAATATAAATAAATTATGTATGGTGGAGAATTTTTTCCTCAAAAATATATGAACTATCAATGAGAATTGTATTAGCTTTCATTTGTATGAGAAACATAACAATATAAATATTTAGCAAAATTAATAGTTTACATATAATAAATATATAGAGCTAGGCTGGTATACTATCGGTAGCACGGAGGCCTCCGTGCTTCTAAGTTGTTTTCAATGATTTCGCCTCCAAATCGACGATCGGTTCCGTTAAACTTGATCTACACTATTGAAAGTATTTGGAAACTAAATTTCATAATTTTTCGGTATCATTTACCTATCAAACGAGTAGTCTAAAAATGAACGGCTGAAAATAAAAATTTCATAAAAAATGACGATAAAAAACTTGAATTTTAGATCAGAGGTACTAATCTTACTCTAAATAGCGAAAAGAATTTTCTATAAAAATTTAATCAGATTTGAATTGTTTTACACCGTTAAATTCACAAACGTATTGCATCTACCATTAAAATTGTCAATTTTGAGACCTTTTAATCACTAGCCAAATGATGTCGAAAAATTATGAAATCTAGTTTCCAAATACTTTTAATAGTGTAGATCAAGTCTAATGGAGCCGATCGTCAATTTGAAAGCCACATCATTGAAAACAACTTGGTAGCACGGAGGGCCTCCGTGCTACCGATAGTATACCGGCCTAGCTCTAAATATATATTATTATATTAATACTATTATATTTTATTAGCAATGACTATGCCGTGTCCGTGTCCTAACTCTTTTGAAGCTGCCAAGTCGTCGTGTCACCTATATCGTGTCCATGTCTGTGACGCCTAATTTTAGAGCTCAACTTTTTTTTTCACTAAAACTATCAAAAATAATCTAAAGCTGCCAAAACTACCAAAACCACTGTAGTTGATACTGCAAGGCCCCTGCACAGGCCAAACCTTCAGAACACAAATTTCAAAATGTAACGCTGGAACCAAATGTAGATAATTCAAAATGGTCAAACTTCAAATGCAGAGACTCTACTTTGTCAAAACTAATTATTCCATGTTCCTCCGATCATGCCAAAGAGAGAGTGGAGATGTCGTACATTATTAATCTCTAAATAGTTGGGTTGAAAAATAATACAGGTGATGAACAAGCTTGATAAGGATAACAGGGAAAGGCATCAATGGTGCTATAGAAGGAAACATTAAGGTGGCAAAGGAAGGCGATGGGTGGCAGCAGAGAAGAAGTTACTGAAAGAATTAACAGTCATGAACACAGTTCTGAATAATAGTTACTAGCTATGCAAAGGAAGCTGGTCAAAATAGATGAGAGAAAAGATTTTGATTACAATCGCTGCGCAAGACAAAACTCCTACTTATAAAAGCAATCACTATTTTTTGTTAATCATAAGTTAAACATCCAGATTTATGTTTCTTCTCTCCTTCCTGCATGCATTCCTCCCAAGAGAAAAAATAATTAAGAAACTTAAGCTGAATTTAAATTCAGAGAAAACAAAAGTAGCAATCATTATCAATGTGAAATTAAATAAAAAACAAATTAGTAATAATAAGAAGTAGAATTTGTGCTATTTATGCATCATTTTTCTACTACCAGCAAGAAGTAAGGAGAAATAGATTGAAAAAAGTTAGTACCCCAAGACGGTAAGAACCAAATGTGAAGATCTTAGCATTTGCTTCTTGGACAAACTGCTCATTGAGACCCTTGGCCCTGCTCACCTTTTTAACCCAAACCTTCACAATCTGTAGCAATATTCAAATATATTATTCGCACAGCCAAATGACTTTACAAAGATCAGAAGCTACATTTGGAGTTTTTTACAATTTGGCCCTTAAAGTATGATCGATGCTACATTTTCATCGTCATAACTCCAATGATAAGAGATTCCTCCCCGAATTTTGTTCCGTGCAAAATTAGGTCCTTCCTTTACTCTACCATATGAAAGATTGCCACATAACTACCATCATTGGACTT
Organism: Aechmea fasciata; assembly: GCA_025177825.1. Lineage (NCBI taxonomy): Eukaryota > Viridiplantae > Streptophyta > Magnoliopsida > Poales > Bromeliaceae > Aechmea > Aechmea fasciata. The sequence goes on from CM045935.1 coordinate 3,349,678, forward strand.
GCCTTTGTCACCAAAGTCAAACAAAACTTTTGGGATGAAACTGAAATCAAGAACAAGCTTGAGGTAACTAAATTCAAAACTTCGAGGACAAATTTGAAACTACGGTCAAACTTCAGGGACCAAATTGCGGCAATTGAAACTCTTGGGACAAAATTGAAACCTGGGTTAATATTTAGGTCCTAACTTTATAATTAAGCCGGCTACTTCAGTATCATGGGACAAAAGAACAGACCTGATCCAATCTCCCCAACACCTCTTCTCGAGCCACTGCCTCTTCCTGGCTCTCATACAGTCCAACATCCGCAAGAAACTGATTTATGAAAACAAAAAAAAAAAAACACCACAATATCACACTTTCAAATGCAAGAACTTACAAAATTGATAGAATCATCAACACATCCATATCAAAACCCCACCTTTTCTAGCTCCTGGGTCTTGATCACATCAAAGTCATTTGGCCCACTCCACGAAATCGGCTCGGTGACTCCAAGGTACCCTTTATTCGGCATAGATACTCCAGAGCTCCCCATTGCGTATATGATGGTTATTTTATTTCCTCACCCAATACTTTATTTTTTGCCTCAAAATTATATAAATATACAAGTTTCGTTCTCTTTTTTTTATGTATGCCAGATAAATCCCCTCCAGTTATGAAGCAAAGAAAAAAAGGCAATTAACAATCAGTCTTTTGTTCTGGTTTTTTTTCTTTCCTTTTTTTTTTCTTTCCAGATGACAAGAACAAAGAAGAAGAGGAAAACGAAAATAAATAATATAACGAAAATAAGGGGGAAAAATTAAAAAAAAAAAAAACTACTGTGCGGAGCTGGTTTCAAACATCACAAGAACAAAAATCCATTATTTCGATTACAACGATCACCGATCGAAAACCCTAAAAAACCACAACTTTGATGGATTACAACCCTATCTAATCTCCACTATTTCGATGTAACAACTCAAATTCTTATCCTCGAAACTAATTAGAACAGCTATGAATAGATCGAATCGAAACCCTAGAAAAAGGGGAAAGGGAACCGATCCTTTGGGGAAATCGCTCGCTCCGAACAATCTCGATTCCTCCCAGCGGCTTCGCTTCGACTTCGTTGCCCACGTCGATCGATCGAATCGAGGAGATCGCGAGCTTCGGCCTTCGATTTGGGCCGCTCCAACGATAAGCGGAAACCCTAGCGGAGAGAGAGAGCGAGCGAGCGAGCGAGCGTTTTTGGGTTTCCGAAAACGAGGTTTTATTTGTTTCCTTAATAATAATAATTTTATTATTATAATATAATAAAAATATAAAAAAAATATAAATAATAAATAAGAATGAGAATAGGAGTAACCGTTGGGCCTTTTTATAAAATAACCCTCCAAAAATTCAAAATTGACAAAATAATCCTACCAAAATTTTATTTGTAAAACTAATCCTACTTTCATCACGTAGGCGCCACGGCAGAGATACCTCACAAAGACAGTGAATCGTTCACCGTCTTTGTTATATTTATTGTAAAGACGTTAAATAATTCACCGCCTTATGAAAGCGGTGAATCATTTACCGTCTTTAGTACAAATTTTTTTTTTTTCTTCTTTTTTCCTTCTCTACGGCTGTGTTGGGTTGGATTGGGTTGGATTTGAACCAAAGCGGTGAATCGTTCACCGCCTTATAAAGACGGTGAACAATTCACCGGCTTATTTTAAAAAGATTTATGCATCATTCACCGTCTTTAAAAAGCGGTGAATTATTTACCGTCTTCACAACAAATATAACAAAAACGGCGAACGATTCACCGTCTTTGTGAAAAATTCAGACGTGGCGAAAGAAGGTTTAGTTTTACAAATAAAATTTTAACGGAATTATTTTATCAATTTAAAGTTTCTGGATGGTCATTTTATAAAAAAGCTCAGAATCGTTTCTCTATCTGATCTTTGAGAAGATAGTGTCCGGACCTGGTCTACTGGACAAACAAAGATTTTTTATTTGGATTTTGAAATTTGATTACAATAATTTTTATTGGAGAGAAAGACATGTACAATGGTCTAATATAATGTAAACTAAATAAGAAATAAAGAGAGTATGCGATAATGGCTTTAAAGTTTTTTTTTGAGAGATAGATAGCACGCTACCCGCTTCTGTTATTTTATTTAAAAAATAATAGTTTTAAAGTTGAAGGTCAAATATTATCTAGAGAGACTTTTAGGGGCAATTTAAATAGCGGAAAAAAATATAATAAGTGCTAGGAAAAGTTTTTTCCGACGATCGTTTGCGGCACTTGAAAGTGCTGGTTAAAAATTCGACAATTAATTTGTTGTCACTTCTTACAAACTACTGATAAATGTTAAGTTACTGGCACCTTAAAGTGCCACTTATAAAAATATATAGTGGCGCTCATAAGTGCCAAATAATTCATCTTTACCGACATTCAAAATCCAAGAAATTTAATATTTTTTAGGAGCTTTTTTTTTTTTTGCCAGCAAAGCTTTAAGGGCACTTGTTAACAATAAATTTAAAATTATCATATCCAATTAAATATCCTGATATAAAAAAGTGCCGACAAAAAGTTGAATTTATTCTAACAGAAAAAAGTGCCTGCAAAATATTAAATTTTTTGTGCATATCGTATTTTGTAATCGCCAATTTGTATAAAAAAATACATTAGTTTTGAGTTTTTGCAAAAGTAGTATAATTTTTTCCCAAAAAGTGCAACTTTCATTGAGATCGAAAAGTGTAATTTTTTTTAAACAGTATAACGTTTCTAAAACAGTGCATCTTCATCATCTTTTTCTTTTTTCTCTGATTCTTTATTTTTCTTGGAGAAAAAATATTTTTCTTTATACTTTATTAAGTATACTCCTTCTCCGGTGCCGGCGTCGATGCATGTGCCTGTGCCAGCGAAGGCGGAGTAAGAGGACGTGGTGTTGTCTTCGAGTCGCGTAGGTGGAAAGGAGTCGAAGAAAAAAAAGAAAAGAAGCAAAAAATGAGAAGAAGAGGATGCGGCGTTATCCTCTCGTCGTAAAAAGTCGGGGAGGTGACGGAGGAGGGTCGAAGAGAAAAAAAAAAAAAAAAAAAGAGGGTCGCGACGCACCTCGGTGAGGTCGAAGGTGAGGGAGGTGGAGGAAGGGGTGCTTCGGCGAGGGTAAGGGTGTGCTGGACAGAAGCGCGACGGGCCGCCTCCACCACCCTCTTAGGAGTGAAAGAAAAATAATTTTAATTTTTTACAAAGTTTTGATAGCCATTGCTTTGATAAGATAACTTGGTTACTTACGGTGGAATATATCTTATTATGTAAAGCAGATTTCAAGGTCAAATATGGTATGCTCTCTATGTGTTTGATCATATTCTTTATCTCCTAAATTACAAGTTTATTAAGCATGATAGTTTTGTATCCTTATCTACTTCTTCTATGCCTTGGTTTACTTAACAATATAGATATCATAAAACTTCATGACCAGACTCTCGTTGGAGGAGCTTATTACTTGGTTTAAAAAATATCTATAAACCACTATGATTTCACAATATTTCTTGTCACGTGGCAAGAAATTTTTCATTCATCATTTAATATTATGTACAATGTACAATATACATATACATACATACATACATATATACATACATACATACATATATATACATACATATATTTACATACATACATACATATACATACATATACATATACATACATACATATTACTCTTCTTGAGCCGAGACCTTTCCTCCTCCTTCAACCGTTTTTCTTTTCCATATGACACTTCTTATCTCCCAAAACTGCTTTTCTTTCATCTTCCAACTCCCGAGACCCCTAATCTTTCAAAACCGCTCCCTCCTCATCTTCCAACTCTCAAAACCCCTCATCTTCTAAAACCACCTGCCATCCCTCCCTTATTCCCCTCCTCAAACAAATTAATAGTAGGATACATAAATATCTTTATATGATTAGTTAAATATAAATTTGAGTCTCTTTAGTTTTTCCTTTATTATTTATTACCTTTCATAATATTTTAAATATTTTTTCTATTTTTTTAACGTTTTTATTTGTTTGCTAAATATGTAGACTATAGATTTTTACTAAAGCATTTCTACCCGCCGCATCGCGCGGGTTCCTACGCTAGTATATATATGATTCAAGATAGTTAATTGCAACATGTGCAATGCTGTGTTAACTTTCAATTTTTCATATTAGCACAATTTTATTGTTAATTAACTTTATTACATTTTATAAATTTTCTCACTGCAAATAATAAATAATAGATTTAAAGACTCTGCTCTTCGAAGTGTAAATCGTTTGTATAAAAATTTTGAGTTTTTTTAATATATATGAAATGTTTTGTTACTCTTTTTTTTAGTACATACATTTTCAATATGTGAAAAGTTTATATCCTGTCAGTTTTTTAATATTTTTTTGTTTGTGTATCTTAGTTGCACCATAAAAAAATGTTATCATTTAGCTAATTAGACCGTCAGAATGGGTTGGATATGAAGAATCTTGAAAAGCCTTGCGGCAGGCATCTACGCCACGATAGTAAACCCCAATATTCCCACCACGACACATATGAATCCCGTTATCCTCGACGTGCTCCGCATGTCGTAAACACCGAGCTTTCTATAATATCTATACTTTGTGACCGTCGCGAGCCCAACCATACCACGATAGATATGAGATGTATTATAAATTTTGTATATTTATTATGATTGTATTGTGCTATTTAATTGTATAAAATTAACTATGTGTTATATATATCATAATGTCATGCATCTTTTGGGACATTTTAATTTTACTTATATTTTCATAATAGCACACCAAATTAAAGCTTTTTGTGTCTTGTACAATAATCTTATATCTTTCTAATTATGATATGTGGTTTGTTGTGTAGTTTGTTGTTGTCTTTTTATGACAATTAAATAAATATGCATGAGATGTGATGATAAATTTTTTTATTGTTGTAAATAGTTAATTATGCATGGGAACTGAGTATTAGTAGTGATAGTATATATAGTTATCTTTTCTTATAATAGTTCGATATGCAAATGTTGATGCAACATTTGCTTCCAGGAATCTTGGCAGAAAATATTAGCCTGATTTTGATAGAGCTAAGTAACTTCTTTAACGTCAACAATATTGGGAGATTTATATTGAGGTAGCAATGCTTCCTACAGAGAGTCTAATTCGAAGCTATCATGGTATGACAATGATACGTAATGCTGCAAGAAAATTTACCTCTCTCTCTCTCTCTCTTTCTTTCTCTCTCTCTCTCTCTCTCTCTCTCGCTTCCTAACCGAAGCCCTTCTTCTTATTGCTTTGGAAACCAACAAGCTTTGAGGACCTCCTCTGGTTGTTAGATGTATACCCTAGAAGCCAACCAAGCCGACACATATATTCTTTTTAAGACATAAATTTGTAATTAACTTTAAAACATTATGAATAAATTTGGATTCTTATTTCCATTCATGTTGTGTATGTGTTCATGAATCATCTAACGAATTAATAAGATGATGACATATATTCTCACGAGTTGAGAATTTGAAACATATGTTATTGATAATTAATTCCTAAATGCTCCTGATCGATGGATCATCATGGGGACAGTGGTTGATCCGGTAAAATTGGTACATAGGTCGCTTCTCTTTTTGGATAGACGAGCTAGTCTCGAGTTGACAGTGTAGGGATACTGAAGCGGATATGCAAATGGTTGTTAGAGAACAAGGGTACCGAGCGTGACTAACGTGATAAGTCACTTGGATGTCTACTCACTTGTCAGTGACTTACTCAATATTGCAGTAGTATGACTGGTCTTTTGACCTACAGCGTCTCGGCTATTCACAATGAGGTTACTGTAGTTTAACTGTACATACACTTGGTCCCTAGCCATTCGGATCCTTGCGGTGCATATTGCATGTAGGTTCATTGTAGGAATAGGGTTTGTGCTTATATAGAATCTATCAACCTTAGTAGATAGATGCGTTAGTTCTATGTGATTTATGAAACCGAGTTTAGAATATCTTAGCCAGAGAAGAGTTAATACCGAAAAAAAGTTTTCGATATTATAAACTCAAGTCGAATTAATTTGACATATGATAAATGATGGAATTTGACGAATTATTCTATAATTTCCGTCTAGTCGCGACTCATGACAGAAGTACTGTATCACACGGTAACTGCACTAAGAGATTCGGTATTCCATTTTACTGGAATGCCACTACATGCTGCTAAGTGTCACTGGTGGATAGTGAGATTTATGAGAATTATCTAGATGATTGATAATTAGCATTAAGCTGAATTAGAATCGTTCCGATCGACTGTAAGAAGTTTCAATGATATTCTTGATAGTGATCAAAATATATCTCACTACCAGATAGAATAGAACCTATGGGGTCACACACATAAGAGGTTGTGATTGATCGGATAGTTAGATCGCAAATTTTGAATCGCCGGAGGACCTAATTGTCAATATGCTGATAATTAGATTTATTTATAATTGTTGCAAATTAGTGGTACTAAAGTATAAATGTTATAAGAGAAGACTTACTGATAGTTAGTAAATTGTGAGAGCACTTATATGCAAATATCGCATTATTAATCTGAGATGATCAAATTAAGATAAAGTTCAAGTCGAATCAAATTAGAATTTGATCGATCTAACTAATTAAAGAAAGAATAAATTCAAATCTAGATTTGTATTTATCCTTAATAGTCATTATATTATTAAAAAAAAATTATATCCCTCAATATAATATGGGAGCGTTTTTAGAAAACCCTAGCCGTCGCCCGTTGTCATCATCTCTCTTCTCTTCTCTTTTCTTTTCTATCTTTTAGCAAAAAGGACGTCCTTTGTAAGGGAGCTAGCATTCCGGTAAGGACATCGATTAAATCACCAACCTTATGTGGATATCTATAGAGACCAGACATTGTGCGGTTTTAAGAAAATCTAATTCCACGATCATCAAATTGCGGTAAAAATCTATTCGTGCAAAAATAAAAAGTAAATCTATTCGCGCAAAGGTAAAGATTAAATTTTATTTTTCTCCTTTAATCTTAAAGAATTGAGGGATCCTAATTGCATGATTTTTAAGATCAAATCTCAAGAGTTTTCAAATTCAAATTTTGTAGTATTCCGGACTCGTTGCAAACACCGAGGCTGAGAATTTGTGATGGTATGGCGACGGGGATGATGGGTATACTATGGCCTCCTTCAATTCAGCGAATTGGGATAAGAAATAAGAGGAATTAGAGGTAAGAGGTGAGGGAAGAATATAAATAGAGATAGAGAAATGAGGTAGAGAGATAGAGATTGGGGTTAGGGGTAGAAGTAGAGGAGAGAAGAGTAGAGGAAGGGTTTGGATAAGAAGTTTTGAGAGAGATAATAGACTAATTCATTTCATTCATGTCCAATTCTCCTTATAATGTTGCTTATATATCCCCAGATTACATGTATTAAAGTATGAATTGCATAGTAATAAAGTACTGTAATGCTATTGTGAAATTAACAGTATATGGGCCTTAGTGGGCCAATTCCAGAAGTGGATTGGATTACTTCTCGGATTGCCAGGTCCAGAACCGCATGGTTATCGGATCGCACCCGTTTGGAACCCGCTCCTCCTGGCACTTGCCCGACCTGGTAAGGATGTTTATTTACTGCTTATACCCTTAACTGAACTGATTTAAGCTAGATTTTGCCCTTCTTCTCCCTCATCTCTGCTCCCTGCTCCCATTCCTCCGCCCCTCTTCCTCCACTGCTTGTCTGGTCGCCTTGGGATGTTACAAATTTATTTTTCAAATTCAAATTTTGTTTGATTTTATTTTTCCTGTTTTTTTTTACCGTACATAATTTTCTACCATCACCCTCTGAACACCCTCCCTGCGCGCTGCCAGACGCGAGCCCAAGTTAGCCTCTGTTTGGCCGCGGCTCCTTGGCACTGCCGCCGGCAAAGTTTAGCTGCTGCCAAACACTTTCATAGACCTCCTCCGACCTCCTGCAGCCTTCTCCGACATCCTGCCACGGCTGGGGACCACCGGAGACCGCTGCTGCGAAGATCTTGCTCGGCAACCTCTAGTTTGGCCTCCTTTGAATCCAAACTCTGGATCTGGCAGATCGGAACATCGGAGAGCATCGTTAAGATGAGCACGATCCTTTGCTAGTCATTTACAGAGAGGGCCCAAGGTCGGAACATTGGAGTGGAACGTTGGAGGGCAATGTTCAACTCCAATTAATTAGCCACCTCTTTTTGCTAATTAGCTACGTGTGCGCGAGTGCAACTTCCGCACGAGGGTGCGCAACGTCTCTCCACCTCTCGCGCGCGAGCGCGAGCGGACGTAGTATGGCAAAAATAATTCCGACGCTTGTAAAAGCGTTATGTAAAAAATTGTTAAATAAACATATCGGGATAAATATACCGACGTTTTACTATGGCGTTGAAAAATTTATATAAATATTTGATAAAAATATGTTTATTAACCACGCTTAATCATAGTGTCGGCAAATGCTAAATATTAAAGACGTTAGAACAAAGCGTCATCTAAAATATATTTTGTTGTAGTGTAACGTGCGAAACATTAAAAATAAATAAATAAGCAATAATAAATAAATTAAATTAAATAATAAATAATCATTAAAAGATTTTGAATTTTTATTATCAGAATGATTCCCCCAACTTAAGATTTTTAAGCAGCAGGATCTTGAGTGTACATGTGAAAATTTAAATTTTGCACAGCTGTAACACTAAATAAATTATTTTGAAGGGATATATATATATATATATATATATATATATATATATATATATATATATATATATATATATATATATATATATATATATATATATATGGAATATAGAGTTGAGCTGTGATACTTTTAAAAGCACCACCCACTTGGTGTTTCTAAGTTTCTAACACTTAGATCTACATCCCAATTACTACCCTTGGATTAAATACTATTCCACCTACCACCATCATTTCAATCTCACATCTCCATTCAAGAACTAAAAACACTAAAGAAAGACTCACTTGTGCTTTTAGAAGGATTCTAGCTCGAATATATATATATATATATATATATATATATATATATATATATATATATATATATATATATATAGAGTGGAGCAAGAATGCTATCGATAAAGAATCGGCACTTTTGTCACCCATTTGTTTTCGATTATAGAGCCTCCAAATCGACAATCGGCACCGTTGAACATGATCTATACCACTTGAAATGTTTAGAAATCAAATTTCATACATTTTCGATATTGTTTTCTTTTCTATCGAATGAACACAAAAATGAATGAGCGAAAATGAATATTCTTTAAAAATGATGATAAAAGTCTTGTAATCAAGATCAAGAGTATAGATTTTGTTTTAAATAGTTTAAAAAATTTTCTAACAAAAATTCAATTGATTTGGATATCTTTACGCCGTTAAACGAGAAACGCCTCATATCGATCATTAAAATTATAAATTTTGAAACCCTTTGATAATTATGCAAATGATGTCGAAAAGATTGGAAATTTAATTTCTAAATACTTCAAATGGTATAAATCATGTTAAACGGTGCCGATCGTCGATTTGGAGGCTCCATCATCGAAAACAAATGGATAGCAAAAGTGCCGATTTCTATCGACAAAGATTCTACCAACTCTATATATATATATATATATATATATATATATATATATATATATATATATATATATATAAATAAGAGCATCAAAAAAGTGTAAATACTGAATGCTAATGTCAAGACTTCTGGTAGGCGAACCTTACATTTGAGTGAACTCCATGACGCGCGTTTGGCCCAAAATCTCATACATCTCCAGGTTGTCCGAAAGTTCTGGAATGGATAGAAAAAAGGAATGAACAGCATGAAAATATCAACATTTGATAGTATAGTATAAACATCTACTTTTAAAGCAGACAACATAGAAAATGAAAAGGGGCACCAATTAAGGACCTGGATATTAATTAGGCACCAAACAAAGAAGTAGTAGATTCCCTTTCTCTTCGAAACATTGAATTTCTGCATCTGAAGTAGATTCCCTTTCTCTTTAATTCCTGGTATGATAACACATCAATAGGCGGCGAACAAGAATTCACCCTTCTTTTTTGCACCGATTGCATGCGTGTCATTTTCCAACATCATTGTATGCTTAAAATGATGCGGCAATTCTTTTTACAGTTATGGTTCTCCACATCATTCATTAAAAGAAAGAACCACAAACTTGCTTGTTACCAGTAATCTCCACAAGAACATGAACCATTCTTAAAGTGATGGAAGCGAGTTGAATCCCTCAAAACAATCTCACGCCCTACAACAACCGATATGAGCTTTATGGCCGAGTGGCAATCACCGCAAACCCGGAGATTCTTCATAACCCTAATCGTGCTTCCGTCGACAGTGCTTAGAAGCCCAAAAGATATAGCAAGCTTCTCGCTATGGTATGAAAGCACTGCTTCCTTCTGCTCATCATCCACATCATGCAATACAAACCTCTTATCGTAAACATACCCGTACTCCTTGAGCCTACCTCTCAGCCAATCCAACTTTTTGTAAATCTGTTCGGCCATGGGATGAGACCTATCTCCACAAACAAACTCATGCCTCGACTCTCTTATTGTGATCCAGCTAAATCCTGGTAATTTCACCACCCCACGAAATCTCATCATAACCCTAGTTTGTAAGACATCATTCCACCTGCTATTAGAAGCATATATGTTGGACATCAGTACGTAAGCCGCGCTATTATGTGGGTCAAGATCGTAGATCTCCTTGGAAGCTCTTCGAGCCACTTCAACATTAGAGTACACTCGACAAGCACTTAGTAAAACCAACCATACAGTGACGTTCGGTTTCATCGGCATGCTTCGAATGAAGTTTTCTGCTCCTTCCAAGTTTCCACACCGACCCAAAAGATCAACCATGCAAGCATAGTGCTCAAGCTTCACTTCCACCGAAGTGTCCGCTTTCACTAGTTGGAAAAAGTACTTTCCTTTGTTGAGCAACCTAGCATGGCTACAGGCGGTTAAGATACCTATGTAAGTAATCTCATCAGGCTGAATATGGTAATAACTCATATCATCGAATATTTTCAAGGCCAGTGATGCATAGCTATTCTGCGCGCACCCAACAATAATAGAGTTCCATGTCACAAGATTCCGCCTCATCATAGTGTTAAACACAGTCAAACCCGCATCAACATTCCCACACTTAGAGTACATGACAATTAAAGAGTTCCCAACAAACACATCAAGTTCCAATCCAAGCTTAATCGCACACGTGTGGATCTTTCTTCCCCTATCAAGAGCCTCTAACCCACAACATGAATTCAATGCGCTGGTGAACGTAGATTGGTTTGGCCTGATTCCGAACTCAACCATCTTATTGAACTCACCCAACGCCTCTTCGTGCCTACCTTGTAAACCATAAGCTGTAACAAGTGCCGTCCATGAGACCACATTCCTATCCCCACTTTCGTCGAACAACTTTCTCGAATTCTCGACTTCTTTGCAGTTGGCATAGAGTGTGACAAGAGAAGTGGATACATAAGTGTCCGAAAGATAGCCTATTTTTTTAATGAGTGTATGCAGTTGGGTGCCCAGTACTAAATCGGATGCATTGGCACAAGCAGTTAACACACAAGCAAAAGTGCTTGAGGAGGGTTTAATACCCGAGCGGCACATCTGGTGGAACAGACTCGATGCTTTCTCACTCTCCCCGTTCTGATCATAACCTCCGATCATCGCGGTCCAAGAAACAACATTCGGCTGCGGCATTTGCTCAAACAACAGGCGAGCATCCACAACTCTACCATTGGTGCAATACCCAGAAATCATGGCGTTCCATGCTGCCGTGTCCCTGCAAGGCATCTTCCGGAACATCTCTTCGGCCTCATCGACACGACCAACCTGCGCAAGCCCGTTTAGAACCGTAGTCCAAGAGATCACATTCCGTTCGGGCATTTTGTCAAACAGCTTACGAGCGCGTTCTACGTCGCCGCAGTCTACGCAGGCCTTGATCATACAATTCCAAGCGGCAACGTCCCGCGTCGGCATTTCATCAAACAGGCGGAATGCATCACCCACGCGGCCGGCTCGCGAGTAGCCGCCGACCATCATGGTGAAAAGTTGAGCGTCGGGAGATGGAATCTGATCAAACACTCGACGTGCTTCGTCGATAGGACGGTCCCGGAGAATTCGGAAGAGGACGAGCTTCGGAGAATTATTGGGTGTCAGCGGATTGGAGGTTTTGGAGGGGGTAATGGGAGGAAGAAGAGGGGAAGGGTGTCTTTTGGGGTTTGAAATTAGGGAGGGAAACCTCCTCATTGGAGGAGGGGTTTTCAAGTATTCAAGAAGCCTTTTGTATCAGTGCCTGAGCAAAACATGTACATTTTCTAGAAGCCCGGCTCAAGATGGAATCTCTCTGGAGGTGTAGATACGAGAGCTTTTCCCACCGAAGACTGGACTGGGGATTGAAGCTAGCTTTCGCTGGGGCAGGCAGCAGGACAAAAGTGAGGACTGGTTTTATAAAATGACCCTTCAAAAATTTAAAATTGCTAATTTGATTCCGCCAAAGTTTTATTTGTAAAATTAATTCTACTTTCGTCGCGGCCACGTCGTGATTCTCACAAAAGACGTTGAATCGTTCACCGTCTTTATTATATTTGTTGGGAAGATGGTAAATAATTTAATCGCTTTATGATAGGACGGTCCCGGAGAATTCGGAAGAGGACGAGCTTCGGAGAATTATTGGGTGTCAACGGATTGGAGGTTTTGGGGGTAATGGGAGGAAGAAGAGGGGAAGGGTGTCTTTTGGGGTTTGAAATTAGGGAAGCCTCCTCATTGGAGGAGGGGTTTTCAATTATTCAAGAAGCCTTTTGTATCAGTGCCTGAGCAAAACATGTACATTTTCTAGAAGCCCGGCTCAAGATGGAATCTCTCTGGAGGTGTAGATACGAGAGCTTTTCCCACCGAAGACTGGACTGGGGATTGAAGCTAGCTTTCGCTGGGGCAGGCAGCAGGACAAAAGTGAGGACTTTAATTTTAAAATGGTCATGGACAAACCAAGCTGGTTATGAAGGTGATCAATCTGAATGCAAACTGTTTAATAGTAAGGTTGAGCAGGTCATCACGTTTCTGACGACCTAAACTCATTTAAGTTTAATCCAACCTCATTAACTCCATGTGTGGTCATGTGGATCGTGTCAAAAATTGTTGAGTACACATAAAATACAAAAGCTTATTTTAATAAAAGTTTGGAAAAATAAATACATGAATTCTTGTAACCAATGATTTAAAATCCAGGTTGAACATACACACTACAATAAAATATATTTTAGATATATATATATATATATATAAAAAAAAAAAAAAAAAAAAAAAAAATTATTTTAGACGACGCTTTTTAAACGACGTTTTCTCCTAGATCTTTAATATTTAGATTTACCGACACTATAATTAAGCGCTAATAAACATATTTTTATCAAATATTTATACAAATTTTTCCGACGCTTATATTAAAACGCCATATTTATCCCGACGTTTATTTAATGACTCTTTACACGACGCTTTTACAAGCGTTGGGATTATTTTTTTTAAAGCGTCACTAAATATCATTTAAAGTGCCTTTAAATACAAGATTTTTTATAGTGGTCGGTTCGATTGATCGATCCGGTCCGCCTTGTATATATATAAAGAAGTTTGGTTCAACTTTTGATCAACCGGACAAGTCAAAAAATAATTTTGAATTGTTTGAACCGGTGGTTCAACCATCGAATCGGTGAATTGGTCTAATTATTGTCAAATCAGCAAGATTTTTTTATTAAGTCATTTTAAAATCCGACTGCTTAAAATCAACTTTGTATGATTTTATATTTTATTAACAGTGATTAGCCTTATAAAAAATAAAACTTGAAAACTCATATCTGGTTAATTTGATTTAGAAACTAATATTTTATAATTAAGTATGCTATTAAAAATAATAGATATATAGTAAAAATAAGTTTAATGGTTAATTTTATAATTTTAATGGTCGATATAGGCGTTTTCTTATTTAACGGCATGAAGATATATATAAATAAATTAAATTTTGGTTAGAAAATTCTTTAAACTATTTTAATAAGGTTTATACTCTTTTTTTCTTTTTTTTTTTTTTTGAGAGATAGGTGGCACGCTACCCGCTTCGCTTATTTTATTTAGAAATAGACTTAGCAAGAAATGTGAATAAACTAGGATTCGAACTTAGGTCTCGGGTTTCAATCACCAAGCTCTTTGCCACTTGCTCTAGGGACGGTCGGTATAAGGTTTATACTCTTGATCTTGATTAAAGGACTCCTATAATCACTTTTTAAAAGATGTTCATTTTCAGCCTTTCATTTTTATATCCACTTGATGGACAAGAGAACAATATCGAAAAAACGTGAAATTTGATTTTTCAGATAGTTTAAATGGTTTAGAAAAATAAATACATGAATACTTGTAACCAATGATTTAAAATCCAAGTTGAACGTACAGGTCGGTTCGATTGATCTGGTCCCGCCCTAGTATATAAAGAAGTTTTCTCTCTTTTATAAATATGCGAATAATATTTACTATCCACTTTTTAACTATTGGGATGCTTAGGATTTAGTAGGTAGTTGGTGGAATAATAATAATCAAAGAGTGGAAAAGTGGATAGTAATCACTATTTATATACTATTAATAATATCCTTATTGATCTCTCTCTCTCTATATCTATCTAATTTCATACTCATATTTCTTTCCATTTATCATGAAATCAACAATTTGAAATTTCTAAACAAAATTTAAAAAAACTGAAGATAGTGAATCATTTCCATCTTTGAAATGCAGTAAACCATGAATAGAAAGAAGAAACAACAAATATATAGAAATTGAAGGCAAAATTGACGTTTTGAAAAAGATGAACGGGCTGCTAGCAACGCGGATAATTTCCTCTGTACAAATACACTTTAATTCGATATTTCTAATTTTGGAAGAACATTTTTAAAACTATTTTAATAAGGTTTATATACTTTTTTTTTTTTTTTTTTTTTTTTTTTGAGAGATAGGGTGAAGATAAGTATACGCTAGCCCGCGTTACCACGGGCTTGTTATTTAATTCGTTTAGAAATAGACTTAGCAAGAAATGTGAATAAACTAGGATTCGAACTTAGGTCTCGGGTACCAACCACCAAGCTCTTCGCCTTTAACTCATTTGAGTGACGGTCGGGGTATAAGGTTTATACTCTTGATTTTGATTAAAGGACTCCTATAATCACTTTTTAAAAGATATTCATTTTCACTCTTTTCATTTTTGTATCCACTTAATGGACAAGAGAACAATATCGAAAAACGTGAAATTTGATTTTTCAAATAGTTTAAATGGTTTAGATTATATTCAACGATATCGATCATATATCGATTTGGAGGCTCTATCATTGAAAACAAATCAATCGGTGACTGACTAAAACTGTTCTTCTTCGATAGCATTCTATCTCAACTCTCTCTCTCTCTCTCTCTCTCTCTCTCTCTCTATAGTTATGCTGGAATACTAATAGCCTGCGAATAATATTTACTATCACTGACAGAGAAATATGTTTTAGACGACGCTTTCTTCTAGCGTCTTTAATATTTAACGTTTGCCGATCTTATGATTAAGCATCGCCAATAAACATATTTTTATCAAATATTTATATAAATTTTTCGACGTTTATATAAACGTCATGATATTTATCCCGACATGTTTATTTAACGACTTTACTTACACGACGCTTTTACAAGATCGATTATTTTTACCACGCTTTAAAAGTCGCTAAATATCATTTAAAGTGTCTCAATGCAAAAAAATTTTGTAGTGTAGGCCACTTTTTAACTATTGGGATGCTCGTGTTTACAGATATAGTTGGTGGAGTTGGTGGAATATGCAAAAAGTAAATTGAAATTGATCATATTTTTCAAGCATTTGGTGTTGCTATCTCTCAATCTTGTTAAAATTGTTTAACTTGTTGCATGAAAGTCAAATAAGACAAGAATAGACATTTTGTGGTCGCATATCTATCTACAGGTGATCGACAGCAGCTGACCCACATGGAAATGGTTAAGCATGGGCGCATAATGTTATATAGAACTTGTGGCTGTCACAAATTACTTTGATTAAGACAGAAGCTTGATTATGTCCTCCAAATGGAAAGCACACATCTATTATTAATGTATACTACCTCTCTTAACATATATATATATAACTCTCTTTAATTAACTGGTATCTCATTTAATTTAGTAACTTCATTTACTATGAACTTTTCATAATAGAAGTGTGTGTACGTAGTAGGAGACAATAAATTAGTCACATTAAGATGCCATTCACATCACTTCATTGAGAGAATAATTTTATATGTCCCTAATGAACCAAAAATAACACTGCCATATACAAAGAGTACCCAAAAAAAGAAGAAGAAAAAGATCACACTAGTGCAAGAGCTTATGAAGCTTTCATCTTATAAATTTAAGCTTGAACTTGAAAACAGTCAAATCCCAGCTGCACATTTTACACTTCTCCACACCTTAAAAAACCAAGCTTATATAAACATATCCATCATTAATTAATTAAGCTTTTTTCTTTTTTCTTTTTTTTGGACAACTCAATTACAATGAGGTGGTTTAATTAATTAATTAATTATTTCATGCAATATCTGTGGCTGCAGCTGCTTCATTATCTTTATGTGAGCTCTCTTGGTTGAGGAGCGGGTGCCTTGTTAAATCTTGATTATCCACCACTTGGCTTGTAGCCTTTTTCTCCTCACTCTTACCCCACAGTACAAAGTAGAGACCAATCACTATGAGGATCGATCCAAATATCCTGAAAAAAAAGAAGAAAAAAACAGAAAACCAATAATATTAAAGATAAGCATGCAATTAATTCAAGAGCCCCAAAACTTTTCGATTAAATTATATATATATATAGTTACCCCTCAAATGACCCATATATAGCTTTATAAATACCCTCTAAAAATTCTAAAATATTAGAAATATCCACTATAAATATTACAAACACTAAAAAAACTGCCCATGTGGACTGAATTCACAAAAGCCCCTCCAATTGTAGGCAAATTTGAAATTACCCCCTCAACTACAAACTTTTTTATTGGGACCCCTTAACTTTTGTCTTTTTGTTTTTTTGAATAGAGTTATTCCACTCATTAACTCTATTAGCTTTCGTCAGTTAATTGATTTAGTTTTATTTGCTAAAAAGCGTTTAAAATAATTATATTTGGCAAAATTATTGATGAATTTGGTGAAGTCTTCAGTTTATTTGACTGAAATCAGTTAATCCTTAAAAGGGTAGAAGTTTAGGGTCTGAATAAAAAAAAAGTAGAGGTTGAGGAGGCCATTTCATATTGGCCTATAGTTGAGGGGATCTACATACATTTTTACCTAATATGTAATTTATTGATCAGGTGTATATATATAATTGAGTTAATATACTATAGATAGTAAGGTATCATTTGGTTAAGTTATAATCTGTTTCTGGTTATTTTTATAGGCTTAGCTTGGTATTAGGGATATCTTAGGGATAGTCACATTGTGCCATTCTCACCGTAAAAAATTTATCGTAACCCTAATGAACGCAATATTACGTATGAAAACAAACAGGGTATTTTTTTAACGTAGTTTCCCACCGCACGTAATGCAACCTCACCACAATCTCAAACGAAGCCTTAGTATAGATACAACTCCTGGGATAAACATAAGTTAGATTATTCCTAGAATAAGAAAAAGGCTAAATTACGAAAAACCCCCTATCAAAATCCGCTTTTTCATTTCCCCCCCCTGTCTTTTAAAAAACCTACACTTTTCCCCCTTGTTAAAAATTATTGATTTTGAATCCTTTCAATTGCTAGGTAAATAATATCGAAATACCGCAAATATTATTTTATAAAATCTTCAAATATATTAGATCAAGTCTAATAGAGCCGATCGTCGATTCGAAAATTCCATCATCGAAAACGGCTCAGGAGCATGGAAGCCTTCGTACTCCTAAGAGCACGGGTGCCTTCTCTCTCTCTCTCTATATATATAGGGTAAATTGCAATGTTGCCCCCTGAACTTTTGGCGGAGTTTCACTTTACCCCCCAAACTCTTAAAACGGTCATTTACCCCCCTATACTTTAATATTGTATCTTGTTGCCCCTTCCGTCAGTTAAAGTTAACGGACGGGATCGAGTTGACGGAAGGGTTATGTTTTGGCGGTTTTTGGGATGCAAAAACTATGAGAAGAAGAGTTGGAAGGCATAGAAATGGAGAAAAAAGAGTTTTTAAGGAATAAAAGTGAGTTGGTTGGAACAAGGGACAGTATAGGCGGTAGAATTTCCCGCCAAAACCTAACCTTTCCGTTAACTCCCGTTCAGCTCCGTTAACTTTAACTGACGGAAGGGGCAACAAGATGCAATATTAAAGTATAGGGGGTAAATGACCGTTTTAAGAGTTTGGAGGGTAAAGTGAAACTCCGCCAAAAGTTCAGGAGGCAACAGTGCAATTTACCCTATATATATATATATATATATATATATATATATATATATATATATATATATATATATATATATATATATATATATATATATGTATAAGAATTAGAATACAGTGTACTGAGAATAATATTTAATCCAATTGTAGGGTTACGATGATATTAGCCAGTTAAAGTTGAATGGTCTCTCTAGAGTTGAGTTGTCCCCACTAGGTTATAGTATTTAATCCAATTGTTAAAAATGATGAAAAGAATCTATCCAAAGACTAAAAATTTGATAGCAAAGAGGACGTTTTGCTATCAATAGTATTCTATCCCAACTCTCTCTCTCTCTCTCTCTCTCTCTCTCTCTCTCTATATATATATATATATATATATATATATATATTCAAATCTTTTTTTGTTAATGCTTGTTTTCATTCTTGGGAAAATTTGCTTACCCTCCGGTGTAAAGTTGGTCACCAAGTATCATGGCCGCCATGATGGCGACTAGAACAGTCTGAACTGGTTGAAACACGGCAGTAAAGAGTGGACCTCCCCTATCAATGCACCATATTTGAAGAGATAAGGAAAGCCCACAAGCCACAAGACCCTGCAATTAAAGCGTAAAATACATTCAATGAGTTGAATTTGTAAACATATTAATTCCTGATTAAATATTACAGATTTATATTTCTCAAAAAAAAAAAAAAAGTATTACAGATTTAGCTTTAAAATATGTTTTCAATCTGAATTATGTACGTCCTTGCATGGTTTCATACTGTTAGACATAAAAATTAGTTTCTTTTTCTAATCAGTTAAATTAAAAAAGTGTCTTATTAACAATAGTAGTAGTCAGGTCATGCGTACAATTAACCTCGAAAGCTATTATGTCAACAGAACCAAATTATGATGCTTATATTAATTGTAGCTTCCTTAATTTTTACATGGTAAACAAATGAAAATTGTAAGGATGAAACTTAAACTAATGACAAATTTAAGAATAATTATTGGAATAACCCTATACTTTAATATATATATATATATGCGAAGAGAAATGTTAAGTCTACAACCTACTAAGCGTTGCAGGGATTACAACCCTAATCCAAGGGTCGTAATCCCTGCATTATGGTTTTAAAAAGTAAAATTATATTTTACGATTGGAAAAAAAATAATGTGACAAAGTGAAAGAAATCTGGCTCTTAATTGGTTATTGATCTAGCATATATTAACTATTGCTCATAAATAAATAAAGGGATGTGGAGATGAGAAAATAGTGTATTAATTACAGCATAGAGAATGGTGAATGGTTCCCCTCCAGAATGAACCTTCCACCTCTCAATGTCATTCTCTACAAACGCTGCTATTACTAGGAATTGAGCGAGCCCGTAGGTGCAGGTTAGTGTGAGCACTGAGAGCCTAGCTGGGTACTTCTTCAGAACTGGGACCTGTACGTATAACAATTACCCATCATGTAATTAAGCATCACAGGTTATAATTAAAGAGATATTCAAATACATACCCATATAATTAATTAATTAATTGATCCATTCTATGTACATGTATATATATATATTAAGCTACTATATATACTATTAATATATAGCACCAAGTCTTTGGTGCTTATATATTTTAGACCTATATATGGATGAAGATTTCTAGGGTTAGTATATATAATAGTGACTTTTTTAGATTGAGTAAGTGGTTGGTAGAATAACATAATATAAATATAAATCTCTCTCAAAAAAAAAAAAGAATAACATAATATAAGAGATAAAATTGGTCAAAAAATAAATCTAACAGTAGAAAACTTACAAATACCAAATATATTTTTGTACTTTTTTTAAAAGCACCATATATATATATATATATATATATATATATATATATATATATATATATATATATATATATATATATATATATATGTATATATGAGTATTTATCTTAAGCACGGAGCGCTCCGTGCTTCCGAGCTTAATTGCCTAGTGATCGAAGGGACTCAAAATCAAAAAATAAAAATCTTACAAAATATGATGATATGACATTAAAATTTTAGATCAAAGTTATTGATCTTGTTTTATATGGTATAAAGAATTTTCTATCAAAATTTCATGTGATTTGGATATTTCTACACCGTTAAACTTGCAAACGGCTCACCACGGCCGTTAAAATTATCGATTTTGAGCCCCTTCGATCACTAGGCAAATGATATCGAAAAATCATAAAATTTATTTTCTAGGTACTTCAAATACTCTAAATCAAATTTAACGGAGCCCGATCGAAGATTCAAAAGTCACAACATCGAAACGAGAGGCTCCGTGCTTCCGATAGCATAGTAGCCTCACACTATATATATATATATATATATATATATATATATATATATATATATATATATATATATATATATATATATATATATATATATATATACGAGAGAGAGAGAGAGAGAGAGAGAGAGAGAGAGAGAGAGCAGATGAGCTAATGAGGTGGTGTTTTTGAGTTTTTAACCATTGGATCGATAGATGTGGGGTTGAGATGATGGTGGTAAGTGGTGGTAGGTGGAATAGTGTTTGATATATCAAGGGTATTAAATATATATATATATATATATATATATATATATAGAGAGAGAGAGAGAGAGAGAGAGAGAGAGAGAGAGAGAGAGAGAGAGAGAGATGTATGTTTTAAATACTAAAAGCATAAAAAAAATTTAAATCTTAGGATTAAAGTGTGTGAGATTTACACTTCTTTTTGGATGTACATAGCATTTTTATATCTAAAAATAGTAATGCTATTGGTGCATCGAAGGGGGTGAGAATCTTATACCCCCTTATTTAAGGGTACATATTCATTCCTTATAAGGAAACTAAAAATTTAAATAATTTTTGAATCCTAAAATGAGGGAGTGGTAGATTTATACTCTATTTTTTGATGTACCATTAGCATTTATCATATGTATATATAAGCACCTGGTGTAAGTAGCAATATTAGAGAGAGAGAGAGAGAGAGAGAGACCTGAAGAACCATCCAACCTGACCAAGCAACGCAGTTGCCAAGAATGTAGACACAGCCCAATGTCCAGTTGAGGATTGGGTTTGAAGAGGCAACAAAAGGGGCTCCAAATTTACTGTGTGGTTCTGTGTGCAACAGCACTGGGAGCCCCTTGTAGAGTGTGATCATAGTGGCCCCTCCTATGCTAACCACTGTTCCTACCACCTTTGCCAATCCATGTCTCCTTTTAATGTTAACTTGCTCGAGCCTGATTAAAAAAATTAAGCAAGGAGAGAGGGTAAGATTAATTACATGGGTACTGTTGATCATGTGAATCTAGTATCTGTCCCACCTCTTATATATTTTAATCCTCCATAACTAATCACCGAGTTACAACCTAGCTTCTTTAAAATAAATAATATTTTTATTAAACGGTTGTGAATTAAAAATAGAGATGGAACATATATATATAGAACAGATCATCATTAATGCTTCACGACTAGCTAGCGTGGTGGACTAGGTATAGTAAATAATCACCAAAGAGAAGAGTGAGAAAGAAATATTAAATAGTGCAAGATATTTGTATATTTTCGGTTAAATGTAACTTTTTTGTTCTCCCCATGAGTGGTCACCCTACATATATATATATATATATATGGCACTACCTTAGAGCAGCAGCCATGGCAAAGGTGATGGCTGGAACTGTATTCTGTATAGCAGAAGCATAAGATGGAGACAAATAATACAAGCCCAACAGATAAAACCCTTGGTTAGCAGTGATCCTGGAAAAAAATAAAATAAAAAGAAGAGCTAGTTATCAATCTAAAAGAATCAATATACAAGATCAAAATTAAGTCGAATTAATACGCAAAGTCCTGATTTGTACTTACCCACATAATGCTAGAAGAAAGAACTGAACCAGCAAAGAGAAGGTTAGAGGTGGTCTATCTTTCCTGATATACATAGAAATGTTGATAATACATAAAAGTATGAATAACATATATATATATATAATTTTTTACAAAAAAAGAAAATCTTACTTTTCAAGAAAATAGGCAAAAGGGGCCAACAAAACCAAGGCAATCATGTTCCTATACACAGGGAAGACAATCTTGCTGATGCCCATGTTGAGAGCAGCTCTTGAAACTACATGAAACCCAGCAAGACACAGCTGCAGAGAGAGCACAGCTATGATGAGCTTAACCTTCTCAGGCACAGTTGAGTCCCTCCCCATTGTCTCTGATCTCCTTAATTAGGTGGATTTGCAAAGATATTGGTGTTGGTAGAGGGGATATATAGTATGGGGGTGGGTATATATAGTGTGCTTTGGGTGTGCTTACATT